>JAZDUA010000004.1:10165000-10765000 GCA_038098605.1 Gryllus longicercus
TAGGTGCCTGTATACAAGTTATTCTCCCGTCCTCCACCATCCTATCTACTACTTCTATCACCCATCCATTTTATTGCATTCGATGTATTTATTTTTTATGCTTGTAATTCAGTTAACTTAAACACTACTACCTTCCTATTATCTACGACTTTACATCTACCTCAATCACCACTTCTATACTCTTGTTGATTTTCCTCTGATACCATCATTAGACTCCAACATAAGCCATCGCCTATTGAGGTCTGTGCTCGCCATCGCGTCTCCACGTCTCTAAGTCTCGGCGTCCTTTTCCTCCTCCTGTCTCTTTCACCCTTCTCTGCTCTCGCTCTTCCGTCACTTCCACTGCCTTCTCTCGTTAATATTCCCGCACTCCAACCACACCTCGCTCCTTCCCACTCCTCGCCGCCCTCCCCGACATCGCGCGGGTGGGCGGGCGGGCGGGCGAGCGACCGTCCTCCTGCGGCTGCGTAGGCGGCGCGACGCTGCTGCCACCTGGCGCATGAAAGTTTCACCCCGCACCTGCGCCCCCCTTCACCACCACCACCCTCCGTCCATCCCCCCCAGACCTCCACCCCCACCCGCCGCCGCTGCCGCTACATTATTAACCCGGGCGCGCAATCTGTAGTTCTGACTAATTCACGCGGTGAGACACCGCCCGCCTCGGCGTTGTCCTCGGCACTTCTCCGGCTCCCCCGCCCTCCTCGCCCTCCCGGCCACGCCCCCGCGGGCGCTGGCGGCGACGCGCTGAGCCCCGGCGCTCAGCGCTGCCTTCGACGCGTCGCCCGCGCGCTCAGCCCGCTCAGCGCAGATGCCTCACAGCGCCAGATGGAGGTGCCACAAGTCGTAGCGACCTGTGCCGGTCGCTCCGTCGACACCTGCGCCGAGCGCCTGTCACGCGCTGGCGCCCTACATAGCTGACACCGCCTCGCCGATGCGCTGTTGAGTTGAAATAGGCGGATGTTGTTTAATGGCTTACAGCGGTGGCGTACCCCAGGGGGCGGGGAAGAGCCTGATGGAACTTAAGCCCCTCTCCAGAGAGTCAGATGACATATTCGGGTATACAGATTTTAATCATTGTAGTACCAAAAGTAATTCGGTATCTCAAATGCACTTGTTATAAATAACTACAAATCAATAAATAAAAGTAAATTTTCAATTCAACACATTAAAAATAGTTTATAAAAAATCATATTGCGTGGATGGGAAGAGGAAGGAGGATGATAAATAGGAGAAGATGAAGATTCATGAGTATCAGGATCAGGATCAAGAAGAAAGAAATAGGTTCTTGTAGCCTATTGACAAATTCATCACAAACCACCTGCCGTAAACTAGTGTTTATAGGTAAGCTTGATCATATGAAAGGCACGACTACTGTAAAGTAATTCAAAAGTTTTCAAATTTAATACATAAATATGAAGTACCCACGGTTTTTTTCTCATGATGTAGTTTAGGTGTGGCAATTCAATTAGGCCTCCGCATTTCAGTTCTTCATTGATCCGTTACTATTATTATGTATTTATATAACCAAATGATTACTTAAGGTATTTTGACATCAAATAATGCACTACTCACGGTGATACACACAGTGGTATGTATTCATTTTTATTTTACACATTGGATCATATCACCATATTTTCTTAGGAGTAAACATGAAGCATAATTTAGTTTAAAGACTGGAAGAAAAGTAAAGTTGAACAAATCCGGTTACTTCTTTCTGAACACTTTAACACACTCATGTTCTGTCATCCACTCTTGACATTTAATATAAACTGTAATTTTTTAATGTATCGCAGATTTTTCATTGAACAAATTGCTTTTCATCAGATATCAAACATAATTGTAGAATCAACAGATAAAATTTAGTGCTAAGAGAAGAAATGTACTATATATGCATATGGTTATTGTGTGGTAAAGGGCATAAGATTTCATCCAATTGACGAGGTTTTAGTGTGCATAAAGGACTGTAGGATCTTCTTACAGCTAAAATATAGTTATGTGTCTCCCCAGTAGATATTCAAATGAAATTTTTCTTTAAGTGAGATTATTAAAAGTGTTGTATTTTTCTTGAATTTATTATTATCATTTGCAATACGAGAAATGAATATTAAAGAACAGATTATAAGCACTGAAGCAAGTTCATTTCTTGTGTATAGTTTCAAAATAACACTGAAACTAAATTAACATATTCCTAGAAGAGAAGATTGCATAGGATCGTAGATATTTCTGGAGAAAAATAAATTCCTTCTTAGCCGTTGTAAGGTTCTGTTGTAAGACTTTATAATGATGAAACTTATGATTAAAAGAAACTTTTTCATAGAAAAAAAGTTGTTTTTTTACGTGAGTAATTCCCAAAATTTTTTCTAAATGTTTCATTATGAAAATTAGTTTTGACGTTACCTTCGTACTAGAAAACACGAAATAATCTTAGTATGAAATTTGTATGCATTGCTTTAATTTAGTAATTAAATTCCCTACTTGATGAAATGAAAAGACGTGTACGAGAATTCAAAATGTAGTAATTAATACAGAGAACTATTTACAAAATTACGGTTGTGACATATTAGATCATGTTTCTTTCGTTCACGTATTTATTCTTTTAATGATGATCTCAATATATCGAGCTCCTCCAAATACATGTTACGGTTATGATGTAAAGTAGGTGTCCAATTGCTCATATCAATGCATCTCACATATTGCGCGTTATGTTTGAACTCCTTTTATAATAAGAACCTCAAAATATATCAGACCTTCCAAAACTGTAATACTCTACAAGATCATATCGACATTATTAATGTCCCGCATTGATTGCAGAGTAAAATTCAGTAATAGGCGAAATGTTCCCTCGCGTGTAGAATGTTCTCATAAATCTTGGAAGTAATAATCTTGTTAATCACGTGAGTTCAATCTAAGTTTTGAAATTGCCAACGACGCGTAGAACTATAGAGGCTGGTGTAGGCGTAAGGCTGTAACATCGAGACAAGAAAGCGTATCTCAGGCAGCTTTCCCTCAATAATTTGAGCATCATTAGTAGAAATAATTTGGATGTTTTTTGTTTTGGAGAATTTCCTTGTTCTTTGAAATGCGCATCTATCGTGATCCATAACGTACAATATCGCTTGCATTTACATATAATTAAACAATGTTGCAGTCATTGTCAGTTTTAATTAATTTATGGTTTGAATACACTATTTATTTTTAAATTATATTATAATATTATTTTTAAAGATATACTGCACCTTCAATGAAGACATTTCTGTATAAAAATGCAAACAATAATCAACAAAATTCACAATTGGAAGTTTGTTTTTTATGTAAAGAATCTATGACCGATTGTGTCGTGCTGAAGTAACAGAAATTATTTTTTATCCTTACGTAACTTTAACTTACAATGTATATTTCGGTCAAATTAGTATGCAAAACCTTCTTATTCATTACAATAGTATTATAAATATGTTTTAATAGTAGAGAGATATAAATATATTTCTTGGTATTAAAATTTAGGTGTAAATCAAAATGTTGTTAGTATATTTCTGAAGTTTCTTTCATTCCAGAAATTCCCTTTGATAAACATCCGAATACATTTTAACTTTCAATCGTACCTATCATGCTTGCTTGGAGACAGACGCTAATTAATCTCATTTTTAATTAAACAAAAGATGTTTCCAGAACACTGGATTTAGAGTTTCTGAACTGATGATTCTTTTTGCTGCTGGTATGTGGTCAAATGATATATCGGACAATAATTCTGATTTTTTTCTACCAGAACGCATATACTAAGAGTCGTTGGCTGTCTTCCGTCGTCGCAATTTGTCACCTTGTCCCTTCCTCCTCCTGCCATTCCGTCTGCACCTCACTCCTTTAGCGCCTACGCCGCTCACCAATCAGCACGCACGAGTGTGTCCGCGCCTTTATCCTCCCGAACAAAGTAGAGAAAGAAAGCGGAAAAGAAGAAAAAAATTCACTCGAGTTCAAAATTGAACACATAATTGAGGAGTTTCCGGTCACGCGCTTGTAGTTTCTGGGATAAAAGGGGACTTTGTTCGGATGTGAGCGCGAGACAAGGCGCGGACCTGAGGACAAGGCGAGGACGCGGGAGACGGGAACGCCGGAGGAGAGCACGGCCTGGTGGAGTAGTTGCCGGGGAGAAGAGGACGGAGTGTCGACAACGAGTTGCGCAGGAGCGACGAAGGAGAGGAAGAGGGAGAAAGTGAGAGGGGAAAAAAGTTTTTTTTCCCGTCGAATTCTCTTTCCCAGGGCGGGAAGTTTCAGATGAATGATTCCATCCCCTGATTCCACAAAGGCGCGGCGAGCGCGCGCTTCAAAGAGATATTTGATCTCGCGGAGTGGATTAGAGGCCTGGGCGACCGTCCGGCCACTCGCCTGCCCGTCGACGACCGCCACGCCGCGCCGTGTCGGGCCCCACGCAAATGAGGCCCCGGTCGGCCCAAGGGGTGAACCCTGCGAGACGCCTACCTTTGGCCACGCCCGCCGAACCAGACTACCCCAGGCAGGGGTGGGACCGGTTCGCGCACCGCCTTCCCGGCCAGACCAACTACCTTGCGGTGGACTGACCTGCGTTCGAAGTAGAGAGTGGACAGACCCGTGGAGGCATATGATGCTCCCTTTCACATCTGAAAGAATCTCAGTGATTTGTCTTGAAATGTCATTCTCGCTTTTTCTTTCATGTAAACAAATATTCTTTTATTTTTTAATGTACTTCTTGTGAAGGAATGTGTTAATTAAGATTTATTTTTCAATATACTTTTTTCCTTACCTCTTTCTATTTGTAGATATACACGGAGCAATATATGTAATACAGGGAAAGTTATGCAATTCTGCAGAAAATCTATTTCAATATTTCAACGGAAATACACGTTTCACGGTCCCCTGAAGCCGAGAAAATATTTTTCAAAACATTAGTACGACTGGTTCTCTGTCTGTGACTAACACTAGTGCCTGAATTCGTAGGATTTTTTCAAAAAAAATCTCTGGTCAATATGATATGTAAAACGTTTTCGATGAAAAATGTTCTCCACTTGTTAAATAGTTTGGTTCGTTCATTAACGGCACCATCCAGAATCTACCAGTATCCAGCTCTCCTATCAGCTAACCCAACCCATCCTCCCCTCTTCAGGCACGATGCGACATATTTCACGACTGCTGTGAGCGGAAGTTTCCGCTGCGTGTCCCCCTGCAGGCGCCCTTCAGGTCGTTGACCATCTGAGCCGCAATCCCGCGCCTGCGGTCGTCGTGCGGGGTGTCCCCTGCAGCGGGCCCCCTCACCGTCCCTTCGCCGGACCCTCTGGAGCCGTGAATTTCTTTGCGGGTTTTACATCTTCCTCCCCTCCTTTGCGTGCCCTCCCCGTGTCTGGTTTATGTGGGAGACATCTCTGAAACTGACCCCTCGCTGCTCTGGCACTGCTGCCACCTTCACAAGTGGAAAAGGTACTGTGGTTGGTGACACTTTTGTCCCTGTGCTCATTACCTTCATGTCTTGAGCTTGGAAGTTTTCTACAGACACAGATATTTAAAAATATGTTCAAATATTCAAAAAAATATTTGTGCGTGTCCTGTGGAGAAGTGCTTTAGTTGCAATTCTGGTAGTTTGAGATTCGATGCGATATGTAGGTCGAAACTAGTCTATTGAAGTTGTCTTTTGCATAGTTCCTTAATACGCATGTTTGACTGATAGACTGTCACTAAGAGAATCTAATTGATTAGCATGGGATGAGAACAGGAACTATTGAAATTAAATAGTGTAATATTTCATATTCCATTATTTCCTGTTACAAGTATCCCCATTCCATTCACAGTGAAAAATTAAACTCTTTCATATCATTGAAATTAAATGTAATTAGAGAACCAAAATACCGAACGGAAATGGAGAAACTTTAACTACTCGTAATTTAATTTATGTCTTCCGAGTCTAATTAATTTATTAAAATGCTGAGATGTAATGGAAAACCGTGGGTATTTTTGAAATTTAATTAATCTATAATTATTACTTTGAGTATTTCAAAACATGCATTCTTTCTGGAAGAGATTCTTGTAATTTTCTTCAAAAACCTAATGGTACTTGTACTACATATTTTCTCGCAATGAAACAGTTCTGATGATTTCAGAAGTATGCGCACATCGAAATTATTTAGTGTATTAATGTACATTATTTGTTTTTCGTGACTCTAAGTTGTAACAAGTAATTAAACCATTATTTATTCGTAATAAGAGGTACAATTTCGTGTTCAGGTTGGAGTTTCTAAGAACATACTGAACATTCGGTCCATAGCTTGCGCCCGAGCTACATAATGCAGCGTCAAGGGTCTTGTTTTCCTTCGACCATGTCTCCATTTTTGCGTCGGTCCCGCTGCAAACCCTGCGCCCAATTACACTCAACCGGATACTTCTCAATGGCACCACCTGGCTGCGACAGCTCAACGGCTACACCATAGAAACATACTCTCGAGGAAGAATTCCTGGGCTTCCAGTTGCGATTACGTAGAATATTCAACACTAGCAACATTTCTCGGAAATATTCGATCACTGGAGATTAATTCTCGTGCTCAAATGCTCTCCATTCGACGATTTTACGTTGTTTCTCCGGCCAGTAGCAGGCAATGCTTGAGCAGTATCCTAGCAAACCTAGCGCGCTATTCTCCTCGTTTTAGGACGAATGTAGCCCTAAACGCTCCACCTGCAGTATTAGCTTGCTCTTTCACATTCGTAGATTTGCTTTTTTACGTTCACTGTACGATATACATCAGATGATGCTCTCACTATCACTCGTTTACAATGCCACAAGTTTCCTTACAATAAGCAACGTACAACGTTCTTTCTCCTAAACTGAACAACGATAACATTATATGTCTTTAATCACTAGAATGTATAGACGTTTCTTTAAGAAAATTATGGAGACATAATGTGTGTCTGGAAGAAATTCCATAAATTCTGGTTTTTATTTCGTACAAATATCTTTTCCTATATTGTTGACCAAAATAATGATTCTTTTTGTTCGCAAGAATGTTAGTTCAGACGTTATTCATTTATGTAATAATTTATAACTGTTAATCGATTAGATTTTCACAACTGATGTTGACTCCCGTTGATTGCTTTGAATTTACCCCTCTTATGATTAAAAATAAAACGGCGGTCGCGTGACAATTCATGTTTTCTAACTTGTGAGTGTCGTGTTGCTTTTGCAAATTCTATTCCTACGCTTTCTCGCAACCTCACTCATTTTTCCGCGACATGCAAGACATGCTATCTATCTGCTACGCAAACTCTGGCTGCTCTTACACGCCGCCTTCTGCCTTGCCTTGCCGTCTCGCCGCCATGTCTCTTCTTCACCTTGCTTTCTCTGAAATGCATCGCTTCACACCGTATCGTTTACGCGGTGCTTCTTTGCATCTCTCAAGCTGCACTCGTTGTCTAAGAATCTTTTTAGATGCGGTGTGTAGCATGTAGCGAATCTGCTAACAATCTGGCATTTCATCTTTAGTTATTGGCGTTTGGATGTCAGGTTTTACGTGGAGACGTTGGGGAGCATAAAGCGAGTTTGCTCCGAACAAAGTTGGTTCGCGACTAATTTTGTCGAGGTTTTCGTGTTTTTTCTGCGTCACATTCCATCTTTGCTTGTAGATATATGTATGTATTTGGGATTTTAGGGTATGATTATTCTGACTTTTGGCAGCTAGAAATGGTTTCATGAATTGGGCTTGTTCATCGTTCATACAATAGAAACAAGCTTATGTATTTGAATGTCATAATCAAGAAAAAAAAGATATCTTAAATACGAAGAACTTTTCTTTAAAAATACTATAAATGTATCCAATAGCACTGAGTATGTAATAATTGGTTATAAATAGTATTTATTTTTAGACAATCAAAACAACATTTATTTCACAAATCAAAATTTTTGAGACTTATCAACATGAAAAGTCGTGCTTCTGTAAAGTGATACGTTCAATTAAGTTTCCTTGTATGGAATAACTATTATTCTGATTCTCTAGAAACAGAGGATACGTATCATCAGCAAAAAAGAATTGTGTGATAAACCTCACAAAGATTAGGACTATTTTTTAATCACACATTCAAAGTTTATCGTTTTTCACTACTGGGAAACGACCTCGCTGTTTACCCATGTTGATACCACTGTATTGTGGCCCTGTCCTGTAGTTATGGACACGTCGTGTCACCTGTATGTTTTCACATTGCCAACGCATTTCATGACCTAACTCTAAACCGTGACGTAACAAATTATGGACCTCGACCGAATTTTATCTCCCACTTCTGGCTACGTCAACTGTCACAGGCGATCGTTTTGGCGCCATACTTTACCACCTACTTAATACCTTTCTCTGAGCATCTTACTGTGTGATATTCGTGGCGTTCGCGATGTGTCGTGACCGACTGCTGTTGCAAGGCTCCACCATCACTTGACAGCGTAATGCCAGATACCCTTCGCCGCCTCTATAGCCTGCTTGCATCAGCTGCGGCGGCCGCTAAGATAATACAGACGTGCTATCGCTCTACTACCATATCACCCGCAACTCTCTCCCTATTTCCCTGCGTGCACCTCCACCCCGAAAGAGAGAGAGAAAAAGAGAGAGAGAGAAAGAGAGAGAGAGGGAGAGAGAGAGACCTTCCTCCTTCGACCCTTCTCACTTATACTTTTAAGGAATGTATGCCAGTAGTTAAGTAGTTAAATTTACACATTAGTCTGAGAGCAGGAATATTATAATTTGAGGAAATTTAGAGAGGGGACATCACCCGAAACACAACAAAGCTTTTAGTGCCTATTCGTTGAAACATAAATATCAAAGTAGAAAACCTTGAATAGGTATATAGATCTGTAATTAAATGTATCTTTAACTACAACGTATAAACCAAAGTTGATACTATGAGAACACGGCGATTTCTAGACACTGCAGAAATGAGCAATAAGAACAATGCTTGGAAAAATGAGAATGGTAGACTAAGGAATAAATGGTTGAATGAGACATGTGCCATGCAGACGATAGGACAGTGAATATCCAGAAGAAGCAAACAATTTTATAGATATACCAGCAAACGTTTAAACTGGTGCTCAATATACGAGAGTGCGAATATTACAATGTAATTTTAAAATTTGATATAATAATGGTTTCAGATAGAGTGAGGAGATGACAAATGAAGATTCAACAAACTACCAGTTCTGAACTGCTATAAAAACTGATTTTGTGCTCCATGTGATAACAGTTAAGAATCATATAAGCAACGGAAAGATGCAAGTGTAAGTGAACGAATTTCATAGAATAAGACGAAAGATTAGAATAATTTTCCGTTCACATTTGTTCACACGCACCATGAAGGAATCTGAGGTGAACACAACTTTTTTATTGAATACCTCTGAAAAAGATGAAGTCAGAGACACCTACAGAGAATGGAATATGATGAATAAAGGGAAAACGAATTTTACCTAAAGCTTTATTCACATCAGCTAATTAATATTTCCACGAAAAAACCTAAAGTGTCGCTTCAAAACCGTAAATACATTATGAAGGCTAGTGTTAATCTCTTCCCGAGTTCGAAGAAACTTTCGGTAAATAATAATCGGAGATATTGATGTTCTCACTTCAAAGTATGTTCGATAGATTTCTCTTTACAGACGTTCTCGGAATTGAAAAGTCACTTTGATTTTCGATTCATTGGAAAAAGTTCCCGGTGGTAAATATTTGAGGCTGTCTGAATTAAATAGAATTGAAATCCATTGTTTCAGGCCGTTGAGAGAGGTCCGAGGTTGAATACGAATTACTTGTTATTCCCAATAAATTTAATACAGTTTTTTTTCTGTAGCAGATATCACTCTCTACATTTTTGTAGATGTGCCAATCAAATTTATTGATATTCAGATTCAACTACTGTCTGATTGCATCGATTTCTTTTGTTATTTACACACTCCTTACCTTCTCGCTTTTCGAAATCTAAAGACGAATTAGGTTGTATCAGCTTTCAAGAATTTTAATTTGGAGAGAATAAAGTGAAGATATTTTATGAAAATTGTAAATTGTTAATATAACCTGAAGCAAATGGAAACCGAGGAATTGATGTATTGTGAATGAAAAGGTCTGAAGGTATGGATATAAACGAGTTATTCTAGTAAAGCACATGGCGTGATGAATACTGGAAACCTCCGGTCTATTGTCTAAGATTAAAGAGGTAATACTTTTTCTTTACAAAAAGTATATTTCCTCATTGAAATGCATTGTTCAGAGTCCTAAAGAAAAATTAACCCTAAAAGAAAACTTCAAAATACAACAAGAACGAAACACCAGGAAAACCTTGGTCATCAGGCGTGTTACATTTGTTTATTATTTCAAATATCGTGAAAGGACGAGGAGGCACTTAAATCCTACACACACGGCACCGCTGCAGGCGCGGCAGTGAACCTGGTGCGATGCGGGTTGCAGGCGGCAGGGGCCGCGTAGCCGTCCATCACTCTGTAGCAGCCGACCTTATTTGATTTCCCGCACCGCGGCCACTGCATCAGAGCAGTCAAGCGTCCGCCGAGCAGATATGAATTTAAAAGCCTCCGTCCGCGCCCCCGTCGCCGCCCACTCTCCGGTCCCCGCCCGCGTCCCCACCGAAGCAATCAAACAAGGGTAAGTTTCCTGACGACGTAGCGCGGCCAGCGAGGCTTGCAGGGGGATGCGGGGCGCGGGGAGTCAAGACAAACGGGGCCCGGTTTGACTTGTAGTCAAGGGAGACTCGAATCGCTACTACCTAAAACTTTAACCATATAAGAAACGGGCGGGCACCCTCTTCGCCGTTTCCACCCGCCCCACCGCCCGCGCCGTGTCTTCGGAGATAAAGTTGGAGAAAGAAAAACAATGGCTAAGTGACTTGCTGAGGGATGAAGAACAGCGGAACGGCGTCTCAGACCTTTTCCGTCTCCCGTCCCCGCCCCGTTCCACCCCTCCTCGACCACACCACCCCGCCCCGCCCCGCTCCGCCCCGCCCCACTCCCCCTCCCGTTCCGTCACGCCGCCCGCGCGTCTTATCTCGAGTATAAATGCATGTAATATGTACCTAGCTAGTTATAAAGTTGGAAGCTATTTAGAACACGGGGATATATCCTCCTTAATTTAAGTGCCAAGAGCATATTTCTGTTTCGTGCGGTCGTCGGAGAGTTCTTTTGTTTTTATTCCGCTTGTTTCTTTTTCGCTTCCGTCTCGCTTTTTCGGCCTTTTCTGCGTCTTTCGCCTTTTTTACTTCTTCCCGCCGCTGCTGCCTGCACCTCGCGCGTCGCCAGGGAATAAATAGAATCTTTCTTCGCGCTGCACGCGGCGCCTGGCGAACGGCGGCGGAAGCAGGGAAGGGGTAGTGAGGGGACGGGTGGGGAGTGTGGCCTCGCTAAATCAGCATAATGGCGTTCTGAGGGTGGTTTCGCGAGGCGCAGGCGTTGGCGGCGCCCCAGTGATATCTGAATGGACTACGACAGGAGTGACAGGTTGAAGGTTGACAAAATTAGCGGCTAAGGTTTCCTTCCGCGACTCAAAACTGCCGCGTTAGAGATAGTGGAGGCGTTGTTGGGAGGATGAAGATTGCATTTTTCTTTTGAATGACGTTTATAGAATCTTGAAAGTCACGCGTTTGTTGTGTAAATCTTTCTGTAGGGATTTTAAATAAGCAATTTAGACCGAAATCAAGAATGTTCGACGTGTCAGCCTTCATATCGATCGTATGAAATATTATTCAGGATGTCTTAGCTTATTTTCCTTGACTATTAGCGAGTATGGTACGATAGAGTAATATATTGATAGTGTTAAAATCATGGTTTAAGGGACAAACGTTAATTTAGTATTTTCTACGCAAAACATGATTTTTTTTAACAAACCTCTGTGCTCATATATCAATTTGTTTTAATTAACCCATCGCTACACCAGGATATTCTTTTTGTTATACAGCAAGTCTAAGAAAAAACGTTAAAAACTTTTAGAGCAAATTGAGGAGTCAAAACGATCAATTTCTTATGTTATGACTGTCTTATTAACATTAAAATTAGATTATTTACGTATAGTCCGATACATTTTTGTAGGTAGTGCAATTGTGAATATTGTGGACAAAATGTAAAGTTGTTCACAACATTATCTCTTTTCTCTTTAAATGAACGTTTAGTAGGAAATTGTAAGCAATGGAAATATTTACTACTACACTTGTACCATTTGTCTCTGATTATTAGGTAACCCTTGCATCCACAGATATTCGAGAGGTCCATGAAATATTCTTCACGGTCGGAGCGTGACCTGCTGAGTATTATGCATAAGAAGTTACTCAAAAATCATGGGGAAGCGTCATGTGTAACTCCATTACACCAAATTTCCCAGTGCATGTATTGTTAAATTTGTTTAGAAGTGAAGTAGTATTATAATTTCTTGAATCCGCCGCCTGCTCAAACTTCCTAGAGCACTGGCAGCATCTAGTGTGTAGCGTGATGCGAGCACGTGCGGAGGTCGGTCGCTGGCGCGGCGCAATGACGGAGTGTGGAGGGTTGTGTCCGAATTGGCGGTGCGGGGGGGGGGGGGCGGGGTGCTGCAGGTCGCGGGTCGCGCGCCCTCTAACGCAATTAGCGGGGTGCGCGGCATAAATCAACCTCCCTCACCCCCTCATCCCTCCCCGCTTTGCACCTGGGCCACCCTCGCCTCCCTCCGCCCCACCCGGACCCTCCCCTCCCCCCCCGCCCCGCGCGCGCCCGAGCTGATGTTTAATGCGCGACCCGCGCGGCATCTGTCATCATCGTCGGTGACGTCACCGCGGTGCCGGGCGCTGCGTCGGGCCGCTCGAGCGTAGCGTAGCGCAGCTCCCGCCGCCCACCCTCCGGCGGACAGGTAGGGCTCCCCGCGCGGTGGCTAGGTGCGTGCGGACGGCGCCGAAAGACAGGTGACAGGGGTCGCGTGCGGTCGGCTGGTCGCTAAGCTGCCCCTGGGACGAGTAGGTGGTCTTCGGCCGAGGGCCATATTCTGGCGAGGTTCAAAACAAGGATGATGACGTCGCCCTTGTTTTGCAATTTCCTCATGTATAATATGGTTTTCCTAAGCGATCAAATTCATATCAATACCTTTCTCAAGGCTGAAGTGCATTTCTTTGTCTTCAATGGCATATCGTGGGCTTTTTCAAGTATGAAATGCATAACGAGGCCGTCTTAAGGACAGAAATACACATTGTAGTCTGTCTCAGCGTTGAAATTGATATCAAGAACTGTCTCAAAGCTGAAGTGCATATCGTTGCCTTCATCAGAGATGAAAAGCAACTAGTGTTTTTCCTCGGAGATTAAGTGCATATTAAAGCATTTCTAAGAAAAGAAAGACACATCGAAGAGCTTTCCTTAATAAAGAAATCCATATAAAGGATTTCTCATGCCTGAAATGATAACACGGTCTTCCTGAGAGTTAAAATATACAATGTCTTCCACAAAATAAATTCGTGACATAGTATTGAAAGGGCACGCATAATGTTTCCTGACCAGGAAAGCTTCCACTTTACTGAACTGAGTTCCGGGGATCCAAAATGTACCTAGTTCATTGTGTTTGACTTAATAGTTAATGTAATAGTATCTCCTCTGAATTAAATATGTACTTTGGTTTCATAATGTATAACTCAATTGAAAGCTTTCGTGTTTTTCATGTATCATTTCAAACTTGTTTCATATTATTGGGTTTTACTAAGACTATGCAGGATATATCTGAATAAATGGTGTATTTGATAAATGTTTTGTAAATTTAAGAGATAAAATAAAAATAATAAATTTAAATTTAGAAACTTAGAATAATTAGGAAAGAAGTTCTTTAGAGAAATGTATACAATGCATCCACGTGCAATTATCATTTCAAAGAACCTAATTGGTTCGATTATATTTAACTAAATTTTCAGAGCCCCGTGAAAATTGTGAACAGGAGACGTTTTGCAAATCATTGAAACGTGTCCCCTATTACATTGGCTTTCTTCTGGCTCGGAAAGGGCTATTCAAAATTGTCGATCTGTTACGAAGCCAACACTTTGAATTCCGTCTGGGTATTCTTAGCTGTGATGATCATAACTCTGTCTTTTGTGTAATCGCAGATCACGGAAAACCATGCAATTTGCTGCAAATAAATGAAAGATTCCCAACACTAATATCTTGTTTTGTTTCGATAAATAACACTGCATGTAAAAAATATCCAATTTCATCTATGGGAAGTGCTCATAAAGTGGTTTAAGCTCTCCTTTCTAGATTCTTAATTTTTTAATGTCGAGTTCTAATAGCTTCTTTAATGGGCTTTTGTTTGCTTTATTTTCTTCCCATCTTTCTCTGTCCCACGGTGGACCATTCTCCGGCGCCTTTGCCTACGCCGTCCTCGGCGATTGGTGCGAGCCCCGCTAGTGGCGCCTCCAGCGGCGGCGAGGCGGCGCGCTCTTTCGAGGATTCCAAAAGAGCGTGCGGGCGGCGCGGGCCCAACCCCGGAGGGGCCCCCCGGGCGCTCGGGGAGGGTGCGCGGGGACGAAACTTCGCCGTGGGTGGGCCGGCGGGCAGCGTTCGTTCGATGACGCGACGCTCTGCGATTCGGCGGAATGGCCAAGACGCGGGGAACGGCGAAGAGCAGCGGGGAGCTAGAGGGCGCAAGTAAAACAGAGCAGCGGAGCGTTGCGCCGTTTGATCTCGGGCTGACCGGCCGTGGGAGAGGGAATTTGGGGCATCGGGCAGCGTGGACCTACGGGACTGGGCGGGATCGGCTGGAAAAGATGAGGAGGACGCAAGGATAAGGACAGGAAAGATGATTGGGAATGGTGAGGACGGTTGGAAAGGAGAGGGGTAGATGGAAAGGATCCAGACGAGGTACAGTTGAGCAGGCAAGTGTCTGAGACGATCTGAAGGGTGGAGCATTGTTAAATCTGGCTGGACCACGAGAAGTAAAAGCTGTGAAACACAGAATGAGACGGCACGGGCATGGATAGGAAGGGGCGGGGATGAGAGAGTCTAAGAAAGATGAGCTGAATAGAGCCTAAAAACTGGGGAACCGGTGGGTCTGAGACTTTGATCAGGCGGGGATGAGCAAGGCAGAGATGGGATGCGCTGGAATGGGTTGGGCAGGAATGGTTTGAACGGGGACGAAAGTGGCTGAGTGGAGCTAAATGGAGCTCAGAGGAGCGGAGGAGCGCTGAGCGAGCTTGAGCAGGGCTGAGCGGGACTGAGCGGAGTCTATCGGGGCTAGTTGGGGCTGGGTGGGGCTGAGCGAGGCTAAGTTGAGTTGAGCTGGGCTGAGGGGCTGAGAGGGTTTGGACGAGGGTGAAAGGGTTTGAGCGGGGCCGTGCAGAGCCCTTCGGAGCTGGGCGGGGTGTGGTGCAGCGGGCTGAGATGAGCGAGAGCAACTGTTGGTGGCCGGAGGAAAGAGCGAGACAAGAAATGCCTTGACTGGCGAGACGGGGCGAGTCAAGACGGCACAGAGTAAGAGAGACAGGAGGAGGGTCGAGCGTTTCAAACGAGGTGAATCGAAGGAAGGGGTCTTCTGAAGCTGGGATTGTTGCGCGAGTTTTGGGCTGCCTCGGAGACTGCGCAGGAAGATTTCCAAGAAGGGGGAGAAGGCGAAGGAGGAGAAGAACGTGGGAGGGTTAGGGTTGCGAAACGCCCTGAGACGAAGTTTCACAGAGCCCGCGATGCCCTTTGGGATGGGAATACCTAAAAACGCCACGCCCTTACCCTTCCCTCCTCGATTCGGTTTGCCGCTGGGCCCAGCTGCCTCTCATCTCAGGGACGTTCTTGACTGGTCTCTCCCACCTGATCCCTCGCATCTGGTGCGTTGCAGCTTTCAAAAGAATAATTCATTTTCATGAGCGATGGAGTCCTGAAAGAAATTGAGTCTTGGAGACATTTTGTTTCACTTCACTTAACCGACGTTTGATGCGAGACAGAACTTCAGTTTACACAAGATGAAGTTACGTGTTTGTGTTTTCAAAAGATTATGAACATGTTTATTTATCAACAGAATCATTTACAATGTACAGGCTTATCTTGTGTTCAGAAGTTGTTTTTTTAATTAAAGATTTTTAAGTAAATATATTGGGGCATATAACGAAACGCTTCATATATCGTGTTTTCTCTACATATACGTCCTCTTTCCCAACATTTTTTAAAATCATCATGCATCCATTCTCATCTTATTCCTCATCTCATTTATTGTAGCTACGAAGTGTAGTACGTTAAAATATTATTATATCGTTTTGTTTAGATAATCAGTGAGATCGGATCAATTCAACACACACGAAAAAGAAAAGAAATTATAACAATAATTACAACGAAAAAGTGAAAACAAACTGTATTTCAAGTAAAAATCAAGGAAAAGGTATGAGACACGTGAAAAACGAAGAATAATTGTACTGGCGGGAATGTGATATGCAAACAAATTTAATTCAAAGTATTAAACTTCACTGATTACTCCAGCATACCAGTGGTTAAAACAACGCAATTTATATGCAATATATTTACAAGTGGACAGGGCATTGCAAATTATATTAAATATTAATACAATATATAAATTATTCGTACGAAAATTATGCAGCCTATTGTAAATTTAAAATGAAACCAATAAATAGTTAATAAGGCATTGAATAACACGAACATATATGGGGGGAATCGATACGTAATATAAATTCACTTTCGACATAGCATGAAACTTGTTATTGGTTTGCTGAACAATTATGACTGCTAAATGGAGGTTCATCCGTAAATGTTACAAATAACTAAAAGTATAAATACATTATTGTTTCTCCCACTTTCATGTACATCTTTCTACGTTAGGATTAGCTACCTCCCTGCAGATTTGGTTTGTCGTTACACAATAATACTTTAAAAAACACTTTTGCGAATTCAGTAATTATACTCCACTGCAGGAGACAAAAAGTGATTACCCAAATTTGTGACAAAGTAACCAAAAATGCCCTTTTCTCCCCATAAGTGTTGAACCCTCTTATTAAATTAAAATCTTCAGCTTTGTTGGCACATATCAAATTTGAAGTGAATCCGTTTATTAATTTTTTAAATCATTTTTGGAGATGTATCGAACAAATTTTACCAGTAGAGGTGGCTCAGGTCATCAACTGATAACACTACCGTCCATATGAACCTGGAGAGGTCTTAGGTTCGAGGTTCCAATAGTGGCAAGATTTTTGACACTAGCTAGTTAGTTAAATCGAGATCAGTCGCTATGTGAAGGAGAATTCCAAAGCCCGGTAACTCTGATTGGTAGTTTTCCGTGGTTTCTCCGATCAGTACTAGGTGAATGCCGGAGCGATACCCGAAGAAACGGGCCACATCTGCGCGTTATCTTTTCTTCCTCTTCCTTGTCGTATCGTCACCCCTTACTGACAAACTTACACTAACATGCACTGTTCTACCCCTCATGCCGGGAGACCGGTCGGGAGCTAAGATCTAGACCCGGCTGCTGTGGTGCCCCGCCTGTGGGAGATAACTCGTTGAGGGGAAACCTCGCTATCCGACGGCAGGTTGGCGCCCGATCTTACCAACTAGGGGGGTAAGATCACCACTACCACTTTCGAGTAAAAAAACATACACTACACTAACGGGACTAATGACATTAGCAAGTTAACGCGCCCGCAATCATTAACCAATGAAATGAAAAGATAGTCGAAATGCACACTTTCCTGCTTGATATAAACGATCTCCCTGTGGGTTTGTGTGGCCGTTAAGCAATGTTGTTTTTTAAAAACACTCGTAACTGCGAGTGCTGAAATCCTATTCCTCTACCGGAGTCAAAAAATCATTACCCAAATTCATGACAAAATAACCAAAAATTAAATACTTCACTCCTTTGTTGGCTCCTATAAAATTTGAAGTACCTTCCTTCCTTTGAAATATTTAAACCATTTTTTGGAGATGATATCAAAGAAATGTTGACTTTGTCATATTAACGACCATCCTTCTGTAGGTCACCGTTCATCCTGCCCTTCACTCGCCCCTCCCCCCTCCTTCCACGCTCCTTTCGCCCCGAGCGACGCACGCCCGGCGCCAGGCTGCGCACGGCGCGCTGCGTGCTCGTCGGATGTTCCGGGTAATTACCCGTAATTATGTATTAATTGACGTTGCGGCGGCGGAGGCGGGCAGCGCGCCCAGACCACTGCCCAGAGGTTCTCGCTCTTGGCGGAAGATATCGCATCACAGTTGTGGCTGCTTACTCTAATTGCCTCAGCCGTCTCTCCTTCGCTGTGGAGTGGCGTCTGTGTTATGCCAAGCTCTCGCTTGAGGTCGGCTTGGTATCATTGTCATCAAAGTTTACATTTATGTAAAGGAAACCGTGTCAGTACTTGATCCCTTTCCCTATACTGCACTGTACTGCGTTTAACTGTGCTGATGTATTGTGATGAGTAATATTTTGCTAGGTTGTATTGCGCTGTGTTGGATTGTCAGTGTTTGTGTTGCGCTGCGTTGTTCTGTGCTCTGTTGAATTATTTCGTGTTGTATTGCGCTGTGTGGTATTGCGCTGGGTTACTAAATTGTACTGTTTAGTAGTATGTTCTGACGAAAACACCATCGATCAGAGAATTGAATATCTGAACAGCTTGAATTTAGTAACTATGGGAAAAAGTTCTTAAATATGTTTAATATTTTGTTGATAGTTGAATGTTTCGTTTTGTTATATATACTTACTTTTACACATATTTTATTTCCGAAAATTTGACATTTATCTTTTATGATACAAATAGGCAAGTAAAGTTCTTTAAATTATAGGACGTTGGAAATCTCACGAAAAAATACTACGTGTAAAATCGATAGGAGACATCTGGTTTCGATTCTCGCAATTCTTGCAAATTTGTTGAATCGTCTATGTTTCAATACTGAGCGTCCGTAGATGAGGGTTTCTCAAAGCTGTGCATTCCTCATATAACTGGTCGTTATATACTAGCCCTACCATTTCCACCCTCTTCTCATACTCTCCTTTCCCACCCTACATGCCATCTGGACCACTGCTGATTTCATCATTAAACTTCTTCAAAGCTATTGTTTGTCGTGTACTTTTAGCACTCCTCTTGAGACTTCTTATGCACCTATTTTTAAAATCCCACCATTCGATTCATTTTACCTATGTTAGTCGTAATTTCGTCACCGATGCTGTTGATAGTCATCTTATCACATATATCTTAATTGGATATCTAACAATCCTTTTACTTACATCCACGCAACCTAGAAACCATGCTTAATATTATATATATATATATATTGTAGCGAAACCGATTTCGTCAGACCTTCCGAAACGAAATTCACGCCCAGAAAATAAAATTAAATATAACAAACAAGACTCGGCCACCCAGGATTTCTGCCGAAGTATTACGCAGACGGGCACACGTGCAACTTCGCTCGTCGCGGGAGGCCATTACCGCCCCCGTCCCCATCGCGCATGGTCCCTAACGCCTCCGCCCCATTAAGCAGGTCGTTTAGAAGGTTGGCGACGACAGACACTGCGCAAGTGTTCACAGCCGGCTGCAGATTTTGAGACCACCCACTTTCGGGGGAGCCCAGAGCAATTCTTCCGTCATCGAACGCGCCCCCCTTACGCAAGCGAGGGCCAAAGTTCCAGAAAGTTCGGGAACAACCCTACTTGCTCGCAGCCTGCACAAAGAGTGGGAATTTCCCTCGCTTCTCACGCTGCGATTGGGCTAAAATATTTCACTGCGACACAACTTTTAACCAATAGCGACACTGCTATTAAAGGGACTTGGGACGCATAAGAAATTGGGGTGGGGAGAGGAGTTAACCTGGTGCGATTTTGACGGAGAGAAAAGCAGAATAGCTGGGGCATCAGTCGAGAGAAGAGCTGGGGCATTAGACGAGGCCAGTGGGCAGAATATTTTTTGGTTTCTAGACGGAACAGTCGGGGCAGAAGTTTTTCTTGGTGGGAATATTGTGCGGTTAGAGGCAAATTCAACTCTACCGGACTTAGAATTTTTCCGCTACCAGCTCGAGCATTGAGCAGACTGTAGTAAATAGAGGAATTTTTTTTGGAGTTTGATAATTCGTGTTCTTGAATTATTCGTGACGGATTTCTTAATTTTCTGAAACCGGACTTGTAAAAGACTGTCACGACAATCAGAAGAACGCTTGGTTGTTTACTCTGCGCCTGCGGTCGGGAGAAAAATCCCGGCAATCTTCAAGTACTTCGCTGCTAGTTCACCCAGACGCCGCTGCCAGTAGTGGCGTGGTAATCCGAGGGCCGCTCAGCTGACGCCACGCGCCAAGGGGGCGTGACGGACGACCGCGGAGGCCCCCTCGCCCAAGGCCGCTGCCTTTCTTCCAGACGCCGGCCGGGCCCCCGCCCAGGCTCACAAAGGACTCTACAGGGTTTAACAACCCGGGGGTCATTCAACTCCAAGACTTATGTAATGTAGTGTCGCGCTCAGGCGCGTTAAATTGTAATCCTGTAATTCATGTCAATATTAGTTATAACAAGTTGATTTTCTTCCTAGTCATAAGCTTTACTGATTACTAACGCCTAATGTTCTTTCCTTTCTCTTTTAATCGATCTCTTCAATTTTCCTTTCCATTGGTAGTTTATAGTTGAAATTTCTCTGGTGCATTTTCTTTTATTATTATCATTCATGCCCAGAAATAAATTGAATCATTTTACCAGTGAACAAGTGTTTATTTAATTTGTGTTCCTATCGTACTGCATAACAGTTCCTTCCATAACCGATCTGAGCTAGTGGCAGGGCGGCCAACCGATTCTACAGGTAATCGGTTCGGTTACAATTGGCGCTATTCAACGTGGGGCAACGACGACCTAATTATCGCGGTGTAGGTTACAATTGGCGCATCCACCGTGGGGCCCGACGGCCGAATAATTGAGGTTTTTTCACGCCCAAATTTTAAAATTAAATTTAACCAAAATTTTGTTATAAATGGATGGAAGGATATTGTTACGAGAGAAACAACTTGTTGACTGGTAATGATTTGTTTTATTGTTGTATTTGGTTTGTGAGTGCTATTGTGTTGTGCCTCGTGTGGTGTAATCGTGTGCGTAATTTATTCAAAACATCCAAAATGTTGGACGAATCGGGTATTGATGTGGCAGAAGAGGGGAGTTCAGGGGAACAATCACCACCCGAGACCACTCCCGATTTCATCCAGATTCTTATAAAACAAATGTCAGAGTTTAAGGAAATCCTAACGGGACAAAAGTTAGAAATTTCGGAGAGTAACAAAAAACAATCTGAAAGTAACGACAGACTCATGAAATTAATGTCAGAAAATAAGGAAACTCTTAAGGAACAAGTGTTAGAAAATAAGGAATCCTTCACGAAATTAATGTCAGAAAATAAGGAAACTTTCTCGGGACAAATGTTAGAAATGAAGGAATCATTTACGAAACAAATGTCAGAAAATAAGGAACAAATTTCAGAGGTTAAGGAATCCTTCACGACTCAAATGTTAGAAAATCAGAAAACCCTCTCAGAACAAATTTCGGAGAGTAACGAGAAACATTCGCAGAGATTCGACCGGCTGGACGGCTGCTTGGCTGACCATGCTGAAAAATTTGAAAGGTTGGAGGCAAAATTTAATTGCGAGATTGGGACATTGCAGAACCAGCTCGAGGGTAGATGCGGGGAAATTGAGAATAGCGTGGGAAACCTAGGTAAAGAATTACAGAGTTCGAAAACTGAAATAAATTCGCGTCTAGGGAATATTCAAACAGAGATTAAGCAGAAGCTCCAGGCATGTGATAATAAAATAGAAGCATGCTGCGAATCAGTCACAGGAAAGATTGTCGAGGTTAGGACAGAGATAAACGGTAAATTTACCAAAATTGAATCCAAATTAGACACGGAAGTTAGCCAAATTCACGAGAAATTTGGGAAATTAGGCGCCATTGATGGGGAAAACATTAGAGAGAGGGAAGAAAAACTGAAGAAAGAAATCGACCAAAATTTAAAACGGCTAGTCAAAGAGGGAATAGAGAAGGAGAAGGAAAATAATTCGACAATAAATTCATCAGGCGGGCCAGGTTTGAGATTCTCGTGGGCTCCTCCGCAAAGTCTGTGCTTCTGGGGTAAACAGGACGAAAATCCAAAGGTTTTCCTCGATCGGGCAGAAAATTATATGGATCTAACGAAGGCGGTACCGCCCGATCTGAAACCCAAATTTATGCAGGAACTGTTATGCGGAAATGCAGCACATTGGCTTACTGCGCTCTCACCATTCCCAAAAACGTACGAGGAATTCCGTACGAAATTTCTAGCGCGTTTTTGGAATGAACAACGGCGATACGAGGCAGAGAGGAAAATTTTGGAAACAAGGTGGGATAAAAGATCAAATCTGTCATACCTCGATTACGCCATGGAAAAAATTTCCGCGATTAAATTATGTGACTCGGCTATCAACGAAAAGAAAATTATCTGGCTCCTAACTGCGCACTTTCCCACTTACGTGCAAAATTTGATTAGCAGTGTGGGATGTGAAGATCTTGACCGCTTTCAAGAATTACTCGCTCAGTTTGACAGAACGCGAGTAATTCATTATGATGAAAATTATGACCGGAATCAGGGGAATGGTCAGAATCGGCAACCATGGCGTCGGGATGACCGGAACCGTGGAAACGACGCTAATGAACGGCGTCCACCCCCGCGTGTAAACGAGAATCGGAACGGGAATTCCAGCGACGGAAACAACCAACGCGACTCCGCCAGGCCGGGGCCGTTAAACTGAAACCGTTCGGACCTTCAGGGTATCGGGGTTCCGAACGAATTGTGTCAGAGGTACCATTCCTTAATGTAGTATCCATAAATTACGCCTTTTATGACCTGAACGACGACGCGAACACGCCTGTCATAGAACGTGCACGGACATGTCCAGTGGTCGAGTTCTTTATAGGAAATTTCAATGTGAACGCTTTAATTGATACCGGCAGCGAAGTTAGTGCGATTTCTAAGAAATTATTTTCAAAATTACTAAGTGGACAGATTCCAGTACCGACTTTGCCGACGGGTAAATGCTACGTCGTAGGGATTGGGAAAAAGAAAAGCAAGCCCATTTCTATGCAAGCCCTAATATCAATTAATTTTGAGGGAGTTTCATTTGATGTGCCGTGTTTGATCATTGAGGATTTAAGCTACGATGTGATTCTTGGGGTAGATTTTCTAAGAGAGAATAACGGGATAATAGATTTTTCCAAAAATATAGTGAGTTTCGGTGAGGGCAGGGAAATTGATATTAGAGATGGCGAGGACAGGATAAACATTGGCATTTCATGCGGGTCCTGGGAATTGGGCGATGATGTGCGTGAAATTATTAACGGTTATTCACTGGAAAATGAATTGTTGACCGACTACGAGCGCCATCAACTGAGTGAAGTGCTATTAAAATTTAGAAATGTTTTTGATCGTCCTACGCATCCTATAAGAGATTTTAACTTTCGGATTCGCGTCACCGATGACTCACCTTTCAAGGTAAAAAATTATCCCATTCCGCAGTCCATAAGGGGGGAAGTCGATGAAACCATCAAAAACATGATTGATGAGGGCATTATCGAAAGAGCTGTCACAGCTTATTTAAACCCGATTGTGGTAGTCAAGAAAAAGGACGGCAAAGTGAGGATTTGTTTAGACGCGCGACGAATTAATGAAGTAACAATCCCAGAAAACGAGGCACCTCAAAACCTCGACGAAATTTTATGGAAATTTAACAAGACTAAGATTTTTTCGGCCTTAGATTTTTCGAGTTCTTACTGGCAGATCGCGATTCATCCAGATGACAGGAAATTCACGGGATTTCTGTACAACGGCCTGACCTACATTTGGAAAAGGATGCCTTTTGGTCTGAGGAACAGCGGAGCAGCGTTCATCCGTTGCCTCGACGAAAAATTGGGAGACAAAATTAAACAATTCGTCACGCCGTACATCGACGACATCGTGATTTCCTCACAAAATTTTCAGGAACACCTTTGTCATCTGGAACAACTGCTGGAATGCCTGTCCAAAAATGATATGAGACTAAATTTGAATAAATCGCAGTTTTGTACTTCAGAAATTTCCTTTTTAGGATACCGTGTTAACACGGATGGCGTGAAAATTGATCCAGATAAGGTTCAGGCTATTGATCAAATATCACGACCACGAAGTACAAAACAATTGAAGGGATTTTTAGGAATGTGCGTGTATCAATCGAGATTCATTCCAGGCTATGCGATTCTCACCGCACCATTAGTAAACTTATTAAGAAAAGGAACTAAGTGGCACTGGACTGACGAACACGAACAGGCGTTCAACAAAATTAAGGCGGCGTTTCGTAATGCAATTATGGTGAACCACCCGGATTTTTCGGAACCCTTCTATCTTCAAACCGATAGCTCAAATGTTGGAATCGGGTGTGTGCTCACACAAATGGGTGAATTGGACACCGAATTCAAAATTGTCGCGGTCGCTAGTCGTGTGCTCAGGTCAAATGAACTGAAATACTCTGTAACTGAGAAGGAGGCACTTTCCATAATTTGGGCTCTACAAAAGATGCTGGGATATTTGGCTGGTAGAAAATTTTACATTGTGACGGACCACAAAGCCCTGATTTTCTTAAAACGATGCCACTGCACTAACGCCAGGTTACTACGGTGGGTGCTTTGGCTACAGCAATTTGATTTTGACATCAGGCACTGTCCAGGAATTAATAATCCTATTGCAGATTTTCTTAGCAGGCTGCCTTACGCCTCTAATCACATGATGCAAAATGATACAGTGTATCACATGAATGTGATTAACCTCAATGTGACCCCTATTCCGGAAATGCGGCCTGTAAACCTCCAGAAATTACAGGAGCAGGATGCCATCATTGGCAAGGCCAAATTGTTCCTTCAAAATTCTTTAGATCAGTCTGATCCACTCTACGGAAAATTGACTCAGAATCCCGGGTTAGTAAAACTTTCGAGTAACCTCGTGATGTTTCGGACAAAAGCACAACCCTGTGAATATCGGATTTGGATCCCGAACGATATCACAGACAAATTGATCGTTCACGTGCATCAAAAGCACGGGCATTTTGGCGGGAATAAAATTCTTAAAATTTTGATGACATTCGCGTATTGGAAAGGGATGGCTAGGCATGTCAGGGCTACAGTTTCGAAGTGTGTGACATGCCAGCTGACAAAATTCCCCAACAGGCATTACGAAGGACCAATGCATCACATAATTCCTTCAGCCCCGAATGAACTCGCCTGCCTTGACTTATATGGGCCATTGCCTACGGCAAGGTATGGTTATAAGCACGTTTTGGTCGTAAGTGACTCTTTTTCAAAATTCACACAAATTTATCCGATCACTAGGCCCACTGCACAAAATTGTTTGAATCGCCTTACCAGGGAATTTTTTCGAACTGCCGGGAAATATAAGAAAATTCTCAGTGATCACGCTTCTCAATTCACTGGGGCACTCTGGAAGCAGACACTGGAGAATGAAGGGGTCTCTGCTATTTTCTCCTCAATTAGGCACCCACAATCCAATCCAAGCGAGCGGATTATGAGAGAAATTTCCCGGTTGTTTCGTGTCTACGTGACACAGAACCATAAAGAATGGCCCCTGCTGATAAAACACATAAACGAGTGGATCAATACCGTTGAGCACGATTCTATCGGTATGTCACCTTATGAGGCACATTTTGGAAGAAAACCAGAGCATGCTTTTCCCTTGCTAGCTCGGTTATCCGGACAGCAAATTCCAAATTACGAAAACCGATGTAGAATTATTTTGGACAATCTCACTAAGAATGCCAGAAGGAGGGAAACCGCGGTCAAAAATCCTTATCAATTTAAAATAGGAGACAAGGTACTCGTCAGGACTCCCCGAGTAAGCGACCAGCCCGCAGGCCTATTTCATAAATTCTTCCCTCTTTTCAATGGTCCATTTACGGTTGAAGCCATCCCGCATCCAAATGTCTGCCTTCTCAAAGATGTGAACGGCGTGCCAGCCGGAAAATTCAATTTTTACAATTTGCGGCCTTTCAAAGATTGAATTCCTGACTACTAAAAGACTGTCGAACTCTGAACACGATTCACGGGTATCCCGAACTCACCGAACATTTATCAATTTTCTTAAATTTTGTTAGAGTAATTAAAAATAGCATCCTATTCCTAAATTACAATGGTGAATAAATAGTTTATTCGAACTACGGGTAAAAGCATTCATTTCGGGTTTCGCTATTTTTTTTGAATTTTGACTTAAACAAAAAAATTCTCGCTTTTCGAAATTTAATTCCTCTAACTCAATTTTTTTTTATTCGGAGGGGAAGGCCAATGTAGCGAAACCGATTTCGTCAGACCTTCCGAAACGAAATTCACGCCCAGAAAATAAAATTAAATATAACAAACAAGACTCGGCCACCCAGGATTTCTGCCGAAGTATTACGCAGACGGGCACACGTGCAACTTCGCTCGTCGCGGGAGGCCATTACCGCCCCCGTCCCCATCGCGCATGGTCCCTAACGCCTCCGCCCCATTAAGCAGGTCGTTTAGAAGGTTGGCGACGACAGACACTGCGCAAGTGTTCACAGCCGGCTGCAGATTTTGAGACCACCCACTTTCGGGGGAGCCCAGAGCAATTCTTCCGTCATCGAACGCGCCCCCCTTACGCAAGCGAGGGCCAAAGTTCCAGAAAGTTCGGGAACAACCCTACTTGCTCGCAGCCTGCACAAAGAGTGGGAATTTCCCTCGCTTCTCACGCTGCGATTGGGCTAAAATATTTCACTGCGACACAACTTTTAACCAATAGCGACACTGCTATTAAAGGGACTTGGGACGCATAAGAAATTGGGGTGGGGAGAGGAGTTAACCTGGTGCGATTTTGACGGAGAGAAAAGCAGAATAGCTGGGGCATCAGTCGAGAGAAGAGCTGGGGCATTAGACGAGGCCAGTGGGCAGAATATTTTTTGGTTTCTAGACGGAACAGTCGGGGCAGAAGTTTTTCTTGGTGGGAATATTGTGCGGTTAGAGGCAAATTCAACTCTACCGGACTTAGAATTTTTCCGCTACCAGCTCGAGCATTGAGCAGACTGTAGTAAATAGAGGAATTTTTTTTGGAGTTTGATAATTCGTGTTCTTGAATTATTCGTGACGGATTTCTTAATTTTCTGAAACCGGACTTGTAAAAGACTGTCACGACAATCAGAAGAACGCTTGGTTGTTTACTCTGCGCCTGCGGTCGGGAGAAAAATCCCGGCAATCTTCAAGTACTTCGCTGCTAGTTCACCCAGACGCCGCTGCCAGTAGTGGCGTGGTAATCCGAGGGCCGCTCAGCTGACGCCACGCGCCAAGGGGGCGTGACGGACGACCGCGGAGGCCCCCTCGCCCAAGGCCGCTGCCTTTCTTCCAGACGCCGGCCGGGCCCCCGCCCAGGCTCACAAAGGACTCTACAGGGTTTAACAACCCGGGGGTCATTCAACTCCAAGACTTATGTAATGTAGTGTCGCGCTCAGGCGCGTTAAATTGTAATCCTGTAATTCATGTCAATATTAGTTATAACAAGTTGATTTTCTTCCTAGTCATAAGCTTTACTGATTACTAACGCCTAATGTTCTTTCCTTTCTCTTTTAATCGATCTCTTCAATTTTCCTTTCCATTGGTAGTTTATAGTTGAAATTTCTCTGGTGCATTTTCTTTTATTATTATCATTCATGCCCAGAAATAAATTGAATCATTTTACCAGTGAACAAGTGTTTATTTAATTTGTGTTCCTATCGTACTGCATAACAGTTCCTTCCATAACCGATCTGAGCTAGTGGCAGGGCGGCCAACCGATTCTACAGGTAATCGGTTCGGTTACAATATATAATTTCGTTATTTCAAAGTACATACAACGTGTGGATAATTAAGATAATACATCATGCACACATTAGTGATTTTGTCGTCACTATCTATCGTAATAAAATGTTCACCTTGGACATCGTCCAGTTTCGTGGCGTAATATGTATATGCGTTTGGACGTTGTTTTGACTGTGCTACTCACATTGTACCACCGTGCATCAGAATACTTCCATATGCACTATTTGTTTTGCCCACTTGAACGTATAGACACAGTTGAGAATTTGGAATACTAGTGACGTTTCTGATAATTTAACCAGGTTCTAAAATATCATAATAATTTCCAATAATTAATAATATTCTAATATTGTATATTAAGCAACAATTTTAATTTGCAATTCTACTATAAATATTAACATACTACAGATTAAACAATGTCAACCAAGTCTGTTTAAAATTGCATATGTATATTTTAAATTCATAAACCGATAGTTCAAGTGATAACAGTGAATTTATTTTGTTATTAAATAAAATATTGAATGAAGGAAATACGTGTTTAATTATAAATTTTAAAGTTATAAGTGAAACGTTATACAATTGACAAAATAATGTTCTGATCATTAAAACTACCACACCAAATCTTTATGAAAATTCTTATTAAGAAATTGCGTACCATACGACTGGATTATAATCCTTTGTAGTCAAAATCCCAATTGGTGCTGCTGTGGGAATGGATGCTCTGCAGCCAGCACCTAATGGAGCATCGTGTGTTGTGGGTCGTATCCTGTGTGGTCGCACGTCTGCATTTGTGTCCAGAGATAGAGATGGATCGTCCGTGGGAGAGTCACGGTGGGCGCGCGAACAGATTGGCGAGTAATCGAACGCGCGCTTCGATTCGTCGATACAACCGAGCGGAGCGCGTTCAGAATGTGTCTCTCCACCGACTGGAGAGGATGTAGATGCTAAGTCCCCGTTCATTGAAACGCTGCAGCAGACGGAATGGCGCTTTTGCGGTCGAAGCAGGGTGCGCTTGTTTCCTTTCATGGATTGACCAATTGTAGCAAGATTGTACTAATTCGAGTGCTTAAAATGGAAATGCTGCACTATATTACTCGTGTTATTGATCTATATTAATGACAAAATACTATATTCTGTATAAAATTATGCACTGTTATTACATTTTATTTGTAATACGTTGACCAAACATAACCTGTACAATAAAGATGAAAACAGGCTTATATGTTTCCCCTTGATGAATACATATCGTACATTATGTCGCTTAAAGACGTTTGCTTTTGGGTTGGGTAAATTGTACTTGGTAGATGAGTGATAAAAATTTATTCCATTGTTCTGCTGATGAAACCAATGGTTTAACTTCATTGAAAATAAATTAATTGCTAAATAGTTAGTGCCCTTTTATAGTACTTTAACACATAGTTGCAAGTTCTACAGTGAATTTAAATGGCATACATCAAGAAAAATAAATACTATTTCAAAAGTATCTTTAAATAGTCAATATTTGAGACACAGTGCCGTAAAAGAGGCTTTTTTGTATTGTTGATGACCGAGAAAAATTACATGTCTAAAATATTGTGATTTTGCAGGGGTTCTCGTCGGAGTTGTTTATTTTGCGGCTAAATGTTAGGTGTTTTACTCGGTATATCGGCTGTCGTTTGCCCTATCAATGCTTATTTGTTAACATATTCTATTTTCTAAATACATCTCTTCATTAAATTAATTAGAGTTACAACTACTACTAGTTACAGCTACAGCAGGACGTACTTTCTCGCGATATTACTAATAGCAATGTAATATTATAATATGACAATTATTCTCATACACTTCAATTTTCATTTGAACATTTTTTAAACAAATGAAGCGGTAACAATACTTATTTTTTCAAAAACTTCAAACTTTTAAAATGAAAACAACTTTTGCCATTGAATTCAGTGTATCCACGTCTACATAAATGTACCACCGAGGCGTTATTCGTTCGCATTTCAGCATTTAACATTTTTTAGATGTTTGTTTATTTCGCTGCTCAGTCAATATGCAAATGCTGAATGTAATGTGCGAGGTCTTGCTTATTTTGGTTAAAATTTCCCAAACAAACAGTGCGTTTGTTTATGTGTGTGTGAGTGTGTGTGTGTGTGTGTGTGTGTGTGTGTGAGTGTGTGAGAGAGAGAGAGAGAGAGATGGAAGAGTTAGAACATTCTGATTCCGGCGCGTAAACTACTTTCTTTATTAGTCCCGTAAGAATAGTGCACCAAGATATTTGATAGTGTTCTTCCACTGAAAACGTGATATTTCTCCCCCACGCACACGTCGACTTGCGGGGTTCCTTTCTCCTGGCATCTTCATCGCCGAGGTATCACCCTTACGAGAAGAAGCTCTAAGCTCCCGATTAGTCTTCCGATAGTTGTGATAGTGTATTGCATGTAAGTGAAAGTGTGTGTAAGGGGACCTGCATGAAGAAAGTCTGATCGCATGCAGTCTGAGACATCCTTGTTACAGTACTGCTTCGGCATTTATCTCGAGTCGCTCGAATTTACTGCAGATACACATTGTATACAAAAACTTTTAGCCAAAGCAGCTGACTTCTAGTATTTTCCTCTACATAGGGGTAGAATTCCACCCATTAAGTAGCAAGCGTCGAAACTCCACCACCGTATGAATGCAAGCCCGGGTACCTCCCAGTCAACAATGCCGCACAATAAACTGTGCTAACGCCGAGCAATCTCAACTGATTCACTGTAAGAACACCGAGCAAACCTGCTCCGCATTAAGGCCACCTGCTCCCGTTCTCTTCTTGCTCTCCCGCCGCCTTGGAACGAAGCTCGTGACCGCGCCGCATTTTTCCCGGCGGGCGAGGGCGGTGCAGCGGCGGTGGGGCGGCGCGGGCGTTGCGCGGGCGATAAGGCACGTGGCGTCGTGCATCGCGGCGCCGCGACGCGTTACGTGAGGGCACCGGTGGCGGCGGCGGCGACGACGCGGAGGTGGAAATAGAATCCGCCGCGATCCGCACCCCTGTGGCACCCCGCCGCGACCCACATCTCTCGCGAGCGCTGCTTACTCACACGCCCCGCTTCCCGCCCGTGGACGTGGAATTGAAGCGCGCGGTCGAACGCCACGACGAGCACTTCTGGGTAAATTTGGGGATCGTTTATAAATTACGTAACTCTAAAGAGGAGAAGAGGTTTTGAGACAACGTTACGCTGCGTTACATAGGGTTAAAGAATAATAATTGTTATACAACACTGATACTTTTTCAAATTTTACTGGAGTATTTTTTTTCTCATTTTTATGCTAAAATATTCAAATATTAATTAATTCAATTAAATAATATAAGTGAATGAAAATACATGATGCATAAGTTCATTTAATATGTGGAAATATTTTTATATCAATTGCATGTCGATAAAATGTAAGATCACTGCGAAAATATTAAACACTGATATTCTACTATTCAATTATATTGGCGCAATAGACTCGGGGCTCATGCCATATTCAGCACATCTTGTCAGAAATCTTCTCGGCTACGCGTCTTTCGTTTATTTCAAAATTGTTCCCAAATATATTGTTAGGTGCAATCCGCAATGACAACTAATTATGACTTCAATTGTCATAAATATTGTGGATTATAACACAAGTAAGATTAATACTTGTTACTGCTTTATAATTTATGTTTCCTTATTGTAAAATGGTGGTCCCATCTCATGCGTTACGTAATTATTTAGGAGAGGTTAAGCGCGCGTTACAGGTGTTTTATAGGTTGGAAAGGGAATATTAAAAAAATAAAAATTTACTTAATGAAATTTATTGACGGTTGCTTGGGCAGATTCAGTTTTATTCGATTGGGTTTGTGTGTTTGTGGCAAGGTAAAGAAACAGTTTGCAATGTTTTCTGTGAATGCGTATTTACGAAGAACTTTGATCAAACTTAGAAATAATAACATTCTATAGTTAATAGAAATTTATTGTGGTGTTCAGACACCACAATGTAATTAAAATTACGCAGCCCTTCCCTCTTACCCCTACACTTGCATTGTAAATGCATGCATACTCTGATTCAACCAAAATAGCTTTATGCTTGAATACGTATTGAGTTGATAATAACGAAAACCCGTTTGCTACACCACTTTATACCATCACTTTGTACAAGATAAACTTTCAGAAGAATTTAAAATTGAATATTGGTTATAGAAACTGTTTTTTGATGAAAAACTGCATCTTCTTATACACGCATCGAGCACAGTATTTCAACTACTAAGGCATTTTTATTAAGGGTCCAGTCAAGCAGCACTTAATTAATACGAATATGAATCACGTACGATAGTAAAGCTGTGCAGCTCTGAACATCCAAATCATTCAAGATACGGAGCATATTCACTCAGGCGCGTCGGCGCCCGAAGGAGCCGGACGCACGCGTGCTATCGCGCCTGGGGCCGCCCGTATGCACTAATTTTGAGCGCAGGAGTTGTGTGTGCCCCGCGGGAGACTTGGCCGTGACAGGTGGCAAGTGGCGACATGACACGACACCCCGAGAAACCTAACCGCCTCTTATTAATGCGCGCGCGAGCACGTCCTTGCGCACGCGACGTCGTCTGAAGACTGCATCGCTGCCACTTGGGGGCCGGGGGCGTCTTCTATTCATCATCGTCATCACCATTTTCTTATTCAACTTCGCTATATTATTATTACTATTATTATTATTAATGATCTTCTTACACATCATCATTTTCTTCACCTTCAACAGCGTCTTCTCCATCATTAGCAATATTAGTTTATAAGAAAAAATATATCATAATTTTTCGGAAAACTCTGTATTTTCAAAAATTGTAAAAAAATATTTTTTTAAAGTACAAATTGAAAACAGAGTTATTTGGCTTAAATAAAATCCCTTCTCAAATATCTGATCTTTAAAAAAGATCATGGTCTTTTAAACTAATCTAGTAGTTTTCGCATAATATCAGATTACAATTAAATGTAATTTATGAAACATATCTCTCGTAAGCCGCTGTACACTTTTTCTTTAGATATTTTTCACAGATAAAACAAAGGAGGTTAAAAATATGGTGTAGATCTCATGTTAGTTGCAATCACTGAATTTTCAAAAATTGCAAATATTTGAAAGAATATGAGAAATTACGTTCTGTGTTAGCATCACTACTTTTAGAAATATTATAATAGATAACATAAACATGTCTTTACTCTCTCCTCACAGCAGCGAAAATATTGTCCCAGCATTTGCCTTAAACTGCCAGGAAAAATAGAGAAAACGCAGGAAGTGTGCAAGCTCTTCAAAATTATGGAACAAAATAAAACATTTAAAAGAAATAAGAGGTAATAAAGGCAATACTGCCAAAAAACTATAAAATTATTCATTTTATCGATATGCATTAAATGGTGTCTTAAAACCTCAAATATTAATGAATAATAAAAAGCAATAAAAGCATGAAGTGCACAGTCACCTCGCCAGGATGATGGATTAGAGCCAATGTTAATTGACTGGGGCAAAATTGATATTGTAATGAAATCTAACGCATGATTTTGTTTTCTGTATTCACATTAAGGAATTTCTACAAATCTAGCAGTCTAAAATATTGTCCAATTAAATGAGCCACACTAGCTAATGTTACAGTTTGCATCGAAGGGAATGCAATTTCGCCTGACATCTGTCTCAAGTTGTTTATATATAATAAGTGCTTCACCTTTGTATACATTTTTGTAAAAAACTTCACACAATGCAGGATTAGCCCAGCAGTCTTGTGCCTCATTCAGTGGAATTGTGGGTTGGAATAGTATCTTTAGCATGGATGCTCGTTTGTTAACAACGTAAATATTGACTTGTCCGTGAAAAGTAAATACTGATCTCTCTCTTTCAGATTCTCCATATAAACATTAATATGGAGGAATGAAAAATATTAGCAGCCCTTTATGTTCGGACATACATGTTCAGGGATCATGAACTCTGTCAGTGGTATTTAACCCGTTTCGAATTAATGATTTAGGCAAACACCATCAAAGCGTACAAATTTCTGCACTCGCTCCGCTGGCTTCCAATACTGTGGCGTTGGCAGAATTGAATGTGACGAACTGGATCTACTGCAATCGATCGACTGGTTGCCCATGATCTAATCGATGATGGAATGTTTCATCCACTTTCTCATCAGTAGGGTGCACTTGTACGTGTTAATTAATATCCAACATGTTAATTCACAATTATTCTCTGTTGACTGTTGATATTGAATGTTATTAAATATTACTCAGAAATACGCAAGTGAATGACACATTTCATATCGGTGATGTAAACGAAGTTCTGAGCAAGGTTCTATTACGACTGGTTACTGCCTTAAAATTGGATAGAATAGAGAATATAATCGTGAATTGATTATGTAAATTATAATTGAGATTAATTCATGTATGTTTGAATTTATTATGAAAGCCAACTTAACGAAAAAAGTGAATGCAGAAAGCAGGTGGGTCATGTCTTTTTTATTTTGTTGTTTTTTAGTTTTTGTACTTTATATTAATAATTTAATAATCAATAAAACTAGTTTTATCTTAGTTATTTTATTACTAAGATGTGGGTGTATTTCGGAGATTGTCGTATCATGATTATATTTTTTATATGATTTTCGTCTTATGGCATTAAAAAGTATTCAAATATCATCAAAAGCTGTTTCCTTTTCAAAATTTATTAACAAAAGAGCATGAATTTTGATATTCCACACTACATTTTTTGACGTGTTAATGCCGATTAAAATTGAAAACAAGAAGTTTCTATTTGTTTTCACCAGAATATAGTAAGTAGATTATATACTGCTTTGATTACATTAAAATATCATCAGATATTTACAATAGGTTAATATTAACTAACAATATTATCAACATGGTATTCACCATCATTTTTGTATTAAATAAACTTAATTTTAAACCCTCTAGCACATGCAGGGAAAACTATTTCAATGTCTTTGTTAATCATGAAGTCACAAAACACAATAATTTGACTGATTACTGATTTGACTCATTAATGATTTGTTTATTTTTAAAAGGTAATATACAAAACTACAAATTGGGATTGAACGTGTTCCTTAGAATTCTTGTATTGGTATTCATGCTGTTTTACATTTAGATATCTAATTAGTTCCTCCTGAAAACACTTTATTTCATTGTCTCAAGTAGATGTTATTTGAAAGTGTAACGAAGAACCAGCTTACACGCTTTCGAGAATTTTAAGCTGATTACGTCTATTTTGTTGAGTTTCGAGCAGAGGTATAAGAGATTTTCACTGAAGCCAATTGTTCTTGAAACGACGACGAAGGGGAGGCAACACACAACTCGTAAAACAAACGAACATCGTGCTCGCAAGATGGTAACGAAAAAATAAACAAAAGAAGATCGCCGCCTTCCGGATTCGCCTCCCCGCTCCAATTCCTCTTGCCACGCCCCTTCGCTGGCGACTCACTGTTCTTGGCGTGTACACTCGTTAAAAAATAACTTTTACTTCGCTAATTAAGATTTAAAGTATCACAACAAGAAAAAAAAGAAGAGGGAGTGGAGGAGCATTTGTGTTCCGGCCGCTGCGCGCGCCGCTGCTCGCTTGTTTTCATGCGTCGGTTGCCCTGCTCCTTCCACGCCCTAACGTGCCTCCGATGCCCGCTCGCCCTAAGGCGTGATCGCCCCTTCGGCCGAAGTGCCCTTGCCTTCTGCCCGGGGCGACATTGTTCTGGGCCACTGAAGCGGAACGGAATAATGCCGTACAATTCACCGTTCGTCTGTTTCAGCGCCAGTAAATTTTTGGGTCTGGAATATCATGAAATTCTAGAAAGAAAATATGTTTCGCTCGTTGGACTTGATTCTTGTAAACTGAAAGTTTACGTGAAATTTCAGTAAAGTAATATTATTACTTTATTTTATCTACAACTCCAGGTTCTATATTTCTTTCAGCAGTAAAATGCAAGAGTATGCTTTCATTTAAAAAATCTATTACATATAATTACTAGTTATGCACTTCTATCTTCATGTGCATATGTTTCAATTTACACACCACGAGATATCTTTTTTATCATCCGTTACAATCTAACGCTACCTACTGACATTTCACCAGCTCTTTTTGATGGAACAAATTTGATCACAAGGATCTTAATACTCTAAAACGTAAAACAGTTTTAAATTTCTGTAATCGAGCAGTCAAATTATGAAACACGGAAAATCCATTTAGCGTAATTGAAGAGTTCAACGAAAATTTGAATTTTTATTGAAAGAAAGGTGTCAAATTGACATAAAACGATCCTAAGTAGAGGTAAATGCATTGTTATTCTTTAAGTATCACAATGCTAATACTTGATAATTGTAATCGAAATGTTTTCATTTATCTGCGTCATTTTCATTTGTGCACCCGAATTCTTGCGTCTTGGTGGGGCAATGACGTTGAGGATGCCTTCCCAGATAAGGCGATTTACAAGAACCGAGGCGAGACGTAACGAAGTGGGGGAAAACGAGGTGAAACGTGGCGAAACGACACGCAATGAGGCAAAACGGGTCGAAACGAGGGCAAACAGATCTAAACGAGGTGAAAAGGGGGAAAACGAGTCGAAACGAATCAAAACGGGTCGAAACGGGGCGAAACGGGACGAAACGGGGCGAAACGGGACGAAACGGGTCGAAACAGGACGAAACGGGTCGAAACGGGTCGAAACGGGGCGAAGCGGGGCGAAACGGGGCGAAGCGAGTCGAAACGAGTCGAAACGAGTCGAAACGAGTCGAAACGAGTCGAGTCGAGGCGAATCGAGTCGAATCGAGTCGAAACGAGGCGAAACGAGACAAAGCGTGGCGAAACGAGACAAAACGAAACGAGACGTAACGAGACGAGATGTAACGGAAGGAGCCAGCGGTCGGTGAGAGGGCGAGCCGTCTTGCGCCACAGTCGCGTCGCCCAAATAATGAATTAGCCACTGTGCATTTTAACGGCGCTTGGCGGGGTCGGCGGAACGACCTCCGGACGCGCCCCGCAGCAGTCGCCTTCCTGCTGCTCTGCTCTGCTCTGCTCTGCTCTGCTCTGCGCGCCCCTCCTGGCGCTTGCGACCAAGAAGGGAACTGCGCTCCTTTACAAAGGCTGACCACGAGACTTACCTTTAAACTGCATTTACGCGATGAATGATTGCAATGAAAAATGCATTTATTGTATGAAAATATGTGGTTGAGATTCTGTTGGGATTATTTATTTATCTTTCAAAATAATAAATTAATTTGTAATATTTTTAAAATACTAAATTAATAATATTTTGTTAATATATTCACATAAGTACGTATTTAGGTTATTAGAGAACAATGATATGAAAAGTTCTCAACTGGTTCTTGTGAGAGTAATCTCGTATTTCTCGAAATTATTCACGTTAGCACGTGTGTAGTTGGATTGATTTTCTAGGATGAAAAATTATATCATGAAAAACAAGTGTATTTACGGTTTTCTATTTTTAATATAAAGTCCCAGGTTACAAGAAATATGAATTCCCCTTTAGGCGAATCGTCAAAATGTTGATAATATTACTCGTGCAATAAGAGTATTGGCGATGAGTATTATTACAACAAGAAAATGGCATGAAGTGAAAGAAAAAATGATAATGTTCTGATGCAGTTTATTCACTTGAATGTTTTCCTTGATGTGAAAATAGTAGGACTGAGAAGTGTACCATCATATGTCTCATAAAAAATGACGCACAGGTTCAAATGCTACACAATTGTAGCGTGTATTTATGATACTGACCGACAGCACTCTGAATTAATAATTTACGATATTTATGTATAATAAAAAACACAACACACAGTGAGGTCTACCGGGTCCCAAGAAAAAAGCAATATGTTAACCAAAAGTTCGAAGGAGCGCTTGTGCTCTTCGGCTGAGAGCACAGGTCTTCCTCATTCCGATCTGCGGGTGCCGTCGCGGCAAAGTGCCTTGATAAAGAGGATAGGAAGGGTGGCTCCACCTGTCCGTAGAATGACGCAGAGACGGGTTGGGTGATGGTGGAAGGGGAGTGTAGCAGAGAACTTCGGGAGCTGGGGAGAGCGATGTCTTTGCCAGTTGCTGGGGCATCCTCCCTTGCATTGGGGGAACAATAGCCAAAACGACGCTGTCGAGGGCTGAGGCTGGTGGACGAAGGTAGCAAGTTGCAGAAGTGGTAAAATGAATTTAATGAGGAAGGGAATGAGAGGTAAGGGTATGAGTGGTGATAATTGTTAACGGCGAGTTTAATGGTTTTGATAGATGTAAAAGAATTTCTTTTTTAGATTCGAGTTGTCTTCAGTGAGTATGAAGAGCACTCAAATTATAAATTACTATCATAAATTGCATTATGTTTGCTTCTAGTACATTATAAAAGAGTTGTATATATATATCTAAATCTTTTGTATTCAAGAAAATGTGACATTCCAACCAAAATTTATATAGAAAATATTACGTTTATGCTGATTAGTTATTTACGTTTTTTTAATTTATTACAAAATGAATATCACATCAAGAGAAACAGTAAATTTACGCATTAATAAAAGGTGAGACACATTAAAAAATCTATGTATCAGACTTAAAGAAATATATTAAGATTTTTCAGGATTTATAATTTAAAAACTCGGATGTATTTGAAATAAGTATTTCAAAACCAATCTTCCTGAAAGTGCAGATTTTGTTATTTAAAATTTGATTATAAGAATAAATTTCTATTAATGAAATTTCAGAGTTTCGAATGGTGTAAATTCCAACTATTTAGTTATAAAACGAACTCACAAGAAGTATTTATAAATACTATAATTTTAATATTAAAATTGCCTCGACTTCCGAGCTTGCATTTTCACACACGCCTGCACCCGCGTACCGTACTCCAAGTCTTGGGCGTTATTGCGCTTGAATAATTGGTGGCGAGCGAAAGCCGCTGCCTGATGAGCCAGTGACCTTCCCTGAGTGGGAGGGTGGGAGGGGGAAGGTGCGCGTCCTCTCGGAGCCGCTTCCGGTTGCGGCCACATGGAGCGCACGCACTGCGTACGCACAGAGGTTCCGCACCGCGCCGCACCGCACCGCGCCGCACCGCGCCGCGCCGCACCGCACCACGCAGCGCCGGTCTTCATTTGGGGCGAAACTCATTAAGCGCGTTCCTGCAGAATGCGTAATTTAGCGTTCGCCTCCCTTCGCTCCCGCCGTCCCCAGCGCCCGCACACGCTCGTGTGTGCCCGGCCGCTTGACTGGGCGGTCGGTCACACTCGCGCCCTCCCTTCGAATAGCCCTGGCCGGAGTATCCATCTCCGATGCCGCTAGCCCCGTTTCTGCCCCTCCGTTGCCGACGCTTCTGTCGCCGCAGCCGTCCTCAACGCCCTCCCCAACGCTACCACCTCTGCCACCACCCCGGTGCCGCCCTGAAGTCACCCGCACAGCCCTCACAACCCCAGGCGCCACCGACCCACCCCCCGCCACCGGCCCTGACACCAACGTTCCAGGCACTGTCGTCACCATCGTCGTCCCTCACACCAACCGTGATAGGAACGGTGCCGCCGCCGTCTCTGATACCGTACCTGTAGTCTTCTCCACTGCCACTGTCCAATACACTGCCGTCCCCTGTGTTGCCGTATCTGCCGTTCCTGGTGGCGATGTTCACTCCGCCGACTTCTTTGCAAACCAGGTGATCATTCCAGTCAAGGTTACCTCAGCTGTGTCCGCCACAATCTGCCTTGTCTGCACGCACTGTTCGTATTGCTCACGCCCGTCTCAATTATCGCCACCAATTCTCCACGGTTATCAGGGTTGACCAAAATTCTTCCTTCGTTTTTTACCGGCTCGATTTTGACCTTTTCCTGCCTTTATCTTTGCCACACACCCCTTTCCCAAACATTGTCTCTTGTCCGATTCCATATCTTTCTTACAGTGTCTCCCTATCTGGCGACTCTTTCTGGTTAGCGACTCCTCCTCATCACTCCCTCTTTCTTTGCATCCTTTGCTTCCTTTTCGCCGCTCTCTTTTTCCCACACTATTCTCTATTAAAGTTCCCTTTGTGTTATTTCTGCACCTCCACCTCCTCTGCACCCATCTCGTCAAGCCGTCTCTTCCAGCATTCTGGCTTCACTCGCTGATCCACGCTGACGTGATATCCTTTGGGCTCCTAGGCGTACGATGTAGAACTCGGCTCAAATCTCAACTCTTTCTCTAGTAAATTGTTTTCAGAGCTGACAGTAACCAATGAAAACAAATGCCTCATGAATTACCGTCAGATTTGTATAGAAAACGTTCTTTGGATTGATACAAATAAATAAATGTCGACAACTAAAAAGATTTTCATGTAAATGCTCTCCAAGCAAAGACATATTTTTTCAATTTTCATTATTTCTGCCGTAAATATATTTTAAATATTTATTATATTGTGTGAATTAGCAGTCATTGCTAAAAATAATTATAATTGCTGTAAGCGAAATAATAATTGTATTATAAAAAATCTAATTTGGATGGAAATAATGGCAGAACTAACAGAGAAATAATTTATATAATTAAAAATTCTGCAGCTTAGTTAATATTCTTCATGGAAAATTATTATCATAGTTAAAAAGTTTTGCCTGGGACCAGTAATATTCTTTGATCTCACCATCATTTTTTAAAAAAATGTTCGCAGAAAATCAATATTCATCGTTCTTCGCAGCGTTCGTGGTTTCCGTACTCCCTTCCCCGCCGTTGCTGAGAACCGGGTCTCGCACCGCAGCCAGTCTTGCCAACCTGCAAATGGCCGGGCTGGCGGACGGAGGTGTCGACGAAGGAGCATGGCGCAGAGGGCTGCGTGGGAGGGGGTGTGGGTGGGCGGCGGTGGGGGATACAGGCTCGCTCGGCGACAAATGAACTTCCAAATCCCGAGGCCTCCCCCCCCACTCGCCTCCCGGCCGCCCCCGAGCGGAAACTTGTCCGACTGCGCGCCCCCCCTCCGCCCGCGCCCGGGACGCCGCCCTGGGGTACGCCTGAAAACAAGCTCCGAGATCTCGCGCCAGCCCCTGGGGCGAGATTGGCGCGCAGCGAGCTCCCGCCCTCCCCCTTGAGCCTGCCGCGGACTAGGCGCGGACCGTCCAATGCAACTGACGCGGATTTCCTCGTGCGGAAACTGGGATTTAGTGTATTGTCCGTGGAACCGCTTTTTTTTCTCTTTGAACGGAAAGGTGTATTTGGTGACGAATAATAAGATTATATTTCATTTTGAACAACGGGAGACTTTTTATTTAAGCTTAGCTCAGTGAAAGTCAGACAGACGTGGCTTTGTGTTGCAGATTACTGCAGCACCTCGCATGTTGAATTTTGTTTAGTTGATATTCACTATTTGACCAATGATATTGTTTCTAGCCTGACTATTGAATGTTCTAATGCATTTTCACTTTTCAGTTAAATAGGAGATTGTGAAGCATTGAGAGTATTTTATTTTTAAAAATGTATTTTTCGCAAATAGAAATCGAAATATTATCAGAGAAAAAGATAACAGTGTACATAAAATATTACCATTGAATGGTATATTCGTATGTACATCAAAATAACTGTTTTCCAAGATACCCAATGAATGACTTTAGAACTCAAAGAGTCTCTACATCTTAGAACTGGAGCATACTTCTGTGATCAGCATTATTTGGCACATCCCGTCGACTCCTAAAAAACTATTTTCATTGTACATCAAAAGTGGGTCAATTACTGAAGATTAACAGAGGTGAAAATTTCCTTTCTCACTGCGATTTAAACCCTGCCGTCAAACCGGGCCGTACGTGGGTGAGAACTGTGCAGACTGGATGCAATGTTGCTTCTATGAAACGTCTCTTAAAATACCCACTGAAAATAAGAAATTTAAAAAAACTAGTAATTTTATAAAAGGTAAACGTGATGTTGATTAACGAAAGAATTGTAATGTAGCAACATTCATATTAAAAAATATGAATCAAATTTATACTATGAATCAACTACCGTCAAGCAAATTAAAATATTCCTTGTTTGTAGATATTTTTTCACAATAATGGACAAAAAATAAGTGTGGCTAATGGAACATTAGCTACTTTTCAGACTTTCTTGAATAATTGTTCTTTATTATATTTTTTGTGCTTTAGAGTGGTAGATCCAGGGAGCCTGGGGACAATGTCAAGAAATCTACATATTACTCGCGTAATAACCAAAAGAGTATTCCTATTTTGAATATATTTTATTTAATTATTTGTTAACAATAAAATATTGTATTTCAAAAATATTTATGAAGAGCGAACTGCTCCCTCTCTTTCACTAACTTTTGATGCCTTGTGATCGTACCTGGACAGATCAGTGTTGTTAACAATGGACAGATGATTATAATATTATGATGTAAATGACGATAAACCCAAGATATAATGAGAAGCTGTTGAAACAATAAGTCTCCAAGTAATCTGTCACAAAACCATTTGTCCAACGAGTATTCAACTTATTTCGACCGGAATATGAACCTCTCTACAATACATACGAAAACGAATGGAACTGGCTGCATTGAAAAAGCTTCATTATTAACCTAGGCTTCATTATCAGAAATTCGACTGTTTTGACAACATACAATATTTGTCCGCTTGTCGCGTGTTTTCGAGCAACTGTGCAGCGTTGCCGCGCGCGCGTCGCTGGTAAAAGATGTGCGTAATTACAGCGACGCCGCTGGGATTTCATTGTTGCCCAGGGGTCCCGTAAATAGGACGCAGCAACAAACGCCGGAGTGGGGGGGAGGAAGAGGGTTTGCTGCAAGGGAGCCATGTCATCGCAAACGCGGCGCTCTCCGGTTCGGAATACGCCAGGGATTTGCTCTGACGTCCATTGTTTTTCGTTTCTTTGCATACGATGTGTTCTCGCAGATACGTTTCATAACTCCGACAATTCCTAGTCAGCCGTGGATGTCCCAATTACGTAAACAAAATTAGTCGTGTTGCTGTTTGACTTTATGAAGAGCTACAGAACCGTCGGCACTAATTTTCTTTTACTTTTATTTACTAATTTGAAATTGTTATTTATATTTCTAATTTTAAGTGGGTCAGATAATAAAGGGCAATTTTGAGAATAGTCGGAATGAAACATGTAACTTCTCTCTGTTTGTTGCATAGGACTAAATATTATACGGGATGTTTCTTTCATTAATGTTACATTTAAATTCAGCTTAGGTTTCTAATAATTATATTTTAATATTTATCTTTACTTCTGATAATGGTAATAAATTTAAATGTGAAATTGTTAATAACAGATTTCAAGTCCAATCAATTAAGATTTAATACAAAGTGATGTACAGTGTTGAGAATAGTGAAATGTGATAAAATTAATTCTGACTACACTTTGGAAACACGATATCCTTGTTGGATTGCTGGTAGATGTGAATGGACTGAGTAAGAAGATGTTCATTGTGTTACGAGTATTCCATTGACCGATTGTGAATAGTTGTAGTTATGTGGCGTTGACCTAGATGTTTTGTAGGCGTACATTTAAATAATTGTTGTCACTTAAATCTGGAAATGTTATGGTCATAATGAACGTTGAAAACAATTTTTAGACATTCTATTTAGGAGGGTCATTTATGGCGATTTGACATCTCAATTCATCAGGAGGTTTTAATATAATATTTTCCTACATACTGGACGCGTAGCCATGTTAGTTTTTTTGGGGAAGACTTTAAAAAAAATTGCAAATCTAAACCTTATACCTGTTTGTTCCACTTCAACATTTCCTTTCAATACAATATGGAATGGAGCACATGGAACTCAAGTTGTAGCTTCGTAGTTTGAGTAATTGATTACCCAACGTTGTCCGTGTATTTATTTATTACAATCATCTATTAAGCAGTATCGCTATCCGGTCCAGCCCACCCGCTTGCAAACGGCATGCGTTACGCGCTCTGACAGCTGTAACCAAATTTGTGACAATATTTTGAGATCACAAAGCCTTGTTGTTCGTCGGCCATCTTGTAGAAAACATTTAAGAGAAACCGCTTCAAATCTTCAAAGATTTTGTGGAGGAAAACACTCCTACATTCATAAAACTGGCTAAGGCAAGTTGATAATTTTGTACAATTTATAAGACGGCATTTATTGTGTAAGCGCACTTAATGTCTACTGATTGTGGAATATCTGAAGGAAAGATTTAAAATATTAAAGGAAAGAAAGGTAGGATTTGGTAAAAAACTTCAGTGGGTAAATGCAATCTGAATTCAACTTTTTTCTACAACGTTGCCTAACATGGTGCAAGACTCGAGAACGGAATGTCCTACGAACGAAAAGTCTGAGTTAATTGTAATTTAAACTTGGAGTTTTTTTAGATTTCTATTACTTATTTGGTTTTCTAGCTCTAGTTTTCATAGTCCGTGGTACGTCAGAAATGTGCAGTGTCAGAGTATATGTAACATTAAAATGACTATTTTATAAGCTATGTAATTTAACGGCCCCAGTATATACCTCCCTGTTAATAGAATCTTAGACATGTTAAAAAGGTTACTCACTCTCGGTACAGAGCCTTCATTCTGTAACGCAGATATCTAGTATCTGAGAGTATTCATCACCTTTCTTGCCTTAAATATTTTAAATCTTTCCTTCAGATATTCCACAAACAATCAATAGACCTTAAGTGCGCATACACATGTAAATTCCGTCTTATAAATTGTACCGAATTGTCAACTTGCCTTAGCCAGTTTTATAGAAAGCCAGAATGAATGTTTTCCTCCACAAAATCTTTGAAGATTTGAAGAGATTTCTCTTAAATTTTTTCCACTATTTTAAGATGCCCGACGAACAAGAAGACATTGTTATCCCAAAGGGGGGGGGGGGCAGGGCCTGATAGTCCAAGATTATATTTCATTATAACACCAATTTCTCTTCAGATTTGACTTGCAAGTGCGCAATGGTCGTAGGGTTTCAACAAGTATGTTAGCATCGACTTACTAAGATCAATTTCTCCCAGATAAAAATTCATAAATAATCTTCTTTATCGAATACTGTTCCCCACTGTTTCACAACCCTTTCGCTTCACCGCAAGGTCAACTGCTCGCTCTTTAACTAATACAATTTTTCGGCCCATATTTTGTCTATGGTTCCCGAGCACGCCACCCTTAGCGCTGCAGTCGAGGTGGTAGCGAGTGCAACTTTCCGCACCGTTGCTGTTCGCGACTTTAGGGCCCATGTAAAGAAAGGATTTTTATTTTTCGGCGCGGGCAGCGGAAAGAGTGGCGACGGCGGCGGGCGGAGAAGTTGGAGGAGGCGGTGTGGTGAATTTCTAGGAGTTGTGCTTGCGGCAACTTCACTTGTTTTATTTTTCCAACTCTTCGCGCCTCGCCCATTTTGTTCCTTTTCCTCCGCACAACCTATTTTTCTGCGCGGAAGCATCACCAAATGCGGATCTTTTTTTTTTTTTTGCCTTTCGCGTAGTTAATCGCCTAGTACATTGTAGCATAGGAAGTGGGTTTAATCTTCCCTATCATGTTTATGCACCAGCAGAAGCAAGTAAGAGTAGGTTGATTAAAAAATAAGAATCTCTACAGATTTTATAGAGCAAGTTTCTTTAAGCATGACTGTACGCAAATTTCTTTGCCTTTATTGTTCTTGTAAAATGAAATACAAGTGAAAGCGTGAACTTTAAATGGAGGCATAAGGTTAATGTTACGTGTATTAATGAAAGTACTTGTAGAGCATTTTTTTCTTTGAACGAGTGTTAAATTTAACAGAATATTCTCCTAAAGTGGATGAGAATTTTATGACTCACACACGGAATTTCGTTGTTATATTTTTATTTCCTTCAATTTGCAAAGTGTTTATTATACGTCATATAAATACAGTGTAATTTTCATTTAGGACTAATAATATTTGAGTTCTGATTTGTGTATGAACTTAGTTCTTTCCAAGAAAACAAATTTTCTTCTTTTCAGCCTGACATTTTTAACGAATTTTTTCCATTATAACACAAACGTTTGACGGAGAAATCATCATTAAAATGTTTATCTTTTGAGACACGGGCAAAGAGTTTGAAAAACTAGTGACTTCTGGTAAAAAAATAATATAAAGAACTTATGCATTTTATCTTAACAGGTAGCGCTAGTGATGAAATGTAGTCCAAAAGTTCACAAACGTATGAAGCAATTAAACTAAAATTACTAATTTAGCTAACTACGCTCCTTCTTATCCCTCAATTTAAAAAAATATATATTTTGATAACATTTTGAATTTTGATGTTGTTGTTGTCGAAAATTGTTGAACATCAGCGAGTTTGGGAACCTACCGGGATTGAGTTCGTCTGTCGTATCTGGGGTTTCAAGTTTCGAGGACATGTAGGGGTAGGGATGTCGAATATATTTTTTTGCCAATGATCAAGTGATGAATACTCTCACATACTAAATATATGTGAAATTTGCCCTGATTATTAGAGAACCCTTGTACAGATAACTCGCAGTCAGATACACGATGTGACACAGAGAGATGTTTACCTGACAAACATCTGCTCAAGATGAGTTACCTACATATCCAGAAAAATACCCTAAGTGTAACTTTGTAATAATATTTCCTACCACATGGTCTTTGGAAACAAATGATAATCTTCGACTCCCCAAATGCCGTAGAAGTTTGTAACATTCATTCTTACATATTGAATTATTCAGATTGAAGTACTGCGCGTGGCCTCCGTGACACACCGAGCACTTGAACCTGTCCTCAACAATTATTCTGGAGTAAATTGGCTTCATTCCTCTTTATTACCGTTAATATAACTATAACCAGGTGATAAACCTGTAGGGCGTTCACGCTTCATGAAAGTATTCCATTTTTAAATACTATTATATACGTGCAAAATTCTTATGTGCGTATTTAACTGCATGCTCTAATTCTCCACAGTATGCAAACTCGTCTCCGTGGTCGCATACGCGGATAGTTTGTACAGAGAATCACGGAATAGCTGGTGGATGCACAGCGGTCTTCCTTTTTGTGTCTGGTGCCCTACATTGCTAAGACTCTATTGCTGTTGTTCCCTCACGTACGCATCGTCTGCGAGATAAATTGCACGCATGCAGCAAATACGGAATTATTAAGAGCGTGGAAAGGAGAATATTTCACGAATCGCTTCGACTAGATCCCCTTAAATTCAATAGAACTTCACCTCGAAAAAAAAAAACTCATAATTATTGGAAAACTTTTTCAAACCTCAGCTGTATTGATTTTACATACCTATTACTTTCCTGGAGTAAGAGTTTCTTAAGCTTTAATAGTACTACCTCTGAGTAACGTAGGAATGTTAAGGGTTGCATTGTAAAATTTCAGACCATTGCCTAACAGTAGCCCCCAACTCATATAATACTATATTCCTACTTAGAATCCTGAACTCCAGTGCTAGTTTGATGAAAATGATAAGACTGAATGTCATTTTAACTAGTAATGTTAAAACCATTGAAATGCAAAACATTCCGACCATATAGAAATGTTTTTAAAAATGATATCCATTTCTGGTACAGATCGTTTGCTATCATTGCAACTTCTAGGTAAACCAACGGCTCAACGTGTTTCAAAGCAGCCATCACATGATCTCACCCACACCTTCTTCAGAGCGTGTCCTTTCTCTTTGAGAGTCTGTTTATTTGAAGCAAGAGAAATAGCTGATGATACGTACAAACCACTACAGCCTTTCTATGTATATTATCTTCCCGATATCCGGTTTATGAACAAGTTGCTGCAAAATTCTGACTCCCTAATTCACAGAAAATTTCAAACAGTTAAATTCAGTACTGAGTATTTAAAAAGCGTGGCCCAAATCTGCACATTAATCCAGTTAGGCTTATATTTTCGCTCGGCGTGTTCCGAAACACGCGGCTTCGCGGATCAGCGTCCGTGCATGGTTGCTCGCGCGCGGCGAGCGTCGCATGTCTGCTGCAGCTTATTAATATGTATGGAACGTCGGCGCCCGTGAAAGGCTGGCCGAGAAATATTGCAGCCAATTACTTAGTTAATGAAAGAATAACACCAGCAAGGTCGCCCCCCACCCCGCTGCAGGCGGCGGGTAGGGTGTGTGGAGGTGAGCTCGGGGTGAGATGCTGCTGCGTTTCCCCCTCTCCGCCCGCTCCTACCCCCCTCCCCACCCCTTTCAGGGGCGCGGACGTGGTGTTAAAACGAGTGATAGATGAGGCAAAGAGATGAACCATTATTTTACGTTGTCAGTGAAGGCAAGTTTTCCTTCGGCTCGCTGGCAAAACGTTGGGTAGGTCTGAGGATTTGCTGCGTAGTTGGGTGTGGAAGTTTGCTTTGCGTTTGCTTTGTGTTAATGATAGTGTAGACGATAATTGACGTTTTCGCTGCACTTATTTTATTTCCAAAAAGGAATCTTTGAGCTTCTGTGTTACCGTCGGACGTTTTTCCATTTACTCCATTTTTAAGGACGTTCTTTTCATGTCAGAATATTTATACTCGTATATGCTTTCTTTAAACGTTGCAGCAAATTACGGCTTCATTAATTGTCAAATAGTTCTTTGTGAAAGGGATATATGAAACTTTCATTTTTTGCTCGCAGTTTACTTGTTTTGGAGCTTTTATTATTTTGCGTCCGTACAATTAAGAGTGTTTTTGAAGTTAAAAGAAAATAGAACATAAATTTATTTGCAGGTAGTAAGATAGCATTTAGAGATATTTTTTGCGTAGCTTACCCTCCAAATAGCTGCGCAGTATGATTGCTGTACTTTCAACTAAATGCTTTCATGTTAATACCAGATTGTTAGATTCGTATATTTTGTATATTACTCTTGCTTGAAATAAAATACAAATGTTTCTTGTACAAAAAACTAATTACATAAATATATTTAAATGTATTGTATTAAATGAAAATCAATTAGCTGAATATTCCCTAAAATGAATTAAAGTGGAATAAATTAAATGCTTGAAAAAGCACCAACAAAATAACATTTGCTTTAAAACTCGGATCCTCGTATTATGCCCATCAGTTTCCATGAACCAAAAACTTTTTAGCCCAGATCATAGTATCTAAAAATAAATATTTGATGTATTTATTCATTCATTTTTCCTACCTCATCTTTACGACTCGACGTGCGACTGAATTACTAATACTTCTTAATACCCCTTGAATCGAGGAAAAAAGACAGTGATCAATGTATTATTTTACCAAAGAAATGTGTTATCCAAATTAATGAATTCTATTCCACATTATTTTAACACAATACTAAGAATGATATGTACATATATAGAAAATTCCAAAAACGATGTTAACTATTCAGTCAAACCCTATTTTCTGTATTTTTCTTCATTGCTTCTAATTCTTCTCACCACTTATCTGTTGTAATGTTCCTAGAGTTTGCAGGCAGAATTTGAAGTAGTACACGCGCATACATGCTGCATCGCTTAGAAAGAGGAGTTTGTTGGGTGGGGGTAGGGGGATGGAACGGGGAGCAGCATAATTCGCCCATTCGTCTCAGGAGGGTGGGGATGCACCACCGCCCGCCCAGCGGGCTCCACACCCAGATAACGTAGCGCACACGCCCCGACCACTCCGCTCACCCTACCCGCTCCGCCCCACCCTCCTATCGTCCCGCCTTGCCTCACCCCTCTCCGTCCTGCCCCGCCCCGCCCTGCCCCGTCCCGTCCCACCTCGATTTTCCCCGACCCGTCCCGCACCCCTCCCCGACGCGCCATGCTCCACCATGCCCCACCCCGCCCTTCCCCACCCCGTCCCACTCCTCCGCTTCCCATCTGCCTGTCTGTCTGCCTGCCCTGCCGGCCTCCCTCCGCCCACGCCTCCGCTCCCGATCCAACTCGCCTCTCTCCGTCTACCCCACACACCAGACCCACCCTCTCCTCCCCGCTCGCTCCACCCTGTCCTGCGCGCTCCGTACCGTCAGGCTCGACCCGCCCGTCCGCTGCTGGTCTTTCTTTCAGACCCGATAAACTATCTTGTGTGGAATGTTTTAGAAAATCAATTGCGCGCGTGTGCTTAGAAAGTGTAAATAGGGTTACTTTCTCTTTCCACCAGATCAAATTTCAGTTTTTTTTATTTCCACCCTTCGTTTAAAATAATTGGTATTTCTTCTTCTACCACTCGCACTCTTTGATTTCTTTGATTTACTTCTACACTCATGTTACTTTCTTTTCTCTTCATTTCCATTGTTCCTATTAAAACTTGCTTCTCTTCTCCTGGAATCTTTCATTCTTCTTTCTTTTCTGCATTCAGGCAGTCTCGTTCCTTCTTTTATTTCTCGACGTACGATTTTCTCTTTTTCATTCTTCTATTCCTTTCATCAATTTTGTCTTCACTTCCCCTTGTTAGGTATTTCTCTTTAGCTTCTGCCTTGTTTATTCTTTTCTCCTTCTTCGTTCACGAGCAAAATGGAATGTTTAGCCTAACCTGAGAGACGAGGATTATTTTAATTATCAACCGCTTACTTACTAAACATTGGTGTTCACCTCGCTTTGTTTGTCCCAAATATCTACTTCCTTTGTATTTAATTTTTTTATATTAGCACTGCCATAGTTATTCATGTTCTTACGATAATTTGATAAGGCGCCAATGTCCTTATGTGTTGAAGCGCCCTTAAATCTCCATCATCATCATCATCATCATCATTGTTCGCCTTCATTGCGATTATTTCAGCACCATCCTTGTAACGGTACTTTCTCTACTATCCGTCTCTTCCCTTATCTATTGCATTTCTGTGAGAGCAATAACGACTTCACCAAAAACCACGTCTCGTGGATGCTGCAGATCTTGGAAGCAAATTGGTCTGCTTGAGCCAAGTCATCGTGATGCACGAACGTAGTAATTAAATTTTCCAGTCACTTGACTTGTTACTCTTGCTGAACGTAGCAGTTTCCGTGGAAATGTCTATACTTTCCATCTTTTTTTGTTAATGAGAGATGTGGAGACACATCTCTCATTACAAAAAACATCACAAAAGAGACATAGGTCTACATCCATGAAACGTGACGGTTATGTTGTTAATTATTGTTGAAAAGTTAAGTGTTATCATTCACAAACTTACGTAATTACGAAATTTTTCTATATTATTAAATATAATCAGACTAAATCATGTATTCATGAACTTTATCGAACATTTTCTGATTGCAAATTATAAAATCATCCCAGTATTGTAGTCTGCTCACATAGACATTTGATGACACAGGTAATGATGTATTTTATGTAATACACGAGTCAATAATCGAATGAGAGATTCCTGGTTCCCATGTTATGGATACATGAACAATTTACTCTTATTAAACTAACCATTGATTGCACATTTTTTCCGTGTCACTAAATGAAGAGGCTACTTGCTCAGATTACACCACCTATCTTGTCTTTCCCCGCTTCATTCTCATACGAGTGTTTGCTAGTCCAAGAATACTCATTTCTTCTATTTCATACTTGATTTGCGGGGGATGAGAAAGTACTTATGAACAATACAACCCCACCACTAATTTGTTTCGTTCTTTCATGAATTCAGCAACACGTAACATACCAAACAATGCATAGAAAAAGGTTCCATCAGTCGTGCTGATTTTTTAAGTGAAGCGTGAGTAGGGCCACCCATAGTGTCGTGCGTGAAGGCAAGAAAGAGTTGAGAAACTGTCGTTTTAAAAACTCGATAATGGGTCAGAATCAAAAATACAAATTTTCTTTGTATTTCTTCATGACATAGCATAAATATTTAGGTACCACTCTTACTTGTTTGTAATATGTTCTCAGAACGGGTGTGATTTTTTGTCAGCATTTACCTAGAACTATGTTATTTCAATATTATTGAATATCATCTCATTACAGTAATAGACTATACATAAATCATGGAGGGAATAATTTAACCTCTTCAGAAAACCATAATTTTAACGAATTATAAATTAAACAAAATATAAATTTTCTTGTTTTGATAAAAGGCATGTAACGTTATTATGTATGTAATGCTTCCGTTGTATTTGTGTTAACATTTTCTGAACTCGGAAGGTCAGATGTAGAGTTTAGAACACTGGGGATGAGAATAACTTTACATTCATCGGGGGTTATTTAAAAATACTACCGGCTTTAAGTTGTCCCATTTTCAACGTATGCTTAGTCCTGTGGCTACAACCGCAGAACATGACTGCTCACAATATGAGTGGCTCAATACCAGAGCTGTCTAACCCACGAAGTCCGAAAGTTTCTTATTCATATGTAGTATCGCTCTGAATAATGTCCTATTAGTGCCACAATTCTTGCGAATAAATAAATGAATGAATTGTCTCAAACAGACACATTGTCCAATAAATCATTCATTCATATGGATTAAAAATTGTGGTACTCTTACAATTAATAGTTAATAACATTATTGCCTTATCTCGATTTGCCCCAGCCGCCCCTGTTCAATTCTGTTCGTTCTCCTCATTCCGTCCTGCCCATTCCATCCATTTAGTTCCGTCCCGTGACGTCGCGGGCCAACCTGTCTCGTCCCATGATCGTACCTGTATCGCTTCCCATATCGTGTTGTGTTTCGCCTCATCCGACCGATCCGTGTCGTCCCTCACACTCCTCCCGCCCCATCCCCCCTTCCCAACCAGCCCATCCCGCCGCGCCCCGTCCCACCCCACCCTGCCTCGTTCCGATCCGTCCCGCCCCGTCCCGCCCCGACCCACCCTGTTCCGACCCATTCCAATCCGTTCCTATTTATATCACCCTGTCCCACCCCGTCCCGCCCCGACCGCCCCGTCCCACCCCGTTCCGACCCATTCCGATCCGTTCCGATTTGTCCCGCCCCATCCCACCCCACACCGTCCCGCCCCGTCCCGCCTCGTCCCGCCCCGTCCCGCCCCGCCCCGCCCCGTCTCGCCCCGTCTTGCCCCGTCCCACCTCGTTCCGACCCGTCCCGTCCCGTCCCGCCCAGCCCCGTCCCGCCCCGCCCCATTCCGGGCTGTTCTGATCCGCCCCAATCTGTTTTAAACCGTCACACCCCCTCATGCCCTCTCCCGCCCCCTCAAGACTCCTCAAGCCCCCTCACGCCTCGCCACGACCAATGCAACCCCTGTGTTGTTCCGACCCGTCCCATTCCGTACCCGGATCCTGCCCCTCTTCGACTCCCGGCGGGGCTTCATTTCGAGCGCGTGTATTTTTAAGCGTGTCCGCCGCATGTAACACCCATTCAAGCGCGCACTTTAATAATGTAACATCGCGAAAGAGGCACTTAGATATTACAGTGCATTTTACGAGTGGCGGAGCACGCACTACTGCTGGCGGACTTTTACACGCTTAACATTTGTGATTTATTCAAGAGTTCCGCGCGACGAAGCGAGGCGAACTGAGCTGCGGAAGCTCGAGCGAACCGCCAAGAGAGAAGGAGCGGCGATGGGGTGGCGAGACGGTGGGTAGGTCGGGAAGTGGTGGGGTGGAATGGGGTGAAGCAGTGCGTGAATGATCGTGATGGAAGAATCTAAGATAAGAGTGGGTCAGGGATAGAAAAAAGAATGATAGTGTGATAGTATAAGGCAACAATCAGGTCAAAGATGACAATGATCGGGGAAGGATCGGTTGGAGATTGGTATCGAAGGGTGATCGCTATCGAAGGCTAATGTGAAATAGGTTGAAATCCAGCAGGTAATGAGAATAACGGATGTATGGATATGACGAGGTTGAGAAGAGAGTATGATGGAACGTCAAGAGGAGTGTGGATCGCGGCAGAGGTTGTACATGAGACATGAATGAAGTCCGGAGGTATCAGAGATGGGATTGGATGGCACGGATAATAGGAACGTATCGAGCCTTTTAAACAGGAACATTTTTCGGTTAAGATGGTATTTTCCAAGCCGCGTTTACTGGCGGCTCTCAAGGTGTAGTCCTGGGTTGCAGCGGAAGCTGGAATAGGGTGGAGAAAGGCTGGGGCTCGGTATTGAGGAGAAATTATAAGCGTAAGTGCTTACTTCAGTGGTCTCCGATGGAGCAAGAATGAAAACTGGTGTGAAAGAGGTAAATATACTGGGCGGATAGTGGATCATCCGGGAATCGAAGCTGATCTTGGTGGTGAAGCAGAAAACAGGCCGGTTAGTGGTACTGAGGCGGTAGAAAATTTTGGCGGATATGGATAGAGGCTAGTGAGTTACAAACAGAACGCAAGGGCGATATTTGCGGCGGGGTGGAGAAGACTTTGGGAAGCTATACATTAAAGGCAATGTGGGCGTGACCGCGTATTAGTTGTCGCGGGAGGACTGGGCATTATGACTAGAATAGAACCGCTGAAGGTGAAGAGCTAGGCCATGCAGGTATCAAAATCAAGCATGGCGCGGAATGCAAATGATGGTAGCTCAATGAGAAACAAGTTGAGAAATAAACCACAGCCGAATGGGTCGAGGCGGAGACCTAGACGGGTGGGTAGTCCGAGGTTGGGCGCCGCGCTGGGCAGAGAAGAGTGAGCAAAGCGGCGCCAGAACGCAAAGTCTCGTCACCCAACTGTGGCGGCACCCGCATGGCTCCACACACACACTGCACCCACCCACCCCCACTCCACCCCACTCCACCCCCGGCCCCGCGCGCTCGCCCGAGTGCATCTAAATCCATTTTGTATGGGGCTCGCGAAGTCGTTTCGGAGCGCGCAGCCAGCAGAGCACGGCTACGGGCAAGCGAGGGGGGGGGGGAAGGGGTTAAGAAACAAAACACTGGCGTTGTAATGGTGACCGCCCGATGTCGCGGTGGAGGGGAAAAGCGTCGCGGAAAAAAAAAAAGCAGCGAACCCGCGTGGAGACGCGGAGACGCTCTGAGCCTCGGCGTTCGGATCCGGGTCACGCAGGGGAATCCCCTGTTTTTGTGGATGGTGACGTCGCAACATGTGCCGGTGCTGCTTCCACTTGCGATTGTTAACACTGTTTTTTCACTCTTCTTGGTGTAATTGTAAATGTGAATTTTGACAAGTAATTAATCTCATAGTATTTAGTATATACTCATTGTATTGCTAACATCTCTTCTAGGGTTGACCTGCAGCAAGAGGAATATGTGTATTTTTTTCTTCTGTCAATACAGATGTTTAATGTTCAGTGATTGAGGTGGTGATTGACACTAAGGGTGGATACTAAAGGTTTGCCGCAGATTTTTTTCTCGTATTTTCTCATGAATCCTGTTTGTAACACCTTCACCTTTTGTATAATGAATTCTTCATTCCAAATATGATCGCATGCTAAAGAAAGAAAAAATATTTCACCCGTGGTAATTTTTTTGCATATCTTCATACTGATTTCCACTATTATTACCACTATTGTTACAATTAGCCAATTGTAATACAAATTACTGGCTGACATTTCTTTGCCGTATGTTGTATCTTCTATTGGTGTATTTCCAGTAGTGAAAGAAAAATATGTAATGAGTTCATGGAGATACGAAATCATTCAACATGTCAGCCAATTATTGGCGTCATCTTTAAAGTAAACGATAATATGAATGTCCCGAAACATTTCTTTTTATAACAATATGTTGCCATTTTACATCAATGCGATCATATTCAATCCCCATTCTGTTGGTTTAATAACACGGTTGCTGTAAATTTACTTATTTAAATCGTGTTCGTACAACAATATCAGTTTCCGGTCTCCGAATACGTCATCTTTTCCATTGAGCCACTGTCACACCTGTGCCTTCCACTCACTACCTCCGCCTCCGTGTCAGCGTGTGTGGCCTTTGCCCCACTGCTCTTCAGCCCAAGAGCAGGGCTCCCCCCCCCCCCTCGTCCTGCCCCTCCTCGCATGCGCCGCCGCACGGCAAAACATCGCAGGGCGAAACTGCGGCGCTCTGTTTGTGATCGACATCGCGCGACGGAGGAGCGTCGCTTCTTCGCTTCGCATGCATTTCTGTTTTGTTTTTTTTTCCTTCTTCTCTCTTTTTTTGCCTTTCTTTCTTCATCCTTCTACCTCCACTGACGCAGACCGAGCGGGACACACTGGTCGGAAATTAGACGAAAGAGGAAAGTGACAAATATTTGGTGAATTAATTGTTAGTAAGAAGTGAAGTGACCTATTTAGTCAAGGTAGTCAAAATGGGGAACTGCAGATTTTACTTAAAGGATTATAAATTCTCCTCCCACTTTAATTAATTTGTTTATATATTCACTTCTCAGAAACCACCCCTGCGTAGAGTATATTTCAGTTGATGTATAATGAATTCTCAGGCTCTGTTTTGATACTATTATTACTCAATAGTCAGCACCTTCATGTCTTCTACCTGCCAGTGTATTTTAGGAACGAATAATCTGATAAAAAATCAACTGTCAACTTATCTATAAGCTGCTTCTTTCCTGAAGGTGACTTCTAATATTACCTTTGATAATTTAAATAAAATCTTCCATGTGTTTGTCATGTCGCCCAAAATAGGTTCTCTTGCTTATTTCTAGGATATGATGTCTTTTGGGCTCTGATTTACAGTAAAATAAACGCCAGATCTTTATTTAAATATCTTCGAATTTTAACATTTAAAGTGCATCACAATGAATACACTGGAAGTGGGTAAAGAAACAATCTCAGAGAAAATGAAACTTAATATTCCCGTCTTGCCGAAAATTGGCAAGTATTTCAAGAAGGGGTATCAAAATCATTCCTCACAAATAAAATGAATTTGAAGGATAAATTGGCAAAAAATGAAGAAATTCACCCTCATACAATGCATTTCTCACTACCAATGTTTACAGTTAGTTCATGAAATATGACATAATTGCGTGTAATATACACTGCAAATGCCACGCATGAGTTTTTCAGACCACTGTGTCACGACAAACACACTGTAGCCTCTCGCCCTTGGGACTCTCCGACTCCCGCCTCTTCCTTTTTCCCGCCTCACCCCTCGCCACCGGTCCCGGCGCCGCTTGTGTATTTCCGGTGCGAAATGGTTTCACAATATTTGGGTAGTCTCGCGCGGGCCGCCGCCACCGTCTCAGCGAGAACCACCGCTCGCGCCCCCGCTTCCACCGCTACCCGCCGCCCCCGGCGCCCCCGGCGCCTCCACCACCACGCCGTCCCCGCCCTCACCCCACCTCCACCGTCCCCACTGCTCTCGCCAACCCGCCACCTCCACTTCTGCTGACATAGCCGCACAGCTACACCCACCGCCCCCACCGCCCCCACCGCCCCCACCGCCCCCACCTCCCTCAAATGACTTCAACCCTCCGCCTCACCGCGTATGCTGTCCCCGCCGTCTCCACCCCCCCTGCCTGCGCCAACCCTATCGCCCCGCCGCCCCTGCTGCTTCCACCACCTCTAACCCCAAGCCACCTTCCCCTATCCCGCTGTCCCCGCCGTCAATGAATCCTCCCCTGCCTCCGCCATCTCGCCCCTCCCTGTCGTCACCGCTCCGGCATAGGCCGCCGCCGCCCCCACCACCCCCTCTACCGCAGCCGCCACCTCCTCCTTTTGCCTTCTCTCATCGTTACCGTTGTCCATGTCCACATCACCCCCACCTCTGCGTTGTCCACAGCACCTTCCCCTTCACCAATCTCCGCTACCACACGGTCACCACAGCCTCTGCCATCATTTCCACGCCGCAGTCGCCTCTTCCCCCACCGCGGGTTTCCGCCGCCGCCGCTCGTAACGGACACTTGTTGGCGCGCGGTGTCGCTTTGTCGTCTCCGCCGACGCCGACACCGCTGCCCTCCCCCCTCCCGGAGGAGGCCTCCGGGATTTCCGGAAGGGGGCCCCGCGGGAGCCGCCGGATGTGGAACGGCAGGCGACGCGCCACGCACTGGAAATACGAAAGGTGAAACATTGCGCACGAAGCTTTGCGGCGGAGGCGAAAATGCTTGTGAGCTCATTTACTTCCCGATTGACGCGTCATCTACGTGCCAATCTGGAATTTTGTTTAATTACCTTTAAATGCCTACTGTGTGACTTACCACTTGCTGAATAGTGAGAACGCCAACAATACAACAAATATATTGATTTTTATCCAACAAACCAAATGATTGTTATTGGCTACGTAGTGTATTAAATCAGAAGGAAGCATACAGGTATTAGCAAATAAATTTTTAAAGAATACCTGTAAGATAGCTGTTCTGTTTTGATAATCATAGGATTATACCAAATTTATGAAAGAATGTGCAAAGATCGGTGACAAATATAATTGAGTTGAATTTTTTGTGTTGAATTAAATATAAACATTTAATGCATTAATTATCAAGTTCCGCTTTTTGTCTAGAATAAAAAAATACAATACAATATTTAAAAACAAGCTGTTTTGTTTTGCTAGTATTTAAACTTGTACTTATACAAACAGTATGACATGATTACATCACTAACTACTACTCAATCCCTTGTACCCTTAATAGTACGCGATCAACCGCATTGCTCGCAACAAAAATAATCTTCCCGGAGAGAAGTGAAAGGAAGAAACTGGGGATGCGTGCTACGTCTTTAGCAGTCGGCGCGTGTCTGAATCCCAGAGAGCCCGAGACATCGCAGCTGGGTAGTGAAAGCAGTTGGCGCAGTGCAATGCCCGTAAGTGCCATGAAATAAAGATGACAGCGCTGCTTTTACGAGCAATCCACTCGACTCTGCCACTCGCGCTTCGATTTATCGCCGTCACGCATCCCGCGCCGCGCCGCGCCACCCCCCCTCCCGCGCGCCCTCTGAAATCTGAGAGGCGCATCTGCCCTTCGCTCGGGCAGCTCCGGGACTCGTTCGCCAGGCGATGCCGTTTTCGTTTAACCCTGTTCGACACGCCGTTTTCTACCTCGTTTGGAGAGTTGTTTCTGAGTTTTGACGGTCGTTCCTCTCTTCTTTGTTTGCTCTCATCTCCGCCTCTCTTACTCTTATGCCCTTTGCCTTCCATCTCCCTTCCTCTACTTCCCACCTCCTGTCCTCTTCTACTTTTTTCCTCTCCACCTAGTCGCCACTCCTCTTCTGCGTCTCTCCTCGTCTCTGCATCTCATCTCCGCTGCTTTTCTTCAGCTCATCTCACTTCCGCTTCTTCCCTTCTCCTTTCCTAATCCTTTTCTCTGCATTCTCCTATATGTCCTCCCCCAGTCTTCTCCTCTCTTTTCGTTCTCTTTCTCTCCTCTTTTCGTCTTCTACTCACCCCTTCTACCTTCCCTCCTTTCCTCTACATCGCATTCATTTGCACTGCCTGTTTTGTAAAAGTAGCCTCGGTCGACGCTCAATACTTACAACGATTTTCCTTCATATTTTTGATTTATTGCGAGATCTCCTGCTTGGTTGGGTACTCAACATCCATCCCTTGTGGTTACTACCCATTATTATAATTTTTCTTTACCATACTGTCTAGCACAAGCTCAACCTTTCTTTTGTCTTTCTAAGAGTTAGCATACCATTTCTATTGTTTCCAACAAAAACACGTAAAGATATACGTAAATATTTCTTCTAACTCTCTACTTTCTCATTTTATCTCGTCAATTCCCCTCTAATACACATTTTCATTTGTCAGAATTTCTTTGATGCTTACGTTTAAATGTATGCTTTTAATTTCATAAGTATTTATCCATTTTCTTCTAGTTATTTTTATTAAATAATTTCGTCCCTAGAGAAAAAAATAACGGTTCCCGGTCGGTCGGTTCCCGGTCGGGCAAGATTGTTGTGCAATCTCCCAGTATATGTTGCTGTGTGACGATGAGAAAGCTCACTTCTCAGGTTGAGAAGACCAGAACACGGCGTAGGGATATCTTCGTGCTAGTCACACGTACCTCTTTACCCATGGCCGCGCGGCAGGGACGCTGTTTGGTAGGCCCTGGCCTGTTAGCGGACTGTCACGGCAAGTACAGACGGACATGAAATGTAATGTGGTTATCACTCTCTTATTTGTTCTGCTAGCATGGGCACATACTTGTTGATCGTTGTTCTTGTGTTTCTTTGTTGCTAACGAGAATTCAGCTTCTATCGATGAAATGAATCTTGAAATTGAACATAATTTGGAAATAATGGGAACTCCACCCGATTTATTTGAAGAAGCAAGAACCGCGACTGTTGATATGAGGATTCATTTAAAGTCAAAAAATAGATATGTAAAAGCATATAGGAAATTTTGTAAGTGGGGAGATGCGGAGGGATAAGAATTGTCACAGGAAACGTGCTTCTCCCATTCGTTTCAGAAATGAATGGAAAGTACCTTCAAACAGATCTTTAATACATTATTAATTTACAATTAATGTAAATAGTTTCAAATAAAATATCAATTCATACAAAGCATGTTTTGATTGCGTTGAAAGATAATTCAATTATTTTGGCATGGAACCTTTGCTATGTGGCTTGCTGATAGTTTGTTTCTTAGCTAGGTAAAGATATGGCTTGTGCCACAAGTAAAAGCGCTGTATACATAATCAAATCAGATCTATAACAGGTTAATCAACAGTAAGTAACGGACTTTTAAAAAGTGCAAGACTCCTTAGTTCTTCGTAGGCCACAGTTACATGGTTATAAGTTGGTGACTGTGGAGTCAAGTATAATTCGTTTCAGGACTAGGTTATCAAAATCGTCTTGCAATAAACAAGTTTGTTGCTGTAAAACAATTAAAAATGAGCTTCTCACCAGACAGACACAAATAAAATAATAATAATAATAATAAATGTGCCTCCATTATTATCAAGCGATTGTGAACTTTATTTCCACCAGAATGAAAAGCATTTTCTCATTTGGCATTCCTGCAATAGACTTTCTTTCGCGATATAATACATACTTCACAATGTTTCTTATATATTTCATTTTATTTCTTGCTTTATTTATGTTTTTCTAGGCTAATTTGTAATTGTTTTTAATTTCCACCAAACGAATTTTCATTTTCAGAATCTCTGAATGCATTCGTTCAATTTTCTTGACTCAATTTTTCTCCTCCATAACTTTTTTTTGTATTTAAACTGTTATTCACCACTCCAAACAAGAGTATACTCGTATTTTGTATCATGCAATTGCCCCCAAATATAACTAATCACTCTACCGTTATTTGTGTTGTGTTTCTAAGTGTCTTCCTTTCCGAATATGTGATTGCTCCAATAAAGATGCTTTTTTCTCATACCGCTGCCAATGAGCCGCAAGTATAGCCCCAACTCACGACGACTCCTCTCCTTCCTCCTCACTCATTGGAGACGTTGCAGGTCCCCCTAAGGCTTTTTGAAGCCGTCTTCGATATAATATCGACCTGCGCACTCACTCGCTGCTCCGCTGTACGGAACAAGCCCCGCTCCCATCTTCGCAGGGCCTCTGTGCACCAAAGGAGGCATCCTTTGGCTCTCCTGCTTTCGCCGGGGAGCCGGCGCTCCTTCTCCCCACTCCACTCACCTACAGCCAGCCGTCTGCTTCCCGCCCTTCCCAGTTCCTCATGCCCCCGTCCTACAACGGCCAGACCGTCCACGAGACACTCCACTCCTATACAGTCTGGTCCGCCCCACCTCGCCCTTCTCTTTTCGTTGTACCCACACTTGGTTCACCCCGCCACACTCCATCCCACCACGCCCACCTCAATTCCTTCTACATTATGTTTCTTCGAGCAGCGAGTGCTACCTCGCCTCTCACAACTCCAACCCACTCCTCTCTAGCTTCTCACTCTCTCGCTCAATCGCTTTCCCTTATGCCACTCTTTGCTTCAGTTCTCCCAGACGTGTCCCGTTCAGTTCTTCAGTACCTAGACCATCTCACCCCTCGAGGCCCTGGCTTTCTCCAGCCCCTCCCTCACGCTCCCGTGCCTGTCTTCTCTCTTTTTCCCCTTCCAGCAACACAGAGCCGTCTCTTTCTATCTCTCTCTCTTTCCGCTTCAGACCCGCCACGCCCCTTTCCCCCTTCCGTCTCCCAGGGCCCAAGAGTGGGCTTCTCTGCGCGGCTCGTCCCCTCCTCTTCTCCTCCCCGCCCCGCCCCGCGCTGCGCTCCCGCTCTTTTTATGCAGCAGCCACTCGCAGGGGCTTCTCGTCCTTTATGCGCTGTAGTGGCCAAATGGTCCATAACTCGGACAAAATTGTCTTTCCTTCGCGAGCGCCTTCTTCAATCTTTATCCGCCGGAGACGGTTTATTTTTATATCCGCATGCAGATTCAAAGGGCCGATGGCGCGCGCGCGCGCTCCCGCCCGCGCTTTTCGTCTCCATAATGGCGCCCGTAAAATTGCGCCGTTTCGCGAGCCCAACGGCCGGTCACTCGCGCTGCAACTTTTCGTATATTTCATCCGCTGAGGTGGAAGGAATTTCGCGAGATTTCGGGGCCGCCGCCCTCCGCCCGCCCTTTGCAAAGCGAGCGTGGAGGGGCGGAGGGGGGTGGAAGATGGGTCGCGGGCGGTGGGTGGAAGAGTTTGAGTGGAAAGCGATGGAGGGAGGGTGAAGGCGAAAGAATGGACAAGAAAATCTGGGTGAGGGTAGGCGAGTGGGGTGGGCGAGAGGAGGTGGGCGATAGGGGGTGGGCGAGAGGGGGTGGGCGAGAGGGGGTGGGCGAGAGGGGGTGGGCGAGAGGGGGTGGGCGAGAGGGGGTGGGCGAGAGGGGGTGGGCGAGAGGGGTTGGCGAGAGGGGCTGAGTGAAAGGGGGTGGGCGAGAGAAGGTGGGCGAGAGGAGGTGGACGAGAGGGGGTGGACGAGAGGGGGTGGGCGAGACGGGGTGGGCGAGAGGGGGTGGGCGAGAGGGGGTTGGCGAGAGGAGGTGGACGAGAGGAGGTGGGTGAGAGGGGGTGGGCGAGAGGAGGAGGGGGTCAGGGTTGTTGTGGGTGGCTGAAAGCTACACATGGCGGAAAGCTGGACATGGTATGGTAGACACGGCGGAAAGCCTAGGCATGGGCGGGCGCTCTCGTCCGTTCCGCCGAGCCGGCGCCAGAAGGGTCACCAGAAGGGCGAGCTGGGGCGGACACTCGCGGCAAGGAGCGACGGGAAGCGCCCCTGGTGGAGGGTGCGCGCGCTTGGAAAGGGTGCTGGAAGTCGGCCGAAATTCTGTGAATGTTCCTTTCGAAGATGTCGTGCCTTTACGCATGAGTAATCGACTCACGATGGGCGCACGGCACTTTTAGTAATGTCCAGGATGTGCTTCTCTTGGAAATAGATTTAAGTTTTGAAATTTATGTCGACATAAAGTCGTTTCCCGGGGGTGACAATGGAGATGGAAATGTCGAACGTGTCTTTGTAAATTGAGTATTAACGGATAGTAATAGAAATACAGATATATTGTATTCTTCAAAACTAATTTTTACCCCTTTCATAGAAATGTGAAGCAATATCCGAGAATGCATGTCTATTGAACTGAAATAGTTGTGAAGCACTTCGTACACACTCAATAACAAGAGGAAAACACGTGTGAAAGATGTGCCAATTAAATTTAGAGAGTAATAATGAACGATAATAACGGTAATTTTACTTCACATATTGCTGAGATATAAAATGTATAAAACCATTGTAATTTAGTTGTGGAAGTGTGTAGAAAGATATAAGGAATTACTGTGTTTGTGAAATTTAGTTTTTTCAGACATTCTAATTATTTCTGCAATTTCTTTCTGTTTTAGGTGAGATCAAATGAAAAGAAAACCTGAGCCTTTAAGCGAATACAGCGTGTTCGCGCAGTTTAATGTAAGTGAAGATAATCATTAGTTAAGTAAAAAAATACATGAAGTGGAGCGCTTTGATGTCCGTGTAAAGATTCTTTAATTTTTGTTTCTTTAGAACAGTGTAATTAAATTAACAGAGAAATTTACATTTATTATGACATACGGTATTGCGTATTCCCATATTGTTGTATCATTTCTTTTTTGGAAACTAAAGGTATTTTTTACTGAGAAAGTGTATGTTTGAAAAGAAGATAAAGAGTTCATGGACTTCAATTTACGTTCGTTCCAAAACAGAAGTTATAGAGTTTCAGGCAATCGGCAGTTGAAAACTATTATTTTGCAAGAAAAACTTGCAGCAACAAGATGAGCATTTTAAGTTTTTTAATTAATATTTTGTACATCTTTTAGGTAGTCACACATTATATGATTCAGTTAATACAACAAATTATAAACCGAAGGAAATAATTCACCCATGATCTCTTGCATGTACAGGGCAAAACGTGTTTTAAAAAATAATTGAAATTTTATATATCATAGGCATATTATCGTGCAAAAATTATTTAACTAGTTAAGTAAAATCGTTTGTAAAAAATTGGTATCTGAGATAGACATGAGCCAACGGACATGAAAATTCTAAATGATAAAAACTATAAAGCTTCTACCTACATTCCTCAAAGGCTTGCTTCATTCTCATTCGGACATATTGTTTTTAATATTTAAAGATAATAAAACACAGTGTTTGTGTTTTCTCTCACATTTACAGACATGTGTCCCGGACATTTACAGTAGATTTTTGCGTTCCACCTGTCAACTTTTTCTGTGTATCTGTTACACCACACCGCGCTGCGAGAATATGAACGCTGTAGGAAAGCTGACACCTTTTGAAAACTTCTGCCCGGAGATATTCAAGCCGGGAATTGAGTAATCAAACGGTTTAAAATATATAATTAACATTAATGATCTACAAAAAAAGAATATAACTTTTTTATACATTTCTGTGCAGTACAGACAATGAAATACTTTAACATATACAGTTTAACCGTCGCGTCGAGACGTTATTTACAACTAGATTTTTCAAACACAATTTTTAATATTAAAATAATATCTGAAGACAATTCCAATAACTGATGTTAAAGATAGGTGTTATTTATAGAATACACGATTTATTCAACAATACAATAATAACACTTTTGAAAATTATTTTAAAATGTCTCCAAACGAAATTCAGAATTCATTGCATGACCAGATTTTCAATGTATACTGCTACCCCGGATATTGTTTGAAAATTATATGAAAGTAAAATTATTTTTTGTGTTAACTGAAAATATAAATTCATATTTTAAAATAATCCTGCCATAATTCTTCAGCATTTCCTATACCTCTAATCAAAAGAAACTAGAATTTTCCACTCATTAAAAGCCTTTTCTTATCTAGGCTGTAAGTAGGCATTCTTTTCAAAGATGATTTTATAATACCCATGTTATCATCTTCATCTTTATGAAAACGTTTTTTGATGAACTTTTAGCTTGTTTTGACATGAGATGTTTTCTAATTCGGCCTAAAGGAAGAAAATGGATTTGAGTAGATGCATGCAGAGAAAACATATTATTACTCATTTTGATGTATCATTGTAAACATTTATTACTATCTACATTTTATGTGGTTCAATAGTGTAATGAAATCATTTTTTGTTTTTGTAGGCGTCACGTGTGTAGTCGATATCCTTGACACTCCACTCGAGACGCAATTAGAGGAAATGTAGCTTCTCGCGCACTTCACAAAACGTAACTCGGAACTGCATTTCTGTTTACTCTGTTCCGAAATTTTTTATTTCTCCGGATATAAATACAGACTACATACGCATGTGAATACTGAAGTTAAATACCAACATTTATTATTATTAAAACACAATATTGTATGGAATTAAAAAGTAAAATTTAATCTCGTTTATAAAAGATAACTTTAGCTTATTTTGACATAAGAAGCTTCTAGAGCTAATTTGTATTAATTTCTACTCTTATTGGAGTTGAGTTAATTGTTTGATAACTGAAATACTCGTAACATTTTATAGATATTTATAGAGGTTTAGGCTGCTGCAAACAATATTCTAAAAGATCACGTAGTCGATTTTTCTGAGATATAATATAGATAGAGATTGAAATAATAGACATAGCCATTCTCTACATGTTTCTTTAATACATTAACAAATTTTGATGGCTTTTCCATATAATAATGATTTTAATAATTAATTTAATTAAAATTATGAATAAATAATTTTCCATATAATATGACAAAGAATATAATGGCAATGGCAATGCCTTTTATTCAAATACTTGTAATATAAGTTATAAATCGCCAGTAAACCAATACGTTTAATTTTTCTCTTTAATTTATGTAAAAACTAACATTATTTGAACTTGAAAGATAAACTGTGAGATTTAGAGAATTTCATGAATTTTATCAGCGATAAAATGATGTTTTACATTAGTTACATTTTGATGAAAGTATCTCATAAATGCTTGAATAACTCCCAAATTTTCAAGTTGTGACAATGAACTCTCTAGTGATCAAGGCCATGAGCAAGTGCATTCCTGTCGGTGGCGCCGCGCAGCGCCAGTGTCGGGAGGTACTGGCGCGTCTTTTCGCCTCACGCACAGTCCGCCGACGTTACATTAAATATTTAACTGTTTTATTACGAACGGAATTGTCCATGCGCACGGCTCGGCACGAGGCGGCCGTCCAGCTAAAATTAACTGCTCTATGAAAATGTTACATGGAATTCTAATTAAAATTTTATTTGAATATAACATCACTCGATATAAATATTAGCGAAATACCTGTTTCGAGGAAACGCGGCGACTGGGTGCTCGCACGTTGTTGGTGGAATCATGTGAAGTTCCAAAATATACTTTTGTTTTCTTTTGATCGACGTTAATATATAAACAAAGGATCTAATTTTCTGTACGTTTGTTGTAAAAGTGGTATGACTGATATACATTGATTATCTAGGGGTGTAACAGAAAAGCATATACTTTCTAAAATTAGTTTCCAAATCTATTTAGTCTCCGTTAGCTTTCCGATTTGGCCCTACACTATTTGCACTTGCGACATACAGGCGCCTAAAATACATTTTCCCCATTTTGTAAGTTTTCGATTCTCTAATGCTAAAAGTAAAATCTGATTTTAGGAATATTACAGAAATAATCATTTGGTACTATAAGCAAATCTACATTGAAAAATGTGGAGTAGTTTGCGGGTAAGTCGTGTTTTAGTATTGTTGATATTCCACTCGAAATTCTAAGTACACTACTAATATTTTAAAAATAATATACTTTACTAATTAAAACACTAATTGGGAGAACGCATTTTCCTTGAAAAAATTAACGTAGACTTTGATATTGTCGTTACAGAAACATGCTAAAAATATGTGGAATTTCAGGGACATCAACGTAAATAGCGCATGCTCCATTTTTGTAATATAAATATATTTTTATACGAAAAAAAATAAAACAGGTTGTTTGAAACACAATATTTTTTTCCAATTTTTCCCAATTTGTTTTCCCTATTAGAAATTACGAAAGGTGTTTGTATTGAATTTTTGTTTCCCTTTAGTTGAGCATCCGAATAATTATACATTCATGCATAGAACATCAGTTTAATAGACTTTGATATATTACAAATAGACGAGAAATAGTCACACAGAAAATTAAACCCAAATAACTCCACGTGTGACTCGCTCTAATTTTGCTTAACGTCAAATACGATTACAGTGTTAATTAATTTTGGAATCAAACCTGCATCCAAGGCATACTACGTAACATCTCACATACGTAACGTGAATGTGCTCCCATTATATGTCTTAAACTAACTAACGTGATTTGAAGGACTGTTCCAAGAACGAAAATAACAGATATTGGTTTGTGTTATGGGAATATCGGCATTGCCTCCTGTCCTTACGGCCTTCAGAATTCGACGTTACAAAAGCAGTTCACAGACCTTTCATACCGAGGCCATTGCGGCGCAGCATTGGCGGCGGAAGCGGGAGAGATATAGGGCGTGGGCGGGACGTGGGCGAGGGAAATGGGTGGGGACAGGGTTTGGGCAGACAGGGGTGGATACGAGTGTGGGCTGAGCTGCGCCGATGTTTGGGACGGCGCCGGGTGGGGACTGAGGAAAAGGAAATGGAAGGAACGTTGAGGAGTAAACCTGGCGAAGACAGGGCGGGGCGGAGATGGAAAGGGGCAAGGCGGAGGCGAAACGGGGACGGGGTAGGAGTGGGGTGGGAAAGGGGAGGGACACGGGACTGGGTGAGGCGGTGGCTGTGCGGGGCGTGGGCTGTGCGGAACGGGGGATGACCAGGGGACGGGCGGGGCGAGAGGGAGGCGGGGCGGGGCGGGGCGAGGTGGGGCGGGGCGAAGCGGGGCGGGCGAGGCGAGGCGGGGCGAGGCGGGGAAGGCGAGGCGATGTGGAGCGAGGCGAGGCGGGGCGAAGCGGGGCGAGGCGGGGCGGGAGCAGGGGCGGGAGCAGGGGCGGGAGCAGGGGCGGGAGCAGGGGCGGGAGCAGGGGCGGGAGCAGGGGCGGGGCGGACGTATAGACAGCGCAGATGTATACCGGCGAGGAGCCGTAATGAGCCCCTTTCAGCGGCCGAGTGGCCTCCAGAATAAACGAACGCGCCGAAATTGGAAAGAGTGGAAAAAGCGCGGCCGCCTTCGCGGAACCAGTCCAAGGGCGCACGGCGGAGGCGGGCACCGGCAGGCGGGTGGGGGGCGGGGCGAGCTCGGGAAGGCACTGGGTGGAAGTGGGGTGGTATGAACCGACCGAGAAAGCAAACCGTGGCCTGTAGGGTGAGATGCAGTGGTGAGGTGAGGTAGAAAGGAGTATTGTCGATTGGTTTGAGACGCGGTCAGGATAAGAAGGGGGAGGTGAAATGGTTGGTGGGCGCGATGAAGGAAGGATCCAGATATAGGTTGTTAAGTGAGGATGTGAATCTTGTCGAATGAGACAGGAGCCCTGCGAGGAAAGATGTTGACGAGAGTGAGGAAGGGAGAAATTAGGCGATGATTCAACTGATGTGAAGAGCAACGCGGGGTAGCGTGGCAATGTGGATACGGTAGATGAATAAACCAGGGAATGTGGGGTGCTTTGAATAAGACGGGGGAAGTCAGAGGGAATGTTAGGCGGGGTGCATGTTGCAGGATCAGTGGGTACTGAGCGAGGTGGGGTGAATGAGACAAGATGAGTGACGAGAGATGAGTGAGGTAGGATGACTGAGGCGGATAGTGCGAGACGGAATGATAAAGGCGGAATGAGTGGGATGTAAGGGACGAAATGAATCATGTGGGAATAAAACAAGAAGGTGTAGCGCAGGAAGAAATTAAGTGCGGTATATCAGGACATGAGCGGCAAGTCGGGCAAACAAAGACGCAGTGGTGCGAGAAACGTCGCCAAGGTGTGATTGAGTTCGGCTGAGACGCGGTGTGTTGATGACAGCAAAAGGACGTGGGAGGCAAGGAGCTAGTCCGGCCCGTGTGGCGCAGAGAAAGGCGATGAGCAGTGTGGAGAGGAGTGGAGCCAGGTGGAACCTGGCTCCACTCCTCTGGATTTGCCAATGGAACCTGGATTTGCCAATGTTGGTTGTACTGGAATGGCAGGAGGCGGGCCCAAGCATCCTCAGAGACCTCGTTTCCGCAACGCTGTAATTGCTCTGGATGCCCAGGATCAAAACGATGTCATCACTTCGTTGCAGAATCTCGAAATTGAGAAAGCTTCCAGGAATTGAAATTGCACCACCATATGGTTTGGAAGTTTTTTGGACATGCTAATTATTGCACATCGTAAATGATTTTGTATTTATAATCCTCATATTTTATAAACTGAAATAACATAAGAGTGCTAATGGATTTACAAGCTACAATATGTAAATATTTATGTTTAATATCGCGTTATTTATCTGATGATTCCCCGCAAAATAATAACATTAATATTAAAAATATTGTATAGTATTCCGTTCACTAAACTGATATAAGTTGACAGTGTTTTTACGTTAAATAAAAGTGTCAACATTTTCCTGAAAAAAGTTTAAACTTTGAGTTTTACTCTCAGATTGTTCGAAATATCCCAAAACAATTTTTATTTGTAATCAACACAGCTGCATCCCAAAGCTGTTAAGCTCTTCCTGAGGTGTGACAGAGTTAAAATCATCATCATCTTACACCTTCTGACTTTCATACGTAAGAATTTAATTGAACATACGTTCTATATGATAGCAGTCATCATTATCATCATCGTCATCATCATCATCATCATTTCTTCCTTCCATTCTCACCTACACCATACAATTTCCTCCAATTGTTTCCATTGTAGGAAAGTTTCCACTCATCACATCGCCCTCATTCCTTTTGGGAGTCGCGTCCGCTCGCACTGTGTCGAGTCCAACCAAACACCAGCCTCCCCGCCTGCGCGCGCCGCCCGCTCCACCGCCCCACCGCAGAGTCGCTCTCGTTTAATGCCATCGCGGCCGCGCTGACCTCTGGCGGCGGCCGCAGCCAACGCGACAGCCGGTGCGCGGCGGCGGTGGAGTTGCCCCTCCCCATTGCGTCCACCGGCCGCCGACTGTGCTGCTCCCCTGTCGTCAGGCCTGCCGTCAACCCAGCGCTTCCGTAGGCGTCGCCACTACGCCCCTTCGTAATCCGCTCCCGTTCGAGCCACTGTCCCTGCCCCAGACCCGTTCAAACCACGCCCCAGATCATGTCCAAACCCAGCCCCAGACCACTCCCTCAGTCCCCGTCTCCAATCCCTTATCCCAGTCACAGCCCTCAGTCACCGCCTCAGTCACCACCTCAACCCCGCGTCAGGCACCGCCCCAGGCACCAACCCAGTCACCGCCCCAGTCACCGCCCCAGTCACCGCCCCAGTCACCGCCCCAGTCACCGCCCCAGTCACTGCCCCAGTCACCGCCCCAGTCACTGCCCCAGTCACCGCCCCAGTCACTGCCCCAGTCACCTCCCCAGTCACTGCCCCAGTCACCGCCTCAGTCACCGCCCCAGTCACCGCCTCAGTCACCGCCCCAGTCACCGCCCCAGTCACTGCCCCAGTCACTGCCCCAGTCACTGCCCCAGTCACCTCCCCAGTCACTGCCCCAGTCACCGCCTCAGTCACCGCCCCAGTCACCGCCTCAGTCACCGCCCCAGTCACCGCCCCAGTCACCGCCTCAGTCACCGCCCCAGTCACTGCCCCAGTCACCGCCCCAGTCACTGCCCCAGTCACCTCCCCAGTCACTGCCCCAGTCACCGCCTCAGTCACCGCCCCAGTCACCGCCTCAGTCACCGCCCCAGTCACCGCCCCAGTCACCGCCTCAGTCACCGCCTCAGTCACCGCCCCAGTCACCGCCCCAGTCACCGCCCCAGTCACCGCCCCAGTCACTGCCCCAGTCACTGCCCCAGTCACTGCCCCAGTCACCTCCCCAGTCACTGCCCCAGTCACCGCCTCAGTCACCGCTCCAGTCACCGCCTCAGTCACCGCCCCAGTCACCGCCCCATTCACCGCCGTAGTCACCTCCAAACACCCTCTCGTCAGCTCACGCCGTTTCCGTCACCATAACCGCTGTCAATCTCACCGTGTCATTCTCACCGCCGCCACTGGCACCTTCTCCATCGTCAACGAGACAGCATTTACGCCTTCACATGTTGCGATGCGCCGCAGGGACGCTCAGAGAGGCGACGTGGGAACGTGGAAGTTCCAGGTGATGTGCTTGGCAGGGAAGAGCGCGGGGTCGACCGTGGTGGTAGAGTGTCCTCTGAGGTAGATTCTGCGAAAGCGGCGTCAGTTCCGTGAGTGGCGCCTAGGCGGCGGCAAGACCGTCGCTAGGGTAGGAGCGGCAGAGCAGGGCTGGCTGGGTGAGAGAATGTATGTTGGCGTGCATGACAGCGTAGGTGGCGGTTGGGGTGCGGCGTGGGTGACGGCCCCGGGTGCGATGTCGGGGCCACGCGGTGGTGGGTGCAGTGGAAGCGAGTGACCGGGAGGGCGGAGTCGTGGGCGCCGACGGCAGGGCGCTGTGGCCACGGCAGTGGGGCTGGGGCGGGGGCGGTAGCGGGGGCGGGGGGTGGCGACCGCGTTTTCCGGTCGGCGGTGCGCGACGCGTCGCGACGGCCACTCGTACGCGCACCGCTGATATCGTTGGATTTGGGAAGGGGGCGGGGAAGTGGAGAGGGGAGGGAAGGGGACGCGAGGAAAACAACGGGTGACGGGAGGGGAATGGACGAGAGGTCGGGAATGGCGACGACCGGACGCCGGAGGACAGCTGCGGCTGTGAATGGTGGCGCGAGGGACCGGGAGAGCAACCTGCAGTCAGAACAGCCGTTGTTTTGTGCTAGAAGAGAACGTTATGATGCAATTAAAACATTTGATTATACATTAGTAATTGAATTTCGTGATGAATAAATATGTAAATAGTAAACATATAAATGTAGAAATGTGAACATTAATTTACATACTCCAAGTGGTCTTTTAAATAAAAATCTTCGTTCATTTTGACTATTGACCAGTTTCAAAGCTGTTGAAATTATTGCATGTAGTTGTTTTTCATTTCTTGTGACTCATTTACTGAGATCATAGATTGCAGAGATATTATTAATGGAATTATGCAATTACAAAAGAAATAAAACTCAAACCAGTGTATCTTGTTTCCTGTCGTAAAAAATCATGACCGGGAGAAAATAAACGAAGAACAAAAAGCTAAAGTTTTTCGGATGAGAAGAAAAAAACAGAACTATCCTAAGGCGGAAGAGAAAATTCCTGATCGATAGAAAAAATGTTACTGTTGACGTGAGAGAGGAGAATTCACTGAGGACAAAAACAAAAATAATGGGGAATAGGTTCTGTAGTAAATTAATTGCATCGATATTGCACGGCATATAATGTAAATCTATAATATTAAAACATTAGAGCTTTATAAATCACTGGTTTACATTATATTCTGAGTTCTTAAAAATTTTAATTTTCTGGAGTGTTTTCAACTCACTAAATTATTTTATCAAAAATAAAAAAAAAAGTATTTGCACATTATTTATTTTCATGTTCATTTTATATTTATACTGTCTAACAAGAAGAAAAAAATGATTTAGGCCAATAAAATAACGATTGTATTTTCATCTGGGAAAGGACAAGTACGTATATTGAAATAAGAGGTTACGTTAGTTACATGAAATTCAAATCAAAAGGTAGAAGAGAAATTGAAAAATCTTGAGAGTAAACACGAGATCAAAAGCTTGAGATGAGTTAGGGAAAGGAGACAAGTTTGTGGAGTATTGAAGACAATGTGATATCTTGTGTATTTTATTCATTGAATTTACTTGACAGACTGTTGAATGGGTAAATGAAGCAAGGGAAGAATTACATATTGATGGAAGATGTATTTGTAATGTTATTAGAGAGCAACATGACACAATAGTGGATGGCAGTTAGCTGCAAACCGCAAAGGTCGACGCAGGGAAAGGGGAAATAGCGAGTCGGAGAGAGAAACGGCAGTTGGTCGTAAGCGCGAAAGGCTGATCGTGGTTAGCAGCGGCCAACGGTTGATGGTAGTAGCGGCTCGAACTACAGTGGCCGGACGAGTGGGAGGGGCAGATCGACCGTCCATCGAGCTGACGAACGCTCGCGGAGGTGGGGAGACGACGGCGGCGGCGATGGTGGTAATGGTGAGAGCGGTGGAGGCAATAGAAGTGGTGGTGGCGGTTGCGGCGGTGAAGGCGATGACGGCGATGGCGGCGGTGGCGGCGGCGGTTGTGAAAGCGGTGGCGGTAGCGGTGGCGGTGGTGCGGGTGGCAGCCGCGAAAGCGATGGCGGCGGTGGCGGCGGTGGCAGCGGTGGCGGCGGTGGCGGCGGTGGCGGCGATGGCGGCGGTGGCGGCGGTGGCGGCGGTACCGGCTATGGAGACGATGGAAGTGGTGGAGTCGGAGGCGGTGGTAGCGGCGGTGGCAGCTGTAGAGCAATGACGACGGTGGTGACCGCGGTGGCGGTGATGGCGGCAGCGACAAGCAGGGCGTGCAACGCGACGGGTAGAAGGGCGGTTGGACGGGTAGCCGGGCGCTCCGATTTGCGGCGCGGCGCGTTCGGCTTTTGTTTTCCGAATTAATCGCGGGGCGACCGCGCGCGACGCGGTGGCCTCCGGGCGACGACCCCGCCCTTTCCGACCGCCCCGCCCCGCCCCACTCCGCCCCGCCCTGCCCCGCCGCGCGCTGTGAGCGACGGCCGCGTCACCCGAGTGCTCGCCGATTGCGCGATCAGCCGCCGCGACCCCCACCCCCGTCCCTGATCGCGGACCCTCCCTGCCCCGCATGACACTGTTTCCATCCACCACACCCCCACCCTGCTACATTACATTCCAGGCGCAGCGAACACTGCCACACGCACCTTCTCCCCCTGCCCTGCCAGAGACCCTCCCTCCCACACACCCGCCTTGACACAAACCTCACCCTGCTACATTACAGTCCAAGCGCAGGTAACACTGTCACATCTATCCCGCCATACACTCGTCCTGCTATACACCCGCTTTCCCTTACGCCATCCTTGCCACATCGCCTTCCCACCCCGCTTTGCCACAGACCAACCCAACCACACGGTCGCCTTGACACACACCCGCCCTCACACAAGCCCACCTTCTTACACACCTGCTCTGTCACACGCCAGCGCTGCCACACAACCGTACTTGAGAACCCCGCCTTACCACACTCGTCTTCACGCACTCTTGCCACATGACCAACACAATCCCGCTCTGCCACCCACCCACCCTGCCTTTCACTCGATTTGCCACACATCTGTTCTGCCACCCAGTCGTTCTACTACACGCCCAACCTCGTCCACACCCATTCGGCCATACACGCTTTTCCTCACACTCCCTGCTACGCAACCAACATACATCCTCTTCTGACACACACACACTTGCTCTGCCACTAACTTGCCCTGCCACACACTCGCACTGACACAAACTCTTCCTGCCTCAAACTCGTTCTGCCATACATTAAATATCCTACAGACTCGCCTGCTAAACACTCATACTGCCACACACTGGCCTTGCTACACACTCGCTCTGCCACACATTTGCCCTGCCGCACACTGGACCTGCCACACACTCGCCCTGCCACGCACCCACTCTGACCGCTCTTGCACTGCTACATGCCCACACTGCATAGCACACAACAGTTCTTGATACACTACCAACCCCCTTACAAGCAGCTCTATCCCACAACCAACACACACTCATCCTGACACATACCCGACCTTTTGCACTCCCTCTGTCAGTATCCGCTTTGCCACCGCTTGGCCCTATTACGTAAATACCTTGCACAACTAAACTGCCACATAACTAACCTTTCAGAACACATTCCTGTCACATGACTATGTCACATAACAACCTTATCACATACAACCATGCCTTATAACAACTCTTTCAATTCGAAGTTTTGAATATTTAATTTTTTCTGTTTCACATTTATTTTTATCTGCACAAGAGTTGGTATGCGAATATTTAATTTTGATACCACTTAACACATTTTGCAATAAAATTGTATAGTCCGGAGCTCTTTAATGAAGATTTTAAAGTTGCGTTTCTTCTCGTGACTGCACATATTGAAACTTACTTGTCTGGTCGTACCACTTAAGGCAAACACAACACAGACCTAACAAGAAAAGTAACTCTCAGTATTAATGCTGAATGTTTTTAAACAATAATTTAAATCAAAACTGGTCCGTCCATAATAAAAATGGGTACTTTCTCCATAACATTACACGAATGAACGGTGAAAATAGGCCTTATCCTAACCAACTTCAAATTATCTGCTTAATTCATATTTTCTAATAATAATCAAACACGCAAACAACACACACATGCGTCGAATTCCGCGTAACCTGGGGACCTGCTCACACACACAAGCCGCCCAGACAAGTCCTCTCCGGACTCGGCGTCGGGCTCGGATCAAAAGACCCGGCGGGAGCGTCAACGAATCCACGCGGATCGGCCCCTCAGCCCAACCCAGCCCAGCGCGGCGCAGCGCAGCGCGCCGCGTGGCGAGCGAGGAAATTAAAAGTGGCGATTGCATCTGCGTCGCGGCGCCGCGCCGCGCGCACTTCCCGCCCCCGCTACGCATTTCCGGCGCGGCGCTGTTTGCCGCCTGGCTCGCACACGCACAGTTTTCGTTTCTTTTTTTTGGTGCGTGCGTCAGAATGCGTGTGCGCTTGCTTTACGGTAGCGTCCCGAGTGATGGAGAGCGGAGGGGGTAGAACGGAACGCGAGAAAAAAGGAGGAGGACGAGAGGAACCGGCGAGCCGTGGCGGTGAGCTCGCAGACGTGTCGGAAAAGGGACGTAAATTAGAACAGAAAGAAAGTAAATTAGTTTCTGCCCGCGCTGCGTACTCCGCGTCTGCGACTGCGTTCGCAGTGGGGTTTGTAATGAGCAGCCGCTCCCGTCCCGAAACGCCCGTTCCTCCCCGTCTCCCTCCCCAAACTCCTCCCCGCTGCAACCTGTTTCCGACCGAACCATCTCCCTATCGTTGCAGCTATCCACCGGCTGAGGTGGCTAAGGGTATTAGTTGATGTCACTGAAGTCGTCTGAACGGGAGGTTCTAGCGTTTGAAATCCGACAGTGACCGGATTTTCGATACAAGCTAGGTCGAATTCAGCCACTGCCTGGAGAAGAATGCCAGTGGCCGGTCTCATCGGTAGTTCTTCCACACCGGATGAATGCCGGAGCAGTACCCTAAGAAACGGGCCACGGACCGCACGCGATTTTTCCTTCCTCTTCCTTGTCCCATCCTCACCCCCTTACTTACAATTACACATACTTGAACTTCACTACTACAAATGTTGGGAGATGGGTTGGGAGTTTCTTCCGGCTGAAGCGGTGCCCTGCTTTTAGGAGATACTTGTTTGTGAAAAAACGTCTAGTCAACGTGTAGGTCCGAACCGGATCTCGCGAACAACCGTGGGACGTATACAGCAATTTCCTGCGATACAAAAATGCACTATACTTACGGGGCTAATGACCTTAGCAGTTGACGCGCCTGGAAACACCAATCAGTACATCGTCCCACTCTGTGTCCCATAGCCGTGTACTCGCCTCTGCAACATATTCCATTCAGCTACGCCACCGACACAGCTACATCAAGGGCTCACGTTCTCACCCAGGGCCTGTATCTCCCACGTAACGTGGTGGAATCCATTACTGTGGCGCGCCCTCCTGCAGCACCCTCGTACAGGAACGAAAACACGAACTGCTGCCAACGATACTTAAAATGTGCGTGGCTGCTGCGTGAGTTCGCGGTTCGCAAGCAGGCCCATTATTTTATAAAAGAGCCGATGTTCGCGCTTTCTTGAGGGGTTTCGTATATGTGTTTATAAAAAATAATTGAACATTAAAACTGTGCCAACGTCTTGCCACATCCCCACACCGGTTCTGCATCATCGCTCAACCTTCCGTGCCCTTTCCTACATCAACTCCTCATTCGTAACCCTCCTTCCAATATCCCTAAACAAACCCAGTCCCTGCCAGTTCCGTTCCGCGTTCAACCATATATCCTACTCCAGTCCTTCAACATCAACTGTACTATCACGTCTGGAGACCAGTCGGGAGCTCGAAGCTTGACCTGAATGGGGCGGTGCCCCGCTGGAGGTCCCGCTTGAATCACGAAAACCTGCGTGAATGACGAAAGTCGGCGTGAAGGTTGGCACCGAATCTCGCGTTCCAGCAAGATAAATCCGGCAGGATTATATCATGCAGGACACTTACATGACTATGGTATTTGTAGGGCTTGGAAACACAATAAACTCATTCGCTCGCTCACTGAGTTATTCATTTAGAACCAAAAAAAATTCGCTCATTCCTGCCCTTTCTCGCGACGCACTTCCGTGTGCTGGCGTGAGCACCGATACAGCGTGGGCGGCAGCCTCGCGTACGCTGACACGCTTTCTAACCCGACTTCCCTCTTTTTTTGCCGAAGTTTAATATCCAACAGCGACGGCGGCGCGTTCTTGCCAAAAAAGAGCACACAATTTCCCTTAAAAGCTTGTGACACAACTCCGCCGAAAACAGACTTTCAATTTAATAACTCCCTTAATATTAATGAGCGCAGGTGGATCATTAATTGACGAGGATTCTGAGACGAGTTCTTTCATTTTCGAAGCGGCGGCGCGCCTCCAAAGCGAGGATGGCACTTCAATTTCCTTAATGCGTTTTCTAATCGAGTCGCTCTTGTTTTCAAACTCCGCGCTATGCGCGGTGCGATCTGAATATCATTGTAGAGGATTAGCATACATGCGACTGCCTCGCCGGACGGATGGGGAAGACGAGGGGAGGGGACGGTCCGAAGAGAGGGCCAAAGTGGTGGGGGGAAAAGCTGCAAAAAAATCGTCATTAATATTCTTGCGGTTATGTCTGGTAATTAGGCATGTGAATTATTCATGCGGTCTTCGTTTATGTAAAGCGACTTGCGGAAATTTGGAAATGGCCGTCGGCGGGATAAATGAGGCCCTCTCGTTGGCAGGCTTGGCGTTGCTTTAACGCGATGTTTATTTCCACGGGAGGGCTGAGCGGGGTGGGGGTGGGGGGCGTGGATGAGTGCGGGGGTGGTGGCAGGTTCCTGGTGCGTGCGACGCGACGCAACGCGGTGCTTCGCTTTTTGCGCGCGCTCTGACGGCGGGCGGCCGCGTCACAAAAAAGAGAAATGGCGGAAATGAGTCTCCTAATGTCAGCCATTTTGAACGTGGACGGTCGCCATTTTGAGTTTTGGTGGTGCACATGAGAAATGGGTATTTTATGTGACCAACTTTCTGCATTAGCTTTAAATGTACGAGAGCGTATCCGCTTGTGAATGTACGCGAGTTAAAGATATAAAGGTGTCGAAACCGGAGCAGAGGTTGGTGAAAAGTCAGCCCTAGGAAAGAATCCTTGAGATTAAAGTTGGAGGGAAAAATAACAAGAGCAGTATACTTTACATTTCTCTGTTTTTCTTCCTATTCGAAATAAAAATAATTAATATCAACATGTATCAGTGCCAATGAAATTATCCACAATCACTTTCCTAATTCACTTCTAAATGGGAAAAATGTTAATTTGAATTTGAGGAGTGTGCAAGAAACGTTTATAAATTAGAAGCATTTATATGCTCATAAAAGGTAAAAATATTTTTCTCTGCTTGAATGGTAGCACGAAGGAATGAGAAATTGATATAATTGTGTCCTTATATATTCCGACATTTATTATTGTAAAAAATACGTACTGTTATAAGACCTTAGTCAAACATTGCAACAGAATAAAAAAACTTTAGTAAACGCCCTACCAACGTAAAATACAACAAGGTTATAGTATTTTATGATCAGACACGTCCCCTGCTTGATAATTTTGACGTTTCTAATGAAATGTTTGTTAATCAAGTTCTAGGTAAGAGGTTGGAACTTATCCCTTGCACTATCATCTAATGGCTTCTTTTCAAATTAGATGAACAGACTATGAGTCATGTGCTTCACAGTCCGGCAAACAAGGGTCAGGCATGGACAGAGAATGAGTCCGGTGTAAACTTACAATGTGGCTGAAAGGAGCTACGAAAAAGTAGAAGAGATCTTTCTCTCTCATCTTATCGGATGTGGATGAATGAAATATAATTTGTTGTATGTTTCATTTAAATTAATTTATTCAAATTACTTCTCTTGTACTTTCGACAAAAATGCACGAACTGCCACGAAATAATATTGTACAAAAAAACTGCCTATATTGTACATCCCTTAATTCTTCGACAAGACAAACTCAAGGATTTAAATAGAGATATCACTGGCTCTATTAGAAAGATTGTTTAATTGTTCCGTTGCTTTCATTATCTTTAGTGTCTGCAGAGAACATAAATTAGAACAATGCACGTCTAGGGGAATTAACAACAAAACAATCTCTTCTGGCTGTCACAAACATCTAAAACATTTTCTATTTGATAACATTGAACATCCGAGTCCCAGTGTGTTTTACGTATGTAAGTACTTGGCGTGACAGCCAGTGAACGTGCTCACTGGCTACCGGCGACGTCCCTGCCTCGCGGCCAAGAGTTAAGGCGGTACACGTGGCTAGACATCCCCACGCCGTATTCCGGTCTTCTGAAACTGAGAAGTGACTGTTTTCATTATCACACAGCAACACATTGCATGGAAGGGTTTGTTTTACGTACGTCACATTTTATTTTGAGATCTTGTTTCCATTTTTAATTTTTTGAGGCAGGAGCTTTTATTTGTAGACATCTGACAACCGCTCTCCTCCGACCTGTCGATCGGCGCTCTTGATTCCTCAATCCCTAAACAATTTTCAGTTGTCGTTCCCACTAGCATTCACGGCGCTTTTGAGAATGTGCGTTGTAGCATTTGAAAAACCGAATAATACACAAATTAAAGCAATTCTGACCAAAGTTAGTAATAACCCAACAAACTCTTGGTTGTCACAACATCTAAAATATTTCCTATTAGGTAACATTGAATGGTCTGATTGAAATGGCATTAGGTAACTTTGAATATTCTGGGTCTGATGCGTTTTACTTAGGACAAAATAATTCATTTTGAGATATTGTTTTCATTTGTTGGATACTTTAAATAGGGTCTTTTAGAGCTAGTCAGTTGTAAATCTCTCTTCACCCACACATCGAACGGCGCTCTCAGCTAAACCCCAGGTTGCTATTCGTCATTCGATCAATTATTCCTGTTATCAACCACACAGTTTTTGTAATAATGCAAAACCTAAACATTACAGACAGACTACCTACTAGCGGTGTTAACAGCAATACAATATCTTCTGTTTCTCATAAGCGTCGATATCATTTCCTCCTTGATAACATTGAATATTCGAGGCTCGATGTGTTTAATACTAGGATTTATTTAACCATGCACTTGACGTCAATCACGGTTTCAGCCAATCGGGAGCTTGAAAGTGTTCATAGTGACGTCACTGTAGCGACATAGAACCTCCCTATTGGATGAAATCGCAACAGCTGATTTACGTCCAGTGCACGACTAAATAAATAGTACTATACGTACGTTCCAAAAATCATTCAGAGATATTGATTTCATTTGTTGGTTATCTCTTAGGTAGGAGCTTTTAGCAGTAGGCAGCTGTCAATCGGTCTCCTCCCACGCGTCGATCGGCGCCCTCTGCCGACGGCCGGGCCTCTCTCCCGCATTTCCCACCGGCGCAACGCGTGGCGGCGAGCCCCCGCTCGGAGGGGCCCCCTGGGGGCGCGTGGGGGCGGCTGGGGGTGGCCGCGCGTTATTTAATAGAGTGCTCCTGGGCCAATGGCGCGGGGCGGCCGCGGCCGGGGGCGGAATTTCAATGGCGGACGAGCGGGACAGGCGTTTGCTCTCGCCCGGCGTGAAATATAAAACGGCGTTTCCGCCTCTCGATCTTCGGCTCGACTTCCGCCCAGCTCTTCTCTTCTCCGTCTCAGGCCTCCCTCCCTCTGCCTCCTCAAAGTCCTTCGTCTCTATTCCTCTTCCCCCCCTAGTCCTTCCTCCCTATTCCTTTTGAAATACAGCTTTCGTTTTATTTTCTCGCTTTCCTCTCCATACGCTCCGCTTCCTTCTCCCTCTCATTTCTCCCTCCATCTGCCTCCTCCCAGTCCTGCATATCTATGTCTCCTCCCTCCTAATCCTTCCCTCTTACGCCTTTTGCAACCACTTCCTTTTCCATCTCAGTTCTCCCTCCCACCGCCGTCACAAAGTCTTTCATCGCTATGCCTCCTCCCTCCCAGTCCTTCCTTCCTATGCCTTCTGGACTAAAGCCTTCGTATATTTTCTCGCTTTCCTTCCTTTGTAGTTTTCTTGCCGTTCTTCCCCCTGGTTGTCCGCCTCCATCATCGTCTCTTATCCTCCTCCCCCTCGACGTCTTGCTCCCAGATTTTACTTATTTTATTTTGTCTTAATCCTTTAATGATAAGTTCTTCTTTTTTATTTTACTTTTCCTGCATTCTTCACACTTATTTTTTAGTCGTTCTTCGACCAAGTATTTTGTACGTTTTTCTCTTTCGCTATCCCTACGTTCTCTCATTCATAATCCTTCTTCGATATCTTCACCTTCTCTTCTTCGCTACCCCTTTCCTCGTTCCTTTCTAGTCCTTTCGTTTCCCTTCTTGTTTCTAGTCTTCATCTTGGCTGAAGCCTCCTCCCTCGGCGAGTTGTTTATTTTCGCGAGGATCTGCCGTCACAAAATGGCGTGTCAATACCCCGCTCCCGGCCGGGCTTCGATCTCCGGGATATGCCCACCCCCGCCCCGAGTTTTGCATAAAATATGAATCTTGCCATATAAAAGAAGTGCCGATTTATTGGATACATAAACGCTCTCAGTGTTTTCTTATTACCACCGTCGTCAGCCGTAAAATCTGAAGGACGCTTTTCATCGTATTTATTCCTTGTTTTGTATATTGAGCAGGATTTTTACGATATTTCTATGCCGTGTTTTGTTGCCTTCGCTTTTTGTGTTGGCAACTTCATTGTGTCTTTTGTCTATTGAATATAAGCTGTTTCTTTTGAGGTTCTTCGCTATTCCAAATTGAATAATATTTCATGAAGTGTTTTACAGAATTGTATCAAACATAGTCAGGAGCAGTGATAAAGTTTAAGGAGGTTAATGTTTAAGAAAATGTTTTAAAAGTTTGATTTTTATTTCAAGAGATCTCTCAATTCTTCATATTTTAGGTTTGAAGAAATGTTTAACTCAGTGATGTAATCAAACTAAAATGCGTAAATAATACAAAAAAAATTTTCAATGTCATATTCTCTAATCAGGTACTTTTAAATAATAAAAGCCATATTTTACACACAATTATATCTGCATCAGGGAAGAATTCTAATAGAAGAACACAATAAGAAACAACTGAACAATTATGTTTTTTTCTCATACAGTTCGGAAATAAATGATTTAATCATGTCTATAATCTTTTAATTTTTCACGGAGATTCGCAACGGCTCGTGGGTCTCAGATAGTATGAGTGGAAAGTCATGTTGCCAAGGAGACTTCAGTTGCTATAATTATTAATCCCTTTGGTGTAGTGCATGTTTTTCGCAGGATGTGCCTGTGTTCTATCCCCACAGTACGGCGAGATCCGACACTGATGTTCACGGCTTGCTGGAAATTTTTCTCCTCCAGACATCTCCTTCCGCGCGCATCGCTCGAGCCAGTACATGCACTAAGCTCCCTAATGGTCTCACGACATGTGTTGTAATGTATCGCTTGTACGTGTGTGTGTATAGATGGACGATAGGGAAAGGAAAAGAAAGGAAAGATTGAGCGCTTTTCGTGACCCATTTGTTAGGGTGCTCCTCCTGCATTTGTTCGGTATTGCTCGGAGAAACCACCTGCAAGAGCAGCCGTCGGCAAGTGTTCTCCTTTAGTTAGCGGTTGAATTCTACATAAATAAATGGATTGTGTCGTAAATCCGCTACCATCAGGACTCGAACCCTAGGACCTCCCAGTAGATTCAAGATAAGATAAATTTATTTAAACTGCAATTGGGTATAAACCGGTGGCAGCTTATTACATAAAGAAGATAATATAACTAAAATGCAAATTATATACTAATAATATTAAAAATGGTATAATAGTAATCATAGTAACTGTAGTAACAACTAATAAGACCAATAATAATAATAATAATAGTAATAGTAATAGTAATAGTAATAGTAATAGTAATAATAATAGTAGTGTTATAAAAAATGAATGATTCATAAACCATTAAATTACCTCAAGGAAAAGTAATTTCTCTTATCTAACTCCACACTGAATGTTTGTTCAATTAAGACCACACTGCAGAGGCACTGCACTTCATATCATTTCACTATGGCCCTTAAATCACCTCCTTCATTATTTATCTTTTCTACACCGCACGACACCTCACTTCACAGTAAATCACTTACGCATCGCTCCATGTCTGTTGCGAAGACAGCAACGACGCTGGCTCTGAGCTAAACCCATCCGGTCGGGCCTCTTGGAGGACGGCCAGCGGCGGCGTCCCCTTCCGTGGCATCGGGACGCAACTGGACGCTCTTCCGCGCAGGCGGGCAAGTGGCAGCGGCGGCGGCGGCGGTCGCAAGTGGTCGGGCCGGGCGGCCGGGCGCGCGCGCACTGACTTGTTTGTTGTTTGCTGCGTTTGTTTACTCCCCCGTTCGTTTGCGAACGCGTCGCTCCCTGCGGAGGAGGCGAGCGCGCGCGGTGACGGCGAGGACGAGGACGGGGATTCAGTCGTCGCCGTCGTCCTCGGCTTTCAGCCCCTCCCACGGTGCGGCCGCCGCCGTCCGGTAATTAAGGGGCTCGAGGGCGCCGTTGGTGTAATAGACACGCTGTGGGTTGGGCGGCCGGTGGGTAACGGATTCGGTTGGGTAGTGGAAGTCGAGAGGATATCTCAGGGTTGGAAGGAGAAGAGGTGTGCTGGAAGTATACATCTTTATTTTTCTATAGCCAATTATGGACCGGATCGGATGGAATTAGCACGACACGCATTTTCTAAAACTTTAAATATCTTGGTTGAAAGTGACCACTGTCTGGATGATAATTGATAAATAACCACAAGACGACTGTTATCATTAATAGATTTCGCCGATTCCTCCCATCAGTTTCAGTCATATATCGGAGCAGTTCCTAAACGACCAAGCCTCGGAACATGATTATTTCTTACGGGTCACATCCGTACTCCCTTTCTTGTGACTAAGTGATGTAATAATCCTTCGGCCCAATATATAATAGAGATAACTCGGATCTATAAGTGACGCTTGGAGTACTATGAGTGTGAGAATATAAAGCCAAAGCACATGGACGAATAGAACTCTAGAAAGAAACGAAAAATAAGATGCTTTATCTGGTTGAAATGAAACCTCTTTGCAAGCCTCTCGCTTATCAGAACACTTTCAAAGACTGTGTTTCCTCCTGTGCGTGATCTTGGCTGTCCGGGTAACGCCGCGTCGAAGGCTGTGTTGCCGACGTTTTGACCATCTTGTCGTCGTCTTCCTCACGGCTGTTATGCCACCAAATGTTGCGTTACCTCCTGTTAAGTGTAAAAGGTGAATGCACCATAAATGTAGGTTTTGTTTTTACTTTTATGGCAACTGTTCACAGCTACTAATGAATGAAGAAACTTGTACACACTCTCCGCTTTTGTCAAATCAAGTTCTGATCAGTGAACTAATCGGGAACTGTTGATGCGTCACAATATGCGAGACATTTATTTCAAAATTACTTATCTGGTACCTATGACCCTCAAAATGTATATTCCTGTCAAATCTTAGAGAATTACTTTTAGGAGCTATGAACAGAATTTTCTCTGTTGTTATCTCTACGATGAAATAAAATGCGAAAGTCAGTGTTCTCGTTAAGGCTGAACGCAGGGTGCTGCATATTTATATTACTGAGTTTCCTTATTGAATACACAGAATCCTATGAAATAAATATTTGTTGTATCATATACTATAAAAAAATTACAAAGTAATTCTTGTTCATTCTGTTATGCTGGTAATTTTCGTTTCGCCAAACATATCTACTTAATTCAAATCACAAACATTATGTAATGCAATACACTTTGTGCCATAAGTAAGGACTTCGGTAAATTTTCCAATTTTTTTCACACTTCCAAATCACGTTTTTTGTATAGATATTTCTCCTCTCATGCGTCAACAGAGCACACGCAAATTACTGTCTCCCCACCAGATATCTGGGAGAGTGCCAAACCAAGGGAAGACAAGGGGTCGACTTCCAAAACGCCCGCCGGAGACCTGCAAGCAGCGCGATCTGACGCTCTAGCGGATCTCCCGGCGGCGGACAGGACAGCCAACTTATGAAATAGTTGCGATCTCCTAGTCGGCCGACCCGTGGCATTCGCTGTCTGCCCTTCCGAGCGGCGCCATCAGCCCGTCGACCTGTGCGCCGCCCAGGCACGCGGTGGGACGCGAAGCCTTCCGAGTTCGGTTGCCACGCCCCCTCTTCCTCCCTCCCTCCCCCCTTCCTTCCTGGATCTACGCTGAGCTGCTCAGCAGACGCCGGGGACCTGGCGGTCCGCAATCCTATCCCCCGGTGCGTGGGCCGGCCCTCGCCGCCCCTGTAGTCGGCTGTTGCTGCTTTCTCCATCGCTGGCAAAGTCGGTCGAAGGCAGGCTCTATCTGAAGGAGAATTGTGGAGGCTGGTACTATGAGCGGTATAGGTGATCTTTCCGATCAATACAAATGCCAGAGCTGTACCATAATAAACTGATCACGGTCTGCTTTCGAACTTTTTTGTCATCTTTGTCCCCTCCTCTCCTGTTACTCGTACATTCACTTCACTACTACACATGACGGGAGATCAGACGATAGCTTATTACTGTCTTGGTTTAGGGTGATGCTCTACAGTCGGAGATACCTGGAGAAAATCCCGCAAGACGTCTTGTAGATTGTCATTGAATCATACGTTCTAATTGTGGAGGAACACTGCCTCCTCTCGGGATATAAATATTAACTACACTAACGGGACTAATGGCCTTAACTGTTGTCGCATCCGAAAATACAATACAATCAACCAGTCACAATCGTGCCGTTTTCCAGTTCCTCTACTTTCTTTTTGTACGTCTCACAATCTCCTTTCGACATGTTTTTTCAGCATCTAAATATACTTCGACTCTCTGTTTCAAATTTGTCCTGCTACCTGATAATACCTCGCAGCCTCTTGAATTAACTTTACTAAGCTATTTAGGGTTCACCGTTGACCTGACGTCTCGTAATTCTATCCATCCAATGTTTTGGACTACTTCGGGTGCTCCATTAGGTGGCTGTCGCTCCTTTCTCCATTGCCTTCGTAGCAGATATATTCAGTCTTCATCTATCGCTTCATACTCCCATTTCCTATTTCGCTCGCGCACTGCTACGGGAAGGGGATGCGGGTGAAGGCGTATTCGGCAACTAGGTATTTGCAGATGTATTGCGAATATAAAGCTTTCTTGTAGTGGGTAGATCGTATAATTCCCTGGCTAGGATTCAGCTCTTCACTGAGACAAATACACATTTTCAGCCAACATATTGATGTACGCTGCATACAGCAGTTTGTGAAAAACAGCCCAATCAGGTATTCAGTTTGCTGTGGCATCGCTGACGTTTATTACATCGCTGCGCTGCATACTAGATTCACTTAATCAGGAATCAGTTCAATTTAATATTTCCCTGTTTTAATCAAACACGTTCATTCGAACTATACTAACCTCCAATCTCACATCACATCTTTATTACTTCCATATTAATGTTTACTACATTAATTCAATATTTATTTATAATATCCCGTTCCTGCCACTTGTGGCGTGTTTTATCCTTTTCCTTTTCATCGTGAGTAACTACCGAATATACTTTTTGTCACTTTACGTTTAAAACCATTGAACTATGTTTGTTCTTTCCACTACCATTCATAACTATTTTTATATCTTAGGTTCGCTCCTTAGCTCACCCATCCCAGAACCGTGGGTTTCTTATCCTGCGCCAACTCCTTCCTCTTGAAGCCGTCACCACCAGCCGCCAGCGCCGCCGCCGCGCCTCAAATGCCTGCCGCCCGCCCAAGGAGAAGCCGGCCCCACCTCGTCCCCTCCTCCACCCAGCCCCCGTCAACGTCCCGGCTTCGTGCGCCGCTGGCTGCCGCGGCGTCGGGTCGCGTCGGCGCCAGATATGCGCAGCATGACGGATGGAGCGCCGCCGCCGCCGCTTCCACCGCCCCCGCCCGCGCCCCCGCCCCCGCCCCCGCCGACTCCAACGCTGCTTCTGCTGCCACTTCCGCCTCCCCCTTCTCCGCCTTCCCTGCCAACCCCGCCTTCCCTGCCTACCCCGCCACCCCCGCTGCCTCCTCGCCCCCCTCCCGTGGCCCCCCTGCTGCACCCGCCGCCCCGCCGCCCCGCCGCCCCGCCGCCCCTCGCCGCCTATCCCCGTCGCCCCACCGCCCCGCAGTCCCCCGCCCTGCCGCCCCGCCTCCCCGATGCTCCTGCCGCCCCCACCGCCCCTGCTGCCTCCTCTGCCACGGCAGTCACCGGCGTTTCCTCCTCCTCAGTCGTCTCCGACACATACATCGCAGACGCGTCCGTTGCCTGGCCGTCCCCGCTCCCGCCACCGCTGTCGGAGATTTTGCTGCCGCCACCGACCGCCGCTACAGTTACCTCCCGTAGACGCACGTCGCCTGCCTCTGTCGGCAGACTCAACCTCTGCGCCCGCCCGGTGGCTCGTGTGTTTGGCTGGTCACGGCTGGGCAGCAGTTGCAAGGACGCGTGGGCATTTGGGACACTACGACTTGTGCCGTACGGTGAGCGGTGGGAATTGTGGGGGTACGAGAGAGACTAGTCAATCAACAGTGGAGGGTGAAGGGCGGTGAGCGGAGGACCTACAACGGAGGCCAAAATGCAGAGGGCAGTAAGCAGAGGGTGGAGAGCGGAGGGTGGAGAGCAGAGGGTGGAGAGCAGAGAGTGGAGAGCAGAGGGTGGAGAGCAGAGGGTGGAGAGCAGAGGGTGGAGAGCAGAGGGGGGAGAGCAGAGGGTGGAGAGCAGAGGGTGGAGAGCAGAGGGTGGAGAGCAGAGGGGGGAGAGCAGAGGGTGGAGAGCAGAGGGTGGAGAGCAGAGGGTGGAGAGCAGAGGGTGGAGAGCAGAGGGTGGAGAGCAGAGGGTGGAGAGCAGAGGGTGGAGAGCAGAGAGAGGAGAGCCGAGGACTGTCGGTGCTGGTCTGACGATGGAGGGCAGAAGGCGGCAGGAGGAAGGCGAAGGGGGAATGATGCAAGACGGATGACAGAGAGTGGAGGGCGTTGAATGGAGAACCTAAGGAGGGTGGCGGATGAAGAGCGAAGGGTGGAGGGCGGTAGTCAGAGAGCAGCGGGCAGGGAATAGAAGACGATGGGCAGAAAATTCTAGACGGCGGGGCACGACCGCATGCGTATCGAAACGCTCTGTTCGGAGGAGAAAGGTAGAACATTCGTCTACAATGGACACACGGTTCGTCATACACCTTGAGCGGGCACCTAAACGGCTATGCATCTACGCAGTAAAAGGCGTTTCAGACGCCGTCTAACGGTTACGTTACGGTTCAATTCATTAATGGCATTGTCCCGTCAATGTAATTCAGTTAGTTATTCAAATTTTTGTAAATTGGTGCGTGTTCGTTTTAAGTTTGATTGAAAATTTCTGAAAACAGAGTTCATCTACATGATTTAATGGTTCTAATGAATGATAATCAGATAACAACGTACAATGGTTGTATTAGAGCACTCAACTGCATGTTAAATTGCAAACATAATTTTACCACTTTCTCTCGTAATGGTAATTCAATTTATAAATATAAAGCTAATTTATTTATGATGTAAACGTAAAATAATTTAATCAATTTATTTTCTAATATTGGGAAGTTTTGTTTATTTACATTTTAAATGAACATGACAGGAGATTGTGTTATATTGAGCAAGAATTCAATATCTCGTCATTTTCATTAAAAATTGTTTATTATATTAAATTGTACAAACTTGGCATTTCATTTTCTGAGAAGAAAGTTTTTATCCTTACTAAACTGATAAGTACGATTTTTCATGTCTCGGGAATTAGAGTGCCTTGTACAAGAGTATTAGGTAGATTGTTAGTGAACTAAACCTAGCCAGCCTATTTACTAGGCTGTCCGGGTGATGCCGCGTCCATGGCGAAGGTGCCGACGTTTCTGTCGCCATTCTGCGACCTTCCTCAGGGCGTAATGCATTACGCCCGAAACGTCGGCTCCGGCCGCGGAAGCCTACGCTCTCACTAAACCTTTCCTACAAGTGAGAGTTTCGTTAGTATATCCTTTATTAAGATTCAAACGTCCTAGAGAGGAGTACCCGACACAAATCAATAATTTTCTTATTCATATAAAATTAAAGTATCTTGAATAAAGTAATAATTACATATTTATTTGGTTGATATGATTAAATAAATAAAGTTGTAATTTTATTTAAGAAATAATACGAATTGATCAACATAATCACAATTCAAAAAACAATTAATTTTTGTTGAATATCTCATATTATAATTTCGTGTTTCTAAGAAGTGAATAAAATGTAAATACTCAGGCAAAAACACATTATAAACTGAATCTTGTTAGCTATTTTTTCTCTAAAACTTCAGTTTCGTATACGACAGAACGATGAACCTCACGTTGTTGTTTATTTGCTAACATTTAGTTTCTTACTTGCTTTCCGGATTTCTTTTATTAATAAAGAGGCTAAAGGAGGAAGCTATTCTCAGCTACCAGTTTTAACAAAAATGTAATTTACTGTTATATTTGAAGTACCTACTCACAGCCCCTACTCACAGTCTTCATCCCATCATCTCGCCATTTCCACAGAAATATGTATTTCAGCTCGTCCCAAAAGTTGCTACGGTTATTTTAGTGCACCTTACTTCAGTTTCTTATCTCTCTTTGAAGCAACTAACTAGAGTACACTAATGCTTCTAACAGGTAAATGAAACATGACTCCTGAAATGTGTTGTGTTGAAAACTGTTTTTTTCCATTTGAGAGTTTATGTTTTACTGTGGTACTCTCTTCTTTCCACGTTAAGCCTCCTTGCAGACATATTTAATAGACTTTTAAAACTAACAGACTTTTGTATATGTTTTACCTGTAAGAAAATCACGCCATCTGATGATGGTGGTGACTGGTGATATTTGCATTTCATTGCTTTACATATTATCTTTAAACGACGTCTCGCTCTGGGTGAATCTTACTCCATGCGCAACAACCTAGTTACTATTGCCGGCTCCGAACCCTTTCGTGCCAATGTGGCCTACACATCGCTCGGATGGACATATTACAATACTTCTCGGTCTGAATGGTTCGTGAACCTATTAGAATCTATAGAGACGGTTAGAAGAAGAGGCTGCAAGTTATCTGCAGAATGTTCACGTTATTCCTTGTTTGCTAGCAACGAGAACCGTTGTGCCGTGAATACTAAATATACTAATACACACAGTAGTTACTGCGTTGGAAAATAGAAATAAGAAAGAAATCGCGTTCAGTGGTCATATATAATGTACTAGGAACGCTCTCCATAACTCAACCCAACAGAAAACACCATTGCCTTACCAAGAAACCATTGTATAGTGTAATAAGCTGAAATTCGTGTCCCTGAATCCTGCCCTGCGCCCCTTCCCAAGCGTGTATTCATCCCACTGCGCTACCTGGGCGGCATGAAAGCTACCCTCTAATTTCAGTTCCATTTTACTGACAAATGAACTTTCAAAGCAAATATATCTGACTCACCTGTCTGCTTTCACCACCACTCTCATTCTTAGCCCCCGCCCCTCCACCACTGTGTTACTTTTAGATCCTCGTCCCCTCCGACGATCTGCACCCGTACACCCCACTCATAAACCCTACCCCTTCACCTCACCCCACACCCCATTCCTACACGCTACCCTTACACCCCAACCCTACACAAGATCCCTACACTCCACCCCTTCACTACACCCCACCCCTACACCCAACCCCTCCCCCACACCCCTCCCCGACACCCCTCCCCCAAAAACCTCCCCCACACCCCTCCCCCACGCCCTTACACCACACCCCACTCCTACGCTATCTCCCTATACCCCACCCTTACACCACACCCCTACACCCCACCCACCCAGTGCACTTCTGTCTTCTCCACCATCCCCCTGCCCTGCTTCCATCAGACATTCCTTCCATTTACACGTCCACTAGACCTTTCTGCCCGTGCGGCTCAAAAATAGGGAAGAAATCGGTTTCAGTGGTGATACATGAACCAGGAATGCTCGCCATGTCCCTATACAAATGACTCATATCTAATGTAAGATTTCACAGCACAGCGTGGTCTAACGCGTTCTTAGTCATAAACCTGCGCCTCAACCCACCCCTGCGCCCATTTTGAAGCATGTCCCCACGCCGTCTGATCGGCTGAAAGCCATCCTCTAATTTCTGTTATTTTTTTACTGACAAATGTACTTTGATTCAAAACGGTTATCAATCTGCTTCATCTCTTGGCCCGCTCACCTGTCTGCTTTCACCACCACTCTCATTCAAAGCCCCTCCCCCTCCACCGCTGCCGGGGTAACTTTCAGATCTCGTCCCTTCGGGCGATCTACAGCCCCTACCCCCCCCCCATCGCCCTTCCGTCTCCTCCGCCAACCCCTGCCCTGCTTCCCTCCGACGTCTCTTACATCGTCGACGACCAAGGGGCCCCTTCTGCCCCGTGCAGCCCCGGGGGCGACAAAGGGCGCGCCCTTCGCGTCCCTTCGATGGCTATCTGCGCGCCCTCCACGCCCTGCGGGCCTCTGACTACCATTAGGGCGATAAGGGCGCCCCCATCGCCATGCAGGGCTCGCGCGTCGCCGTGGGGAGATAGCGGCTACTGGAGCGCGTGTTAAGGATTTGTCGTTTTAGCCCTTTGGAGGGCGCGTGGGAAGGGCGTAGCTCGAGTGTTTAAAATTATTACACCTCCACCCTCCGTGCGATGATAAGGGGCGCCCGTCGGCGAGATAATTTTTCGGGGTCGTGATGTGCCATTGGGTAATCTGCTTATGGAAAAGTGGGTGCTTTTGGCGTTTATCTTCATCTCTGATATTCTTCTGGAAGCCCACAGATGACAAAGCCGTTTTCCTACATATTTCTATAGGTTTTCTCCGCGTGTCATGTTGTATACAGTGTAATTTTTGTGATTTTTCTATAAATTATTATTTATTATATATAAATATTTCATGAAATAAAAGGATTTGTAATATAAAATTTTCAAGTGGTAAAATTCGTAGTTGTATAAACAATGTTACAAAATAGAATAGGTATTTACATCAAAGAATTTTACGCAATCTATTGACATTCGCGAATGCCTTCGATAGCAACTCAATTGATGGGAGAACCCCGAATCTCAAACGACAACAAACTCTACCATATTTGCTACTGGAGGTATGTTATATTAGTTTCCTGAGTGAGTGAGTGAGGGGGGAGCATGCTTTCAGATGAATATCAGAAGTACCCTAATTTGTTTATTGTCAACGACCTTTTTGTTATAATCGTAACGCAAAACGAATGACCGAAACAATAATGATACTGCACAGTATTCCTCACTGATAGCAGGCCAAACAATTTTACTAATAAAATTGACCGTGTAAAACACACTTGTTTCATAAAACGTGTTATGAATGGTTTCATAAAAATATTTTTACAAAAAAATGACCGTGTACAATACGCTACAACATCTTATTTCACAACTGCACCTCGATTCAGTGCAAAAGGCGTTATGGTTTTGAAAACTCTAATCAATATGTATAACTCCTTCTTATTGTCTTTTTAATATACCATTTAAATATAGTTTTACCAAGTAATTGGAATACGTAATTGGCTTTACCGTACAGTATTGAATGTAAATATAACCGCAATGATGTTATATAAGATGCGGCAGTTTTCTTTTGGTTTTTAACATCACTGTCGAACTAAATCATACAAGTTCAAGTGAATTGCATAATGTTGGAATAAAACATATTATAATGCAGGGAAGAATGTAATTCACAAAGGGTAAATTTATTGTTTTTGACAAAATCACACACTCACTCCCTCTCGTGCGCTAACACACACACAAGTGTCACAATTTCCTGATTTAATGAAAATATCTATTGTATGCACCAATGCAGGGAGGAAATAAATTGTACCCTCTTTCCCCCGTAAAGAATAGGCACATAAATAACAATGTAAAAAGTAAGAGGACTCTATACATCGTTAATGAATTTTGTCGAGAATATCAAAAGTAAGTTTCAATGTTTTATAATGCTTTATAAACTTTTCTGCTACTTTCTGATGAACTTGATAAACGGCAAAACGTGTGGAGCGCCATGAAAGCGAGAGCCGTAGCTAATATTTTGTTGAACGTCCTCTGTGCCCATCGGCAAGCACTGCAAAGGTCGAATGACGAAGTATAACTTGTTGGGTTGTTCACAGTGAGAAATTCGTGTCCCGCAGTCAGAAGTTGGGAGTCGGGCGCCGGAGTGCGAAGCTGTGTGGCCGCGCAGCGAGGAGAGCGCGAGACGGGACGGAGGAGGGTGGGGCTGTGGAGATAAGAGCGGCCTGCCGGAAAATTGGCTGGAGCGAGGCCAGACAACAGCGAGGTTGCCTCGCCACGCTCCTACCACCGTCGCAACCTCCACGATCTCCTCCGCCATTTTCCACACTACCAATACTTACACTACGACCACGTCATCCACCACAGCACTACCACCTCCACCATCACCATCACAACATCACAATCACCAGCACCACCATCACCAACACCACCATCATCACCATCACCAACACCATTTCGAACACCAACCTTTCCAACACCGCCATTTCGAACACCACCATTTCCAACACCACAATTTCCAACACCACCATCTCCAACACCACCATCTCCAACACCACCATCTCCAACACCACCATCACCATCACCATCACCACCATCACCAATACCACCATTACCAACACCACCATCACCAACACCACCATCACCAACACCACCATCACCAACACCACCATCACCAACACCACCATCACCACTACTACCACCGCAAAAACAGTAACAACAATAAAACTACGATGACGTCCACAACCTCCTCTACTACCACTTGTATCTCCACCATCACCACTACCACTGCCGCTGGCGACGCTGCCAATGCCCTCAGGCATCACCAGAGCAAACAAAAATCTACCCAAAAATTTATCGTTACGTTCACTATCCCCGAAATTACCATCTCCCCCAAGAATAATATCACTATGCCCATCACCACCCTCACTGCCACCACTATCCCTACCGCCGCCGGCAACCCCACCAACGTAGCCGTCGCCACCACCACCACCATCATCATCACCACACTGGGTGGTAACGATTGTGCAGAAGGGTGATCTTTCATCAAATATATCACATTTGTTACACATAAAATTATCGCACAAAACGTATTTTTATCGTACGAGATGTCTCTATTAACCAAGAAAACCTTCTTTCCGAGAGATGGAAATCCTGCACTGAATATTGTGAATAGCAGAATTGACTTGGGTCAATCATCGCCTGAGTGCCGTCAACCGCCTCACTGGTGCCACAATTTAGCTGACAGCTGCATTGGGAATGCCAGTGGACGTTCCCTTGACGAGTCAGTGGCGATTTCAAACAAAAGGTTCAAAAGTTGCCAGACGAGGAAGGATGCGAGATCGTTTTTCTAGTTGATAGTGCATTTTGGAAATGTTTTGTTTCTAAGAAAAATATTATGAACAAAGTTCCCACAAAATTTTAATTTTCGACAGTGGTCTTGCAAATGAGCCATCGAATTTGTTACTGTTATTCTCACGTTCAATAATACCCAACACCTATTAACATTTCTCCATATCGATAATACACGAACATAGACAATAATTCAGAAATATAGTGCAAAGCTCAACAAAAGGCATATTCTTATTAAACCAATTAAAGAACTTTATTTAAAGTTAACACAGATTTGATTACCATGTTTGGGTTAGCTGATTTATGTCATTATCTTCTCCTAATAACCAAATATTTAATATCACCTAAACATATTTGACGAGATATTATTTTGCAATGCACGTATTAACGCATTGGCAAAGTACTATTTTGAAAAATGTATGTTTCCACCCACAATTGGGTTTAAATATTGTCAGAAATCATAATTTCAGGATTTATACTATCCCAGTATATCAGTAATTGTAACAACTTGCAGCGTTTCATTGCTATAGATGCTTTAAATCACCCACAATCATGTTTTTATAGTATTTTTCAGGATATTTGAAAAATATGTGTCTAAATTCAACGGCAATACATTTCCTTATTTAAGAGATATCCAATTAGCTATTGATCACCTCTGTGCCACAAGTCACTAAAACCCATTATCTTGCTTAAAACTGCAAAAACCCCCGTTTGTAGAGAAATTTATTAGAATATTTTGAATGAACTCTCAAAGAAATCACCAGGAGACTGTGTCACATCGAATAAAAAATCATTTTGCCCCGATTGGTAGTCAAGAAGGGGTCTAACCATGACTGACGGACAGACGGACTCACGGATGGGCGCAGGTTATTCAAATACTAGGATATTAGTAGCACCTTCGACGAAATACTTGAAGCTGCAGCAGGAGCCTCAAACCTGCTTCGATTTCTTAGAATAATACCTCTCCTCCTGCTCCAAGTGCAGCACCTGCTACATGGAACACGCTCTAGCATTTCCTTCAGCGAAGCATTCTATCACTGCTCTCGGATCGTGAGAGATGGCTGAAATGCACCGCGCTGCATGCGGTGATTGAGTGCACCTGCCAGACCCCGCTTATGCATCTCTGTCTGTGCAGCCTGTGACTGTGATGTGGACGCCTTCGCGCACTTTGTCTAGTAGACGCTGATGGATCGGCACTTACCTTGGCGCACCGCTTCATCACTTGGGCCCCGACGAGTCCGTGTGCGTTCGTACCGGCTGTAGTAGATTCGTACCGGTTGAGTTTCGCACAGCGTCTGCATTGTCGCATAGCGACGATGCAGATTGTGTGCAAGACTCCGGTCGGCAGGTGCCAGGATAAGAATCCCAGCGGTGACGATTTTCCGATATCAGCTATAGAGCTAGGTCGAATTCAACTGCTGTTTGGAAGAGAAGGAGAATTCTAGCGGCCGGGTGCTCTGATCGGTGGGTTACCATAGCTTCTCCAATCGATACCGGGCAAATGGCGGAGCCACACACTAACGGATGCGTAACGGACCGCGCGAAATCTCTCCTTATTTGTCCTACCCTCACCTCTCAATTACATACACATATACACAACTAGATGCTCTAAACAACCACGCATGTCGGGAGCCTCGAACTTGTTCAATCAGAGCTGATGCCTCGCTAGGAAGAGATACCTAGAGGTAGAAAGCGGAGCGTAGGTCGGCGCTGGATCTCACCATCCAGCAGGGCAATAATCGCCACCGCCTCTTGAGCTAATCAATAACGTGTCTAGGAACCACAGCAGTTGACTTGCCCGAAAATATCAATCACCGTGGAAGCGAAACACAGTAAGGTGTGTGAAAGAATTTCTGAACCTGCTATACACGAGTTCGAAATTAGTATTGTCTTGACCTCATGGAACATACTCATTGTAAAGAACCCGCCTTTGTCTTGGCATTTTTCATAGTTTCAAAGTCATAGTTTTCATAATTTTATAGTCATCATAATGACGACTTTGTCGTATTTTCTGGTAAAATATAGCAATAAAAATATGCTGTAATTGAATATTTTAAATACCAACATCAAATAGAGTCCTCGTATAGATATTCTGAATTTCGGGAGGCCGCACACTCCTGTGAATGCTGTGCAAACGACGAGTGTAAAATTTTCAAAATTTTTATTTTCAGTCAGATAATTCAAAAAACAATTTAATGTAACATTAAGTTATTGTCTTACCATTAACATAACTATAAGTTATTCTTATTTATTGATGAAAACATTGTGCTTTGTGACAGAATTTTTTAAATTCATATAAATGCAACTTAATACTAATCAAAATAGAAATAAAAAGAAATTGAAAGAGAAAGGAATCTAAAAGAAATATAAATTGAAGAATTTATATATATATATATATATATATATATATATATATATATGTGTGTGTGTGTGTGTGTGTGTGTGTGTGTGTATGTGTGTGTGTGTGTGTGTGTGTGTGTGTGTGTAGTATGGGGAGATAGAGAGGGGGAAACTGCAGTGACAAACCTTCCTACTAAACCTACCCAGGCACAATTTTCATAGACTGCAAGCGTGAATGTTCGGGGCAGATCAATCAATACATGATGACCCACCTACATCTCCCTCCTGAGCGGCGCTGGGGGGCGACATGGGCGAAGACACGCGAGTGACACGCCTCTGTCGCCCGGGGCGCGATGTGGGCGTTGGCGCGGGCGGAGCGAGACGCCGCCGACGTCACGCCCAGTAATTAGAATTCAATCTACCGCCGCACCGTGCGGGCTGCGCTGGCGTCGCCGCCGCCGGCGTCGGAGGCGAGGTGGGGGGCCCTGAGCTTGGGTGGGTATTGGTGGCGGGGACGGCGGAAATGGCGCTGTCGTCGGGAGTGGCGAGTCCGTCCGGGACGTCAAAGTGGGTTGCAAGAAGGAGTGGCAGGGCGGCGGAGTAAGGCACCAAGGGGTGTGAGTAGGAAAAGGTCGCGGGACTAAGCTAAGGGACGGGGAGGGGAAGAGAGGCGCGGAACGGAGATGGGGTGGCGGTGCGGGGTGTTGGCCGGGGAAATGTTGGCGGGGAGGGGGTAAGGTGCGAGGTGAGGAAAGGGTGGGGTGTGAGGGGTTACAGGGTAGGCTGAGCGAGGGGGTAAAATTTTGCCGGGCGGGGCAAGCGAGGCAAGCCGGAGAACGCGGTGGCGGTGCAGGGAAATGGCCTGGCGTGGCAGGGAATGGATGCGACGAGGAGGGGAAAGGGTAGTCGGAGCGGGGGGTGGGTGGGATGGGGAAATGCTGAGGCAAGGAAGAAGCTTGTGGGGCGGGGATAGATAGAATGGGGCGGTGAGAAGGTCGAGCAAGGAGGAGAGTGGAACGGGACGGAATAAGGATAGGACGGAGCGAGGCGGAATTGGGCGGCGGGGCCGTGTTTTGCGAGTCGGGTGGCACCACTGTCGAGTCTGGAGGAAGCAGGGGGCGGTGGCAGCAGGGGTGGCAACCACCTCGCATCCTCGCCTAATCCAAACACGCCGGCGCGCCGCGATAAACCCGCCCTAATTACGCGGATGCATTAATTATATAATTAAACACGAGCGGATAATTCTTTGAGGGTGAAAGACCTCCTGTAACCTCCACCCCTCCTCCTCTCGCACCTCCACCTCAAACCGCTTGCTTTCCCTCCCACCCCTCCCTCACGTCATCTCCTGAGGTTTATTTGATTCAGATTAGCAACTGGATTAGATTTCACACTACAAAAGTCGCAAATTATATTAAGCACCCTCAGTGCATTGCTCCTCATAAAAAATACATTCTTTTGTTGAGTGAGTACACAGCCGTAATCTGGTGAAAGTTGTGTTGTAATTAGTCAAGTTCTGTAATGCAATTAACGTGAGGAATCAAAACTTCAAAGAGTAATTATTGCATAACGTGATACAACATTCATCGGATCGTGCAATTCAATTAATGAAGGATGTCTTTGTTCCATCAGCGCACGGTGAATTATCCCATCTGAAATAATTTTCGCCGGAAACATTTTAATCTTTTGTAATTGAATCAAGTCTCGGCCCTTTTTCGGTTTGATAATTTCGCCGTTGTTTGAAGCGCACGCTCTGACTCGACTCGACTCGACTCGACCGTCCTGCGCTGCGTCGGTCGCATTAATTTCCTCGTTCTCCCCTCCCACTCCCCTTTTCTCTCTCATTGACTCGTCGACTTTCTATTGTTTCCCTTGCCATCCTTGCACTCTCCAACTTGTATTGAAGCTTTCGTTCCTGCTCAGCCCCACCTTCTCTGCCCTTCCTCTATCTCCCTTTCTCCCTCGTCTCTCTCTCTCTCTCTCTCTTTCTTTCTTTCTCTCTGAGTGTTCAGATCTCTCTCCCATTTTTATACTTGGTTTTAAATTGAGTTTACCGACGCTCATCGGTCTAGTCTAGTGAATCACATATGATGTGTTATGACGCACCATTAAATAGTACAGTGTCAGCTGACATGTCCTTAAAATATTCCTTTATTTTTTTTGTAGAAAAAAACAATCAATATATTTAACAACTGCCTTGGACTTGTTAGAAATATTATATTTTTATTTGAACAGGGATATTAAATACCTTTTTGTAACAAATAATTAAATTGAAATATACTATTAAGAATCATAGCAATACAAGTAAATATAAAAATATGTTAACGAAAGCAATTTGTAGACAATATACGCAATAATAGCCCGCGAAAGTAAATCAAAAGTCAATTTCTTATATATGTATTTTTTTCTTTCAACATTTACGTAGTACCAATGTGTGAGTGATTACTCGCGCGAGTTTGTATGAAACAGGAAAGACGGCGAGCGAGTTTTTGCGCCAGGATGTTTTATCCATAGCGGGCGCAGCGGTGTCCAGTTGCGGGTCGCGGTCGGTGGGGGGAGGGGAGGGGAGGGGAGGGGGGTTGGCACGGGGGCGGCAGGTAGAGGCCGGCTGTCGCTCGGCCGGCTGGCGGCCCGGCGCTCTCGCTGGCCGGTTCGCTGGCGCAGCCGCCTACATATTGCAGCGGCCCTCCTCAGGGGGCCGTAAAAAGTTTACGGCCGCGGTCCTGTAACAGGCCCACTTGCGCCGCCCGCCGCCCGCAGACGCTTGTCCCAGCTCGCACTTCCCCGTCCCCTCCCCGCCCCTTCCGCGGGTCACTGGAGCTTCCCGCCCTCTCAGTCCACACTCGCTCTCCTCCGTCACTCCGTGTACTCCCCGTCACTCCCAATGATACTCCCCGTTACTCCGCGATATTTCACGTTACTTCGCGTTACTGTCAGTTCCTCCGTTACTTCTCGCTTGTCTCTGGCACTTTCCGATACTCCTCTTCACACCTTCAACTTGCAGATACTCTCCGATACACCTTTCCCCCTTACTTCCCTGTACTCTTATTTACTCCCCTTTACTCCCATTTACTTCCTGTTATTCTCCGTTATTCCTCGTTTCTCCCCGTAGTGCCCCTTTTCTCCATGATATTTCGCGTTACAGCCCGATACTCCACGTTTCTCAGTGTTACTCTCCGTTACTCCCCGCCACTGCCCATTAATTCCCTTTAATAGCTGTTACTTCTCGTTACTGTCCCTTATTCTCCGCTGTTTTATTTTACTCCACGTTACTTCGCATTCCTGTTTGTTACTCCTCATTCCTCGCTGATCATCCCTATTATTCACATGAACGCTCCGTCACGCTCCGTTTCTTCACTTTATAGCTCATTATTCTCTATTTCTCCCTGTATTCCACAACTACCCCAGTCGCCGCCCTTTCATTCTGCTCTTCCCAAGCTATCCTTTAATCATATGTTCCCTGCATCTTCCCGCAAAATTGATCACTCCTTTCTCGCATCCTCCGTTTCTCCTCGCTCGCCACAATGTCCACCACCTTTTGGCCTCGGTTCAATTCAACCCTGCCTCTACCCAAATTCATCGCTTGACCTCACCTGCACATCTACCATTCTTGACTTCTGCCTCTCATTCCTTCGCTACGAATTTAATCTATCCTTATCCAATCAAAGCCACTGAAACCCCTCACTATCTCTATTAATTCTTTTCTTCCACATCACGGTTTTTCGTTTCTTTTCATTAACCTTCCTTTCCTTTTAACATTTTATCTTGCCGCCTCTTTCTGACCAAGCTTCTGATTTTTTTTCTTTGCCCTTCCCCGTAGAGTTCTCCTCTTCCACACCTGGCCATCTTTCTGCAATTCAGGATTCCCTCGTCCCGTTTCTCCCTCTCGGCCCCACGTCGTCGCCTTCTCCGCAACCTCCCCCGCCTGGCCACCGGTCAGCGGCGCGGCGCCACGGGCGAATTTCGAAGCAGCTTCTTCGGCAACTTCCTCCCCGACGGCGAACGGCGGTCGCCTCGCCGGCCGGCCTCGGACCTCGCGGAGGGACTCGTTCTGCTCGGAACGAATCACCGGGCCATCTCCGGGCCGAGTTGAAATTGCGTTTGGCGGGTTTCGGAATCGGATTTCTCTTGCGAGTTTCCCAGCATGCTTTGCTTTCCGTATTTTTGTTTTCTTTTGTCGTTTTGTGTAATTTTATTTACATTTACGTAAGTGAATTTATCAAAATACTTTTACCGGCTTAAAAATAATAATACCAGTCGTTTAGTAGATGGAAGTAGTGTAGTGTTAATGAAGTTATTTGAAGGCAGAGTCCGTTAGAAATTCATAGTCTCAGTTCTAAGTGATGTTAGAGAAAAATCTGTTTCTAATAGCGCTGTTACGTGACCCCTAAGATGTTACACTCACGTATGTTGGACGTAGGATTGAACATGCTGTACAATCTCGATAAATACTGGTAATATGATGCGATTTTATTGTCAATTGATGGAATATTATAGTCTTATCCATGCCACACTGCAAATGGTGTGTACTGCTATTGTCATAACATGATATTTCATTGTTATTAATATATTCAACAGTATACGTTGGTTCTTTAAGTTCTCAATACTAGAAGGTTTCCCTTCTGAAAAGAGTAGTTTAATATTCAGGTGGTTAAACAGTATTGTCTGTTATTGTCTGTTTGAATTAATTTCCTCTCTCAATAACGGTACGTTAATCTTATATGAAACATTACTAATAAATTTCATAAAACTGTCTTGACTTCAGTTTTTAGATTGCTCTCTACACAGGTGCTAAATGAATTTGTCCTTGCATTTTTGTAGACTTTAGAATGTTTCGTATGCTGCCGCATTAAAATAAAAAAGCATTATTTTAAATTTCAGTGTAATTTAAAACATTTTTTAAACTAAATTAATCCATTTGATCTTTCATGAGAGCCATAGCTGCAATGATACGTCTCGTAGGAGAACAACAGTAATTAAAAATTTCCATTCACTATAATTTGTTTCACAGTAGCCCACTCAGTATGCTCACTACACCCTCATTTTCAGGAGTGAGGTGGGTATTGAATCGACAGTGTACAACCTTATTGCACGTTGCCTTCGGGGTTCTTCTGAGGCTCTATCCCCCCCACAAACAAACAAGCAGCCATCCCACTGCAATTAGTTTGAGACGCCACCGCCACAGGGCGCTGTGGGTGCTCGTTATTTTAACGGCGAACTGTAATTCATCATTGCCTGCGCCACGGAGACGACGGCTTGTACAACAACCACCTCACAACCCCACTAACCAGGAGTGGGGTTGTCACCACAGCCGCCACCACCACCAAGAGAGACGCCAATCTTGAGCTATTAGCTACTGCTTAATCAACCACAGCCCACGCATCTATACGAGACTGTGTTCGAACAAACCTTTGCGAACGTCCCATTTCTAAATTTTCATATATTAGTTGAAATTATACTTCCAAATGTTTGCCAATGCCAATATTTCAAGTGAATGTCGCTAGATAATCTATTATCATTAGAAAGGAAGTTAAAATACACTTCAGACTACTTCGTGGATACTTGAACGTACTTTCCTCCCCTAATATTTGAGAGCGTTCTAAGACGTTCATTCTATTTTATTTACTAGCTACCTCTTGTTAACTGATTAACTTCCAGTTTCTTTGAGGTTTGTATCTATTATTTGCGTAGCAATTTCTGAGATGTTGTTGTGATGTATACTCACTTTCATGTACCATCTTCTACCTCCATTTTTAACGCTTATCCATCTCGTCGGCTAATCGCCCGCCTCTGATCTTATTGTCATTCATTGCCAGTACCTCTTTCTTCACCGTCTGTCCATTGGTCTCTTTTTTCGCGACGTCCACCTAAGGTAATTTTTATCTGCTCTCGTATCTCTATTGCAACCTCATTTTACCTTCTTTCAGGTACGTCCGCCTCGACTCTGCCTGTAGAATCAGTTGAATCTTGATTACCCAAGAGATACTGTGTTCCGAGACGAAGTCCAAACACAAAAGAACTCATTTATTCCTAAAATAGTGGTGTGTTCTATCCGTCAGAGTTGGTAATTCGTTCAGATCCTTGAATAAAAATAACCCTTAAAAATGAGGTACAAGCCTCTACAGAAATAAATTACCTTACGGTGAAATTAGTGTACTAAAGGCTATTCTGAAACATTTCCGCTCTATTTAATATTTATTTGCAATGACTTAAAATATATTAAGGTTCGTTGTTGTTACGTGTTTCAAAATCTTTCTCCACCTCCAGCTTCATTCACTGCATCGCATTCGCTCTCTTTCTTATTCCTACTCATGTTCCTTTCTGTGTGTTGACTCTCTCCAACATTAACTACCTCCGTTCCTCCATCCGCCTGAGCTGTAGGCCGGGCCCCGGCTCTACCCTGCCGTATCCGTCTCCAACTGTCACCCTCGCCTCCTCCACCTTCACCTTCGTCAGCGTATAATTTTATTTTCGTTCCCTCCTCTGCGTAGGCCTCCGTCCCACACCCCTACTTCAACCCAAATTCGTTGCCTCCGCAGTGTTTCCACCTCCTTCCATCTCCCTTTTCGCCTTCGCCAGCACCCAGTTCTACGTCTGTTCCTTCCTCGGCGTAGGTCTCCGTTCCCACCCCGGCTCCACCTCATATCTGATTTCTCCGCCGTCTTCGCCTTTTTTCCTCGCCTCCATATCCATCTTCCCCTTCGCCAGCCCTTCTACTTCTGTACCCTCCTCTGCATTATCCTTCGTCCCCCGTCCCGCCATCGGTCCATATCCGCTGCTCCCGCATACCGGCCTTCGTACTCCATCTCCACCGTCGTCTTTTCCAGTGTTCAGTTATACTTATGTTCCCATTTCTGCATGAGCGTCCGTCCCCCGCCTCGGTTCCACTCCATATCCGCTGCCTCCGTTCGTGTTCTCGCCTCCAACTCCACGCCCGCCTTCACCAGTACCCAGTTCTATTTCTGTTCCCTCCTCGGCATACGACTCTGCCCCCCCCCCCCGCCATATCCCATATCTGCTGCTTCCACTTTGTCTCCGTTTTTGTCATCGTCCTCGCTTCTACCTCCACCTCGACCTCCGCCATCGCCAGAGCTCAGTTCCATTCCTGTTGCCTTCTCAGCATAGATCTCCGTCCCTCGCGCCGTCACCATCCCATATCCACTGCTTCTCCACTGCTGTCTCCACCTTCGTCCTCGTCCTCGCCTCCTTCTCCACCGCCGCCTTCGCCAGTTGTACTCCTGTTCCCTCTTCAGCCCAGGCTTCCGTCCACCACTCCACCACTCCCCTTATCCGCTGCCTCTACCGTATCTCTGCCTCCACCTTTTCCTCCAACATCACCGCTACAGCCACGTCTCCAGCCTGGCGGTTGGGTAATTAATACGCGTACGGAGGCAACGGCGACGTTGCCGGCGGCGGCGGTGAGTGGAGTGGGCGGAAGATAATCACTGTGAAAACAGCGCCGCAACGACGCTCGGCCAAACAAAAGAGCCGGCGGCGGCGCCCGGCGGCGGCGGCGGCGGCGTCCATCCCGCCCAGAGACGCCCGGCAAAAAGAGGCCACGCAGCTCACAGCCTGATATCAGCGGCTGCCACTTCGAGAATACATTTCATTGCGCGCCAACGACTCTGCGCTTCGGTGTTACATTTCGAATCGCTATTCCCGTTCTTCTTTCGTTAATCTACGAGGAAGGAATGAAAAAAGGGAGACTTGATTAAGTTGAAAGGGAAAGATATTTTGTCTTTTTTGATTAGAGGTAAAGTAATATATGTTTATGTTTATGTTTATTTATTCTGAATGTGCGTTTTAAAAATTGTAATTTTAAGAGATTAATTTTACGAAATTGACACTGATTTGTTTTATTGTTTGAAATTACTGTGAAATTATCCATCACAACTTCATAATTATCAAAAATGCAGTATTGCAAAGCAACTATTCGAAGCGTGCGTACATGTTTATATGCTATAACCAGGTTTCCATGCTTTTTAATAACAAACTTTAGACATACAAATTGAATTTACTTGCTTTTTTTAACCAAATGTTGGTATCTCGTTACAGTTTAGTGATTTTCGAACTGCATTTACCATTTTTTGCAATAAACTCGATTTAATGACGTCTTGCTTCAAAATCATAAAAAAATGTATATCCCGAAAGCGATTTTGACGTTTTTCAAACATTTTTTTTCATGAATATTAATTAATCAGAGTGCGTTCTCGTTTCTGCTGTACAGCGCCATATTAGATTGTCCGGCGTTGGAGTGCCAGCGTGTGAGAAGGCAATGGACGGAAGTAAGTGCGTGTTGGAGCCAATTAACAATTCAATTTCGCCGATTAAAAAAAATCGGGCGTTGAGTGAGGGTGTGTGATGTACGCCGGCTTCTGCAGCTGTCGGTTGACGTTGAAAATCGCGCGCGCAATTCCGCCTTCGTGTGTTTCGAGGGCCATCAGAGGCGGTCGGCGGTGGAGCGTTGCAAACGCGGAATTCCGCGACGAATTAACGGTGTGAGGGACGTGTTAAACTAACTATGAGTTCGAAATTGGCTGGAAGCCTCGTGTTTGATTGGCTTCGCCGGATACGCTGTGAGTTTCTCGATTGCTTGTAAATATTTCGGGTAAATAAGTTGAGACGCTTAGGGCTTGGTGGGGCTGTTGAATGTATGTTCGTGGACTCGGGAGCAAACTGGTGAAAAAGGCCACGCGATTGGAAATGCGACTGAATATGCCTATTGAGAATGTGTTTGAAGTTGGGAATAAAAAACACGACAGAAATGCGTCGTGCCACGTGGGTGATTGTATTATTGCGTAATTAGTGCGCTCTGCAATAGCGACTAGAATAAAAGTCAAATACTTATTATTGTTTAAAAAGCTACATAATTTAAACGTTTAGCGTGAATTGGAGGTTGGTTTAATTTAATGACACTTTGCCTTTGTTAAACAACGTTTCGTGTTTTTGTATATTTTCTTCCATATCAGAAATATGACTCAATTGCTATTCGTGTATTAAATAATTGAAAACTCTGGTTTGGAAGTATTGTAATTTGTAAAATACATCACTAAAATGGGACATTGTCTTCAATTTTCATTCATATTGTTTCATACGTTTATTTACATAAAAACGGAATTAGAATGTTCTTTGAACATTTAGTAGGAGGGCATTTTTACTAGTGTGCTAAAACCAGAGTTACTTATTCCAGCGTTTACGAAATCTATTACTGCTGGTGACCTGCGGAAGAAGAAGCTTACTATCTGTTGAACGACACATTAATAACAATATTTCGTATGAAAATACTTTAGGTTATTTCAAACCAATACATAGTGTTTCCTTGAAATATAAATAGTCTTTTCTTTTAATTGCGGTGCTATACACCATTGTGGTCACGGAAGTAAACGAAAATTGTATGATTTCATTTATAAATGTCTTTCTCCACAGCGATTCTCTCTAGTTCTGTGCTATTATGATGTTAGGGACGCGCCAAATAAAACCTCTCCTGCTATCGTCTGATTTAGCGAAAATTTTGCTTCAACAACGGAATTGTACAGTATATACAGATTATTATTTAATACATTATTTATAACCATTTTTCCTTTATTCGAAAACCATCTATTACTATTTCCAGCTATAACATTTTATTAGTAATATTGCTTTCTGTTAGAGAATATTTCAGAGCAATAATCGCCCAAAGCCCAATCGCCCAATATTTCAGAGCATATTTCGCCCAAAGACTCTATAGTAGAATGCTATCGAAAAATTTTACTTGGTAATTGAAAATATCTATTCCATAAAGTATCCAAATATTATTAGAAAAGTATACAATTTTAATGTTTTAAAAATATTTTGTTTGTATCCAGAAGTAGAATCCAATGTACCTCATGGGAACAAATACTAATGAATAGACGACAAATAGCAAACAGAGCAACGAAACGTTTGTTGAAAATAATGTGTAAAATACGAATTTGACAAGACGTACAATTATATCATTGTCGTCAGTAATATTTAAAACTGTATGTCACGTACTATGAGGAGAAGTGTAGTATGTAAACATGAACTAAACTTGAAATTTATATTTTACTTTCGAGTTTTATGATGAAATGGAAATTTACTTTTTTATGCAGAGAACATCTGAACAGAACTTAGTGATATCGATTCACGTAACTACTAGAGAACTCTAGAGTTAACATTGACTTTACGACCACTTTTCATTTGTTGGGACAATTTGATGGGATCGCCTCTGTTTATTCTACTATCTCTCAAACGCCATATTTGCACTTTCATTTTTCGACTGGTTAGTGTTTATGGATTATTAAGATATACTTAGATCATCAGCGCATTATAAAAGTGAAAACAACTGTTCAACCGTGTTTGTGATGAATTAAATATGAGTTAATTAGACTGAGAAGACAGAATAGGAAAGACATTTCTGATACATCACTGTATATAAAGATACAAATTTCATTTTCACATCTGTTCTTCGTCGCTCCGTATGGATATGCATAAAATCCATAATCGATAAAGAACTACGGAAACACTAGGTATTTGGATCTCATTTATCGGTTCCGTTATTTTTCATTTAAAGATTTTACTTTGTCAAAAGTTTTATTTAAATTACATTAAATTAAATTGTATTACTATTATTAAAAATTATTAAATGGTTATAAACACTCATTATAATACTATTAAATTTGTCTTGCTAAATTAACTGAATAGACTCGTTAATATAGTTGATAATTATATCAGCATACTTGAACCCAAATGCACAAATTTACGATCATATACGAGTATATAGTGACTGTCAGAAATATTATATATTCTTATACGTTTTCTTATAAATCTGCATTTTTTGTCAAAATAACCATGAGTATTCTGTGATTTGCCGAGAAGTCGGAAGGTACCTATTGTAAAAACAATCTGAAACGTTAATGATTATACCAATTCACGTCTTCAATACTTTCGATCGTGTTGACTGATAAAAGATTCTAAAATAATGCTGCACGTAAAATGATGTTAGCCGACGGTGTTCGGTTAACAAATGATAATATTTCTGCCTTTTGCGCTTTTCCCTTGTTCCTTGTCAAATGTCTTCCCTTGCTTTGCCTTTTCCCGGATCCGTTCTGCGAAGTTTAATTCCGTTTTCGCACACAACGGGCGCGTGAATTTGCCTGCGGCGGTCCGCGCGTCGCTTGTTTCCAGTGATTCGTTCCTTTCTGTGGCTCTCCCGGACGATAAATCAGCGCCGCTTAATATTTTCTTGTAATGCGCCCCTCGAGCAGTGCACCAACCCCAACGGTTTCTTCGAAGAAGGGCGAATAAGGAACTATTTAAGAAGGGTGTCGAGTGGGGGACGACATTGGCTAAACTCTGGAGGGGTTTGGGTTATTGTTTAGCAAATCAAGTTCGAAGTAGCGGTAAGATGCCCGTGACTTGAAGGTTTCCTTAGAGGAAAGATATGTTAAGGGATTTTTAATTTTGATAATACGTGACATTTCAATCATAATTTTTCTGAATAAAATGGATATTGCAATATAGGAAGAGTTCGAGGGGTTGCTAGTTTGAATTAATGTTTCGAGCATCGATGATTCTGTGAACTCGTCCATATAAATGTGTACTTTTAAGATTAACAGCCTTGGTGAAAAATTACACTGCTATTAAAAGAGTGCTTACTTTGATAAAATTGATATTTTAAATATCGTGACTGGAACAGACAAAATTCTCCAAAGGCCTAATCGCAAATAAGATAATAATAACTGTAAAATATGCAATAATTACTTGTAGATTAAGTACAATGTGTCATAGGATGGTTTCTATTGCGAGAACCTCGTAATACCATAATCAAGACAATAATAATAACAAAGTAAATCTTCATAGACTATAAAAAATCGATAATTATTTGTATATCTTTACCAGTGATTTTCAAAGAACTAATATTGTAAATTTCAGTACCGAAATATCACTGTAGATAAAGCAATTATTTACTTTTTACTTTTGCAAATATTTTTTAAATATTTTATTTTGTTCAATTTAGCCTAACAATTAATCATTGAAGACTCTCATCGGTAATGAAATACGGAAACATTTAGATAGTTGTAAATATTCTTCATTCATTGGCGTGATTGCATTACAACACCGCGCGACTGTAGTCTCCCAGTTGCACAACACATTGAAAAGTTTCATTGTGTTTACATGAAACTACAGAAAAAATAACATGAATTCATGTAAAGGTGTGTCTTATTTATAAAAATCACTACATTTCCGTACTTTAATTATTGATTTACTTATATCTTTCGACCAGAGTTAAAATTTTAAAATCAACTAGCTAAAATGTTGCATTGATAACAAATCCACATTAAGGATAAGCCCCTACCACAATGGGAACACAACGTTAAAAAACGACAAAAACCTTGTCCAAACACCTATTTCAGAGAGTATTTGGAAACCAACTGTATTTCATTATTCTCGCAACAAACATGAAGTTTACGAGTGATATACTTGCATTTTTTGCATCACAAAGTGAATCAAGCACCTTTTTTTCTTTCATCGTGATTTCAACTTACAGCCCCCGACGTTAATCATTCATTTAATGCATTTCTAGTCGTATTTTATGCAAATTCGTTATTGCTGCTGCTTCGCAGCGTTCGCCAATTTTTGCTCTTCCGGATGAAAGGAATGAGCCAGCGTGGCTGGCCGGGGAAAGGAGGACGGGGAGGCTGAACGCTTGCGGTGGTGTTCGGAATCTAAAACCTTCATCTGGTAGCTGCTGCCCCCTTCACGTCTTCCCAGCGCCTTCCCTCAACTTCTCCTTCTCTTTCTCCCCCCTCCCACCCTCGGCAGGCCGAACGCATCTCAATCTCCCTTATTTCGCCTCGGCCGCCTCGCCGCAGCCTCGCCCTCCCCAACCCCGCCCCCGCCACCGCCGCCACCGCCGCCACCGCCGCCACCGCCGCCACCGCCGCCTCAGCGATTCAGGCTAAAGAGAATAGCCACGAAATGACGAATCGGGCGCCCCCCTCATAAAGCCATATTTCATTCCTACGTAAGCAGATAAGCGATTGCATTAAATCTGTCTCCCAGTGTCTCGCGGCGCTTCTTCTCTTGATTGAAGACGGCGCTCTCTCTTTTCTTCGCAGACGCTGCGGCGAGTGCGGTCGAGGGGCGTGGGGTGAGCGGGACTGGGAGGGGCGAAATGGGAGGGGCGGAGCGACGTGGGATGGCCAGGCACGGGAGCGGACTGGGAATGGGAGGAGGTTGAAGGCGGAGCAGAGGAGGATGGGAAGCAATTAGAACGGCGAAGAGAAGCAACAAAGAGCTGTAGAGATGTTGAAGACACGTTTGACCTACAGAGGGTAGAGAAAATCCTAGGTCAAGGATAAGGAAAAACGAAGAGACAATAGATATGGAGAAACCTAAAGAGACAATAGATGCTTAGGAATTAGAAATTCAAGGGAGATGCCAGGGGGAGTGGAAATAAACTAGTAAGAAAGAATTGGTGCTATAGAAAGAAGATAAAAATAATAGTAGAGTTGAACTACAGCAAGCAGGAGGAGTAATAGATGGAACAGAAAAGCTAGAGTCATCAGGAATGAATGTGAAAGGGCGGAAAATGTTTAAAATTGTGGCTAAGAAGCGATCTGATATGTAGAATCAGAATAGAAGCAAGAGAGGTCATGGAAAGAGTGGAGAAGAGCTAAAGAGAGCAGATACGAGGTAGACAGAGTGAGGATGGACTAAAACGAGCGCAAAGGGACAAGAAAGAGCGGGGCAGAGCTAGAGAGGAAGTTATAAAGGGCGGAAAGGAACTAGAAATAGCGGATAAACGAGCGTAAAAGAGTGCGAAAAGGTGAGTAACGGCTGCTGTAAGCGCGATAAAAAATGAAAACGAAAAGCTGATGGAAAGCTGCAAGGTGGGTAGAAGCCGGAGAAAATGAGCAAGAGCGGCGTGGGGCTGCAGACAGAGCGGGATGGAATGGTACAGGATGGGTACTTGCAAGACAGGGCGAAAGACTGTAATGGACGAAAGGCGCTGGGCGTAGGGTGTGGCTCGGGGCGGAGAGAGAGCAGGGCAGGGTACTGAGCGGGGCGGAGCGGGGCGGGGCGGGGCGAGGATGGGAGGGGCGGGGAGAGGAGGGGACGAGCGGGTCGAGGAGGGGAGGGGCTGGGCGGGGTACAGGGCGAGGCGTGACGTGCGGGGCGCGAGGTGGAGTGTGACGGGCCGGCACAGGGCGGCACGGGCCGTGGTGTGAGGCGCAACGTGGGGGGAGGGCGCGGGGGGGGGGGGGGTGAACGAAGAGCGAGGGGTCGGCGTGGCGGGCGCCTCGGCGAAGAGAAGGGAGGAATGCGCGGGGGGCGGGCGCGGGGTGAGCCTGCGGAACGAGACATCATTTCCCCGGAGTTTTAATATGTGAAGACGAATGGAAACGCGGTGCGCCCGCTCACCGCAAACAGACGTCGGCGCGGCTTCTCTGCGGGGAAGGGGGGGCGGTAGCGGCGCGTGGGAGGGGAGAGACGTCGCGGCGAGCAACGAGCCTGGGTGTGCTCGAGATCAGCCAAGGGGAGGGTAAAGAAATGGTGGCAATCGTTGAAGAGAAACCCAACCCAAATGGAAAGAAGTGTCGTATTCAAGAATGTGTTTGATTAATTGATTGAATGCTTTGTTTCTGTCCGCATCAGCTGCTCTAGTCGTTTGTGCCGTAAGCGTAGTCCACATATCCCGGTCGAGTAGAGTTCCTCCTCAGCTCTAATATGAGATACGCCTGCTTGTACATCAACTTACGCGGGTGAATGTATATGTATCTCCACCAGTGAGGTAATGTACCAAATTTTAGAATCATCTCTTACATATTGTCATTTCGCACAGTATCATATTTCTGATAACAACGCCATTTTATGAGAGAGTTTTGTGATTGACTTAGTCTTACACCGTATGGCATTAGATAGATCCACAATCCTAATCATAATCCACATTGCTGATGCCATCTTCAAAAATATTTAGGCTTCTGACTGGTATTCCAACATATTTCTTAGTGGAATGCATGTATATGTTAGGTATGCGCGCGCGCGCGTGTGTGTGTGTAAGAGACTTAAAGGGGACAAAAATGAGTAGTGAGTAATCGCGCTCGATTCCTGGCTTGTTTCTTCAGATACTGTTTCAGTATTCACTAAGTACTGCGAGAAGAAACCATGGAAAACTACTGATCAGAATCACCAGTTGTTCGAATTGTGTTGCATACAGGTGCTGTATACGATTTCGCTCGTGTGAAAAACTGCCATTGACTGTACTCAAATCTCACAACCTCTCGGACAGAGACGCTGCATTGGCAACAGCGGTTTCATTTTAGTCATTTCAACCCATAAGAGAGTGTTGAATGAGCGAGGAAAATTGAATAAACATTTATCTCACTATGTGCAAATGAACTATTAACAACTATTTTTGTGATCTAATATGTAACTATACACACACATTATAATAAATTAGTAGAGGAAAGCGTAAAGTATGAAAATGAAGTGTAACTTGCAATATCTAGTTATCGAAGAAAACATTTTCGAAGATATCTAGAGCTAAGTGAGCTTGGGTTAGCGGCTCCAGTAAATATTATACTATGACTTTGTCACAAAACTCCCTTAAATATAAGGCATTACCATCAGAAATACAAAAGGGCGGGAAAAGACTATCAGTAAGAGATGATGCTAAAATTGTTTGTTAATTTTTGCTGCAAGATTTAGAACCTTAGACACATTTTCTTAAACAGGCAAAAGTAAAAAGAGCAAATTGAAATCAATATTTCAACGATTAGTTTGATGAAACATGAAAAGATATCACGTACACTTAGTAAACGAGGTGACACGAGGCTTGTTCATTGGTTAAATAAAGGAATAATACCATTGTATTAGGTGTACTTGCGCGTTTTTTAAAACAGAAAGTGTTGTAAATCATTTCAATTTATTTATCGATTTATAATTTAACGATATTCTTACTTTTCTTTTTCTAATATTCCGCCAGTTGTTTAAAAAATTATTTCTATTCGTATTCTTCAGACGCGCACACTTCAGACGCGAACGAATGCACTCTACTCGCTCTCCAATCAGACTTCCTTCCCCTCCTATCACCCTCCACTTCCCATGTTACCACCGGCAGCACCTTCGACACCGCCCTATTCACCCCCTAAATATCCAACAAGCAACACTCGGGCAGCGTTGCTTTTCAGACTCCATTTGCGCGTGTGCATTATACATCACCCAATACCCGCGCAGCCAACCTCGCCCCGGCTTGCCCCGGCACACCTCACTCCGCGTTCTCCACCGCCCTCGCCCCTCGCCGCAGCCATTCTAATGTGGGGCACGCGCGGCAACGTAAACATGACTGAGATGCGACCAACGTCGTCCAAACTCAGTGGCAGAAAAAAGAAACGAACCTAAAAAACAATAAATTTAAAATATTTTTAAATGAAAATCAAGGTACTCTTACCAGCTGAGGCGGCTCAACGCAACAACTTTCTTCACTGCGGGATTTCTGACTGGGAGGCTCTAGGTTTGAGTTCTGATGGTCAGGAGTTTTGGACTAGTCGTGACTAGGGCGTTGCATCATGATGTTGATACATGGGAGGGTGATCCTATCAACCAAAGGTATATAACAGATCCGAAACGTTTGCGTTCCGATGGTTAAAACATCATCAACAGGGATTTAGCCTGAACTACAATGCATGAATTAGCGTGCACTACGCAATTAAGCATGCACAGCTTAGAGCTTGTACCAGCTAGAACGGTGCTTACTGGTTGTGATACCTGGACGAGAACTAGGTTAGCAGACTTGGGTCTGCTTCAAAAAATCTAGGTAGCTATACTCAATGTTAAATCGAAGTATACCATTGTTTAAACGAAATAATCCAAAGATATACAAAACTAACTTTCGAACGTCAATACTTTTATACACATCTGACATAAAATTATAGTGTGACTTTTATAGCCCAAATGGCACTGTTGGTCACCATCTGGGCCTCCGTTCTCTCCGGGAGGAATAGCGCTACATCCGGGATTTAATATTAAAATCAATTAATTGTAGCATTCGAATGATACGATAGAACTTTACACATTATTATTAAATAATTTTGTTAAGAGTAAAAAATTCGTTTGGCTCCAATTATTTTGTTAGGATTTAAACAATAAGTTAAGGCTATAATGTAAATATTCAAATTATACAAATTCTTCCAGAATACAAGAACTTATAAAGACTGTATTTCGTAGAATTTGAATTATCAATTTACATTTTTTAATATTCGAGGAGTTTGTCCAGATTCAGTAAGCCTATTTCTAAAAAAAATCATTTTTTTCTTTGTTTTCGATTTTGGACCAATGTGGAGCCGTAGCGGTAATGCGTCAGCGGGCGCGCTCCTTCAAAGAATTGCTCGTTGTTTATTCATCGCCTGATTGATCCTCTTGTTCCGTTAAGGTGTGTCCTTTCTCCCACGCACCGCCCCCAGCGTAAGAAGCAAACGCATGGGGTGTTTTGATACAGAATGGTTCAGAATAAATGTTACAAACTTCGATGACATGAAAAGGGTTGAAGATGATCATGTAATGGACAAAGAACATCTAATGGAAAATTTTATCAAATGAAGTTACACATGACCTACTTTTGACATCGCTCACTTATTAACAAGCACTTGTGTGTGATGGGTACATGAACTCTCAGGAAACGATTTGGTCACTGTCACGTACAGTTTCGAATAGACTTTATTACCCAAGTTTCATTGCTTCTACTCTGACTACAAAATAATACTTCTTGCAGTGTCGGTAGTGTCTTTTCAGGGAAGTCCCTGCAATCTTACGCTCTTTTCCCATTGCAAATTGATGCTTGGGCTGACAACAATGTTGGGGGCTTATTTACGTGTTTCATTCAAATTATTTGAATTTGTGTAGCCTTGTTGGCTATATAAGATATATTTAGTTGTGAATTAATGTGTTATCGACTTATCCCACTGGTTTAAAATGAATTATCCAAATTATCGTTCGAAATTCATTATTTTTATACACCCCTGACGTATGATTGTAGCACGGCTCTTTAATTCTCAAATACCATTGTTGTGTTGAAAGTGTGTTACTTTCGAAATTTTGGCACTTGTAACAGAAAGACAAAAAAAAAACACGTAGGTTCCTTTAAGCAAATACATTAATCTTAAAAATTGAAGGACTCCATGACGTTGTCCTTTGACCTATTAAGTTAATATTATTTTTAAATGTGCTTAAAATTTTGATAGGTGAGGGATATTTTCTCTCACAAAACTTGAATTGCAGGGAATGGAGATTTTTGTTGTGTTATTTTTAAAAAAACGCGCACATCTTCATTCCGTTAAAATACATTCCTTTTGTCCGTACACTGCTCTTTACTTCACCGGTTTACTACTTAGAACCTTCACATATTGAAAAAGAACACGCAAACGAGAATGAACGAAAGCACCAGTCCAGCTCTGTGCTCGCATGTTTTCCATCAACATGGCTGCCAAGAAACGATTCAATGTTCAACGCTACACTAGCCCGAAGCGAGGGTACAGTATTCTATTATAATGCCTTTGTTTTAATTCATGCTTTTCTAACAGTGATTCACATTCGGCCACTGTTCAAGCTCCGTGAGTAAAATAACGTGATTCAATGACAGTCATTGACAGTGAGCACGTAGTTTTCTGAGAATTATTGTAACTTTAAATACCATGTTTGATAAACTGTCTTCCAATTAGTATCGCGACGTCAGAAATAATTCTTGTATCCCTTCATTATCAGAATTTTCTCTACAAGTTCATTGTCAAGACGTCGTAAGTTTCGACTCTCCCGAATGCTCTAAATGTTTGTAACATGTGTTCTAAACCATCCTCTATTTGAGCCCGCGCTGTAACGTCGCCTTCGTAATAAGAGCAGTCATACCGGGTGAAATCACATGGAACATTTATCATCTATTGAATAGTCATTGATTTCACATCGAGCAAATATGGACTATTAATTCATTTAGTTCTCTGATCTGAGTCTCTGAATATACCATTATTTTGTCAATAGATCACCATATTAGCCTGTACATGACATTGGTCGTAACTTTGTTAGCGTAATTTTTCTTGCCTGGAACAATTACATTTGTGTGTAACTCTGACGTGACAGTGTTTAGATCATTCGAAATGAGCATTTTGTTCTCTTGCTTTTGACCGCCTGAATGTAATTACTGAGTTGAAATTTATTAGTTGCGAATTTCGAAAATATCTTTTTTTGTTTGAAATTATTACCCTTAATGTAAGTCCATTCATTATCCAGTCATATCATTTCTGTAATACATCATATCAGATATTTTTAAACTGTTACGGAGATTTATAGGTTTTCATAATATTAGTTACAGGATTAAATTTTCTACTTGGATTTTACATATGGGTGTTACTCAACCAAATCAAGCAGGGAAATTAGAAAATCTTTGTGTGACATTAGATGGAAATGACTGGCCTGTTCATTTTAGTAATTCCAATTTACTCATTGCTCTGTCACGTTCAGTTCAGTATCAGATGCCTTGGATTCCAATTATCTGATTCCTTACGGTTTCGCAAATAATAAATTATTGCCTATGTGTGTCGCGAATGGTACGCACGAAGCACGTGCAATGCCTTGGACTCTCTTTATTCTATGGTAGGAAGAATTAATTAACCTGATGGGTTCTGTTCTGGGATAAGATCAGTTGAACCTAGATATTCCGTACACTAAGGGTTTCTGTATTGGAACATTCTTTCGCACAAATTGTGCATGTTTTATACTATCTTCACTTTTAACATTTCACATCTACTTGAGGTATTCTGTCTTTCTCTAATCTCATGTTTTGAAACTTTTAAAGTACTTTCATTATTTTTAAACGTTTTATATCTTAGGGTTATTCTATTTCTGAATGAAGTATTTCCAGTAAGACTTTAAATTTTCTATCTAGGAACGTAAACATAAACTAACACAAAGAGATTGAGTTATAAAATATTCACCAGCTAATTAAAAACTTACTATTAATGCAAGATGCAAAACTATTTTTTTAAATTTAATTATAGAGTGAAAGTGCATTATGATAACTATCCTCACGATTCTTTAACCACTAAAAGTTCTGAAGAGTACGTATGATAGTTCTGAATGTTACGTAACAGGGCACAAAACAGGTGATTCACGCACTAGTCCAGTTTATCGTCCGAACGTAGCGAGGAGACAAGTGCTGAAATCACCACGCGCCCGTGTTGCGTATACTATCTTTTAAAACGACGTGAGCGAAATGCAATGCGTCAAGTAAAGGAATATGAATTAAATATTAAATAAGTAGAAATGCCTTACTTGTACAAAAGTTAATGAATTCCAGTCAGTGTTGTAATATTATTGTTTGTAAATACTAAACAAAGACGTCAATACGAAAGACAAGTGCGAAGCGTTACAGATGTTTCGCACACGCTTCGCGTTGTTTAAATACAAGATTCGCAATCTTACGCACACTGTGTCAAAATTAACTATTTCGATCAGGGAAACAAGCGCATGTCGTGTTAAAAAATGATATTGATTCCTTGTCACATAAACACCGTACCCTACTACTTTCATTACTACACAAATAACTGTTTATTTATCGTGTCTGTATTTTAATATTACAGTGTTGTAAGTTGAAAATTATAAAGAAAAACGTAACCACTTTTACCTGAAAATCGAAATTTAATGTAATTTATCAGGACGTCATATGGCACGCCATAAAAATTGTATCTTTCTACATTCGTATCCAATTCCATAGCTAAAATTTCTAATTAGGAGTGAAAAAAGAGTATACATCAAGAATTAAACAGTGTTAGTCACTCAAGGTAATACGTTGTTCGCGCTAACGCGTTGGGACATTGGCAGTTCTCCGTCGGGGATGAATCACTTGGTTTGAGTTTACTTCTGTGAATTGAAGCCAAGTTTCCTCGTCCTTTGTCACGATATCAACTTAAATGATTTTGAAAGTAAAGTGTATATTTATTCAGCCAATGTAACAGAAATAATGTATTTTGTAAGCATGTACAAAGAATAGCCGTGAGAGGAAGGTGGGTATTATTTACAAATAATTAAATTACATAAGTTACTTGCAAGGCGCAGAGACACGTCTCTACGTGAGCCAAATATCACAACAATGCTCCGGACTTTGGCGTTGGAAATTAACAAATGCATTTGAGTCTGTACAACACGTAATTTCCTGTGCATTTCTCAAGTAACTATACGAAGGTAGCAAGCGGGAATTTCATAAAATATCGTGCATATCCAAACGAAATAAAACTATAAACATTTGGTACCAGAATTTTGATGAGACCGTCGTTCAGAATTTTAAACATCTCCCTTAGTTCTTCACAATATTAATCAACCTTACCCACAATATTGTCATTTATGTGAAGCATGTTTGTGTGCATTTACGTACGGTTTGGAAACTAGTTGTTCACTGAAGCTGCAACTTACAAGTGTTATATTGGAAACCGATTTCATCAAATGACGCAGACATGCCGCGCAGATTCTCCGTAAGAAAAGTCTCCGTTTGGCCAATTTCTTTTTAATCCCTCCTCGCGTAAATAAATAGCTATTAGTGCGAAACACTGAACAGTTGTTCTGCACCACTTTTCTCAACACCAATCACAAAAGAGAGACAAGGAACAGCCGGGCGGCATCTCGGAACAGCGGCCCCTGTCAGCCGCTGAAGGCGCGACGCGAAAGTCTTTTGTTCACGCCACGTCACGGGCGCCGCGAAAGGAAGAGGAGGAGCGGATGATGCGGGGGTGAGGAGGGGAGGGGCAGGGAAGGAGGAGAGGAAGTCGGATCCTTAGGCTGCAGACGCTCCCGTATTTGCCGCTGCTTTTATTATTTTTTCCTCCTCGTTCGCGCTCCCCTCCAACCCTGCCGCCTTCGCGGTCTTTTGGTCGTTTTTCACGTCTGATGCTTCCCCCCTTTTTTGGGCGCGTAATTTCTCAGTTAGCGCTGCACCCCCCTGTCACTTTGTGGGTCTGCGGGCAGTGGGTGTTGTTGGAGACGGCGAGGGCTAAATTGCCGAGTGCGGTTGAAGTGTTATTACTTTGCGGACAAAATGCTTCTTTGAATCGTCTCAAACAACAAATTTCGATCTGATCTTTCACGAGAGTGGGTATCTAGAGAGATATGAAATTAGTAAAAGCCTTCAAATGTTCATGTATTTTTAAAAGAAACCATATGTTCCTTGTTAGTTGTTATAACCCAGATTGCATTTTTAATTTTTCCTCGCTATCACATGCAGATAAATTACTTTCTACATTATGTACCGACATTCCCTATTAGTACACGTCATTATTATATACATATTTGTCTTTTATATAGCTGTAACAAATTCAAGCATGCTATAAATTTAATGAATTTTGATCTGATCCATAAGAATTCAAAGAAGTCAAAGTAAAAATTCACTTACAAAGAGGCACCATATATTATTCTGTTCAACAATGTAGTACACAAGGAAAGAGGCCGCACTCTTTTCGCTTTCACAGATGAGTGGTACATTTTGTGGAAGTTTAAATTCTCTCACAGTAATCACTCCTTAAGCTATCTTAGCCAAGTATGTTTCGGAGTAAAGGCAATGCGTCACCCATACGTTGAACAATTATAAATCTTCAAACGAAAGTGAAGAGAGACATCTTGGAGACAATATTCTGTATATTGTTTAAGAGAAACTCTTATAAAAGTCATTTACAAGCACGAAGAAAAATTCAATATTTAGTACATTGTGACTCACGACAACCAATATTATCTTAATATTAAGTGGGAATATTTTATAAGCGGGTTCGCTCATGGTTGCACAGTACTTACCCACAGTACTTCCCTAAAAAAAGCGTTCTCGATACGGCAAACTAGGCAAAATTACAATGCTTGATTAAACCTATCAGTCCACCATCTCCCACTATCTATTCAGGTCACAAGCGCTGAAAGTACTGCGTAGTTAACACTCGTACTCCACTCCCGGGACCGTCACCGCTCCAGGGAACATACACAGCTTTTTTTTCCCTCTACTACCCAGCGACCAACACCGCGCCGCCTAGAGCGCACGCGAGGCTGTCGTTACAAGAGCCGACGCCGCAGTCAGGCGAACGTCGTTGCCTCCGCCCCCACCCCACCCCGTCTCTCTCGCCGCCGCCGCCACCCCCTCCCCCGCGCGGGCAAGTCTTCATTAGAAGCGTCACAGGAGCGGAAGGAACAGCAACGCCCTGCTCGGTGCAGTCGCCGCGAAGGACGTGCGCTCTGGCGGGAAGCGCTGGAAGCGAGGACCGAGCAAAGAACGTCCTCGTTTCGTTTAAAGTGGACTACGGCGAATTCTAGTAGTTCATTGGGAGATCAACGACAGCAAATATGGGAAGTGTTTTAACAATATATTTTTGATATTGGAGTGTTATTTAGATAATTTAAAATAAGAAAAAATCTATGAGACACGAGTAGGATTTTGCCTTGTGCGTTGAGGAATTGAAGGAAAGTATCCTTGGAAAGAGGACTTTGGGTTCTAAATATGACCTAGCAGTGCACGAAAGACGAATGTATTGTCTATTACTGGGCGTGTCAAACAAAACTATATTTTTATTATTTCCTTTTAGCTCACTGGTAAATTATGGGTGAACATTCTTGGTAAAAAAGGTTTATTTACGTGAACATATGAACTCAGGAGAATTAGAACTCCAATTACGTTTTTGGCAACATCTCGTGTTTTGAAATTCCTTTTCTTATAATTTCCTCAAATCAGAAAATAAATTTAGTACTCTATTTATGCGTCTAAGCTTTAAAAGTCAATAAATGTTTTGCTCATTTATAATATTTTCCTATTGTAAATCAAATGATGAATTCTATTAATACTATTTTCTTCTGAAATAATTTTTAGGAAGTCTCTTGACGGATGAATCCAAGCATAAACTTTTAAGATATAACAAGTGAATATTTTGCTTGTTAGAAAGCTAATATATATAATATTGAAATATTTTATTACATTTTTCACTCGAGTACACAGTTTGCGTTGTTTTTATAATTTGTAGTTATAGAATATTTCTTTTGGTTTGTGTAACAAATGTTAACTAAATAAAGTTATTTTTAAATAAAGTATTTTATTGGATTTAACATCCATGACAAGTGAATCTATAACTCGTTGGACACTGAATATCTGCAGTAAAATAGCTGGATAGATGTAAAAATATCACAAAATAAGTCATTTCTGTCGTGAACATGGCACAATTTATTACATTTTCTTGGAATTGCTTGTATTATATTTCATATGATTGGTTATTTGAGTTGAGATTAAAATTAACAACATTAATTAAAATTTTATAAACAATAAATCTCTCGCGCAAAAGAAAATGCTGATGGGTTCGTGATTATTAATCCCCACGGCGCGTTTTTGTTCCGCGAGCAAAGGTTCCACAACACGGCAGAAGAGCAGCGCTGCGAGCGTGTCATTTCGACGCGGAGGGAAACCAAATTACAGGGCGCGGGGACATCGACCTTTACAGCAGCACAAAGAGCGACTTCGCCGTCGACGTTGGCTGCTTTCATCGCCTCGACCAACGCCGGGCTTTCGCGGTTGGCTCCTCCCCGCCCCATTTGCGCTTTCGATAGAGGCGGATTTTCGGCACTAGCTACGTAACTGGGTCAAATTCAAACACTATCAGCTGATGCCCTGGTACGTAGTTTTATATGGTTTCTCTGATCATTTCCCGACAAATGCTGAGGCAGTTCCTTTCCGTGGTTTCTCCTATCAATACCAGACGAATGCCGGAGCAGTTCCCTACCAGACGGGCCAGGGACCGTGCGCCATCTTTCCTTTACATGCCTTATCCTAACTTACCCTTAAAACACACTTACATTTACATGCGATACACTTCCTCACATGCCGAAAAACCGGCTGGGAGCTTGGAGTTTGTACTGGCTGGGATGATCCCAGCTGGTGGGAGATGACTACGGAAAACCTCGCTAGCCGACGATAGGTCAGCGCCGGATCTCGCCATCCAGCGGTGCAGAATGACTGCCACCTCCAGAGCAAATAACATGCATTACATTTACGGGACTAATGACCTTATCCTGGAACCACTAGAAATCAATAAATCTATCAATCAATCAATGGAGCAGTACCTAATGAAACGGGCTACGGACCGTTCCTTCATTAGACTCCCCTTCTCGTCCTTTACAAACACTCTTACACTTACATTCACTATACCACCAGAAATGTTAGACGAAAAGTCAGGGGTTTACGATATAACTTGTCCGTGCTGAGGTGGTGCCCCACTGGGAAGATACCTGGAGGAGAAAACCTGCAAGCCGATTCCCGGAGTAAGAGGTGTAGTTCGTGGATTTTCTTTTCCAACGGAGGAGGAACACTACCATATTCTGAAAAATAACATGAATTCCACTTATGGGAGTAATGGCCTCAATGATAGACACGCCCGGAATCAACACTCTCTCTCGTTTGCACCAATCGTGTGTACGGAATCTCTGGTCATTTCCCTCCCCCTGAACACTGACCACTCCAGCTGCCATAACTTGTAAGCACCGTTGTCATTTGGCTATCTAGTTGTATTCTAGGTTACCCTCTATTAAAGGAAATTGATTGAAAAAATTAATGATGATATACGGACGTAATGAACAAAGCTTGAATGCTATTTTGTCACAATTCTATTGTGTGACCTATGAAGAAATGAACAGCAATGTTGATGGTTATTCGATTCACGTTTCACGCAAATGACACAATGTTGACCATAAATGCTATTAAGAAAGTTTGAATGCTACTTAGTCACAATTCCTTGACGTCACCTACGAATGAACAGTACTACGGAAATAACTAGGGAATGAACAGTATTATTGATGGAGACTCGTTTGATGTTTGTGACACATGTGCCAGAATGTTGCCATCCCTCTTCTTTCCCCTCTTTCCTAATCCCTCTTTCTTAATTCCCCTTCAGGTTCTTCACTCCTGATCCATATCGTTTTGTGAACTATATTCAAATGTGTTTTCTTATAAATTTGTGGCTTCTTAATGTCATCATTAGTTTAGGTTTCAGATATTCCTCGTGAACTGATAACTTTTATGAATATCAGATTAAATGCGAAAAGTTGGGACCAGCTGGTGAAGTATTCTTAGTCACAATAAACACACACCTTTGTTGAACAGCGATTTGGCATGAAAATGGTACCTTTCTATGTCTAATAATCTAGTTTTATGGTACTTTTTCCAACACTTTGGTTTTTAAATGAGGTATAGATTGACTTCATGATGATCGCCTGGATCCCAGTATTTGACCATGAATCATCATATCTAAGGCTGATGAAAAGTGTTGTGGTTTAAAATTTCACCTACTAAGCACACTTCAATGTCAAAAGCACTTCATCAGTAGGTTAATATTAATACCTAACTAGCGACTTACAGAAGCAAATATCTGCTGAACAAAACCACACAAATTTGTTTTACAAAATGTAGCACGTACAACGCTCAAGAATAACAAATAAATAACTTTTAATACCAACAAATAAAATATTTAAAGAAAAGCAGTCTTAACAAAGTTTATCAATAATATAGAACAGTATATAAGCACTTCAACAATTCTTTACGTCCCAAGAATAAAAATTCTATTTCATTAGGCAACACGTAATTGCCAAATATTAAATGGTGGGCGCCCTTCTCGTCAGAACTTGCATGACCTCAGCTGAATTGTAAGTAGTAAAGCAACGATTATGATAATTTAGTAGGTATATCCAGTATGATAATAGGCGAAATAACTGAATAAAATATTACCATTTCTTAATTCAAAATCGATTTTTTTAATTCTCTGCGTCTCTGAAAACATCATAGAAATCTTTCGCATTAACAGGGGTTGCAAAGTTTTTTTATTTTATTTAGAGAGCATTGGAATTCAGAAATATAGATGTTTTGGGATTTTTCTCAAATTACTGGGTTTATAACGTGTACGTAACTTATGAAAAAAATATTGAAGGCTGCATGGTTTTTTTCAATGGTGTGAATTAGAAATAATTATTAATAATATCTCTATTCTACACAAGAATGCGAAATCTTCAGACGAATTTCTTTTGTGGTGACGGAATTAAATCAAAATTCTTGCTATCCTCTCCTTATTATCCTTAATATTTAGACGCGTGCGTTCTCGCCCTTACAACATCTTCATCACATCCCCGCACCCTTCTTTCTGTACCTCTTTATAGTTTCATCGCTTTCCGCGTTCCCTCTGCAATTCATCCCAGACCTCCCGTCAGCCTCAGCGTTCCCAAGACCGCTGCGGCACGCGTGACGCCCCTATTTCCTTGTCGCCTCAAGCGCCGGCGCTGTCAGCGCGGGTCACGTGATCGATGTCGAACAATGCGTCTTGGAGCGAAAGGGGGCGAATGCGTTCGGTCGCAGGGGCGCGAAAACCTCGCGTTTCCCTTCTCTGCACACAAATTGCGGCGCGCCGCCACACAATACGCCGGGGGAATTCCTTGCGCCGCCTCACACACCCGCTCATCCGCTCTCCCGACCACCCGCTCACACGACCACTTGCCCTCTCACCACCCTCCCACAACTCACCCGGTCACACGCTCACTCACCCTCCCGCCCACCCACCCGCTCACCCATTCACTCGCCTCTCATTCACTCGCCTCGCCATTCACTTGCGCTCCCACCAGTCTGCTGGCTCATCAAATTTTGTTTTCCACCAATACACACTGTTTTTTTCAAAACGACCACGAAACCCGCCCACCCACATGCCCATCCACCTCTCAACAGCCCGCCAGCTCAACACCCACCAGGTTACCCCCCATATCTACCAGATACCCACCCATCCAATTACCAGATTATTTACCCACTCATCCACCGATGTACCTCTCTGCCAACCTCATAGTCAACGTGCGTTCCATAGCTCACCTGATACTCCGAACCTACTCGAACTTTCCCAATCCTCCATCCCCTCAAACATGCGTAACCACAGAATCCGTACATACGTTAACTACCTTGCTTCCAGTCCAACCCTTCCCCGCTTGTTTGCGACTCCCTCAATCTCCACTTCACTCTCCTCGCTTCAACTCTGTTATCTGGCTTGTTCCAACCCATAGTTCTTCAGTTCTTCATCCCCTCACGCACCACCTACGTTTCATGCCTTATCCCAAATTCTAACCACCGTCCGTCGCTCTATTCTTCCTCACCACACCCCATCTCGTTCGCAACACAGCCTACCTTCCCTCGCTTCCCTCCGTAATGAGCGTGTTTTTTCTCCGCCTTGGCCCCCGCGCCGGGGAGCCTGGCGGAGTGGAGCACGGAGGCGCGGGAGGCGGCGAGGGCGGTGAAAGCGCCCGCCAGCGCGTGTCATCCATCACGGCCTCTCGCGCGCGCGTCGACCCCTCCGCTTCCGCGCAGCACGCCTCGCCGCCACGCCCTCCCCTCCGCCGCCCTCGCTGCCGCCAGCTCATGATCTCTGAAACGTCCAGTTAGGGGTGCGGAACGTGTTTTTAAAACACCGCCGTCCGCCGCCGCTGCTGCCGCCACCCCGCCAGCTGCGTACGCTCCCCCCAGCGGAGAGAACTGGCGTCGAGGGAGAAAGAGTGGGCTGCGCAGAGCGCACTTGCGGCGCGTCTGGGTAGGCAACCCGCGCCACGTCGGTGTTTTGCGTGCCTGCGGGCGAAATATGCGCCAGGCGACGACCTTGGATGGCAGCCAGCGCAGTTATTTTTCCTCGCCTCGCCCGCCTCGTTGCCTTCACCGGCGCTCCCTCACGGCTCCCCCCCTCTCTCTCTCTCTCTCTCCAGGCTGTGACTGTCCGTATATGTGGGTGGTCGAGCTTCGTTCAATGCGCAGTGTTATACACGTTTCATTCTCAGATTTTACGCGCGCCCGTATCTCGTTAATGCGTCCTCGTAATATGAGTCATTTCCGAATAAATAATCAATTGTACTGGGTCAAAATATACGTTGTCCAAAATTTGACAGACAATAAAGCAGAATACGAGCAAGAAATGTTTCAAAACTACTCCTTCCATGAGTTGAAGTTAATAATATGTTGGGGGCGTTTGTTCTTTTTAAGAAGCGCTGTAACAAATGCAAAAACATTGTATTGTCTCTGTATTAAAATATATTTTCGTTTATTACATGAATTCGACTTGGGAAATAATTGGCTTAATTGAACAATAATGTGTTTTTGGCATAAATTGTCATTAGTAAAGTAACCATTAATCAGAAAATATATCATTCATTGTTATATATTTCTCATTAACACACTTTAACAAATTGTATGTATTGTGCATATACATTTAGTATTTTAACCGTATTTGACTAATTATATCGTGTTTTGTGAATTATAGATACTTATGTAATTGTGGTTAGGAAGTGTAATGGTTAAGAACGCAGTGTACGTTCCGTAGTAAAATATTGCGAAAAATTCGAACTTGGCATCACTGGTATCTTATTTTGTTCTAACACCGATGGCACCACAAAGAAATGCAGCGTTAAAAGCTCATCAAGCCACAATCAACAGTCTAGTGGTGATCGACTTAAACAATCTTGCGCGGAACAATGCCTAGTTTTCTTGCGCGGTGATCGTAAGACAAAAGCAATTAATTCCTTCTCCACTCCAGATTTACGCCCCCATTAAACGCACCTACCTAATGAAATCTGCACGTACCATTCGGTCTCTCACGGAGACCGAGCTGTGTTTTCAAGATGGAAATGCCCACTAAAAACCTACGCCCTCGTTTCTTCTCTTCGCGCGACGCGATATACCGAATTTAGAGTCGAAAAATTATTCCTTAACCGGCCCTTTTTTTACCTTCTGCATTGCTTTACGTAAAACGCCCGCCGGGGACGTGTTTCGTTTGTGTGGGAGTAATGTCTTTATTTCGGGTTCGAAGTTTACGGCCGCGCTCTACTTCCACGCGAACCCAGCGCGATTACCTTTTCATAGGCCCTTGAATTTCCGCCGACGCTTCAGTGCCAGCGCGGTGCAGTCGCCGGGTATCGAACCGCTGGTCCGCGCCTCGTGACCCGATAATAGAAATTTACGCAGGGCTCTTTACTACCCCTTCTCCTCTGCCCTGTGTCGAGGGAGGGGGTAGCCAAGGGTCGCGAGGTCGGGAGAGAGTTCCACCACATCCCTGCAGCTGAGGTCCCACCCTAAATTGTTGATGGGGTGGATTAGGATGAAAGGTCTGTGCTGCGCTGTATGGATCCGCTGGGTGAGCGAGTTTGGTAGCGTGTCTCGTCACTTGTGTGTCTTCATTTTCGTCAATGCCGAAACGAGACTACTAAAACGTGTGTGTGTCTTGTTAGAGGTACTAGTAAAATTGACAACGGAACAATTTCAAAACAGTCGGAATTGCTTCATTTCTATTCTGGCTTAGGTTACGTTCTAGTTTCATGAATGATTATGGTTGGCTGTCCAAATGTGTAATCTATTGCCCACGTAATGTGGGATTGCCTAAGTAATTCGTTTTTAATTAATATATTCAAAGAATATCATAAATTTGAAAGTAGCATTTGGTAATATATTATTCTGTGATATGTAACCTATATTTCATGTAATAATATTAAAAATAATTATATTGCTTTTCAAATCTGCTGGGACACTTCCATTGTTAACTTTATTTTCTGCTGTCAAAAATCTCGTTTTGTAATATAACTTTCAATAGTTTTATTTGTGTCAAGATGCAAATTACATAAGCAAATTAATTTCATTGTTTATATCAAGAAAAAGGAAACGTGTAAAAACCTTCTTTAACTCACGAAGAAATTTCAATGGACTGCTTACCGTCATTCCTATGAACCAAAAAAAAATGCATGCCATCAACTACTCTGGCGCAGTCGACGTATTTTTAACCTTCGCCATTACGTGTCACAGGGTTATGGTTACAGTGGCCCCCGGTAGTGGCGCCGCTACTACCTACGTATGCCTATAAAACACTTTAAATTACGAGACCTGGGCTTTAATTTGGTCGTCCTGCCGCCTTCCACCTGCCGTAAACCGGGTTTTCCCTAAGGCCTAATCAATTTAAAGTTGCGCTTTTTTACATTGTTTTTTTTCTCCTCCTCCTTCGGTGTCTCGTTTTACGCTGCGGACCCCTGCTGCGCCTCCGCTGCCGCAGCCACGTGACGCGCCGCGCTAGCGCTGTCTAGCGGAAGCTCCGTGAAATTTACGGCGCCTCTCTTCCTTAAGAAGCTGTTTCTTCTCGGGCAGGCGCGCGGGGCGGGGCGGCGCGACGGATGGACAGCGGGAGACGGAGGGGAGGAGAAGGGTGGTTAGCAGAGGGTCCTGGGGAAGCAGAGAGGGTGTGTGGGTGAGTGGGTATGGTGAGCATTGCGGAGTAACAGAGGGAAAATTTTACAAAGGAACGGGGAAAGCGGGGCGGTTTTCAGAGGGACGGAGAAAAGTGGAACAGGGTGGAAGGAACGGGACTTAAAGAGGTGGAGTGTGTGGGGGGGTTGAATAGAGTAGAGTAGAACGAAGAGGGGCGGTCACGACTGGAGAGGTGAGGAGGGGAGCGATGCGGAGCGGGTGCGGAAGGGGGCAAGGGGGAGGGAGACAGCGTGATGGAGAGGAACGGGGCTAATCAAAGCGGGACGAAGAAAAGAGGAGTGGGAGTGGGTTTAGGCATAGAGAGGGAAAGCGTCTTGGAGCAGGTCGGGGCAGAGCGGTGTGGGAAAAAACTTCGAGGTAGAGAGGTGTAGGGCAGAGCGGGGTGTGGCAGAGCGAGGTGTGGCAGAGCGGGATGCGGCAGAGCGGGGAGCAGAGCGGGGTGCAGAGTGGTGCAGGATAGTGAGGTGCGGAATACGATCGTATAGTGGCTGGAGGGATAGCAGTACGGGGCAGAACGGAGCGGAGCCGAGTGAACTGTGGCAGAGCTGGGTGGGGCAGAGCAGGGCGGGACACAGAGTGATGGAGCAAAGCAGAGAGGGGCAAAGCAACGTGAGACGAGGCGGAGTGCGATAGCGAGATGGAGCGTAGCGAGGCATGGCAGAGAAAGGCAGGTCTGAGGGCATAGAGCGAGATGGAACAGAGCGAGCCGTGTCGGAGCGGAGAGATAAGAGCAGGGTGGAGCGAGGTGGAGCAGAATGCAGTGAGGCGGAGCAGGGTGAAGTGGGACGCAATAGTGTGGAGCATGATGGAGAGGTGGGCAGAGTGGGTAGGGGTAGAAGCAGAAGAGAGGCGGTGGGATTTGGATGGGTTGTGGAGGTCGTGGCAAAACGGGACGGTAAGAGAACGCTGCTACATATATTTATTGCAAAGGACGATTCCGCTAGAGATGCTCTGTCAGGAAAGAAGGCAGCGGAAGGAGGTATACACCGTTCTGAGCTTCGTTGCGGCGGCTAATTTACACCAGAATTCCGTTATGACGCTTCTGGAGGAGGGAGATAAAAACTGTAACAACTGGAAGCAACAGTTGAAATTGAAAATTCATTGTTTGTTAGCGAATTACAGTTTTTCATTCCCGTTCTAAGAAATGATTAAAGAAATAAAGAAATAATGACAATCTTTATAGACCGGAACAAAATCTAATAGATTCATTGAATTCGGTTTATTAATTTACAAGAATATGAGAAAAATGTTGGAGGAAAGCAAATATTATTCATTATCTTGTTTGCTAATGTTGGTGCACTATTTATTGAAAAATTTAAATAGCAGTTACATAGATATCTATATTTATTATCTGTGTCCTTTCTTGTGATACACTCATTATAAATTAATATCTCCACAGTGTTACTGTACACTTACAAAAATGAATTGTATATTTGAGTCATGCCCAAGATAATGTTATTTTTAAAATTCTTATTGAAGTCTTGAAAATATTACTTTGAATGTTTGTGATGATGTGGATATTTTGTTGTTTGAAGCATTAAATTTATTAACTGGTCTTCCTATATTCTTAATTTCTCAGGTATTAATTCACTACACACAATAGAGATCAGAATTATACTTTTGCGTGTCTTACTTCCATTACGCAGTCGCATATAAATACTGATGTCCTCTCCAACGAGACCACACTGACAGAATAATGATACACTTGTATGTTGTTTTTGCGTTCTCTTTATGAGACAAAACCAACCGGGAATTACTCATTAAAATTTGTTTATATCTGATCTCCTCGATGGCTTCTTGTGGGTGGGTTGATTCGTAAATAATGGTAATATTTACGTTTATTGCTAACACGGAACAACAGGAAAACGTCTGAAACACGCTTGAAGATGTACGGAATAGAGTTTCAAATGAAGCAACCACTGACTGTCTTTACGTAAGCCATGTTAGATCACTATCAACTGATATCTTTGTACTTGCACACAAACTATTTTATGTGCAATATTTGGTTCTCTGTCCTGTTTTAAAAGCCGTTATGCTACTTCTTGATACTGTCTCAGTAAACCTTGAAGGTCTGAGTGGCGTTTTCGTAAATTTCTGCAGCTAGTTTTAACGTACTAACATTCCTCCTGCTCCCTGATCTTCAATTTTAAACGCTTTCATTCATAATTCCCTACTCGAGCTGAAACATTTTCCAAACAGTTATTTGATTTACGTGACGGAGACTACCTTGTGTACGAAACAATACTGATGTTTCGCTAGAAATTCTCACAGGATATCGTAAGTCTTCATCTCCTCTTCTTATTCTACTGCTTATTATTCATCTAAAACCATATTGCCATGACACATCTACTCAGAGACTGATTCTGGACTTACTTGGGAAATTATGAATTGTTGAATGATGATTAGAAAATTACGTAATTGCATGTATTATTAATTATCTACCAATTCTGCTACATAAGATGAAAACATCCATGGCTGGCGCGGAAAACATATTCACATTTTTGCTGAATGGTCTCCGCCACCGACCCTACATTATTCAATTAGACATTTACTCTATACATATTTAAATAGTCGTTTATTACATGTTAACATTTGACTGTACACATTAATTTGAAAAAGAATGTAAACTGTAAAGAACGTTTATATTTTTCATATCATTATCTTACCTTGTTCTTTAAAAAAATACATTTGTGATGAAAGATTTTATTTTCCTAATTTTCAGAAGAGAACTTTGTTCGCATTAGGTCGAAACCTGCTGCCGGTTGCTGGTACAGGTGCAGGTCTTTAGGTGCATTGCGTTACACATGTCTTCTTTAAACCTGAGCCCTATCGAGTTCCTAGAATAACATTGCGTGATTCTGAGGAGTGTTGAACATGAGATGAATGAGATCATTAATTACACATATAGGTCTAAAGTTTACTAATGCTTAAGTTTGCGTGAACTTGCGTCGGTATGCTGTAAATGCGATTTAAATATATTACGAGTATGTGTAGTATGAATTGTTCTTGGATATGTAATGTTAAAAAAAATATTCTACACATTAATTTATAAAATTATATTATGTGAACCTAAAGATGACGAGTAATCCTTTCAAAACGTTGTGCTGTTATGAGTATTACGTAGTTATATCTGTGTAAACCAGTACTTGAAAAAATTGTATAATATTTTAGAGTGTGTTCATACAATAAACGTAACTGTATTAATGAGTTGGGATCTTTATTATATCAAAAAATTAGATTTTTTTTCGATTATAAATTGCCAAAAATTGACACATTTTTTGATTTTCCTTTTTCTAGATAAGGCACAATCAAAATAGCAAATTCAATATTGCCCGCATACATAGTATAGTTCCCCTAGTAGGGAACCAACCTGAGCTCGGAAGGTGTGCTTCGAAGACAGGTCGCTGTGAAGTCTATTGATCTGTCGCGCGAGCGCGCCCGTGTTCCGTAGCCGACGGCTATCGGCGGAGGCCGAGGCGGCGGTTTGCTATCGGCTTTAGAGCTCGCGCAGACAGCGCGCCGCTCCGTGCGTCTCCGGCGCGCCGCGGGCTGACGAAGCCGGGAATCGAGACGCGAGCTCCGGATAGAGCACGGACAGAAAGAGGGATCGCGTGGAAGTCGACGCGGAGGAGGCAAGTGCTGTTCTTGGCGAATAGAGACGCCGAGACCGAGCGACCGTATCGGAGTGGCGGTGTCTGTCGCAGAACAGAAATAGAAGCAGCCTCCTGATCCGCGCTGCCTTCGGTTTTACCGACTGGTTTCCTCTTGGATTTGTTTGTTTGCTTGTGCTGCTAGGGATGTAAATTCAAAGGCGTGCTTAAAGAAGCCCTACTTATAAGAACTAATAGAAGATAACCTTAATAAACAATAATTTATGGACGCGAAAATTAAAGATGGACGTGACAAGGCTTATCAAAAGACATGTATGTATGAATGTATGTACTTCGGCACAAGAGCTCCTTACATGTCAAGGCCTACCAGATCAAAAAACATACATAATTAACAATAATTGTTAATTATGTATGTTTTTTATATTTTCCTTTTGTGAACGCTCTTTCTTTCTTTCTTTCTTTCTCTTCCTCTGTCTCTCTTTCACTCACACTCACACATACATTCACACACACACACACACACACACACACACACAGACACACATATATATATATATATATATATATATATATATATATATATATATATATATATATATATATATATATATATATATATGTAGGGGTTATTTCCGGAGGTTAGTGTGTGCATATCTGAATGGAGAACTAGAACAAAAGGAGAAAATGGTATTATTTCTTGTAAAGCAGGGAGGCTAAGAATAACCCACCGTATCGATGTCGCGGCGTCTACGCGCAAGAAGAAATAACAAAGGCAAGATTCATGGATATTTCGATTTTAGACGTTTCTCTTTACGTTTGTTCTTTTAATACTTTCTTTGAGCAGTAAGTTAAAATGTTTGTGAACAAGAAGCGTTAAAAGCGTTTTAATTGCATCAATGAGATTGACGTTCGATATGACATTTACAAATACTTTAATGCTCAAGCTCATCGGTTGCAATGTCGAACTGTCGTCAACGTTCACACAGTCCCACTCTAATTGTTCTCACAAATCTCTCACTATACTTCCAGCAAATACTACTGCCTCTACACGACTTTACATCTAAATATTTTTAAACATGTTTCATACTCTTGCACTTACCGAGGATATCAATTAAATTATAATGGTTAATCAATTTGTTCGTGTACATCTTTTTAAACAATTTACTTTTAAAATGCTTTTGGAAATGCTTTTGGAAATGCTGTTAGTAGTTTATTTTGAAATGATCCAATAAAAAATCATAGAAATTACATATTTAAAGTTAATTAAGTCACTACGTTGACAAGCTCTGTTGAACTAATCTGCTTCTTTTTGACTATCCAGTCCTCTTCATTCTCCGCACTCTGCAATTCATTTGACGTGTAACCAGTCTCCCTATCTGCTTTACATCATTAAAGTAAATTACTTGAACATCGTTTCGGAAGCTGACAATTGTCCTTTTAGGAATAAATACGTTTTATTTCGACGACATTCTTCATGCTATCATGTGTAATAAGTTCACCTTAGCCATTTACAAAACTCAGAAGTGAAATTAGCCTAACGTTCCGTATTTACTTTCTAGGTCGGATAATTCTCCCTTCGTAATCAAAATGTATCTGAGAGACTGAAATCAATAACTTATTGTTCCGCAAACAAAAAGTCGGTGCACTAAATGAAATATGTGGAGTTGCACATTAATCATCTCTCTTCCGTTCACTTTCCATGTCTTCCACAGTCCACTTCCCACCCGTAATTATCCTCCTCTATCTCTCCGTCCGCCGCCCCAGATCCGCCGCGCCCACCTGCGGCGGTGGGCTTCGCACGCGGCGCTGTTTTGCTCGCTGTCGCGCCGGCGCGGCGGGGGCGCGGGGGGGAGGGGAAGGGGCACCGCGCCATTTATCTGGGCCAGGACGGCGACGGCGCGGCCCGGCGCGGCGGGTTTTGTGCCTCGCCCTGCTCCGTCCTTCCTCCGGCTCCCACCTCTGCCCCCGACGGCCCCGCCACCTCCCCCTCCCACGTCGCTCACGTTGACCTGTCGCCCCGAATCCCGGCCCCGCTCTCCCTGCTCCTCTGGTTGACGTTAGCTCAGAGACAGCGCTGCTGCCGTGCCTGCAGCCACGCTAACTGGGAGGTCCTAGTGTTCGGGTGTGGATTGGGGTGGATTTTTGACATTGGCTCAATCGGATTCAACTAGTGTTTGGGGGAGAATTGTGGCAGTCGACTGTTCTGATTGGTAGTTTTGCCTAATTTGCCTGATGATAAATATTGGAGCATTACCCTAATAAACGAAACGTGGACTGCGCTGAATCGTTCCTTTGTCTTCTTTCTCTCTTACTTAAACACGCACACACACACACACGTGTCAGTGTAGTAGTGTAGTGTTCCCTACTAGTCAGGAGATTAGGGTTTTTGTTCCGACTGTGTTGATTCCCCACTAGGGAGAGATCCCTGGATGGGGAAATCCTTGCAAGCCGACGTGCAGGTCAGCGCCAGATATCAGCATCCAGTGGGCAAGATATAACCGCCACCTCCCAGAATAAAACAGTCACTACACTAAGGGACTACACGGGGCACACACGGGACTGCCCGGAAACACCCTCCCTACCTGCTGTTAGTATGTCATCCTTAAATGGCACAACTGTCTCCGCGGTCACCGTCGCCATGCCATGCTGCCTCGCCGTCGTAGACGCATGACCGCAACCATATCACACCTTTCGTCACGTTTATCCACACCCTGTTTTCAATCATCAACTCTGCCTCCGCTCATAACGCTCCCTCCTAGACGGCCGCGGCTGCCACATCCGCTGCCTCCTGTGCCATCTCCCTCCTAGTCATTCACTCGCCGGGTGACCTTTGAATTGGCGGCGCGCCCTGGCGCACAGTCCGCTCGCAAATCGCCTCCTCCCGTCCCCTTGCATTTCCCCCACTTCAATCATATTTTGATAACTAGCGCAAACCATTCACCTCGTAGCAATGATTTCGTGGGTGTGACAGAATTTTTGTACTTATTTTAAGATTTAACGTTATTTTCGTTTACTTACAAAATTATTTTGTTTGTGCGAATACATTTTTTTTGGAATATTTTGATGTTATGGAACTATTTTGTTAATTTAGAATAAATTCAAAGTTAACACGTCTTGAAAATATAGTTTTATCTCTTATATTATCTGTCAGCTTTCCGTCGACTAAAAGTTTTAGAATATTTAAGATAATGTTGTATTCCACAAAAACGATACAATACAGCCGTTGTATTTTTATGAACTAGTTACTATCTACTTTCTTACATAGAAATAGTTGTATGCATCAATTTATTTAATGTTTATATTTTAAGAAAGAATTACATCCCAAAATTATTTATGCTGGACTGAGCACTGACGTACGAATAGTGATCAACGAATAACTGCAACTTTAACCCGTTTCTGTTGTCAGTTAGTATTGCACGTCGACTATTCATAGAACATGGATGCTGAAATAGTGCAAATCACATATTTGTATAGAAATTCATATAGTTATGTTCTTTTAGAGAAATTGATCACGTGTCATGTTCGTATTTACACTCGATTTTAACTTGTCTATTTGGATCCATGGTGCAAGTAAGATACCGAATGACACATTTCTGCAAACATAAAGCTGATTTTGTGTCGTTGTCGTAAGGGCGGAAGAGGTAATGGAAGAATTATTGGAACAAAAATGTTCATTTGTGAGCCTGGTTGTGAGGAAAGGTAGCGATCGGTTGCCATAAGCCAGTCGCTCGCCGTTCCTGTCGACAAGGCTGCGAAGGGGGTGGACGTCTGAGCAAAGAGGAGGTTGTACTGGATTGAGTCTAGGGGCGGTGGATGGGTGCAGGGGAGGGGGAGATGGACGCTCTCGCATAGCGGTGCACTCAAAGGCGCTTCGTCGCTCTCTGATCCGCAGCCAGCGCTGCGGGATGCGGGAGGCGGCGGCGGTGGCGGCGGCGGCAGCAGCGGCTCTGGCGGCGGCGACGGCGGCGGCGGCAACGCTGCTGCTGCTGGCGGCGACAGGCGGCGCGGGCGCGGTGGCTGTGGCGGCGGCCGCGGCGGCGGCCTCGGAGGCGGTGGAGGCGGCGGCGGCGGCGGAGACGGCAGAGGCGGCCGCGGTGGCCGCGGCGGCGGCGGCGGCCGCGGCGGAGGCAGCGGCGGCGGCGGCAGCAGCGGCGGTAGACGCCGAGGCGGACGCGGAGGCGGCGGCGGCGGTGGCGGCGGCGGCGGCAGCGACGACGACGGCGGCGGCGGAGAGCGCGACGGCGGCAGCGCCGGCGGCGGCGGGGGCGGGGCCCGGGTTGGGGCCACCGCCTCCGCCGCCCGCCGGGCCGCCGTCGTCGCCTCCGCCGCCGCCGCCGCCACTGTCGCCGCCGCTGCCGCCGCCGGTCACGGCCCCGCCTCCGCCACCCGTGCTGCCCCCGCCGCTCGCCCGCCCCCGCGGCTGTCGCGCCTCCGAGTTCCTCTGCGACACGGGCCAGTGCGTGGCGCTGGACCGCTTCTGCAACGGCGCTGACGACTGCGGGGACAAGTCGGACGAGCCTCGCTACTGCACCCGTGAGTACCAACTCTTCTATTTCATATATAATTAATTACACAAGGTCTCCAGTTGGTGAACTTTTCAATTACTTAATGTCAAACTCAGCAACAGTTTATTCTTTTTCATATTAAAGTACTTTATTGGATTAGCATGGTAAAGTGTTTAATTCTATTTCAAAATAAAGTACTTAAGTGGACTAATATGGTAAAGTACATCATTACGGCATTAGTGCGGTGAAGTAATGGTGACTACTACTAACCATTTATGTACGTATTCTTTTGCAAATATTCTAGACTTTCTTGCTCTGTAACCTACACTTTCTCTTTTCAAAATCGATTACAACTTCGTAAACTTATTTTTTTAAATATTGTCTGTAAATTAAACTACGTAATGTGTCCAAAGGCTACTCATAGCTTCTTTCTCCGCTTTACCAGTGAAGAAGTCCATCATATTTGTTTTTATGATTAAGAAGACGTATGTTTTTAAAGTGGAATTCATGTTTTTTACGTATCACTACTTAAATTTATCGTACTTATGTTCATATAGGTGCCTTGATGTTTCTCGAATTTATGTTGGAAATGCAGCATTTGCTACTATTTAGATATTTTAATTCCACCTTGTCATTCATTTGGAAAATAATACAGTATGTAAATTTCGACTGTTCTTCTTTTTGGAAACATTGTCACCACTTACAGAAAAAATCGTCGAGGCTAAATGAATGCTTAATACTAAATTTCAGATTAAATATATTGAAGTTTTACAAGGTGGATAAAACTTTCTACGATACTGTAACATATAATTACGGAGCACATTTAGTTTTCGTACCAGGTGTAATTGCCTCGTTTGTCAGTTTTTCATTCTCATATTGTACATTACGACACATATATCGCAAATAACCATTATTCTACTGTCAATGTGACAGAAATAAGTAAATCAACAATCGCGAAATGATTCATATTTATAAAGCATTTTTTCAAAATATATATATTTGCAGATGACGAACCATTCTTCTTATTTTAGTGTCCTGAAATAATAATATTTTGTAAATAAATATATTTTGAAACAATATTAATTCAATTATTGCCGATGGTATGACATTCAGTAGCATTCTCGTGGTACTACATGGAATAGATCATTTCACGTGTTCGCAATCTACCAGAGCATATATATATATATATATATATATAGAGAGAGAGAGAGAGAGAGAGAGAGAGAGAGAGAGAGAGGGAGTGTAAGATATTAATATTTTTATTAAGATTAGTGAACATTTTTAGTCACTACTAACAAATTTATTTCGTTTATGAAAGAGTTTAGAATATTGTGTAAACGATTGTCAAATATTATTTATAATTCAATTGACGAAATCAGCTTTTAATTTTCTTCACTATTTCAGATATTAAATCGCCAATAATATCGGACATACACGTTCATAATTTATTTAAAGAGAAATAAATAATAGAAAAATATATCAATTTATTCAATTCATATTATATTAGCCGTTCCAAAACTTTTTTTGTGTTTACGTATGATTTTTTCATACGTACTATACTACTATAAACTATACTACTATAAACTATAATATGAATTCTTTACAAATATTTTTTATAAATACAGTTCGTGTTTAGTTACTGTGGTTGTGTGCGAAGCGTACCGTTTCGTCTTTAAGTAATTCATGAATGAAGTTGCACTCGTGACAACATAATTATGTTTTCTACAGTTCTCAATTCGTGATATTTGCATTATCGATTGCTCTGAACGTTGCTACCAAGAATGTGAATGTAATATGAGCCTTTCTTGTATATCACGAAGAATAAATCAAATGCTTTTGAAATACTCTTAAATAACAAATTTTAACTAAACATCGAGTTGCCTGATTTCCTATTGAAATTACAATATAGGTCACCTCGTATTACGTAGATTATACATATCCATTATGTAAATGCGTTTATTGCAACTGATATAGCTCGAGAGTGTATTTTAACTTCAGATGATGAATGGTTCTTTAATTGCTTCATAATCGGTGCTGGAGGTCCTTTTGCATAGGCATTCTCTGCAAATAACCATGTCTACTCTCATTCTGGGACTCTGTAATCGCTGGGTCAAAATTTGCACCTCTTTAAGTAATAACAGACATTTGGAACCCATTAATCATAAATAAGACCTGTGTTGACATTCCTTTTCTTGAACATATAGTGTGGAATTTCTAAGCATCTTGAATTACCTCATTCATTTCTAAAGAACAAAAACTGAAATTCAGAATTTTTGTGCAAAACAATAATAATTTCGCTGTCAAAATATTACTTTTATCGTTCAACGTTTATTTTGAGGAGCTGTTATGATAAGAAAATGAGGGAAAACAAAATTAAAATATATCTGGATGAAAACATTATGGTTCTAAAGAAAAGTTCTAGACTTTGCTTGACATGAGCTTTTTTGTGGCATTATAGAAATGTACTCGTATATATATATATATATATATATATATATATATATATATATATATATATATATATATATATATATAATGGGAAATTAGCACATAGTTCGGCCTTGAGAATAGAAATAGGTTCAAAAAGCAAAACAGCTGGTCTTCTTCGGTTCAGATTTGTTGTTTACACTTCTCTTTAATATCTGCCAATAACTGATTGAAGGAATTTTTTATTATCTTATCAATCTTTAATAGATGTTTTATATTTTCGTTTTAACAACGTTTAGAACAGATGGACTTACAAGATATAAGCATTTTCCCAGAACATTACTGGATCTTGTATTCAAAAATTTAAAGGTAACATATTTTTTTTCTGGCAAAAATTAGCATTATGCACAGCACTCAGCGCATACCAGTCAAATTAATTCCGCCAGCCCGCTGAATTGGCTAGATCAACATACATTCGTAAAACGCCCTTCGTAAATGCAGTTCGCCAAAGCGCACCATTGAAACGAAACATTTTTAAAACCTTCCTGTTCCACTCAATGTATCTCTCATCCGATCCGATCAAATCAATTGCAGCGCAACGTCAATACGAAAAAATCTAACAAAAATCCTGAATTTAATTAATTACACAAAAATGTTGCTGTTTCAAAACCACGATGTTTTGGAAGATTCGGAAACATTTTGTGCATCTTCACAAGATGCTTTGAATGACGGCTTCCTGGACTAGGAGTGTAATGTGCCTTTGCTCCTACAAAAATTCTTCAGACAAGATTTTTATGCATTTGTACAGTTAAAACTTCTTACGTTAGAACAGTTTTTCATGACTCACAATGAATTTCTCTTCTTCTCAATTCCAAGGGTTCGGTAATTCTTAGCTCTTCAGAGGTCGCGCTCAAAATCGTAACGTTGTGGTCGAACAGTTTACAGTAGCAACCCGTTACAAAAATTTACTTTTCGTAACTAACAAAATCATATTTTTGTTTATATTTAGAAAGATAAGTGTATGTAATTCGATTGCAAAATGCTACATTATTTATTGCGGTGTTGACAAATCACAAACCCAACTAAATTAGATGTATTTTGCTTTAAACAAATTTATCCGTAAATATGGCAAAGTAGATTGATGATTTTGAAATATCTCTTATAATTTAAGTTTTCTAAACTTGATATGCTTTGTTTTCTAAAACAAATAAATAAAGAATACAGTCAAAATTGTTGAAACATTATTTTGTTATATATTGAAAGTGTTTTTGTCCGCATCAGATGAACACTTTACAAAGGTGTTCTAATTGTTTTTGGGACTCCCACAGTAGCTAACCATTATAGCAGCGCTTTCGATTGCTTTTGGTTCATTACCTGTGTTGTTTCAATCTAAGTTTCGTCAATGTTCGACATGTCAATGATGTTTAATGAGAGTGTCTTCGATACGATCTGGTCCGCCAAAAAGTTAAGGTATTCCGAGCCAAGCTTTTAGTTCTACTTTATTGATAAACTTAACACAATCACTCACAAACTTGAAAACCATCAGCTTACATAAAAAGTCACCATCACCCCTTTCAACCCACAAAACAAACTCGACGTCCTCTATCAAAAGCTGTAGCCCGAACGGTTGTGTGGATTTATATTGTAGTCCAAGTGATATCGCAGGGGTAACAATAACCACTTTAGCCAAATTTCGCCATAAATGGGACCAATTATGAAAGATGCTGAAAAATACGTTTCCAAATTTCGTCAACTCTCGCTTTAAGCAGTAAATCTTTAAGATTACCGCAGTAATCCATGCGATCACTGACGGGTAAAACTATTTCCTAATGGATTCACTTATGTAAATGTGTAGATGACGTAACACAGCGTTGATCTGGTGTGTATGTATGGTCCGCCCGTTCCGCTCTGTTAGCCCCGATCTAACCTACCTCGTTGTACTAGGAAACCACCAACAATATGATCCGCAATATTCCGGTTTCCAGAAACAAAAGTGTCGGAATGTAACCAAAGGTATAACATTTTGGAGTCGAAAATATCCCTGACTTTTCTCGGCTTTTCAAAAGTGATTGCACAACACTTGAAATATACCTTTGGAGTGGTTCAAAAGTCCTTGTAGAAGAAACATATATTAATTACAGTTTATATATTTAGATTATAATAAAATTCTTCTAAACTTATTTATTTGAGATAACCAACTATTTTATAGGAGTATGCAGATGCGTATATGTTTTCGCAGCCAAAGAGAGCGAGTTGTTGGTTGTACGGGAGTCGGGGCGTTATAAACAAAGTTAATACAACCATTCCTAGACATTCGTGCCTAAACGATAACCAAGCCTAGAACATAGCGTCTTCCTGGCTGTCAAAAAATCTTAGGTAAGTGCTCAGTCTTAAACACATTTGTGAAAGCGATGTATAACCACAATAAATCTGAAAATACCTCATACAAGTGATGAAGTTTAAACCACAATCTTTATGACGCATGTGCTAAAAGGATCATCATTTAGATTAAACAATCGAAATATCTAACGATTCAGATCACTCAGTTAATGACAACAAACACTGTATTTCCAGTTACTTATTTCTTACCTACAGGTGGCTGCTCAAAAATCATGGAACGAATTCAATATTTCATTTTTATAATTCATTTTGGTGATAGAAAACACAATTATATTTCTTTAATATTATATTTAGTTTTTTACGAATCTGTTTCCTTTATTTTCAATTTATTATTCTCAAGGTGGGGGTCCGCTGTTCTAAGGGGGACCGTGGACGCAAAGTGGTTTTAGAAAGAAACTCAAGGGTCTACCAGGTAACAGTTTAGGCCATTTCCTACAGTTGCAACGTCTCAATGATGTACTCGAATTTAGTTCCTCTAATGTGTGCATAACCGCGTGTGTACTCTGCATTCCCGGACTCCACCGCCGTGTGGATCGAAGGGAAAGTCCGCTGTGTTCTCAGAAATCGCACGCACGTTTGAGCAATCCGCCCACTTCTCTGTCCAGAGAACTGGCAGCGCAGTCAGATTTCTTTCCGTATCGATTGTATTTTTATTACAACTCTTCCTCATTTATTTGCTTTTACAAAATAATTTTGTACTGTGACATCTGTTTGTAACAATTCTGCATTTGGGGTTTATTTGACTTATTGTCAGTTGATTTAGTTTAACCTGACAGTGCCTCCACAATTTAGCTCATGTAGCTATCCCGCAATCATCAGTATTAAAATCCTAGCGCGCGTCGCAGACAGGGATATTTAATCCTCCTATCTTCGTAGATTTCGTAGTCAGCTGCGTGCATAAACGTGCAATAGTATTCGTGCATATAACAGCAACTGACGCGTTTCACTCAAACTGCGAAACCGAATTCTACCGAAAATACTTCCCACGAAAATTATCAAATTGTACCTCCAGATGTTGTGTCAATAGCATCGCAGTTTGTAGTGCCCGATCAGTTCTTTTTATTCCTTTTAGAGACGTTCTACCCGATAAATCTCTTATATCCTTTAACCACGAGCAATAATTTGCGATGAACCTCCTAGTTTTTATTTTGCTTCCTTTTCTCAAACTTTACGATACAATCCCAGAAACGCATATTAATACAGATGTTAAGAAAATATTTGGCTCATGGACGTTAGATCGATAATTTAATTTTATTCCGTGTTTTTATTTCGTTAAATTTCAGTATTTATAAATATTTTCTCCTGAATTTATCAATCCGTCGTATATTTATCCTCACGCGCGTTCTACAGAATTATTGTGTTGCGCTCGTATTCAGCGGCCGAAGTACGTTCCGGCTTTCAGACTTCGATTTCAAAATAAAATGCAATCCATGTGTGTGTGTGTGTGTGTGAGTGTGTGTGTGTGTGTGTGTGTGTGTGAAGGGAAGCGAGGTGAGTCCAGTGGCTTTGCGCGTCACTCCGTATCAGCTGCCCATCACGCGGGCCGTTGATTCCGAGCCTTATCTGCGTGCCAACGTTCGTTCGCACGCCGCGTCACATCGCTGCGTCCGTCGCCCCGTTGTTTCACTTTGCGGCCACGCGAGCGCGCGCGCGCGCGCACGTACGCCGCTTCCACGGACGTTGCACGAGAGACGTTTCTGCTCGCAGCGCGTGGTGAAATTGACAGTGATTCTCATTGACCGTAAAAATTGACCGTATTAATATTATTATTGTATAAAACAAACTATCAAATGACTGATTAATTGTGCCAAAAGCATGCATTTGTTTACTTAAAAGGGGAAAACGTAAGCAAATTTCTCACCATTTTGAACAGAGGAGGTATAGAGGGTGACTTTGAAATGAGTATTATTTAGTTGACTTGCGGTTGGTATGACTAGCAGTGATTAAGTTTATTTCATCTTTTTCCAAAAAGGTATTGTTCAGTTTGAGGCATTCTGAAGTTGAGTATTTCAAACGCTTGTTTTATTTGAACTTTTTCTGTGGTAATTACAGTATTTTGAATAATTAAATCGCTTACAATTAACGCATTTTGTTGTGATTGCTAAATTAGTTAATATTTGACTACAGTTATTATATTTGCTATACAAATCTCTCACAAACATAAAAGTTTGAGTTACAAATAACACCAAACTTTCATGAATTATTGAATTATTTTTACACGAGACATTAAACTGCATAACAACAATAAAATACAATGTGGCACGTTGATGAATTTTTAATACTCTCGTTAATGACAAGAAAATCGTTAACCACATCAGTCATGTCGAAAGCACGTAGCCTTCATAAACTGTATATTATGAAATATTATTTTAATTTTTAGAGAATTTCTTAAAATGTAATTGTTTTTCATTGTACAGTTGCAATGGTATATTTCAGTTGAATAATATACATAAATAGTTGTTAGTTACATTGTAATGGTTCAATTACTAAAAACTGTTTTTTTTTAATATTGAATTAAGCACCCCATGCTTTCAAATATGTCTTAACGACTAGCACCCCTCCCATTTCGAACAAATAATTCTCTACATTGTCAGGCAAACATGTTCATTCAGATTGGTAATAATTTCACTAATAAGTGGGAATTAATGTTACCTTTGTAGGGCATCTTTCGCTGATGCTTTTGACTTGAGGTGTGAGTGAAGCTAGGAAGTCCTATTCTCAATTTAGTCAATAAACATTAAATACTCCTTTTTGATATTTGACTGTTGCTCAAACACACAGCAGCTGATCAAGTGTAGTTTCGATCGTGAGTTTATCCGTATTTGATTGATAGAACTGAACAAATCCTTTTTCCACCTATATTCTAGAGTGGGTGTTCCTGCTCGTGTGCTTTGCAGTGCGTACACATTTGATGCCGCTTCGTTCGCGATGCCAGGCAACGCTGCGTGCCGAACGCTCCCTTACGCTCCATCGCTCCGTGTCGTTCACACGCGTCTATGTCCGCGCGTGCTCTTCCACTGTAGTGGTTCTGTTTACGCTCTCTGTGAATGAAACGTCAGTATGTCGATGCGGAAGTGAAGGAATAGTCTGATATCTCCGACAGATAAATCGTCCCAAACCACTAAAAACAGCCGAAGTATAATGTGCCTTTTCAGTATTTAATCTGCTTTGTTTAATTTTTTGATGAAGGCAACTACAAAAAATTGTTGTTTCATGAACTCTGTCGTTTGTGATCTCTATAGTTTAATGTATGCGAGAGAAAAATTACCTCATACCCCTAAAAATGTCGATTTCTCGTGTGCATCTTTTCAAAATCCAAACTGTTTTGTTCAATGTTTTTATGATTCCAAGCACAAAAAGTATAATATCATGAACTCTGTCGTTCATTTTTCTTTGTTAGTCTTTATTGGTGGAAATATTTTTCTGAAGTAGAAAGTTGATTTCGTTTATTTCTAATCAAAGATTTTTTTAAATTAATTTTAATGTTTTGACACAAATTATGGAGCAAACCATTTAATTTCACTCTTCGCTCTATTAAAACTGAAAATAACGAAATATTCCTGATCATTTTGCTATCTTTGTTACCGCCGGTATATTTTGTAAACGTATTTTAGTACTTAAAAATACAAAGTATAAAATTGTGCTACAATGAAACAATAAACATTGCCTGACTTTTCCGCGGAAATTGTAGTGACCAGAACTGCTGAGACAAATTATTATGTACACGCTTCTAAACTGGACTAAATCTCTAAACCAATAATATAACATTATTCATAAATTCGCACGTTTTGCTTGCATTATTCTAATTCCCCTATTGTCCACATCGCTTCATTTCAAATCTTTCTGAATTTTAATTCACTGCTTTTATTTTGGTCTTCTGCTTATTTTATTTGAGCTATGTTATACTAGCGTGGGTTGAACATAATATTGTCGGTGCGGAAGGAAAATGACATTCCTAAAAAACTGCATTTTGTGGGAAAACCATTTCATTCTGCACGAAACCGTTTATTTTCCGGTCTTACACAAAATTTATATATACTTAAAATGAAAAGAATAAATAAATATCCTGTTTTCTGAATGTGACTATTACTTAACTAAAATGGGATTTTCAAATATGTCTCTTCACTTTAGCAGCGAAAATATTTCTTTTATTTTCCCCTTGATTGTTCTCTTTCACCTGAAGGCGTTGCTTGACAGTTTTTGTGAGCCTTTCAAAGTCCATATCGTAGTTCAGCATCGCTTTGCTCACGTAGCGCAGGCCTCGCTGCAACGTTAATTCGGCGCCGGGGAACTGCGATGGCCCACGGACAGCCCGGGGGGGGGGGCGTGCAAAAGATTTACTCTCCAATTACAAACCGCGGCATATTAAAGGCAGCCCAGTATTAAACTTTGAATTTACAATAACTACATTACGCTTGATGTTTATTAATACCGAGATGAACATAAATATGCATGGCCCACACTACGGCGGCGGCTGGTGGCATGTGGAGCGGCGTGGCTTTTCGCTGCTATAGTCCGGTTGTGACCAATTGACGCCGCTTCCAACCGGCAGTAAAGAAAGTGAAAGCAAATTCGCAAAGGAATGTTCTGTTTAGAATTTTGAGTAACCTATCAAATTAAACAAGAAATTGTGATTAAAGGATAATTCAGATAGAAATTTTTTTTTCTTGAAATTTGAATTTAAAAAAATAAGATGAAAATGTTGAAGTATTTTGATTTTTAAATTCTAACAGGTAAAAAATGAAAATAATTTCCGTTTGTAATTTCATTAATAAACTCTTATAAATAATTTTAATGCACAATTTAAGATTTGAGACAGAAAAGTTCCTTTATTGTTTCTGGCATAGTTACTGAAATAGATATGTTCACTCTGGTTTTCTTGTCAGTGAGAAGAAAAAATTCTAGCGAATTATATTTTCTAGATCATCTCTTCTTACTTGTTTGTTTCATTACTGTTAGCTATAATTATTTTCATTGAAGAAAGTTCAATTTCAAAATTCAATTTTGCCCACGCCCAAAATTCAATTTTGTTCGTATTTTGATATTTTCTTTTACTAGTTATGTGTTATATTTATCCTTTTTTGTTATTTCCCACTACTACAGAGAACTAATTTGACAAGAAATGATATTCAGGTTTGCAAGTGCGAACCGGAGTAATGTTTGTATTCCACACACGTAATTCGTTTTTCGCATACAGTGTAACAATGCACAAGGTTTAATGCAAGACTTAATTGTATTGCATCATATTAAGTTAATTTCAAAAAATCTACACGAACATGTCTTAGTAGTTTTAACTCGCATACACAGTTTGTTTTGAAACCGTCTATATCTCAGTACCTTCATTTTATTTGAAGAGCTTTAGTATTTCGTGATTCTAGGCGTGTCAGCTACGTTGGTCATTATTTCCATGATTGTAGTGCGTACTATAGCAGTGAAGTGTCTGTGCTCCTCCCATGAAGAAATGTGCAATTCTCCATCTAGTTATACGTCAGCTTGAGGGGATTTTACTCTCCATGTGTCTTTGCCAGCGGGGCCTTGCACCAGTCACGACAAACTTTACACTCCCAAATGGTCTCCCAACATGTGTGGTAGAGTATGTGTGTGTATGTAGAAGGAGAAAAGGGAACAAAGACGAGGAGAAATCGAAACGTTTATTAGGATACTGCTACGGCATTCGCCTGGTATTGATTGGTAAAGCATCGACCACGCCCAGCAGCTGAAACCGTTGCAGCCATTTAACTAGTAAACAAAATTCGCGACCGTCAAAACTCGAAGTCTATGGCCTCAAAGATGCTGCAGCGGGAGCAGCTGTAGTCACTAAACTATCTCAGGTGGAACCCTCCGAGTTAACGACCCCAGTCTCTTGGAATTTTTACGGAAATTTATTAAAAATCTGAGTGGATTTAATTGTGTCTCAATGAATTTTTTATTCGAAGATTTTTTATCTTATTTCATTTTTATAATGCTTTTACATGCCTTACATTATGTAATGATTCCTAAAAAATGTATCTGAGGTCCTTGAGAGATCCCCATGGTGTTTTCTGTAACTTTTTTCGAAATAAAATGTTTCGTTTTGTTTTACAATATCGCGCTTCTAACACGTGTACACACAATTTGATCTTTTACTTGTCTACAAACAGATGCCAACTAAAAGTATTTTTAAGTTTCAGCCAGAAAAAAATGTCAAAACGTGCAATTGGATATGGGGTCGCGAAAAAACCCGCATGGTATTTTACGTTCCAGCAAGAACGTGGTTCTCGGAAGGTTAAATTATTTCCAGCTGTCGCCATGACCCACCCGAGGTTTCAAGTCACCCGCGTGCGAATATAGATGGCCGCCGCGAGGTGAGCCTGCAGGCGGCCCGCCCGCCCCCGCACGGTGAAAAGGGCGCGCGGTCGCGGTGAATGCGTGGGCGGGCGGGGCGCGGGCGTGGGCGCGGGCGCGGGGCTCGCAGTGACATGCGATGTCGAGTGAGCGAAAATGGAAGCGCAATTCCAAAACCCTTCCCCAGCCGGCGAAAGAGAGGAGTCGGAACGCCAGAAACACGAATAACGAACCGGTGAGAGCGAGAGACCGACAAAACTGGCAAATTGGCGGAATGTAGGGTTTCGATACCCAAGAATTTGAAAATACGCTCCGAAAAGTAACTCAATTGGGGCGCGTTTGACCCTGCTCATTAACTTCAAAATTATTCGTCATTGTTGCATTTTCATGAGGTTCGTGAACATGTTGGTCCTGCTTGTATAGAGTAGCGTTGATAAGTGAACTTCACGGGAGAAAATGTTTGGTTCTCATTTGTGATTGTAAATCAGTCCGCGTTATAGAGGCGTTTAGTATTGGTCATTTTGTGTGGATATGTAACAATTTCATGCACAAATATGAACGTAATATTTTACTGATATTTAGTAATTTTTCGTTTTGTGGCCAGAAGTGTACTTCGTTTTGGCTGGAAACTCTAAATTATTTTATAGTTCTTTTAATAAAATGTTTCCCCTTTTATCATAGGAAAATGTAAAAGGAGATCCGAGAACCAATTTTTGTAGTAGTTTTTTCACGTACTGCAATGTATTTGTAGAGTTTAAACCACATTATCTGCTCTTCACTTCTTAGGCATGAAGTCAAACAGATCATTGTTTGTAAAATGTGTAATAGAGAGAGCACAAAAATATATTCGGCTAGTCCTCGGAAAGTGCTTTTTCCTCTCATTTCGATTAACAACATATCTAATTTTCAATTTCAATAATTCACTTATCAAGGTGTCTATACTATCACTATTTTAATTTCTGTGTCATTCAAATGCAAAGAAATTCGAAATTAACGAGAACATTAGAAGTGTGGGGTTGAAATGAGAAAAGGGTGGACTGTTGTAAGCCGTTACAGTTGGTTCTGAGTTCAGAGGAAAACCTATTTGAGGTTGGAGTGTCTCTTTGTCAAACGGATGAAGTGAAAGGATTTCGTCACGTTTCTTAATCTACATTCGTCTCAGTTTCATGAATATGATCTGCAAAGTAAAAAGTATCATTTTACATGTCTACAGTGAGAATTCCTTCACCCTTATTTCAATCCTTAAGTCATACTCTCTAATTTTTTTTATTCTCAATGTGAGCAATAACATATTTTATTGCAATATTTACGGTTTAATTAAGTGAACCGAATGATGTATTGTTCTCAATCGTACAAAGTGAAGCGTAAGTTACAATGAATGTAATTGCCTGTAAGTTAATATCTATAAGTTATAGTGCAAGTGCGTAACAGGATAGACACGTTCCTCCGTTTCCAATAAACTGTTTAGCACTGGGCTGAACGTAACAAAGGGTAGTACAATACATATACATAATAGGATAGTACAGTAAAAAACAAAATAAAAATCGAGCGTCAATCACAAACTGCATAGCTTCCCATATCTACACATTTCCTGTAGACTATGTGGAACAAATGCCTCTCCTCTACCATCTCCTGTCGACAAAAGGACATATTAAAATATCCACCAAATACATTGGCAAAAAACGAGAAAAGCCGGTTGGAAATCCTTCAAAATCTGCACACGAAGCACTCTCAAGGCAAAAAGAAAATCTTTAAAACGCTTGTCCAGAAATGGCCCCTCTTTCACCGCCTTCCCACACGCAGAGAGCGTGCGCGTCAGGGGCAGTCTTTTCTAGCGAGCGCACGTACACGATCACGCTCGCAGTGGCGCTGCGTTCGGCCGGACGCTGTGTGAACTGGACCGTGTGTAGGCGCGCGAGTGGCGGCGCGTCGCGGACGCGTGCAAAAACAGTTATTACCGCCTCCGCCGCCGCGACGCCCGGGCCGCGACTTAATTTCCGCTATCTGTTTTAGCCCGTTTGTTCTGCTGATTGTTTGGTCATAAAACACGCCCCGGCGGCTACATAAACCCTCCAGTCGCTCTTCACGCTGTCCACGTTGGCAGCAGTTGGGGTGAAGGTGGAGGTGGTGGAAGGGTGTCTGGTGGTAATGGAAGGTCGTTGGTTTCGGAGGTGCGTGGATGGTGTTAGTAGAGGTGTGAGATACTCTGCAGTAGAGATAGTTGGGGTTGTAGTCATTCTCGTTGGAGTGATCGTTCGTAGTGATTGTGATGATGGGGGTGATAGTGATTGTGTGGCTGAACGTGATGGTGATGGTGTTGACTGTAACGTAGGTGGTATCAGTGGTCGGGATGTTGGTAATAAATGTTCTGTTGATGTCAGTGGGGGATGAGTTGGTAATATGAAAAGTGACTGTAGGTAAATAATACAGTCGGGTGGTAAAAACTGAATTAGAAGATTCATAGTTTTGGCTGTGGGTTTTTAAGCATACATTAATTTCATTTCTTCCGAGTTAATTTTTCTAAGATTGATCAGTGTATCTAGAAAATGGCTCAGGTTATTGATGAATTTCTTTTTGTTTTTAATGATTGTTTGTAGTCGTACCCGTACTCTCGTAAGTAGAGTTCTTAGATAAAAAAGCTTTGTCTAGTCGTTCTCCGTCCACTTGATCTCTACTGTCTCCGACTCTGACAGAAATGAAATGCATTAAGCTTAATAACACAATTGAATAATATGTATGGAAATATAATTAAAAAAAACTATTTTTTAGAACATATCAACCATAAAATGTTTAAACAATAGCCATTTGAATGACTTGCCACTCAATGTCTTTCAGTAGTTCTAAAGTGTTCTTTGTCATGATGCTCAATTTTTAGGTTTTACAATAATTTCTTCGTTATGGCGTCCTAGGAATTGTATGCACACCGTAAACCGTTTGTCTATTACGTATTTTTAGTACATTGTAGTAAAAGACTTCATCACCAATCGTTATCTCTCCCCGAACACAAAGAGAAAGACTAAAACGACTCATTTTTTTCTCATTTATCGCTTTTACTTTAATTGCATGGTCGTTCAAAGCGCCTAATCAAACGAAATTCTCATTTTACCGAAGTAAAAGCTCTAGATAGACAAATTCCAAACAATAATAGTTGACAATTTCAGAGCGTGAAGATCATGGAGATATATTCGCAATCCCATAAACATTCTTTATAGTAAGTCGTTAGGGCGTTCACTACACACCAACGATCGAGCTGCCGAAAGGATAAACGAAGCGAAACTTTTTTTGCAGTGCACGCTATCGTTGAAAAGCCGTTTATTGAGGTTGACTGTCGCCGTCCGCCCCTCCTCGATTACACACAAAATATCTCTTGCAGAGAAGCAGTGTGCAGTGCATTGCTTGCAAATATGAGGTGATCAGACGGTAACACAATAAATGGAGAGGGTTATAGAATTTATTAAAATCGATTTATCTTGGTTATTGAATGCAGCTGTATAAATATTTTTAAACAAATTTTCAAAAATAAAATAATGATTTTTAAAATGATGATTATGAATTGCTGAAAGTTTAAACATCATAAATAATAAAACAATATTAATAGTTAGCATTACTTTGTACTTAATAGTTACATTACTCTATTTCGAACGGGGTGTGAGTCTGAGTAATATTTTTAAAATAATTTGACTAATACTAATAATCCCATTATGTTGCTTCCAAATGTTGACAATGTGCCCAACAATAATATTTTCTTCTATAGCATTCATTAGATGAGTTCACAAGAATGTTGTTGCGTTCCTGAAATTTTAATTACATTTGATACTAAATTACGTACTCCGGAGATTCCTGAAAAAAATAAATTTCGCACTTTGTTAAGCTTTGTTTGAAAATAGAAAAGAGAATCAACTTTTTTTTGAACGTGAAAACAACAATGGAGTTAAAGTATATTCTAAAAATGTAATCTACAAAATACTAATTTTGTGGTTTATGTCATAAGAAACAACGTTGAATGGCCCACAACGTATTGTTTTCGAGTTATGCATTATGGTAATGTGTGTTTTAGCGTAACGTTTTATGGGTTAAATGTGCGCCTGATATTTTCCTTATATCATAATCTGCAAACTTGTAAAGTTTATGTCTTAAATCTCTTTGATGAAGGAAAGACGAGTAATTCCCCATACAACAGTAGCACACATAATGGGATTTGTGTCGACGGTGTCGTACAAGTGGTAGAAAACCATCATCTCTCCTTACCGTCTCTTACGTAGAAGAGATATTACACGTTGAGGGGATAATGTATCAAGAATTTCGCTTATGAATTTCTGAACGTTTATACATCATATTTCCAAACACTACCTAAAACTTGGTGTGCTTTCAGCTAATAAAAATCCACAAAATGTGTACAACAGTTCTAGTTTGTTTTTGTACCAATGAGAGCTGCTTCAGCGTATAGAGAAATATTATTCTTAGAAGAAACTAGTTTGACAAGTCGGAAAACAAATGAAACTCATGATGGTCGATAGCATTGCAAGAAATAGGGTCGAAGCCATTTGCAAGTGAGCCAAGTGTAAACGAACACTTTTGCAAATGGAGCGAATGGACAAAAACTGGAGTAGTTGCTAGCAGTAGCTGTTGCTAGCAATAGAATGTTGCTAGCAGTAGCTATCAAATCGATCCATTAGTAGAGAAATATCTCTTTGTATTTGAAGCATTCGTGCAGCTGGGTGTCCACATGAGAGCACTGTGCGCTGCTATGGACGCAGGTGCGAACACAGTGTCCACAGGGACTCGCCGCAGGCGTATCACTCAAACGGAGTTCGGTCGGCGCTGCTCCAGACCCTGTCGCCGGTTTTATATACATACACATATATATTTTCTCGCTCGTTTTAATGCCACAAATGGAACTCGAACCTAGCCATTATGTTTGTTTTATATTTGCGCTTTTCCCTGCTCATCTTTTTTTCTTCTTTCGTTTCGTTTTGCCTGCGATTCCTCGCGTGCACGTTCACCTACAGAGTGAGATATATGTACGGGGGCGTTTGGTAGTACCTCCCCGTCCAACCCGTCCCCGCTCCGCCCCGCTCCGCCCCGCTCCGCCCCGCTCTGCCCCGCCCAGCGTGTAGGCCATTACTGAGCGCTCCCGGCGCAAACGCGAAACAATTGCCGCGCGATTCGCGGATGAAACATCTCCGCTGCCGCCGCCCGGAGTTTACATAAGCGAGTTCAAATTATTCCATGAAATTGGATACTTAAGAACTTTCCGCCCCGTTCTGGTCTGCTTGCTCAACGCGGTACGGCGTTGCCGCCGTGGGATAGTTCTAAGCGATGGCAGTTTTAAAGTTCAGAGCCCATTCGAAGAATAAATTAGGAGTGTTTGTTTTAATTTAAATATAAATTGGGAATCTAATTCTCTTTGAACGGCGAGAGCACTCCTGCGTGGAGGTTGCCCTATTGTGTTTGTTCCCTACGAGTAGTTACGTCGTTTTCCTCCCTTGTGCCTCTCCTATGTATTCCGCGCGGCCACTTGAAAATGCCCAGCCGGTGTTTCCCGCTTAAATGCACAATTATTGGCGCACGGGTTGAAGTATAGTCGTTTTGATGATAGAAAATTTCGCAGTTAAGTTTTGGGATTGAGTATTTATGTTCTGCGCATGGTTATGTCATCAATGTGTCTCTCATAGAAATATTCACGCGGAATTTTCGTACAGAATTGAAAGAAAAAAAATGTCGAATCTGATTGGAATAAGTTTTTTAATCACTGACAATTGTTTATCATTGCACTATTATTTTCTCTCTTAAAGTACCCTTGGGATTCTCGTGGGATTGGAAAGTAAATTTAAAACAGAATAACTTTATTATACGAATGATCTAGTCTCATATCTAGTCTAAATCTAGTCTGATTGTTCAGTATTTGTTATCGAAATATTTTCTGATTGCATATATGAAATATCTTCAAGATATGTCTTTGCTTAACACAATTATTATTATTATTATTATTATTATTATTATTATTATTATTATTATTATTATTATTATTATTATTGTAATGTTGCATAGTCATAATTATTACTTCAGTATTTGTCAACTTAAGTTAGTTCTTTAATTGACATATTACAAATGATGATATGAAGAACTTAAGTTATATAATACCTATGAAGCTTAATATTGCGATATTTTTCACATATAGGCATCTACAATGAAATATATCGTTTATAAAGCTGCTATGCAAAAATATCCTATTAATATGAAGTGTAACATATGCTAGTGTTATACCCAATATGCTCTATATCATGATACCTCTCGCCCTGGGAACCAAAGCCGTGCATCAATTAGTCCCAGGCACACTGGCAGTTACAGTAATTGCCCTCTAGGGTGTTATTACCCGATTATTCTGCATGTTTGCATAGATGGTAATCCTGTTCAGTGAAGATATGTCTTAATATACACACTAGCAGGTGGATGGCAAAGAATATCTGTGACATAAAATTTGCCGTTTCGAAGAGAACGAGTAGTAATGGTACACTTGATATGATCGACGTATCCTTGCACGCATTACGATGATCGCACACAAAGCTGTAATTCGTACTTTCTGGGGTTCCGTGCTTTGTTCCCACTAAAGCAAGGCAATCTTATCGAGTTAAACCTGGATCGCTGCGTTGCTCTTGAATAGCGTGTCACGTACTAGTAGTGCTCGTTTGCGTAAGTTGTGCTTGATGCAAAACATTTCGAAACGTTGGCTGCGGTTCATCACTGTCACCAGCTTTATCTGAATTACCTGGTTAGCGAGTAACATACGAACGAGTTATGTTACTCCAGGATAAAATCTTTGGTTTCATGATAGGAATAAAATGTATTGTATGCACTGGAAACTAAATTAAAGATTCTACATTCGTTGCATTTGTATTTTATGATAAAAACTGAAGCCTTGTTTTAATTCAATGATGTGGTACCTAAATTATTTGAAAAGTTAATTAGTTATAACAAATTGGAATACTAGCTTAGCACGACGTGTTTGGCGGGTACTTTCATGTTGAAATTTTGCATATGTGCTGTGCAAGTTCATATTAAAAAGGAATTTTAATAACAATACCTGAATCTTCTATTCTCGGACATAGAGGAAAAAGAAGTCTCTAGAGAATAACTTTTTTAAATTTTTATATTTAATTATATAATTAGATACAATTGTCGTTAATCTTACAAATTACGTTCAAAGGATTCATGATATGCCAGGAATGCTTCATAGTAATTAATAGCTTTACATCAGTGAAGGTGCCTTGAAACTCATAAGAATACCTTTTAGTTGGATTCTTTTTAAAATATTCTTGGAATTTTGAGCTAAAACTAATGCCAGTCAGTTTGTCTTAAATCAAATGATATATTAGTTACTTCCGCAAGTGCCTTGAAACTGTCCTAAACCCTTTTTATCTGCTAAAACTCCCTCTAAACAGTTTTTAAAAAGTATTTCGTTTTAATATTCTCGAACGATTTGGCAAAAGTTCCTTCTCACTTGACGTACACACGTCATATGCCATCTTGTTAGGCCCAGTTGGTGGACTGAAAGTGGTTTAACTGTGTGTGAAGGACAGACAGTCGGTCACATGCAAGGTTAACCTATTACTACATACAGAATTCCAACAACGCCTACATGTGTAAATGTGCAATAATGTCTCTCGTAATATTTCTAGTGCTGTAGGGTTTTAACGACGACAGTTATAAACCTAAATCGTAACTTATTTATATCTACATTTAGGTGCGCGCCGAAAAACTATTAAGTAAAGTAAGTAAATTTATTTATTGGCTTTAAACTCAGTTATGCACCAGGATAAAATTCAAGAAGTAATAAACAATATTTAAAACAAATAAGGAATACAGATAAAACAAAAACTTAATCACAAAAAAGTAAACCCTAATAGCATTCTTAAATAATTACTTTATATTAACATTGACCATGCTCAAAAATATTAAATCATCATGAAAATATCTTAAAACTAATTCAGCCAACATATGTAGTACTTTCTATTTTCATTGTGAAATTTCCAATACTTTTAAGAATAAAATCAGTGGTGGTAGCATATATCTTGTAGTAATCCATAATGTGAGATAAGAATTATTCGTCCACAACAATTTTAAGAATAACTACATTACTTGTCTCTTTAAAATATAGAATGAACATTATAGAATCTGGTTAAAACCACCTTATTTTTAACAATATTTTTTTTCTCGTTAACAAAACACATCTCAAAAGGTTGTTCCATTTCTCCGCATGTAAATTTTTTATTATTCGCAAAAGTTTTTTTTCTAAATAAACTGCAATTCATTGACAATTTTTACGCATAATGTGTTAATAGTAATTACGTACTTTCTGGAAATATCTATTTAAAAAGTCTTATTCGAATTGCAATAACAATATTCAACTTAAAAACATTTTACTATTCTCTCAGCAATTGGTAAGTTTTCACTTTTTTTAACTTTACCCTAAAACTTGCTAATACATCAGAATAAGGCATTTGTTCATTAAGAATGGAATTACCTTTTACTGATTCTTTGGTCGATATAGCAGAAGAAAATTACATACTTCCCATAGCCTACATGAATAATACGTTCTACAGATTTAATAATTGCCTCACATTCTGCAATAAAAATTAAAATAGAAGGAAAGTCTAAAATGCTGTAGAAAACTCTAAAATTATTCCTCTTTCTATTCCACGTATGCAAATGCCCTCTGGCATCCGTTGTTTGTACTGGCGTTGGGCAGCTCCCCGCGCCCCGCGCCCCGCGCCCCGCCCCCGCGCCCCGCCACCGCGCCCCGCGCCCCACGCCCCGCGCCCCGCGCCCCGCGCCCCGCGCCCCTCGCCACGCGCCCCTCGCCACGCGCCCCGCCCCCGCGCCCCGCCCCCCCGCCCCCGCGCCCCGCCCCCGCGCCCCATCACGGCGCCCCGCCCCCGCCCCCCGCCCCCGCGCCCCGGCTCAGGCTTGGGATCCGCCGTGAGGCCGTGTCACGTTCGGGGCCGCGCTGCCTCAGGGGGCGACTGCAGCGCCGACGCTTAATCCGATAGCCGCGCGCGCCCGCGCGGGGCAGGTGGCCGTGGAACCCCGGCGGCGGCGGCGGCGGCGGCGGCGGAGGGGGAGGGGGCCGTGCCGCAGGTGGAAGGCCCACACGATACACCTGTGCTTACTTGCAGCGCCGCGGTGTCGCGTTGTGCGACAAGGTCATGTAGAGTCCCTATAATCAGAAAGAAGCGCATTCCATTGTTCCAACGATCTCCTTTTTATATCCAGTCGTCAGGAGAATTGAAACTGTGTGGTATTCTGTTAGCTGAGAACCATGAATCTATCCCAAACCAACATTAATGTTCTTGAAAATATTCATAACGTCGCCAATTGTCATAATTTTCCTTGAGCTCCTGATTTCTGCCATACGAGGCTATCGGCTGACAGGATATTAAAAGGCAACAGTGGCTCTTCTTTCTGTATCTAGTAATTCTAAGAGCATGTAGTCTCTAGATAAAGAGACTAGCTGTTTTTATTTAATATATTATTCCACGTTAGCCCTGCCAGAAAGCATATAAAAGCTGAAGAAAAAATATAATAGTTGAAGACACTGTGGGTATTTTCCATGATTTTAATATTGGTTTTTGGAAGTTACCAACATAAATAATACCACACAATTCGATCTATCTTGATAACTCGATATAAAATGACTGAATCGGTGATACAAAGGAATAAGCTACTCTTTCTTTATGTAAGGACTCTGAAGTCCCTACATTAAGATAACAGGTTCCTTTGTGACACCGATTCCGACGCCGCTTATGCAAGTTGTGGGGAAAATTAGAACTGCGTGTTTGGGGTGCTACAAATCTCTTCATAACTTATGATAATATACCGAAACATTTTGTATTGCTAACTGTTATCATTAATTCTTTAGTTTCTTTTTTTCCTATCATTATCTCTAATTAGCTTTGGAATGCTACCAGGCGTGGCTATCTCTTAAAATGATATTAAATTGCGACAGTGCTTCAGGTTGCTCTACTCCCTGTAGCTAGCAATTTTAAGGTCATCTAGACACACACTAGAAAATAAAATTGACTAATTTTGCACTGTTAGCTAATGAGCTAATGAGCTTATGATACTTAGGTAATGTTGCTCCAGATCTTCTTCAATGTTGTAGTAGGAGTAGTCACTGATGACTGATTCTCGAAAGGGTATGAACAAGCAAATCTAATGGAGACCAGTTGCTTTTCTGACTAAAATCTGAATTTCGAAATGTTTGCGCACACCATGCAAAATATGTGGTAGAAGAAGTGAGTGTGAGGATGTTTTCAAAATATTAATATTTTATTAGTTTCTGATTTTAGTATCTGTTCCAAAGTGGAGAATGGTATACCTACCCTCACCATTATTGCTATGTGGTCGCCAATTTGCACATCTGAATCGTTATACAATGTGCAGACGGAATTACCTAAAAAATACATTCCAGTGCCTAACACAGACGTCCCTCAAATCCAAATAAAGGTTATGTGTTGATGACGCAGACTATAAAAGTATAAAAACCGATCAAGAATGTCACTGAGTGGTAAGAAATTTTGTAAATTCTCAATTAACAGACTTATAAATGTAAAATTTATAAACACAAGGTAAAAATAATAAGCGGAGGAGAAGTTAGAAGAAAATTTTTAAAAAGTGATGTTTTGTAATATAAATAGAGACTATGTTATCAAGCTAGGTAAAAAGCAAATGGCGGCAGATAAAAGTCCATTCGATTAATTTTAGTTTATCTATCTATTTAGCGGTTTTTTTACAGCCTTGGCCGTTTTCCGCATCCCAATTTCTATGCCACTTTATCGATAGTGTTTATACTATAAATTGTGGAAATAAGAGCAAGTGGTAACACATCTAGGGTTCAACATTTAAGGAAATAGTCACAAAATTTGTTTCAATGGAAAGCTCAAACGTCTTTCTACACGATAACCCTCAGTGTATTAAATATATACATAGATTTAGAAGCAGATACAATTTACTGATTTTCTAGAATATTGTACCCTTCCAAATTATGATTTTGAGCAAATGATTTTAGTATTACATTATTGCCAAGACGTCGGAAACGATAACATTGTCGAGAAAAGTAGACATTTCTGAGTGAATGAAATAATAAAATGCGGAATAATGAAATGTTGACAAACCGCGAATTATTTTACATTTATTAAACAAATATACATAACTGAAAATAATTAACTATTTTTAAAACTTATTCACTGATTGGTAAGTGATGTTGGTGATTGGTGAGGATTGTTGGAAATAAAAGCGTATGTTTTACTGTTTCTTATGGTTTTACTTTGGTCAACGGTAATTATTCACTTTACACTGTTTCTTTCACAAACATATTCATGGGTGATATATTTCTAGTTTTGCAGTGAGAAAACGTATAAATGTATTATCTACCATTCTACGTCAGCAACCGAATGCATACTCGAGCTCGACAGCGGAGTATTCGCTCTGATATAGCTAAGTCATTGACGTCTATTCGGGCCAGCAATAAAGTGTGTATGTTGTATTCTTCAATAATAAAGATCGCCGAGACACATTCGCACGAACATCTGCAGAACAATCCAACTCGACGAAGGTTCCACCCAGTCATTTTTCAGACTTCATGCAGGCGCAAAAGCTGCGAGTAGACGCGAAGCCATTAATTTACCGCGCGCCCAATAAAACAGGGCACTTCCTCCAATTGCGTACGTGCGCACTTCGCCCCAGCCTGCGCGGGGGCGGGCTTTCGCCGGAAACAAAGGAGCAGCGCGCAATCGCCGGCCAACAACGCGGCAACGATATCCGCCCGCGTAATTCTGCCTTCCGGGCGGCCCCGAGCCGGGGACGACGGTGACGGCAGCGGTGGGCCGCGGACGGCGGGCGACGGGCAACGGGCGGCGGGTGGCGGGTGGCGGGCGGCGGGCGGCGGGCGGCGGACGGCGGGCGACGGGCGGCGGGTGGCGGGCGGCGGGCGGCGGGCGGCGGGCGGCGGGCGGCGGGCGGCGGGCGGCGGGCGGCGGGCGGCGGGCGGCGGGCGGCGGGCGGCGGGCGGCGGGCGGCGGGCGGCGGGCGGTGGGCGGCGGGTGGCGGGTGGCGGGCGGCGGGCGGCGGGCGGCGGACGGCGGGCAGCGGACGGCGGGCGCGAGCGCGGGCGCGGGCGTGGGCGCGGGTACGGGCGGGGGCGACGGCACTTTACGGCGTATCCGGCGAATATTACTATTCCGGTTATACAGCCCACGCCCGGGTACATTTCTCGGTAACAGCACGGCAGTTCCCGCAGCCGCGCGGCTGTAACTCCCGCGGCGACCGCCAGGGGCGTCGGGGTCAGCGGCCAGCGGATGCGAAGGCGGCGCAGGATCCTCGAGTTTCGCGAGAAGTGGGCGGGGACGGGGGCAGGGCGAAGCGAGTGGAAGCTGGACGAGATGAGAAAGAGAAGGGGTGAGTGGGGGAGGAGGAGGAGTAGCGAAAACGCGCGAGTCGGTGTTATCAGGGTGGACGGAACGATTCCAGTTGAAACGAGAGTGAAAGGAGTCGCGTCGGCGTGGAGTGCAGAGGCGGGAACGGCGCGCCGAACGTGGCGTGGAACGTGATTGGAGTGGCGGGGTCGGCGGGGCGCGGGCTGACAAGAGCCGAGGCAAAGCATATAGGGATGGTGTGAGTACGTTACGGAGATGCGAGGCGGGGTAGTGAGGCACGGCAAAGGAGACATTGTGAAAAGACAATTCGGGGCGTCAATGATATAAAGAGAGGAAAGAGAGATAGACAGAGGGCGGGCAGCAAGAAGAGATGGTGGGGAGAGAAATATGGCAGTGAGAGAAATATGGCGTGAAGAGAAAGATGACTGGGAGAAAGATAGAGAGAGATGGCGTGAAGACTAATGAAGAGGGAATGTGATGGCGGGGAGAGAGGTGGCATGGAGAGAGAGGGCGAGAGAAACATGGATGCGGAATTGGCGGAGGAAAGGTGTCAGGAAAGGAGATTGTAATAAGATAGAGATTGCCGGAAGTTAGAAATGGCAGGGAGGTAGAGATTAGGGAATGTTACATATGGCGGGGTGAGAGACTGCGTGATCTGAGGATGAGAAGAGAGCGAGAGAGGGGCTGGCAGGGAAAGAGAGTGAGGAAAGATAATAGTCTTGAATGTTTGAGGGGAGATGGTGAGAAAAGAGAATTGGAAGATCATGGAGGAGGAGACGGAAAAGTGAAGGAGGAAGGCAGCAAGGGGACGGCGAGGATACAGTTAGACGATTCACCCAGAGAGCCAAGGACTAGTGGCCTGCCCGGTTGGGAGGCATGTCGCGGCAATTCGTGAATTCGGCGCAGGGAGGTGGAGCAGTGCACCGGGAATGAGGGAACGAGGTGAGTCGCAAAGGGGGGCGGGGCGCGGCGCTCGAGAAGGGAGGATTTCGCGGGCGGCGGCGATGGCGAGAACGCGATAGCAGCCGTGTCGTTCGCGTGCGATGAACCCGTTAAAAGGTCGGCCGGACCAAAAATCCCCGCTACTCCATCCCACGCCGTCCCTCGCCGCCCCGCGCCACCACACGCCGCCCCGCGCCGCCCCGCCCCGCCCCGCCCTGCCCCGCGCCGCCCCGTTCAGCTCCGCACCGCTCCGCGCTTGCCCACCCCGTCCTGCACCCACCCACCCCGTCCCTACCCGCCGCGCTCCGCCCCGCCCCTCCTCCCCGGCACGCCTTGCGCTGCCTTATCCCGCCCCGCGCCGCCCCGCTCCGCCACGCCGCGTCCTGCGCAGGTAGCCACTCCACGCCGTGCTGCCTCATACTACCTTGCGCCATCCGCACACGGCGCCGCCACCTTGACCGGCCTGGTCATCGCCCTATCACGCTTCCCTGCGGATATCAAACTACAAATTGCGCGCCGCGCCGGCCCGGCCGTGTAAGTGTGTGTGAGCGTGTGTATGTGTGCGCGCGCGCGCCGCACCGCTCCGCGCCGCGCCGGCTGTGTGTGTGTATATATCAGATTAACGCGCGGCTATTTTATCAGCGCCTCTTATCGGGTGGCCACTCAATTATCGCTAACAACGCGCCCGCCGCCCCTGCTGGCAATTAGACGAGGCGCGCGACCGCCGGGGGAAGTGCCCCCCTCCCCCCACTCTCCCGCACATCCTCTGGCCGGTTTATCGCCTTTTGCTTCGCGCCTAGCCTGTATAATACGACCTTTGCTTGCGGCATACACTCGCCCATCTAAGTGTGCCTCGTGCTATGCCGGTTACAGACGAAGATGACATCCCGTTCCAACAGTAAAAAGCAAATGGTTTCGGAAAACCTTTATGAAGTTATGCAGGAATAGAAGGAAAGTACAAAGCGGTTCTGGAGGAATTCAAAAGAGCTTGTAAAGCGCATTAAGAGAAACAAGAGAACTAATGTCTCCATGATAGTTAATTCTTGGGCGTGAGTTTTGGGAGTTGGTAATGGACATTGTTGTGGAATAACGTTTATTCAGTAGTAGGGGGATGGAACTAATTGATATAGATTTTTTTTACTGGATTAATTATTATAATTTTTATTTTCATTTTCGTGATGGTAGATAAATGTTTACGCAGATAGTATGTTGTAGATAGGTCTTAATAAAACGATAAAATTAGTACAAGATATTGTAATTTTAATAATGTCATTATAAGTAATATATCACAGTATCCCTACATATTTTTTAATCATAATATCCTTCACTTTCATTCTTTATATAAAACGTCCTAGCAAGTATCGAATATTGGGTGTCTATCAGTGCAATGTCGTATTACCCCTTCCTTGACGTGAATCTGCCATAAATTTTCTTTTGTGTCCTATATTTTAACGCCTCTTTTATCGGCCAGTATCTCTTCGTCTGTATATAGTATATACGAAATCTGGGAGACGTGTTCGTTTATTGTTCGGATGCATAAGCCATATATTACGACAACATTTTACGACGGCAATAAATGTTTACTTGGTCTACTGTAGCCATGTGTTCCGCTTTCGTTACGTTTGCGCGTCCAATGGGAATACTTGGTTCTCAGCGATAGCAGTGCCATAAAACTCGGACCAAAGAGAAAACAGTGATTGCAATTTTGTTCAGGACGTTTTATTATTTTACGTTGTGTTTTCTAGAGGCGATTTTAAACATCACTCTGCAAATAATTATGATAAATACTATTTTTCGTTACTCATTGGATAATAATAATTTATACTCGAATTGATATTCATTATTTGCAATAAATGGTATTGATGGCAGAAGAATAGCCTATCAACTATCACAAAAGATCAAATTATTGTGGAACAAGTGTGTCACGAAGATAAACTACCCAGAAAGATTCCTAATTCACATTAAAATTCTATGCCAGTCGTGAAGAGAAAGAATTTGAATAATTGGCAACGGAAAAAATAGCTGTCAAGCAGTTGAAAACATCGACTGCTTACCAAAAGTTAGAAGGAAAGGAAATAAATGAGGTTTTGATCACTACCCAATTCGTTCACCACAATAATTTGACACAATTCCTTATGTGATAGTACTTATTGAACTGTGGAAACAAAGAACTTACCTTTCTTATTTCAAATATACTCTAGCGAGGCCAACAAAAAAAGAAAAAAGTAAATAATAACTCATCTTACAATGAGTAGAAACTTAAAAAATAAAATAAACATTTCTGAAGAACTCTAAAAAATACTTAGGCAAATTGCCTACTAGAATTAAGTCAATGGCAACACCACACGAATACATATTATTCAAAACGTTTTGTACAGCTTCATCAAATTATATGATTTGACAAACTGGTCAATGATACTCAAACCACAAGTCAATTTATTAATGAATGTAGTATTTCGTAAATATAATAGAATAGTGTAAACACGCCAATTTACCTACTCATTTAATGTAGGTAATTAATAGATAAAATTGATTTGCATATGTACAGATACGTAATGTAAACAATGTACATAAGTACCAAACATAAGCATATAAGGGAAGAAACAAAAAAAATTAAAATAAATTTTAAAAAATGGCATCGTTGATGAGGAATACCCAACTTGAGAAAATTTACTACAGTATTCCCATTTGACCATAGTTAGTATCCAGCTCATATTTGTCTATTTACATACTTTCCTACTTGAGGTGGGTTATTTCCTCGTCGGCTTTCCAAACGCGGCTCGCATTGTTGCGTCTACTTCCGCCACACGCAGCGTGACGCAGCGATGTTGACTCGTTGGGCGTCGCTTCCGCCCCCCTGCCTCTGTCGCTGCCACCCCGTCGCTCCCCGCCCCCGCAGAATCTCGCCACCGCAGACTCCCTCCCCAGCAGACCCCGCAGCCACCGCCTATCACGCCCCTCCTCCGACCCTGCAGCCCTCACCACCTCCGAAGCAAACACCCCCGCCACCCACCGCCGTCACCACCCTCACCGCTTACACCACCCTCTCCACCCTCACCGCCCTCATTGCCATCACCGTCCTCGCCTGTCTCACCACACTCACCGCCCTCGCCGTCCTCGCCGTCCTCACATTCCCTCACCGCCCTCACCGCCATCACCGTCCTCACCACCCTCACCGGCATCACTGCCCTCACCACCCTCACCGTCCTCGCTGCCCTCACCACACTCACCACCCTCAACACTCTCACCGCCACCGCTGTCCTCGCCGCCCTCATTGCCCTCAGCGCCCTCACCACCCTAGCAGCCCTCGCCGATCTCGCCACCCTCACCGCCCCAACCGCCCTCACACCTCCCTCACCGCCCTCACCACCCTCACCCCCTCACCACTCTCACCACCATCGCCGTCTTCGCCGCCCTCAACTCTCTCACCGACTTCACCGACCTCGCGGTCCCCGCCCCCCCGTGCGATACGGCCGTCATGTCAACCCGCCGCTCCGACTTCCTCGTCGTCCCATCGCCACCGTCGCTTCCACCTCTTCTGACAGTCCAATCCTCTTCCATCACTCAATCCTCTTACGCGTCTTCCTGTATCAGCCCTTCCCGCTTCCCCACCTCCACCACCACTCCCCTCCCTCGTACCACCCCTGCCATTCCCTGCCAGTCCCACGGTTCTCGTCACCCGCGCTGCCTGCCTTCACAGCCACTGCCTCCCCTTTCACTCCAAACTCCCTCACCACCGCCGCCGAAGCGCTCACAGCGCCGCTCTGCGGGGCGCTTGTTAATTATTCACGTGTAAACCTAATTGCTGTTGGCGTGTTGTTCGCCGGTTGTTGGCTTGTTGTTTGCGCTCCTCTCCTTCTTTCGGGGAGCGCGCTGGCGGCGGCGGCGGTACCGCCCAAGGCTCGCGCCTCGCCCTTTGCGCTGATTGTGGCGCAGGGCCCGACGTAAGGGAGAGCGCGCTGCCGCGGCCGCCCGGCGCCCGCAAAGAATAAAAGGAACACATCGTGCCGCTTTGTGGAATTATTCAAATCTTTGAGAGGGGAAAAAGTGTTGGAATGGATCAGACGAAAGCGAAATGTAGATTTAGCTGACGTGAAGTGAAATGTAGTGCATATTATGTGCGAATACAAAAGAAGTGTCAGGAAAAACAATTGAATTAGAATATTGTGTTAATAAAAATGAATGGTGCTTCAATTACAGAGCAAAAAGTGTTTTATTAATATGTTTAAATGAGTTATCGTGTCCCAGTTTTTTAATCAGTAATATCTGATATATATTCTTATCTCCCAAAGTTCAATCTTTTACTGAAAGAATAGAATTATATTTCCTACATATTGTGCATTCTTAACTTTTCAAATGGAAGGACATGGTTACTGTTTAACAAATATTTTCAATTAATGCTTCAATTTCATTAATTCGTTTTAATTCAAATACGCAATTACTTTCTTTAAGTAGACACAAAGGATAATCGCGTTTACAGCTAAATTACTTCGGTATTTTCTTTCTTTGTTTTGTTTCATGGTTTTAATTTGTGTAAGTTAATATTTAATACTAATTAAATATTCAAGTAGTCTCTAGCATTAATTGTGCACATGTTACAACCAACGTAACAGAACATCTCTCTTAACAAATAGTGAGCGAAACATTTGTTTTATCACCTCTGTTATATGGTTATAGTGGTCCACATTGTAAACGTCACTATTCACCGAAATCGACAGTGCTTGGCGCGACTATCTTGTTTGCGCGGGGCACGACAACTCGTCAAGTGGCCGAATAGGTAGTTGCGACGGACGGGGCGGCGTAACGCACCCGGCGATCCGGTGGCGTTAACGCCTGGCGCAAGTGGGTGGGCGAGCGAGCGAGCGTGCACGATTAGAAACGGGATGGACAGAAGAATAAATGGGAGGACAGGCGGATGATGTACTAGAAGCGTGCGCGAACGAGAAAGAATGAGTGGAAAAGCCTGTGAATGAGCAAGCGAGGGAAATGACGTGGCAAGTGGGCGAAGAAACGGATGGACAATCGAAGAAGAGGGCTGGGAAGTGAAAACTGACGGCGATGGGATGTGATCGGATAGAGCAGGTAATAGACAAGCGACGCGGATAGGTAAGCGGAATGGAGAGTCGGCTGTTGAACGAACGAGACGGACAAGCGAGAGGGGTTAGAGAAGGGACTCTTAGAGGAAGGGAGTGGGCGAGAAAGCAAGTGATGAGTGAGCGGGAAGGCGTACGAGTGAACGAGTTGTCTGAGGCAAGTAAGCAGGCCAGTGAGCGGGCAAATGAGCCAGCGAGGAGAGAAGTAAATCGGCATGTGAGCAGGTCTGTCAACTGATGAGCGAGCCAACGAAGAAACGGAGAAGAGAGCGGGTGAGTGACTGTGAGTGTACGACTAGTGATCTGGTGAGCAAGCGGTAAATTAAGCTGTGAGTTAACTGGTGAATGAACCGATAAACGAAATGGCAAGAGACCTGACCAGTAGACTGGCGAATGGGCTAGCAAATGAGCTGGTGCTTAGGCTGACAATTAATTTCGAGATTGGCTTCACGAGTGCGCAAAAGTGTGACTTGATGAATAAACTGGCGAGTATTCTTCTAGAGTTATAGCCTGCTAGTGGTTATCGAGTGATATGAGCGGGCGATATAGTGAAGGAATGAGAGCGAATGAGAAGGAGTGAGCGAACGAATTGGCTGACAAATGAGGCGAGTTGTTCCAGGCCACTGAGTTGGCCAGTGAGTGAGACTGGACGGGCAAGAGAGTAGGTGGAGGAGCGGGCGAGTGAGATAAAGGTGGGCAAGAGCAGAACTATTTTTACGAGTGAGTGGACGTGTAAGGGGGTGGTCGAGAAATCGGGAGGCCGGTCGGGTTAGTGAACGAGCAGACGGGTGGGCGAACGGGCGTGAGAGCGAGTTGGCAGTATACTTGCGGGCGAGTTGGATCAAGATGAGAAAAAATTTTGCCCGGCGATTCAGCACCCAGAGAGTAGGCATGCAAATGACTGAGCGGGAACGCGGGCGGACGAGTAAACGCATATTCGGGCCGACGGGCAAAGTGAACGAACAAGCGGGTGGGTGAAAGGGCGTACGAGCAAATCAGTAAAGAACAAGATGGCGACTAAATAAAGGTGGTCAGTGAAGAGCGAAACTATTTCGCCCGGTGACTGAGTCTGCTAGTGAGTGTGCGTGCAAAAGTGTGGGCGAGAACGCGGGCGGCCGAGCAGCCGAGATGTCAAGCGGGCGCGTGGGCGAACGAGCCATCGAGTGCCGCATCCGTCCTTACGACCGCAACAGCGATTTCGGCACTGCGTAGGCTTTACGGTCATGTGCGAGGCGTCGCTCCTCTTTGCACACGCTCGGGACGACGAGCAAATCGGCGGGCAAGGGGGCGGACCGGTCGGCGAGTGGGGTGAATTGGCTGGAGGGGTCGCGGGCGAAGCGGCGGGTGAAGCAGCGAGCGAGGCGGCGGGCGAGGCGGCGCCTAAGTGGTGGGCGAGGCAGCGGACCTGGAGGCGGTCGGTTAGGCGGGCAACGCGGCGAGCAAGTGGGCGGGCCGTTCGGCGAGCGGGGGTGGTGGGAAAAGCGGGCGAAAGCTGCGAGCGAAAGGATGTGGGCGGGCCGTCCGACTGGGTGGCGGGTGAAGTGGCGGGCGAAGTGGAGGGCGAGGCAGCGGGCAGAGTGGGGGTCAAAGTAGTGGGCGAGGCATCGGGCCTGGAGGCGGACGGGTGGGCGGGCGAAGCGGTGGGCGTGTGGCCGGCAATTGGGCGGGCCGGTCGGCGAGCGGAGTGGTGGACTGGGCGGCGGGCGAGGGGACGAGCGACGTGGTGGACGAGGCAGCGGGCGTAGAGGCGCGCGGGGAGGCGAGCGCGCCGGCGAGCCGATGGGCCGGTGGGCGGGCTGATCGGCGGGCTGGGCGCCCTTTGGCGGCAGACGAGTGGGCGACGGCGTAGCCAATCAGAGGATGAAATTTCCAAGCACCTCGTAGCAGCTTATCTGCGTTCCTGCCATTCTGCTAATGATGGAATCGGATCCTGAAGCAAGAGAAGAGCCTCTTTAAATCGGAGTGAAGGGTGGGGATGCGAGACAGTAAACTCAATATTAGGGAATTTAACGTCGTTTAAACAATGTACAAAACCAATACGAATAACATGTAAAATTACATGTGATATTCACCATATTAATTGTATTAAAATAGTTTAAGAATACTGCTCAGAATGTACAGTTTTCGAATGTAAACCTTTGAAATAGTTACAATTTTGTGATAAATGTTTAAAATATTAACTGCAGTAAAACCAAATAATTTATAACTAAAAACTATTCAGATAGTTTATTTATAAGTACTATTCAGTTTATGAATTTTTTTATTTATAACTACAAAATATTCAGTTCTTTTAGTTTACTAATTAGTTAATGCAACGCTTGGAGAGCTACGCTATGCAACGGGCCTGCCTTAGTATATGTAGTGATGAGATGACTTTACCTTACTAATAAAGCATCTCATCTCGGGTAATGTCATCTTTCTCAATCTAAAGTATCTTTTTCAAAATATAAATTATATATTATAACAAAATGGAAGCATTTATGATCCAAAAAAATATTCCTCTCAGTAATAATCTTTCTACGTAGTATACACATCGAGAAAATACTTGAATATAATATAATTTATGAAATTAGAACTAATTTGACTAATGAAATAAAAATATCAAGCTACATCACATCATAATTATCAAAATTTCCTTTCATGACCGTACACAAAGATATTCCCGCAACGACGGAATGTAATCACCAGCCCACGTGGTTACGTGCGTTCTTGCAATATAGTATAATTTGCACGTCCCTCAATCCTTCATTAATTCGCCATGTTCCCACTCACGCATTCCGTCGCCCGTCCTCGTCCGAAGAGCTCAGGCCCTAATTGAAATGCCGCCTATGGCCGAGGCATTCAGTCCCAGATAATTGCTCTGTGACCCGATCTTGAGTGCGCCGCTGCCGACAATCCCATCTACACTGTCGCCGCCACCGCAACATCACGTCCTCGCTCCGCAGGCTCTACCTCGCCGTCTTGCCATTGCCGCCTCTCGCTCACTTACGGCGACCATGCGTCTTCTAATATCCGCACCTCCGTCTCCATTTCTGCAGCGCCTACCTCAACTAACATCTGCCTCGTCACCTCCTTCACTACCGACGCTTCTGGCAGCAATGCCTCCGCCAATTCCCTTGCCACCTGCGCCGTCAACCCTCCAACGTTTCTCCTCCATCGTCACCTCTCCATTGACACCCCTCCATAAGCACCCGTCACTCTTCCATCGCCACCCATCTATCGTCACCTCTCCATCGACACCCCTCCATCATCACCACTCCATCATCACCCCCTCCATCAGCACCCCTCCATCTTCACCCCTCCACCGTCACGACTCCTTCATCACTCCTCCATCGTCACGCCGTCGTGCTTCCCTAGATCTCTGTGTCAAATGACAAATCGCCGTTTCTCCTACATCTACCTCTATCGCCACCATGTTCCCTACAGTTCGCTCATACAACCACCACCACATCTGCGCCACCTCCACAATCTCTCCACACAGTTTCTTTATCCAGCAGTATCACCACTGCCGCCACTTCAGTGTGAACCACCGCCATCATATGGCATCTCATATCACCGTCAGCACACCACCGCCACCAAACCCGTCTTCTACCACTACTGCCTTCACCTCCACTAGCAACGGAACTAGCACTACTACTATTAGTAGAGAATTGACTACGTAGATAAGTAGATACTGACTATAGTAGATACTCGTATTCCACCTCCTGCTGAAATAGCTTTGATACAAACCGTGCAGCATCGTTTATTAGAAAGCTGGTAAATGCCAAGGTGCGAGTCCTAGCGGAGACGAATTTTCAATAGCTGGGTCGAGATATGCCTTTGTCTAGGGGGAATTCTAACGGCCGGGTGCAAACGTGAGCCTCCTCGGCTTGAGTCCATATCTTCGTCTCTGTCTGGGTGTTGCCGTGACGCATCTTGCGAGGCCGACGTTTCGTTGCAGGCGTTCAAGTTCATGCGTTCATGTTGCAGGCTTCCTTAGGGCAAGTATGTCCTGAAAGGCACGCCTGTGTGTTGGGCAAGATCTGCAGGGAAAGGACGTTTGTCTGTTGGGAAAGGCCTGCAGGGCAAGGACACTTTCTGTTGCAGACTATCCTAGGCAAGGATCGTCCTTGCCCTGAGGAAGCTAGTAATAGATGACAGGTGAAATGTCAGCGACGAAGATAATGGTTGGCTGCTCTATCAGTTTTTCCTGGTATTCCTAGGCAGTGCCATGCGAATGTGGGAACAATACTCTAAATAACTACATTACGATGGACTTGTTAGGAGATGGGGGCCATTCCTCGCTGGCAGAGGAGGTACTTGGAGAAACCTCCGCCTGACGATCGGCTTGATAAGTTTAGTTCTGTATCGGAACTCACGTTCATTCAGGGAGAAACACCTCCCACTCCTATTTAAGGCATGCACTACACTTACGGAACAATGACTATGGACTACTACAATAACGAAACTATGACTAATGACTTTGGAATCAATGCTCAATCACTTACGTCTGCGTCACTACCACCACTGCCACCATCAATACCGCCATCACCACATTTACAAACATCTCTTCCACTGCCGTCACTTGCACTGTCATCATTACTTTTACCAAAAACATTTCCACCACTACTGCCTGTACCAGTAACACTCCCACCACTTCAACGATAAACACCACCGTTATTACCACTACCACATATAAGACTACCATCATCAACACCTCTGACACCACCACAACCAACATTACCACCACCGTAACCACTACCAACAGCACCGCCAGTACCACTAGGTTCACAACTACCACTACTGCCACTACCACCACGAAAACTACCTCCAACACAACCACTATCACCAGTATCCCAACTACCACTACTGCCACTACCACCATCACGACAGCTACATGCAACCTAACACCACCGCAACCCCCACCACTCCACCACTACCCCAACCACTTCCACAACCACAGTCCTCTCCACAACCCCGCCATCACCTCAGCTCAGCGTCGCATTGCGCGCGCGGGAGGGGCGCGCAGCTGCCGGCGCCGTAATCCTCTGTAAACGAAGCCGACGACGTGACGGCGGCGGCGCCGCGACGCCGTTTGAGGACGCGTGCGGGCGGGACAAGCCGTTTCCGGGCGCGATGGCCTCGTAAAGCCCCACGAATCGCAGGCATTAGCCGCGCCGCGCGTCTATGGCCGTTTTAATTACCGAGACGCTGTTTTTAGCGGCGGGCGGCGACATGGCGGCGGAGCGCGACGCCCCGCGGCCCGCAGAATCTGTCGCGCGCCGGAGAGACGCGGCGTTAACGCGGAGTTGCAGTTCTCCGCCCGGCACTGGGGCAGCGGCATCGCTCGGGAATGGAGACGTTGAATACTGTTTGGAGGGCCGACGTCTTTATTAATCCCTTTAGAAGGCGGGAGTTCAGTCCTATGACTCGTTTTCTCAACAGTTCCCCCGGATGACCTCGCTAAAGTTGTGGCCATCTATAGAACAATTGACTTTGCCTCTTTCGGAAATAAGTGTTTATTTCTGTGAAGTTCTGACAATCGCTATGAAAGGTGTGTCTCGTGCACGTTTTAGAAGGCCACTGTTTCTATTAGTCTCTTTTGGTAGCAGGCGTAGAAATCAGTGAGTGTAAACGGAATCGGTCCCTGAATGTTATCGTAGAAGTTAGTCCTGTGTATCTATAATACGTCAGGTGACTCGAAGTGACAGTGTCTTATTCGGAAACAAGAGTGAACTTCTGAGTGTTTCCTACCTGTACCCAGATGATCGCTCTTTAGTCACCTTGTATTCTCTCTGGAGAATCACAGTCATAAGCGCGTCGTCCTTGTCGCTCAGAATCTGTCGCGTGCCGTAAAGAAGGAGTTGCGGTGTAGGGCCGGCCTCCACCTCGCCTCCGTCTTGCCTCTGCCTCGCCTCCGCCTCGCCTCCACCTCGCCTCGGCCTCACCCCCGCCTCGCCGCTCCACCCCTGCCTCGCCAGTTTCCGCCTACCCAGTCTCCGCCTCGCCGTGGGCCCGGAATCATCGCTCGGGAGTGAAGAATACGTATACACTTTGGAGGATCACTGTCTTTGTAAATCTCTTTCAGTGGAGGGTGTCCTAGGACTGTTTTCAGAACAATGTCCGGATGATAAAATTGTACCATTCGTTGATCATTAGGACAACAATTGATTTTGTTTATTTCGGGAACGAGTCGGCATTTCTGGGCGCTTCTCACCAGTGGCCGGACGACCTCTCTGTAATTGCCTCTTTATCGCTCTGAATGAGTACTGTCTTTCGTGTTCTCATTAGGAAGCGGGTGAGTGCATATCTAAGATTTGACGACAACACCTAAAGTCATTATTCACCAATTAAATACTTGACGCCGACACGACGTATTTTTTTATAATTTTGCAATCGATGCTTTAAGAATGTTTGGTTATATTTAGGTTACTGGCAATTTTGTCTGCTGGACAAAAGGATTAAGAGATTAAGAGAAACTTCAAAATCAAATATAGCAAATCACACATCATGAAACGATACAACTGGTATGACCTTCGAATCAAATGTTCGGTCACTCAATTTATGTTTACATAATCAACTTCCCGCAGCTAACCCTACCTGGCATTGTCAGTTGAAACATTTTGTTACCAGTTTCATATAACACGTTGCTATTTTAATCGTTCTCATACCATCAAATTTTTATGCGAAACGGTACAATGTAAACAAGGCACGATATATTTTTGGACCAAAAATTGCTTGGAAATTGCTCCGTGTAAAACAGGATGAAAGGCTTGTACTGCGGCGCTGTGTGACGTCATATTCTTCTTCCGCCTCGGCAGCCTCGCCCGTCCGGCAACCGCTCGCTCGCCCAACCGATCACTGGCCCGCCCTCGCGCCCTCCCACCCACGCGTCCTCCCGCCGGCCCCCCCGCCCTCCCGACAGCTGGCTTGCTCGCTCGCCCGCCTGTCTGACCGACCGCACAACAGAACGCCCAACCGCCAAATCGCCAACAACCCAACTGCCCACCGAACCGCCCACCCGCCATACCGCCCGCCCAACCTCCAGCCCGCCCAACCTCCGGCCCGCCCAAACACTCCCCTGCCCAATCACCCGCCTGCCCAACCACCATCCTGCCCAACCACCCCCTGCCCAACCACCCCCCTGCCCAACCACCCCCCTGCCCAACCACCCCCCTGCCCAACCACCCCCCTGCCCAACCACCCCCCTGCCCATCCACCCCCCTGCCCAACCACCCCCTGCCCAACCAACCGCCTGCCCAAACACCCACCTACCCAACCACCCCCCTGCCCAACCAACCGCCTGCCCAACCATCCGCCTGCCCAACCACCCGCCTCCTCTCTCGCTCGCTCCACCCGCTCACTCTCCTTCCCACCGACTCACCATCAAAACTGTGCACGCGCCGAAACGTCTATCCGCCCGCCCACCCTCCCACCCGCCCATCCACTGTCCTACCCGCCTGCCCACCCTCCACTGGCCGCCTGCTCGCCCGCTCACACGCACACCCATCCAGTCTGCCTCGCTGTGGCGCGTAGCTGAGCGCGGTGCGTTTACCGGCGGCCACTCGCGTTACCGCCGGCCGCCTCTTTGTGCGGGTGTGCGGTTACGCGCCGCGGCCGTCGCACGCACACGCGCAACTTCCCACGCACCCGCCATAATGGGGCACTGGCGTGGGGATGGGGCTGCGGGCGAACGGGACAGCGTTGGCACACGAGGCGCGACCCAGTGGAACCCATAACATTGAAAGCGTTTGCTATTAGTGTTATGTTGATTATTGGTATGACATTCACAACTATACGAATTGAAAATGATAATGTTGAAGTCGTATTCAAACGTTCATTTTTTAAATATATTGTTATTTAGAGATTAGACGTCATCGATTTGCTATTTTTTTCTCATTTATTGAAAATCGTACTAAAATTTTTTTGACGAGTTAAATTTTTACTTGGTTACATCCTAGTAAACATACATAAGAGCAGTAATCTAAATGAACTCTACATGGCCTTTACATGGTCTGAAAGTCACCCTTTGGAAAATTTAATTCTTGTGTACATTAAAACAAGTCTATGCAAATTTGTTTTATTAAGATGCCTAAACTCAGCTTCGATGCATTATATTACATATATTATATTTTAACGTTATATTTAATTCTCATTATTTGAAAGAAAGAATAAAATTTATAATTTTATATTGAATAAATTTTGTTAATCCAATATTATATAACCTAAAGACACGCCTGAAAAGTTACAATAAGACTTATGAGCTATTCGCCAATTCTGTACACAGAAAAGGAGAAAACGCCTTAAATCTCAATATTTATGGAGTAATAGGAGCAGCGCACAACCAAGTGAGTAATTAACCTGAGGGCGTCCTCCACCTTCTTCGTAATTTCTAATTAGTCGCCCTCCTTTGAGCGCGCGCCCTCCCACGTCCGGCGGCTGCTGGGGCCGTATCTCTTCCCGGCGGTGACGCTTGCACGCCAGGGCGCAGCACGGGCGCGGGGCAGGTGGCAGCGGCGGCAGCGGCGGCGGCCGCCTCCTTGAAACTTCGTAAACCTTTATCCCCGAAGCGGCGCCTAGCAGTGCGGCGGGGAGGGGGCGGGCCGCTCAAAGGCCGGCGTATTAAGCCGCGAGCCACCGCCCCGGATTTACGAGCGGACCGGAACTACGAGTCCCCCTGCCCGCGCATTCTTTCAGGCCGCGCGCGCGACGCACGCGGCGGGGTGAGGACGTCGTCGTAAGGACGTGGCGGGGTGAGAGGTGAGGACGGACCGAGGGCGGGGAAGCGCCGCCCGCCCACGCGTGTTCCCAACTTGTCCGCTGGGCGTCGTGAAAAGGCGCCGCTTTCGCCGCCAGCACCCGCTGAAAGCGCCGTCCTCGCCGTCCTCGTCGCCAGAAACAGTGCAGCTTCGTAAACGCAGGACGCGGCACCGATTGTCGCGGGTGCCGAGCGGCGCCGCGGAGGCGCGGCGCGGGGACGAGGCGAACTTTTACAATGGCCACCCGCTGAAAGGGCTGCCGCCGGACGAGGGACAGATTTGTCGTCCCCCTTCCCGGGCCCTGCGGAACCCCCCTTTTGTGCGCTAAGTAACGGCGGTGGAGCCTCGCGGCCCCGTAGTTCCGCAACCGCTGCCCGAAGCGTATTACCTGGCGCAGCCGTGCCTGGCCGCCCAGTTAGGGGAGGGTGGAGCGGTGCCGGGCGGGGCGGGGCAGGGCAGGCCGTGGTGGGGCCGGCGGGACCGGGACGGGGCGGGGCCGGGCGGGCAGAGGCGAGGCGGAGCGGGGCGAGGCGTTGCGGGGCGGGGTGATGCGGGGCGGAGCTGGGCAGGGGTGGGCTGGGTGAGGCTGAGTTGGGTGGGACAAGGCGGGTCAGACCGGAGCAAAGCGTAGTAGAGCGGAGCGGAGCGGGTTGAAGAGGTGGGGTGGGGCAGAGCTGAGCGGGACGAGGCTGGGCGGGATGGAGCGGGGCGAGACGAGACGTGGCGGAGCGGAACGTGGCGAGGCGGGAAGGGGCGGGGCGGGATCCCCCGCAAGTCCCGTAAAGTGTCGAAATCGCGCTCGTGAATATCCGCCCGGCTTTAATAAGGTGGCGCGGGCACCGCGAGATATCCGCTCGTGCTCCCACTCGGTCGTAATCGTAATTTAAGCACCGGTTCCGGCTCCTCCTGGCCCTTCTAAAGAGCGTGGCGTAGATCGTAAATAATGAGGCAGGAATGTGATGAAGATGAGGTGGTGAGGGTCAGGTGTGCAAAGTCTTATAGACCGGTTTTGTGGGGTTTTGAGATTTTCGTAACGAGTGAGAGTAGTTTTCTAATTTTCTAAGTGGTAACTTGTGTTGTAACGTGGCTGCATTCTCATGGCATAAAGTATTCTAATAAGTGACATAATTCACAACTTTATCCTGGTAATTATTTTTAATGCCCTCCCAGTTGGACTGAATCTGTTAGATTCATGCATATCTGTTTATTGTTTTTACGGAAGTAATATCAACCCTTTCTTAGAAATCACTGGTGTAATGTCCGCTTATTTTGGGCTTTTGTGGAGAATGAGTGTGATCTTGCTCCGTGAGATACATCGTGACTAAAAGTGTCACAGAAACATCATTGTCAGTTATATCAGTTATAGGCCAGTTCGCAACAGTACAACATGAGTAGCTTGATGCACTGTTTTTTTGTATTGTTGGGAAGCAATTAAGTTGAAAAAAGCAAGACTGACTAAATTTCGTGAATAAAATATAAGAATATTTAGAGAATGCCAATGTGATTTGAACCGCATAAATGTCTACTAGTGTAATACATGAATTTGAACATTTGTGTAAATAATAATCTCAAAAGTGGTCTAAAGTGTTAATGCATAAAAAATCAATAAAATGTGATTTGATGAACGTGTGTTTTTTATCATGATCTATCACAGTGTATTTGAGAGATACATGAAGACTACTGATGTACTTTTTAAGGTCGCGATCGATGGAAAAAGCATATTTTACTGTATTTTTTCCAGAATACATAAATAGTACTCGATCTCAATTGTTTAATTTTTCTCTTAGAAAATACATATAAAGAATCTACAGAGAGTTATACAATAGGTTCTTGAAAAGTATAAAATGCACTACATTTCGAAATAATATTAAATTAATGCTGTCATACCTGTGATTTGTGATCGGGTTCTACAAATATGAAATCATGGTGAAAAGTAGCAAAAAGCAGTACCACTGAATGTTTCTTACAGAGTATTCAAGGGTCCAAAATTTAGATTGTGTAAGCGATCATAGTTAGAAATTTCTGAAAATATCTTCTAATCAATGTCTATAATCCTTTTCAAAGAAACGATCACAAAGTGACACGAATTATAAATATTCCCTTATTTGTCTATTAAATGGTAATATCGAATTATATAGTAATAGAATTAGCCATATTCATTCACGTATTGCAATATTACCACGTTTACGGATGTGTATGTATATAACTCCATAATAAGTAAGACATAAATTTTTAATAATCACGAGACATTTTTAATTATACACTGGTATTTCCATTTCATTGTGTTATGCAAAGCGAAACGAGTTCGTATTGGAAAGTGTGAATTCCAAATCGTATTCATATTCTTTTTAATTACATCATACAGTACTAGTTAAATGTGTACAACTTCGCTTTGATAATATCATTATAATTATGCTATAAAACTGCATGAGACTGCTGCGGAAAGCAAGAAATAAGATCCATGAAATTACAAAAACCTAATTAAAACGTAATCAAAACGAAAAACCAATTATCGAATAACAATCGAATATCATGGAAATGTGATCTCCTGTTTGTTTTTCGACAATGTAGAGTTTTAATGGTATCAAAAGATATTTTCAATTGGAATTTTGAAATAATGAGTTCAGGCCACTAACAAAATTCCATGCAAGCATAAAATAACACATGCGTGTTGGCATAACTCATGTTCATCTGAATGAATATTCAGAATTGTGAATTAATGATTAGAAAGTGTATAAATGATTTAATGGTACGTGGTCTTTTTATGAAGAAACGTTGTCTATGGACTATAGGTTTCAATTCTGAGTTACAAAATGCGGCCAGATGTGAAACATTTACTCTCTAGGTAACTGAAATTATACGCAATATTCTTTGGTTCTACCACGTCCATCATCAATAGACCAGTTGCTAATTGACATTTATGAATTGAGGATATTATGTTTGAAACTTTTTTAAATATAATTTTGACAAATATATTGTGTTCTTGGAAAAATAATAGATATGCATCAGAAGAGAATTCTATTTTTCCCTTGGGGTAATTGGAGCCTTCAGATTTCAAACATACTCGTAGCTCAGTAAAATAATTCATGTATCTAGTAATTTACTAAGTAATAGAAATATAGATACTACCGCCTTGGGATCTATATTACTATTTTCCAATGCGCACATATTTTGAAAGATCTCTGTAGCCTTGCATGTGAGAGCACACACGTGTTCGAAACTTGCCATGTGAGAGTGGGAACTCATTTGGTAATATTGTTATGTAAAGAAGTGTTGTACACTATATACACTACTACGACTTTGTAGAATTTATAAAGACTGATTTTGTTAAAATATGTTGTTCGTTGCAGGTCTAGAAAGTTTTTTTCTTTTTCGATGTGCGTAATACTTTTTGGAGAACGATTTTATGTGTTTTTCACCAGTATTTTTGCTACTGAAAGCTTCTAACAGTCTACTATTATTCTCGAGGTCATATGTTTTTATCCATTACAAATAGATAAACGAAAGAGAAAATGTTCAAATGAAATTCTAAGCTGTGCATCTATGTCCATACGGAACATGGATTTGTTTTTTTCAATGAGATTTATTGTTAAAATGATATAAACAAATTTACTTGCTGCCATTGCGATTTATAAAATTTATAGTGTGAGGTACTGAAATGAAATTCACAGCAATGAATAAAGTGATTTACACTCATTTTTAATGTTTTAGTCAAATTGTGAAATTGAAATTTTATGCCCTAAGCTTATAAAGAGAAAGTCATCAATTCTCCAAAACAAACGTCATATGCAATAACAACCAATTAATGGTTTTGAAAACTATTTAGGAATTTCACTTTGTGTTGAATGTTAATTTATTTCAATGGAATTTAATTTTAGTTTCGAAAGTTAAATACGTATGTCTTGATTCTATTAAATACTTATGATGTTTATAATAGTCCTGCCCCCATATAATAAATGAAACGTTGCTTGATGTCAACTAACGCATTGAACCATAGGTCCAAAAATCAACAATAACAGCAACAATAACGGTATTATTATAAACATGTCTGTTACTTTCATTAATATACAACTACAGCATTAAGACTTTAGGATTCAATATATAGTGACTCTATGAGGCTCCTGTCTTCCTCGTTTCCTTCAAAAATTCGTTCGTATTCTTCACCGCTCCTTCAAAAAATAGTTAAATTTCGGACTTGATTCATTAGTAAATACTTTCAACTCGACATTAAAATAGTTGTTAACGTTACTGAGAACAGACAAATACATCATTGTCAACATGACTCCAAAGAACAAAAATTAATTATTTTCTTCCATTGTGCATTGCTCAAAGCCCAGATGAACCAAATACGACAAACGTTTGTTCCTTATTAGTGGACATCCTCGGATCGTGTGTTGTGTGGAATCGTTGGCTTGAAGGCGGGTGACCGGTCGTAGTTCCAAGCGCCGCGCGGTCGTTCCACTCCGCTCCGCTCCACTCCACTCCACTCCACTCCTCTCCACTCCACTCCACTCCACTCCACTCCACTCCACTCCACTCCGCTCCTCTCCGCTCCTTTCAGCTCCACTCCGCTCCACTCCGCTCCTCTCCGCTCTTCTCCGCTCCTCTCCGCTCCTCTCAGCTCCACTCCGCTCCACCCCGCTCCTCTCCGCTCCTCTCCGCTCCTCTCCGCTCCACTCCGCTCCACTCCGCTCCTCTCCGCTCCACTCCGCTCCTCTCCGCTTCACTCCGCTCCACTCCGCTCCTCTCCGCTCCGCTCCACTCCCCTCCGCTCCTCTCCGCTCCACTCCGCTCCTCTCCGCTCCCCTCCGCTCCTCTCCGCTCCTCTCCGCTCCGCTCCACTCCCCTCCGCTCCGCTCCACTCCCCTCCGCTCCTCTCCGCTCCACTCCGCTCCTCTCCGCTCCTCTCCGCTCCACTCCGCTCCTCTCCGCTCCCCTCCGCTCCGCTCCACTCCCCTCCGCTCCTCTCCGCTCCTCTCCGCTCCTCTTAGCTCCACTCCGCTCCTCTCAGCTCCACTCCGCTCCACTCCGCTCCACTCCGCTCCTGTCAGCTCCACTCCGCCCCTCTCAGCTCCACTCCGCTCCTCTTAGCTCCACTCCGCTCCACTCCGCTCCTCTCCGCTCCTGTCAGCTCCACTCCGCCCCTCTCAGCTCCACTCCGCTCCACTCCGCTCCTCTCCGCTCCTGTCAGCTCCACTCCGCCCCTCTCAGCTCGGCACCGCGTTGCGCTGCTCCGCTGTTCCGCCCATCGATCCGGGCGGCGCGGCCACTGATTGGATTACACAGACGAATTTGTCCCAACTGTCGGCCGGATGAGGTTTCCGCGCTCAGATCCGCTGCCGTGGTCGCACGCGACTGCCTTGCGTACAGCCAGCGGAGTCACCGCGGAAATGACAATCAGTTTTAGCTCCAGACGCAAGAAAACAAACGTAGGCCCGTTTTACACGGTCATTTTTTCAACATTTTTCGTCGGTTCAATATAGAGACGGACCAGTCTGGATGTTATTTGTAAGTGATGCACGATTTGTTTTTTGGTACAGATTTCATCCAGTTTGACCACTTCGTTCCTGGCGCCACTGTTCGGAACTTTCTTTGGTTTGCTATGCTTGTGGTGCAATTTGTTCATTTTGTACAATTTTAAAGAGCGTTCTAATATGATGAATTGTAAAATGAAGTGATTGTGTAGTGAGAAATAAAACATGTACTGTCTTCAAATGTCTTCTCATTCCGTGATCTGTCCTAATATAACCTAACTTAATTTGTAACCATTGTTACTATGTTCAACTGTTTGATCTTATTGCGGCGTCCGGGGGAAATATTTACATTGCGATTGCCTGCAAAAATCAAAATGACCGTGTAAAACGTTGGAACTCGTTCATCCAGTTTCGGTATCGAAATAGGAGAATTTTCTGTACAGAAAAATGATGAAAAAATGACTGTATAAAACTGGCTTTAAACTCTATTGATCATGTGACTAATGGAATTATAGTCGTAAGGCTCGACGTTTAATTGAGCTTTGGCAATAGCGCCATTGCTTTATGCTTTATTACTATTTCAAGCCTTGAGAACCATTTCAAGCCTTGGGAAAAGCGTTGGGGTTTGTATAATAGATCGAAGAGAGTAGACAATTGCTGAGACATATGAACAACGGTACCAGTCAAGAATTAACAATTAACCATCACGCAAGAAGTTATAGATTGTATGTCCCCGCGCAATGGGTGTGCAGTCTGGGATTTTGGAATGGCTTTTTTAGAATGTAGGGAACAGAGTTCGTTATGAGCATGTAACCTACCACGAAGAAATGAATTTCTCTTATTTTTCGCGAATTTTCGTATCACCTCTGCAATGTTTTCAATTAATTCTTTCCAGACTTGGTGATTTTTATGAGGAATAATTGTAACTGTATCACATACGGTAAGCAGTTTAACACACTTGGAACGTTGCAACAATTCGTGTTTATTGGCGGTAATTTTGTCGTTCGAATGATGACCGAATAGATTCATACAGACGAGCACACATTATAAAAGTGTGTGATCGTGAATTACACCTAAGGTAAGACGGTATTCCAGCTCCGTCACGTGATGCTAGTACATAACGTCGTTACCTTACGCTTGGCGCTAAAACTCCCTTAATAACAAGCCACTGACTTGAGGACTTCAAGAGTTTTCTTAACTGTGTCGTTTTGGATTCAAGCAAAATTCTAGCAGGGATTATTTTGTCTAAGAAATGGTAATTTTCGAGTTCTTTCAACTTCATAAATAAATTCTTATAATTTCTAGGTTTGAAGTACAGTTACAAACAATTTTATAAATTAATTACTACAATTTACAGGTCCCTGTTACAGTTCTCATTTCATCAAATTGCAATACCGGCCAAGTTGACCCGCTTCGCTCGCGTATTGTATTAAGTCAATGTCAGGCTCGGCATAAGAAATTTACCTGAAACAACCGTGTGTCAGTGAAAAGCATAATTTTCAATGGGTTTTATGCCATATTACTCTTAGAACCTAGTCTCGACTTTTCAGTAAAATAGGGGGTTCCTCGACGTTTAAACACGTACCACGCTGAAACTTAGAAAACAATTCTTCGCCTTTGTGCAATGTAGATAATTCAATAAAAAAGGGATTCTTGAAAGGCGATTAAGATGCTGGTATGTTTTACTTTGAAAAAGAACTGAGACAAACAAAGAATTAACTAATAATTTTTGCTGTAGAAACTTTTCCTGGAATAAATTCACTGTGCTAGAGAAAAACATCCATCAAAACACGTAACACTTTTTACAATTTAACCATGAAAAATATTATTTTCTGTAATTTCGTCTTTTAATACATAGGTTTGAAGAGAAATACAATGAACTGCTTTATTTTCCCAAACATTATCACAATATCCTATTGCTTATGGTACTTTCAGTTTCATTTCTTTGTGTTAGAATTTAACACTTTGTAAAAATTATATATATATATATATATATATATATATATATATATATATATATATATATATATATATATATTGAAACCCAGAATATGTGTTTCATTACACTAATTAAATCATTAGTGTAAGAATTCAATAGCTATTCTGGACTGCGCGGTGCGAGCGCCGGGCGCTGCGAGCAGCGGGCAGCCGGCAACGGTCGCCGCCGCCACCGGTGCCCGCCGGGAGGCGAGCGTGAGAACGGCGAGTACAAGCGTGGCAGAGCGCACGTGCAAAAAGTTCGTTAGTTGGATTGAGGCGGCCGCCGCCGAAGGATGTGCCGACGTGCGGCCGGCGAAGTGGAGAGGTTAGCAGAGCGGCGACCAGTGCGGACGTGTAGCGAGGGCTCTCCGCTAGTGAATGGACGCATGTAATACGCGACATAGTTATGTGATTAGGAATCGCAAAGTAATGGACATGTAAACAGAACATTAGAAGTATCAGTATAGTAAAAGATTAGTGTTGGTAAAATAATTGACGTCGCTCTTATTAGTTGGTGCGGAGGGAACATTCTTGAAAGCGTGCGGTACAGAACTGTGACCAGTATACGGAGTAGGCGGGGGTCGTGTAATTAAACCCACTAATGGACAGTGATTCGAGGAAGGTGCGCAGCCGAGGTATCAAGATCCTGTTCGGGGAAGAATTGTTGGAGCATCAGCCGTGGATGATCACCACGCCATCTGCTGCCGACGGCCCGCAGCAGTAGCAGAGGTCGACAACCCTGTCGGCACGAGCGGCTCGACGAACTTCATAGGTATTCAAACGGGGCCCCGAAGGTATGAAAGTTGTATTTTACTCTTAATCTTGGTACCAAGGCGGAGTATAAAAACGGTGTCTGATTATGTAAATAGTAACTTTGATTTAAAATAAATCTTGTCATAATTGTATTTCTATGTATGAATAACTTCCCCAACGTTGCACCGACTTATCCTAGGACCCATTCACGTAAAAGACACCCTCTCTTAGTGTTGTATTGCAGTGAAGATATCCGGCACCACCAGGTACGTCACAGCTGGCGCCCGAACAAGTGGATAACGTATAATTAAGAAATGTGGCCCTAGGGAAGTTGGTGAAATGTTGGAAAATAATGTGCATGTAATTGATGTATAGTAGTGCAGGGTACAGATGAGAAGCAGGCAGTGAAGTGTATTATTGTAGACAACAAAAAAAAAGTAACAATACATGTGTTAGCAAAATATGCATAAGTCAAGTAAACATAATGAAATGTTGATAATTACAAAAATGTTGTTGTGTCAGTAATTGTGGGCGGATATAGGAAATTATTTGAGAGTAACCTATATAAAGTTACTATTGTAGTACTGGGGTGATGAAAACTACACACATAAATATTACAAATACTATAATGTAATAGAATTTCAAATTTTGTAAGACATAATAATAATATTTGAATTGCTTGGCAACTTTTATTAACATGGAAATTAAAGAAATGGGGAAGTAGTAATAATTCTTGTGAGAATATAAAGGTGGTTAATAGTGTTGTACAAATTGTGCACAAATTTGTTTTTCTCTTTGCTGGGAATATTTACTCAGTAGTGCATTATCTATTGGTGATGGTAAAGTTTGGGAAATTTAATAGAAAGATACCAGGTTGGGAAATATATACCAGCAGTGTAAATGTTTATTGTGAATATTTATATGATATTATTGAGGAAAATTCAGGGAGGAGATATGACATGTAAATGTGAATGATGATTATGTACATAATATAGCAATAAGTGTGTTGAAAAGTAATTTCAATTAATAAGGGATTTACTATAATCTGAAAGCATTTATGTAATAGTGTTAATGAGTGTATTAGCAGTGTATATGTGTTTAAATGGTAATAATATATGTATTGTAAGGAGTATGGTCATGCATTGGTAGGTGAGTGGAGATTTATATGGCTACTGACCTAGTGTTATTGTGTTTTGGTGGTGAATGAGGGTTGGTCGTCATTAATTAGCAATTGAAATAGGAGTGAATTAAACCATTCACGAAGAATATACAGTGTTGTGGCGGGTATAATTACTTTATAGGATAACTGTGGTATCGTTGGTAGGTGAGGCAAGAGGAAAATTTGTGCGATATTTTAGTGTAGTGGGAATCGATCGGACAGCTTAAAGCAACAGAATGGAGGCGCAAAATATAGTGCTGGACCGGGAAGAGAAGGCGGATGCAGTAGGGGAGATAGATGTAGGAATCAATAATAGCATGTCATCGGAAAGCAGGGATAGTGGCATTGGAAGTCGGTTAGACGACACGACAGGAGATAGCTTCAATAAAGAAGTAGAAGTGACATCAACACCGATGATCCAGGCAACAAGAAATCCAAATTTGGGGGGTGGGGAAAATATTCATAATGACCCCATACAGTTATTGTTGAAGATGTTCGAACAACAGAGCAGGAAATTAGACGAAATAGGTGAACAGAATAGGATGACAGAAGAACAGATTAGGAAGTCGGCTGAGGAGCAGAAAATATTCACAGTGGAGCAGATTAGGAAGTCGGCTGAGGAGCAGAAAATATTTACAGAGGAGCAGAATAGGAAGTTGGCTGAAGAACTGAATAGGAAAGTAGAAGATCAGATTAGGAAGCTGGCAGAAGAACAGAATAGGAAATTAGATGCAATAGGGGGGCGAATAGGACGCGCCGAAGAACAAATTGTGTTAACGAAGAATGAGATGACTAAAATCGCGGAGCGGGTAGAAAGTCACGAGCAGTGGACCGCCGAAGAATTAGGGAAACAGAAAAAGGAATTAGAATCCCAAGTAATCAATCTGGGGGGAGAATTAGAGAATAAGCTATATCAGCAATTAGATATTAAAACCGCTAAGCAGGACGAGAAAATTGAAAGGATACAATTGGTAGTCAAGGAAGAAATGCTGGAGAACAAGAGGGAATGCGAGGAGAAGGTTGTGTCATTACGGACAGAGATTGAACAAATAAAAGAATGCAAGGCATCCCCAATCGCAGCAAGCGGGACGGTACCATTTACCCCACCAAGATCATTAAAATTTTCAGGAGACGGGAAAGAAAATCCATGCATATTTATGAAGGCAGCAGAACGACATCTAGATGTTATCAATACTTCGGAAAGGTGTAAAATTCAATTATTATACTTAATGTTAGAAGGCAACGCAAGGATATGGGCCGATACATTCGATAAGTTTCCCGAATCAGTAAAGGCATTTAAAGATCGATTCCTTGAGCGGTACTGGAATGAGGAAATTCAAATTAATTTTAAAATCAGCTTAATGAATAATCATTGCAACCAGTCAATGGGAAGCTTGCGGGAATACGCAACAAGGCGTATCATGGAATACAAAACGCTATCCCCACCGATGAGCGATCAGGAAATAATATGTGTACTGACGAGACAGTTCCCAGTCACAGTGCAGAATCTTTTACGTAGTGTGCAGCATACCGACCTGGAAAGATTCCAGAATGTGTTAGGAGGGTACGACTTGACATTTGCAGGCGTACCAAAGAACAGAAATGAAGGGAATGTTAATATGGCTAGATCGGAACGTAACCAGGGGCAAGGGAATGATAGGAGCAACGATTACCAGAGAAACCAACGCGGAAGAGGGGGAGACGGATGGAGACCAGAGTCGGGGAACCAGAGACCGGACTGGAATAGATCTAATTCAAACCGTACGGAGACGCGAGGTGGGGGCGGGAATGCACCCGACCGATTAGCACAGCCTAGCACAAGTAGTGATCAAGGACACTATTTAAACTAATAGAGTCCGCGGTGATAGGTGGCCCCATTGCGGACGCGGAAATCGATGATGTAAACGCGGTCTCCATAAACGCTATGCAGCCGGTAACTCACGATACCCAACCGTGGCGGAGATGTAAGAACTCAGCGGTCAGAATCAGGAAATGTCCCACGATAATGATAGAATGTGAAGGTATAATTAAAGAAGCTTTAGTAGACACAGGGTGCACGACTACAGTAGTATCAGAGGAAATGTATGAGGAGTTAAAAGCAACAGGAAAAGAGATAATGTGTTTGCCTATGAATAGGGCGTATGTGATTGGAGCCACTCAGAAGAAGTCAAGCCCCATCACAAAACAAATCATGTTTCGAGCCAAGATTGGCAACCAAGTATATGAGATGGTGGCCCTGGTAGTCAAAAGATTATTGTATTCGGTAATCATAGGGACGGATTTTCTGGTCGATCACAGAGCATTTATAGATCTAGAACGGCAAGTGGTGGAGCTGGGGAGCCAGGCGATAGGATTCGACTTGGGGATGGACGAAGAACACGAAGCATGTACGGGTGTAGTGGCTGACAATTCATTAGAAAAACGAAGCAAGATAATTGACGAATGGCATAGGAAGTCGATGGAAAGACTGGATAAGCATGGGGAAGAAATGAGAAGAATTACAGAAGAACGGAATAGGAAGCTCATCGGAATATGCGAAAAACCGTATGGGAAAGCGGAGGAACTGGATAGGAAAGATGAGGTGCTAAAATTTCAATTATACCATCAAGTAGATGCTAGGGTAGCGGCAGCAGACAGAAACGAGGGGATGACGAACCAAATCCATAAAGAAGTCAAGACAGCGGAGGGCAAAACGGTGGAGGTCCAAATCGAGGCCGAGGAGGATGTTTATAAAGTGAAAGTGAAAACGGAAGAGTTGAAGTTAATAATGGATGAAGAAGTGGACATGAAAATAGAAGAAATGGAGCGTATAATAGAAGAAGAAATCGTGGAAAATACACGAGGGTGCGAAGAGAAAATAGTACACGAAGAGGTTAAACAGGAAGAAGACGAGAAAATGCCGCCAAGTGTCAAGTATGGGGTGACACCAATTATGCCTCCAAAGTCGATGAAATCTCTGGGAGATGGGACGGAAAACCCTAAGGTAGTTATGCGAGCAGAAGAACGGCACCTAGCATCAAACAACATATTGGAAGGATATAAGGTCCAGTTATTACACTCAATTTTAGAAGAGAACGCCAGGATGTGGGCAGAGAATTTTGGTATATTTCCGGAATTTTTAAAGGTATTTGAAGACAAGATTTCCGTACGAAAACGGAGCGAAGAAACTCAAATAAACATCAAGAGCGACCAGAGGAATAGCCATTACAACTACATCACGGGAAATAGTAGTGGATACAGAATGAAGAGCATTATGGAACCAACAACATTAGTTGCTCCTATAAAATATCAAGGAATTAGTTGCATGTTAACGCAACAGTATCCTGTCACCGTGCAGAGCTTACTGGGCAGAGCAGATCATACCGATTTAGGAAGGGGTTTGAAGATATTGGAGAGGTACGAAGTCACCTTTGCAGACGCCCCAAAGCATGGGAATGAAGGAGATGTAGGCAGGTCCAAAATGGAGCGAAGTCAGGGGCGAGGGAAGAATGATGGTATAGTCAACCATTGGTACAAACGTAGAAGAGGTCGTAGCTGGAAATGGGACGACACTTACCAAGATGTGCCCAACACGCTGGAAGCTATGTCCTACAACTGTGATTTAGGAAATCAATGTCAGCAAAATGGGGATGAACCGTCATACAAGAAACAAAACATAGTAGGACACCACAAGCTTCAAATCGGAAACCTGGTCAACATGTATGGAAAATAGTGAAGTGTAAATAGTGTAATATTAGTGTTAATACAAGTAATCACATGTTAATTCGATTCTAAGTTATAAGTGTATATAGGGCGTCGAGGAATATGCAAAAGAGTGCAACCATCGGCAGTGACGATGTTACTAGTGTGAATTTTGTCCAGAAGCGGGAAAAATTCAGAAAAAGAAAGGGGGGGGGTGATGAAACCCAGAATATGTGTTTCATTACACTAATTAAATCATTAGTGTAAGAATTCAATAGCTATTCTGGACTGCGCGGTGCGAGCGCCGGGCGCTGCGAGCAGCGGGCAGCCGGCAACGGTCGCCGCCGCCACCGGTGCCCGCCGGGAGGCGAGCGTGAGAACGGCGAGTACAAGCGTGGCAGAGCGCACGTGCAAAAAGTTCGTTAGTTGGATTGAGGCGGCCGCCGCCGAAGGATGTGCCGACGTGCGGCCGGCGAAGTGGAGAGGTTAGCAGAGCGGCGACCAGTGCGGACGTGTAGCGAGGGCTCTCCGCTAGTGAATGGACGCATGTAATACGCGACATAGTTATGTGATTAGGAATCGCAAAGTAATGGACATGTAAACAGAACATTAGAAGTATCAGTATAGTAAAAGATTAGTGTTGGTAAAATAATTGACGTCGCTCTTATTAGTTGGTGCGGAGGGAACATTCTTGAAAGCGTGCGGTACAGAACTGTGACCAGTATACGGAGTAGGCGGGGGTCGTGTAATTAAACCCACTAATGGACAGTGATTCGAGGAAGGTGCGCAGCCGAGGTATCAAGATCCTGTTCGGGGAAGAATTGTTGGAGCATCAGCCGTGGATGATCACCACGCCATCTGCTGCCGACGGCCCGCAGCAGTAGCAGAGGTCGACAACCCTGTCGGCACGAGCGGCTCGACGAACTTCATAGGTATTCAAACGGGGCCCCGAAGGTATGAAAGTTGTATTTTACTCTTAATCTTGGTACCAAGGCGGAGTATAAAAACGGTGTCTGATTATGTAAATAGTAACTTTGATTTAAAATAAATCTTGTCATAATTGTATTTCTATGTATGAATAACTTCCCCAACGTTGCACCGACTTATCCTAGGACCCATTCACGTAAAAGACACCCTCTCTTAGTGTTGTATTGCAGTGAAGATACCCGGCACCACCAGGTACGTCACAATATATATATATATATATATATATATATATATGTATAATTTTAACTAGTAACCTGAAGCAGCAAAAATATATAACAAAACTATATAAAATGGTTTTCCAGAAAGTTCCTCGCACACTGCTAAAATTAGTGTACTCAAAACTGTATTGAAAGCATTATATTTAATGTTTTCGTATGTGCGAATTGCGATGAAGTGAGTATTTTTGACGAGATCACTCTTCACGAATGCTGCAATAACAGAGTATATTATATGTATGTAGTACAACAAATCTTTACACACCAAGAATATGAAAATGTTGCTGCTCCATTACGCAACACATGCATAGCAAATGTTTAATGGCGGCTGGTCTCTTCCTCATAGCCTTATTGTCGCATGTCGATAGTGATATACACAGTAATGAACTGATTATGAGAATTCAGTTGATAAGCGTAGCATAAAAATAGGTGGAAGCAAAGTAAAATATTTGCATTTTTCAGTCACAGGCGAGACAGTTTTATTGTTTTTGTATTTTCCCAATTTTATTGGCATCTAACAAAACTACAAGCACCGCTGTAATAACCGAAGGCTGTAGTTTTCTTTCAATTTCTGTTCGGATTGAAAATTAATAATTTGTGTATTTTTGCTGAGTATCAAACAAAGCCGTCAACAGTTTTGAAATCCCTGGAGGCTGCATAGTTTTTGCGCACATTGTGAATTACTAAAAGTTATTTTGTATTTTCAGTGAACATCTGTATGTCTTATGTATGCATAGATTCTTATCGGAGCCTGGATAGTTTTCTATAAAATTTCTGAGCACATTGAAAATTGAAATATTGGTATAAGGTTTTGAAATCATATAAATGCTTCTACAAATCAAGGCAATCATCACGATGTTTGGTATGATAGCCTGTGACTTGAACAATATTCAAGATGAATTAAAAAGACTTTTCACATTAATGACTCATATTTTGTCTTTGTTTAGAGTACCTTTTGTTATTAGACTATATTTAGGCCTTCAGAATGAATATTCTTGTTTTATCGTAGTTCTGCGCAAGGCCTCATTCACTAGAATACAATGTAGGGAATGATAATAAAATGATAATTATGTTAGTATATTGGATGAGAAAATCTTTTGTTAATCGTTCTCATTGTTATTTGACCGTAATTCACAGAGAGCTGGAGATGCATAATACGCTATTAATTATAGGTTCATTATGTGCTTCTCAACTTACGTACATTAATTTACCAATAGGAAAAATGAATGTGTTGGGTTCATGTAGTTTTGAAGGCATTACAGGCCGTCATTACTGCAATACCAGGGAAAACCTTTTCAATGAACTATATTACTAAAAAATAAAATGACGTGCATTATCCTCAACTAAGTTTGAACGCTTTGTTTATAATAAATTATGGATCTTTCGCCAGATATATTTCCAACTATCATATTAGTAGATGTACACATGTAATATACGTCTGTTCAAGTCTCAATAGTTACCCAGTAACAACCTGTAATTTGTGTCAACCTCTTGTTTATTATTTTGGTAAGTTTTTCTCAGTTTTGTTCCAAAATAATTTTTCATAATTTTAAAAATGTTGATAATTATAACCAGGAAAAGTTATATAATAACACCACAGAATATTTCAGACTCACGAAAAAATCACATATTATCGATATCAAGCAACCCAATTATAATTAATTCAAATATTTATCCTTACTGCTAGTAATTTAATTTTTTAATCTTTATTTATAACAGAAAGAAAATTAAATTTTCATTATTTTCGGAATAGTGTATTGAAAATAAATATCCCATGATGACTGTACACGTGAAATCGAGAAGAAAGCAAAGCAATAAAGTTGAAACAAAACACTTTCGAGAAAATACGAATATCTTGTATGAAGTATAAAACTCAGGTATTACGTCTTTATAATCCACGAGTTTTAAAATTAAATTCTCAATCCAGCAACTATAATCTCAAATTAGCAAATCCCATGTCAAGTAAATTGGGATCACAGATTGTTCATTAAAGAGTTACTCAGAACTCCGAGAGCATAGTAATACATATGGACGCCTCATGCTTATTCCACGGCGGGGGTGTCGTACCATCTGCTTCCAAACCCGCCTAATATCATTACGTCACCGCTGCTGCATTCACCAAATTTCCCGCTAGCAGGAAAATCATACTCGACATTCCCACCGCCTCTCAGAACCATCTCTCCAAATCCTCTACTCTCTTGGTATCGTCTCTTCCGAGAACACTCCACACCCAGTTCCCTAGAAACTATACTTCGATTTAAACTCAGTGGCAATTCAAGGTCATGAGCTGGAAGGATAGAGGGTCATTGCCATCCAATCGAGTGCTCCATTACCAAAAATGTAAGACGCACCGAAGCTCCTGAGAGGGATGAAAGCGTCCCCGTCTCCGTCCCTCTCTGACCTACTGTAGAAGTGCCACTATGTTTGCATCGGAGTTCATTTCCTGCTTCCATGAACTCTTTCTGTCTTCATTGAAAGGTCTCATCAACTCTTTTCGTCGATTATCGTCTTGACCATACTTATCGAGTGTTTTGTCACACTACTAATATCATAATCACAGTTTCCAGGGTTTTCATTTACAATCGGTTGATGAATTTCACGGATCTGTTTGAAGCTTCACGTTTTAATTTGTTCACATTCATTCCTTCTCCGCGTCCATTTTTGTGTTCATTTTCATATTATTTTTATATATATTGTAACTGCCTAATTATTCAAATGTAATTATATATATATATATATATATATATATATATATATATATATATTCTAACACCCCCACCTAACACACAACTGGTACCTTCACCACAGCCGCATGAACTGTAAGCGGGTTGATAAGATATTATGCTCGTGAAGCGAGCTTAAAATCTCGGGAGCAGGATCTTCAGGGTACGAGAAAGGTTTCAACCCTTGACACAATAAAAATCACACAAATTGCACATAAACGAGCGTATAATTTACCCAAAACTCTGTGGCATAAGTTAATGACAAAGAAAAAAAATCAAGAATAGAATCACACTTTACAAAAATAATCAAAAAACACAAATAGAAACCTTTACAGCCCATTAAATGAATGAACACTTAATTTTCTTCAAAACTAATTCTCTGAAACAATTTCTCTAACCTACACTGGGAATTCCCTTTGAAAATTAATTATGTCTAAATTTAAGCTATCCTAGTTACATTTGCACATGAAACCAAATTCAGTTTACAATCTCTTGCTTTTTTTAAAAAAAAATATTACATGCAAAGAACAAAATGTGGGCAAGTGCATTACTCTCAATTATAATTTAACTGTAACTGCTAACAGCAGAATAATAAATGCTCCAAATCGAATGTTTAAGGCAGGCAATAATGCATCAAAAATCTCCTCCTGCAATGCTACAATTCGTTAATACCCGTGTGCTCGATTTCCTGCACTTTCCTATATTAGTCCTTTTCCCTGCCGACGCGAACTTGACCTACTTTTCGATGGATTTGAGTATTACCTCGAAAACTGCCGTTTCCTGCCTGGAAGGTCACACGCTGGCTTCTGCACCGAGGTTGCTGGATTCCAGCGTCTGCGTCGTACGCCGTCTTCTTGCGCCCTCTTCCGTTCTTGTGGTCGGCCTCTTCTTCTCCCTCGGCTTCTTCTTCTTCTTTCGCTTTTCCTAATCGGCCTCTTCTTCTCCCTCGGCTGCTACCGGCGCCTCTGACTACGCCCTCGTTGTGGAAAAATGTCTCTTGCACTTCCGTGAATACTAGTGCAAGTTCCTCGCTCGTTGCTACTTTTACTTTGTTAAATAATAACTTTCAATGTTTTTCGCACACCGGTAAACTTTACTTCCCGTGATGCTAATTGAGGAAACACTTTCCTAAATGTTCAAATCTCGCGGACGACTAACTAGCGCGTCTGTTCGACGCCGAAAACTCCTATCTAGCAGTCGTTGCGGCGGCAAACAATATCTAAGCTGCCGTTGACGAGCGGTGATGCAAATGCTGCTTACCCGACGAACGGCGACAATCAGAAGAGAGCTTACTCGACGCGTGGTGGCAAGAAAAGAGAGCTTCCGCTCGCGCGTCAGCCTGTTTATTGTGAGATGCCTGGGGAAATTCTCCGTGGCGGGGGTATTTCTCCTCCTTCAACCCTTCACCAGGAAAAACGTTGCTTGCTAGTTCGTCTTTGATTAGTACGGGCAACGGATACGAGGCTGCGCGTTTAGGTACTCTGATATACGCCAGCTCTCCTCGCTGCCTGTGGGTGTTCATGCCGACGAAACGGTGGTGTTATGGGGTTGTATAATCCCATAACGCCACAATATATATATATATATATATATATATATATATATATATATATATATATATATATATATATATATATATATATATATGGAGGGAGATGGAGGGAAATTGAGAGAGATTGAGAGAGAGAGAGGGGGGCAATTTGTTAACCACAATAATTTGCGTGTCTAGAAATATACCAAGGATCATATTTTTATAATTACATGAGAAAATAAACCTTACTAACATTGTTTAGGGACCGACAATTAATAAGCGGAAGACCGGACAATAGGATTGAATAAGACATGTCTGTGAGGTTTTCTCTCACCAACTCACTTTGGAACTTTCTAACGTTGAGCACTTTGCCTTCAACTCCTCGAGCCGCCTTACGTGACCTGATATCGTCATCCACCACATCGAATGCTTCACCCCTCCCCACGCCACTGCCTTCATTTCCATCTCCGTTTCCGGCCCGAACACGTGGCTCTCTCCCGCCCTCGCGTTCCCACCTCCTCCGCCATCTCCGTCTCCCTTGGCAGCTTCGACCTGCCTGGTCTCGTCGTCACCACCGCCTCTCCAGTTGCTACCGTACGCGGGCTACCCCGTTCGCTTCACACCTCGTGTCCGTCTCTGTCCTCGCGAGTGATTCGGTCGTGAATCGGTCGTGATTCGTAATCACCACCGCAACCTCACTGGCAGCTCTGCTGTCAACCTCGCCTCATCACGTCTCCCCATATACATGCCAACGCACACGCCATCGCCATGCTATTACCAATGCCAATGCCCACGCCATCGCCCACACCAACGCCCACGCCACTGCCCACATCATTGACCACGCCATTGCCCACGCCGTTGCCCACGCCATTGCTCACGTCATTGCCCACACCATTGTTCACACCATTATACACGCTACTGCCAACGCCATTGCCTACGCCATTGCCTAAGCCATTGCCCACGCCGTTGCCCATGCCATTGCCCACGACATTGCCTACGCTGTTGCCCACGTCGTTGCCCGCGACGTTGCCTGATTGCCGGAGAGCCACGCCGCGTGACTCTCCGGCACCCACGTCGCTAATTATGCGACCGCCATTCACACTGCCCATACTCATTGCCAAGACTTCTCCCAGGCCACCTCTCACACCACTAAACACACCGCTCACGGAGACAAACCCCGCCTCAAGAAACTTTTCTACCGCCTTCCCTTCTCCTCCCTTCCACCCGCACCCAACTGCACCTCCACCGCTGCGAGCGTCGCCGCTGCGTCGCTACTTTCTCACGCTCGCGCGCTCTTCTCGGAATCCATCTGGCCGGAGGTCCTCCGACGTTGCCCCGCCGCCGCCGCCGCCGCAACTCGAGCTCTCGACGCGGGACGCGCCACCTGCGCCTTGGCGCCGCCGAGCAGCCCCCGCGTTAATTGCACGACCGTGACGGAAACCCCGCCCCCGCCACCGCCCTCGCCCCCGCCCCTGCCTCCCACGCCGCTGCTGACGCCGCGGGCGCTCGGTGTATGCACTGCTCTCTCGAGTCGCTCCGCCTCCATCGACGAGCCGCCCTCCTCCGCCCCCGCCGCCACGTCCCTGCCGCTGTCGCCGCCGGCTCAGAACAGAGCGCAGGTGATGAGGTTGTCGCGAGAGGCGGATGGGACGTGAGGACGCTGGGTGAGGACTCGGCAAGATGGGGTATCCTTTTGAGGATAATGGAACAGCTCAGGAATATTCTCGTTCCATGCTGATCAAAATTCAATAGTTTGGTCTGTAATAGAGTAATTGAAAGTTCGTGTCGAGAGTGTAAATTGAAATTGAAGGGCACTTGCTTATTTCCGAAATAGTGTTTTCATAATATTATTAAATGTCACGTACTTAGTGTTGGACATTTCTTTTTAATTCACCATTGTTCAGGTGGTAACTTTAAGCTTTGGAATTATACAGTTTTTAAACAGTTGTAGACTCATTAAAGGACTTTAAGAGCAAGCAAAAGTTTGTTAATTCTCGTCTGGTATTGTTCACAAAATAGTGATTGTGATTGAATAAGATAACAAATACAGTGACTCTTTAAAACAATACTTAAATGTTCTAAATTAGCAATTGCCTCATTTTAACTCTATGTTACTCGTTAAATAGAAAAACATATTTGCGCCTGGATACATTTGCATGAATAAAACGTGTTGCTTTTTAATGTGGATTTAACTGAATATGAAATAGCAGCAAAAATGTTAGCTTTAGTAGTTTCAGAAACTCTTCAGGGAATTTACTGTCTTCAAATACTTTTTTTTCTTGAATCTCGAGATTATTTGATAATTCTTTTATGATTAAAATCATTTGGTCATTTCAAGATAGATTTGATCATTATTTCCCTTATTCGATTTCTTTTATTTTGAACACATCAAATTACTTAAACAACGCATTATGTGTAAATTGATTGTATTGATAGACGATCTGCTGATATGAACATTCATTCACAACTAAATAGAAAACTCGTATGAATTATAATCAAATAATTTATATCTTTATTGCTCTCTAAAGAAAAAAAGAAAAATATTACTTTAATAAACACTCTATTTCTCGTATTATCGTTTCGTACTTCTCTTTCAATAGCCATCTCAGTCATATTTTAAAAGCTACACTTGTTTCATATATCAGGAATTTCTATTTCCTTGAATTGTGCTACACAGTCTGCCGTAAATCTGTCAAAAATGGGATGGAACTGTTGGGGAGAATTTATGCATCGATTCCTCTTGGCCGAAATTTGCATATTCGCCAACCCGACTCACCTACCCGTGCGTAAATGTACAGATTTTATTATATAAAAATGAAATATTCGTTAAAATCCATTGAAATATATTCAATTCGGCGCCGGTACTGTGCGGCGACGTGGAAATGAAGGACGTCCCTTGAGGCGAGGTGAGTGGCGATGGCGGCGGGGATAGTTTGTTCGACGAGGGTGGGGATGGGGGTGAGGGTGTGGAAGGCAGTGAGGGTGAACGAGATGGCGAGAGTGGAATAGGCGGAGAGGTCGGTGGGTATGACAAGAGCTGCAGGGGTTGCGTCGCGGTGGGAGCAGCAATGACAGTGGGGAATAATGCGGTGGGAAACGGTGCCGACGGCTTTGAGAGGAGGTGGGATTGGAGAAGTCGGAGAAGAGACGCAGGTTTTTGTGGGAGTGGGGACAGTGTTGGCGGCGTGGGTGAGGGGATGGCGAGGGCGGCGACGCGTTATGAGGGAGGGGAGCGATGGGAGAGGCGGAAACCCGGAAGTGGAAGATGCTCTAATATGAGTGGAGAGGAATGAGCCATGGAAGTGGTTTGCAATTGTAGGATAGGCGGGGGCGACGGAGGAGAGTGGGGCCGAGGGGGCAGCGATGGCGGCGGGGGCTGCGGGGAGGCAGGACGTCGGCATGAGCTGTGAAGGGGCGAGTTCAATAGGGGGTGGCGGGAGATGGCCATATGGATGATAACCGTGCTAAGAGATGAAGAGAGGTCGAAGCGTTCACTAGAATTGGTATGCGCAAGCGAAAGAGATGGAGGTATGTCAACGATTACAAACAATGTAATCGTTGTGGACATGTAAATGCGATTTTTAGAATTTTCCAGGTCATTAGCAAAATTTTTATCTTTATTTTCCGTCTTCTTTTTCTTAGTTTGTTCCAGGCAAGCTGATTAAAGTTAAATAAATACCATAAAAAATCTCCTACGTACTATCTGGAAATGATAACGGATTATTAAAGTCAGTATACTTTTTACATTTTACAGACAAAATTTATTAATACTTTCTCTACAATTCATGAACTTAGGTGCAAGTTCGTAACACCAAATAGAGTTAATAGTGCAACAATCGTATTGTTATAAAATATATTATAGAATCAGCTATTCTTTTTTTGTGATGTTCATTTTTTATGAGCGGCATTTTTGTTAGTTCGTTTTACTGATATTACGGAACATTCTTTGCGTTTCGTTTAAAACGAGGAAGCTGACGCGATTTCATTTTTTAAACATTTCGTGTAAAGAATTTGTAACACTGATTGTCAACAAGTTGGTCTGTATTGCAACTCGTATGTTGTGCATATCTCGCTCGGCGCTGAAAACTGTATCTCCTCGCTCCGAAACACCATAAAACCCATCAGACGTGTACATCCCTTTTGCGCACGTAAATTTTGAAATTTCCGGTCCTGGCAGCGGCAAATTCGCGCGACTGGCTGCACTGGCTCTCCTGGCCATGAAAAATGAATCTGGATGACATTACATGAGTCTGTTGGGGATACATTTTGGTCTGTGCAAACCGAGATTGTCTTTACTAGACTCTGAAACTGCTGTCTAAACACTTTTTGCAAATTGTTCACTTTGTATCATCATCTTATTATACGGAGTTCAAACTGGAACTTCAATTATCTAATATATTTTTGTCAAACTGTTACAGTATTATTGTCAAATTCTTTATTATGGTTAAAGAGTAACGATCGGATGCGTTTACAGTTTCTAAGCATTTTTATATGAACATGTGATAGTACTTAGTCACACGCCTGTACTAGTGCGTCTGAATAGAAAACTTTGTGATGATGTCTTTCAATACCGTTATTTCAAACTATCAATAATGTCTATCACTTTATGACGTCTTTATCAACATTAATTTTACTTCTAAAACACATGCTTGAGAGACGCCAACATTTCAATGAAAATGCTGTACGATTTTCCACAAACGTGACTTGAATTTCACATTCTTTTTATCACGAGACATGCTCTTTAATTGCTTCGTCTATCCATTGCATTCATTCTTGCGTCTTTAACCACTCTTCTCCACAAATAATCTCGTCTCTCCTTTCATTATTTCCTTCTTTCTTAACCATTTCATATTCCTCTTTCCCATGGAGACTCGTTTTTGTTTTCTCTTGTTCATTTCCCCCTTTCAACTGAGTCCCTCACGCTCTCTATTCTCCTCCCGGTCGCTGGTTTCTTGCGTGGGCGGGATTGCACAGTGGCCTGGATCGTATTTGTTTGTTTATTTATTTATTTATGGCCGCAATATCCCTTTACGACACACTTCTGCCGAAGAAAGGCGGCGCAGCAGCCGCGGACAGCGCCCTTTGCCACCTCCGTCGCCCTTTGCCCTCCGCCGCACCGTTGCCACCGCCGAACCCCACAGTCCGACATCGCCACCGCGGTGTATTACCGCTGGTTCGCCGCTTGGAAATTAAATTCTTGTCGGTCCCTGCGTGCAAAGACGCACGTAGCCACGCTGGCTAGTTGACCGACTTGGCACCAACTCGTGCTTTTATTCAAATACCTACAGGATGTTACAGTCTTAATTCGAGCGTTCTTGTTTCTAGTCCATTTCCTCGCGTTGAAATACTGCCGTGAATGGGAAGAAGATATTGCCGCTTGAGTAGGTTGCTGCTGGGGTTAAATTAATGTAGCGTTATTGAATTTTAAATTACAAATGATTTGCTCGCGTTATCAAATATGAGAGAGTTTCTGGCGTGAGGTACTAGATTTTACTTCTATCAAGAGTTTGGCATTCGAATTGTTTTGCGGTAGTGGTTTTTGATGAAGTTTATAGGAAATAATCTATTAAATGTTAATGCCAAAGAACTGCAGGAATTATACAAATTGTATGATGGAGCAGAAAGGTCAGAAGTCCTGAAAATGTGATCCTGAAATGAAATAATAAATGTAAAACGAAATAGACGAAAATGGAAATAAATAGCCAATGAGCAGAAATTACATTATTAAAATTTAAAACAATGGTAGATATGATTGTAAAAAGATACGCAAGGAATTTTACAGATTTTAAATTTAGAGGATCGAAACTTCTGGTAAACAGAATTCTAATTTACAGTTTTCTGAAACGAATTATTACAGGATATTTTGAAAACAGATTTTTTAACACCTCTGCTTTTATTAGGGGAATTTAATGGAAGGAAATTCAAGGGAATTTAATGAAAGGAATTAACTGCTAGGAATCGAATTCAGATTCAATAAAAAACAGGAAATACACATTTCGAATGTACAGTATTGAAAATTGCTTGGTTTAAATAATAATCTATCGTATAACATCAAAGTTCACTCTATTTTAATTAACATGTTAACAATCTAAAATATGGTACTTGTCTAAGGCACATGCAAACGCTTTTATTGTATTCCAAGAGAAACAAAACCCTTCTATTTTTAATGCCACGTTACCTCTTTCCGTATTTTGATGCAGGTGTGAGCATTTGCGTCTTTTGTGCAAAGTTTTCGTATTGTAAATTGCGAACTACTTTTGCAGAATGTATTTGTCGCCATTTGCAACACCAGTGCCTGCAATGGAGTAGAAGTCCCTTTCCGGACAGCCGGGGGAATTTTTGAGTATTTCGGTGTAACGCGTTCCTGCAGCATTCCATCAGCGCATTTCTCCGTGCTTTCCAAGCGCTTGACCTAAAAAGTCTCGACGCTACCATCTCATTTGCCCAAGGCGTTAATACCTGTGCACCCATTATTTTTGGCGGACAGTTTCTGCTCGCGAACGTTACCAGCCCTGCTGGGAGTCGCAGTACAAACGCAAATGTGCGCAGCTCGAAACGTCTCGTTCCTACACGTGGCCATTTGCAGACTTCTCGACGGGACTAACTGCTCCACAGTGAGTTCACTACACCCTGGACGACATTCCGCTTTCTGACTAAACACACAATTACGGTTTGGAAGATCTCTAGTAGCGATGTAGTACATGACCTTTTTTTTTATTTGATATGACAATTGAATTAATAATTCACAAAAACATAACTCCGATTTGAAAATATCACTTTATTTAAGAAAAAAATATCACATTGAATTATTACCGAATCGATGTCCGAAATACAGAGCTTCTTTTATTAGTGAATGTTTCATTTAAAAGTTTCAATCTTGTTTTCCATTTTTTATAAACAATTTATTACAGGAAATATACTACACAACCCCTTGTTTAAATAGTTCTGACCAGACATTTTTAAGTGTACCAGGGAATTCTTAAAAACTTAAAAATTATGACTAAATTTGATTTTAATATGAAGCAAAAATTGAGCATTTCAGTTAAATTACATTGTAACAAATGATTTTCTATGTTGCATTCTTTACAACATGTATGATTTTCTTTATGTATCTACATCAATTAAAAATTCATTTTTGTGAATTTAGTATTTTCGAAAATTTAATTTTGATATTGATATTAGTGTGAATACACCTGGAATTTTTATAAACCATTTTAATCGAATTATGCCAGTCCGCACACATTTTATAAGTGAATATATTGCTTGTGTCAGTGCAGTAATTAGAAAGAGGAAATGTTAAAGTTCGCTAACAATTCATACTATGGTGAAATCAGAACTATTAGCATCCCATAAACTATCTATATGAAATATTATCTCTCTGTGTTTACATGTCAATCTTTGGTAAGCCATACTACATCGCTTAATGATTTTTTTTGTTTCTGTTGATTTACAATGCCGTGATACTAACATATGTCAAAATTAATTATTTAACTAAGGTTTGTACACAGTAATGTAGAAAGATACAATGTCTTTTGAGTAAACAATTTTCAATTAAACAGCTTAAGAAATTTTTTATCATCAGCTTTAACTAAAGAAAATAATTTGAAGTAAGAAATGTAAACTAGCGAGAAGTGTTTAATCTTACAACTTCACAATTATACACATTTTTCTCATTCATTTTCCATAATAAATACACAGCACTTTCAGTGAGCGTATGTAATTAATTTCTTTCTATCAAAGAATCTAAAATTAATTTCCAAATTCAAACCTTTTCTCAAGTAAATAAAGTATATTAATTGAATCAATTTCAAAATCGATAGTTATTGTAACGTGTTATATGTTTCAGATTTCAATTACTTTAAGATTTTACTGAATAAATCTATAGAAATGAATATCCGAATTTCAATTAATATTTGTACATACTAATAAGTTGAATCAGTCAAAAATACATATGTGTGAAGTTAATAATATTCACAACCTTCTTACAAATACAATAATGACTTTTCATTGAAGTTCATTAATGCCTTCTTTTGGAAGGAAGCAAACAATCTGAGGAAGGTTCATATTTAATTTAGTAGCGGGCAAGTCGCTTCTCGTAACCAACAAATATTAGTTAAGATGGAAAACGCTGCTCTAGACCATCTAACGCTTTGCAGCAGGCAAACTCTGAGTGGCGGTGGTGCGGTGGGTATAGTATGGCCTTCAGCCCAAGCAAAGCTGAGGACGTGGATAAAGATGGGTTGAGGTTGGAGTTCGGAAGGGCGAACGGAGAGGAGTCAGTGACCGCTAGGACGGTGGCTAAGGCGGCAACTGAGGCGATGGCAACGGTGGAAGCCCGGGCCGTGGTGAGGGGAAATGGCAAAAAGCGGAGGTATAGGTGGAAGTGAACGCAGAGGCTAAGGGGAAGGCGAAGGCGTGGCGAAAGCAGAGGCGAAGGCGAAGGCGAAGGCGGAGACGGAGACGGAGGCGGGGCGGAGGCGAAGGCGGACGCAGAGACTAAGGTGGAGGCGTAGGTGGAGACGGAGACGAAGGTGGAGACGAAAGCGGAGACGAAGGCGGAGACGAATGCGAAGACGAAGGGAGAGTACGGGCCGAAGACTTAACCAAAGATAAAGGCGAAAACTGATGTTTGGTTAGAAGTTAGGCAGAGTTTTAGAAGGGTTAGCTGGAGGCCAAGAGAGAGGTCGAGCCTAAGGCGATGCCTTAGACCAAAAAGAAGGAGAAAACCGCGCTTTCGAATGAGATGGTAGAGGCAAAGTAGAAGGTGAAGTCGTAAGCGACAAAGTGACAAATGCTGAGGCAGTGTGAATGGCAATGCTGAAGACGATGTCAGAGGCGAAGAGGGGAGTAGGAGTGGGAACGGACGAAGAGAAGACGAGGACGAACCCAAAGGGGCGGCGGATGTCCAGGGGAGACGGGAGCGGGAGCGGGAGCGGGAGCGGGAGCGGGAGCGGGAGCGGGAGCGGGGTCTACGCTGGTGCGGGGGCGTGCGCGCAGGCGGTGGCCGGGGCAGGCAGGGGCGGGTGACGTACGGCGCACGCGGCTCGTAAAATGCATGAGGGCGCGCGGCCCCGAACGGAAGCCGCAGCCGTCCCGTGTGCCGGCAGCGGGGCTGCGTGCTGCCTCACGTGGTCGCTGCATGTGCTACCGTCCGCGCGCAACCGTTCGTCTTCATCACTCCTGCTGTCCCCGTTCGTCGTTCTCGGCGGAGTTGCAGTGTCTGGCTCTCAAGATGACATAATTGTCTCAATGCACTCAGGAAACCACTACGGTATTTAAATACGGAATCTAAATGTTGTTAATGCTCGGTATTTACTCAACTAATTGCTATCCTTCCTGTGCTACCTTCTCTTCTCTACTTTCTAAGCACAGTCGTTTACTTTAGAGTAGTCATTGATTACGTATGTTTCACAACAATATGTTCTGATTGCCATATTTTGATTTGAAGAATTCTACTATTACTTCAATTGTTTGACAAACTATAATTTACATGCTATTACCTCCAAATCTATCATTGTCTTTCTTATCGCCTAAATGCTTGTGCTATTTTGTGGAATTTTTCTCGTGTTTTCTCTTGTGTACGTTCCACACATACCCGTTTTTTCATACTGTCACTTATGTATTTATTTATCTCATCCTCCTCTAGATTTGATTCGTTCATCAGTCGTGGCCTCGATAAACGTTTATCAATGTCGACTATCAAGTTGCAGTTCCTGACACTACCCCCAATTCCCTTCACCGGCACTGTTAGCATTTCTTTATACAAAAGCGTCGCCTACGTCGACTCTACAAACTCAGCCACTATTAGTCTCCTTCTCCCTCGCCACCACCATCTCCATCACTATAACCTTCTCAGACCTGATCTTAATTTTCATCATCGTAAGCGGAGGCAACACCACACTTTCCATCACGATCACTGTCTTCTTTACCCCGTTCTGGTTCCCATCTGGGTCCCCTCACTTCCCATCTGCTTTTTTTGTTGGCTTCTGTGTCGCTGTCGCCGTCGCCGTCGCCGTACCCTTTCTTTCCACGCTAGCGCCGTCTCCGTCGCAATCACTCATACATCCGTCGTCATCGTACTCCAATACAATTGCCGTCTCCACTAACGCCGTAGCCGTCATAGTAGTCGCTCCCATATTTGGCGTCTCTCCTGTCACTACGCCCGTCGTCGTTATTTTCGTCGCTTACTCCACCGTTACAAACGCAGCCGTCTCCACCGTCAGTTGCCGTCCTCGTCGTTTTCTTTATCTCCTTCGCCCCTTTCATTGCCGCCCACTATCGCCACTGTTTCCATCGACTTAGTAGTCGCTTCCACATCAGGCGTCTGCATTGTCACTATGGCCATCGTCGTCATGAACGTCGCTTCATCCAAAGTCAGTAACCGCCGCCTCCGACGCTTTCATCGTCCTCCACTATCGCTGCTGTTTCCACCGTCGTTGACTTAGTAGTTGCTGCCACGTCAGGCGTCTGTATTGTCACTATGATCGTCGTCATGTATTGTCGCCGCTGCCTCCACCGTCATTAACAGCCACCGCCACCATTGCCGTCGTCGTCGGCGTGGCTGTCGCCGCCGCCTCCATCGTCGCCGATGCCGGCGTCGTCGAGGCCCCGTGCTCGCGTTTCCCCTCAATTTGCATTCATATTGTTCCAGTCGGGCGACCGGCGATGACAAATTCGATATGGGAGCGGATCGATGGATCGGCCGCCGCGGCGCTGCCGGCGCTGGCCTGACCTCGCCGTCGCGACGCCCCGTTTCATTAGATCAGGCGCCGCCGCCGCCGCCGCCGCCGCCGCCCCCTCCGACGGGAATGCGGATAAAGTGTCGGCGGAAGCGAAAAGAGCGGGAGGGGTTAACAAGCGGCGTCCCAACTGATAAATCAGCACTCGGTCTTGCTGCGGGCTTTCTTGTGTCGGATGGAGCTTCGGTTAATAATGGATTTGATACTTTGTCCTAGATCTAGTATTTTATGAATCTGTGCGTGTATCTTTGTGTTGTCTTATAATGGAAATCGTTATGCCGTATTTTGTGTCTCAACCGGTATATTTACACAAGAGATTCCAAGATATTCCACTCCAATGTGTGTGTGTGTTTTGACTTGTCTTAATTCCACTCTTTATAAACTGTGCTCGGAAATTTTTATCCATACTACCTTCAACAATTCATCTTCTACTCAACTTTTCTATTTATATAGATACCCAATGAGCAATATTCGTGATTTTCTTGGTAATCCAGATAATTTAAGAAGCGATTTAGTGAGTCAGGTTAAGAATGCAATTACTAAATATAATGGGCGAAAAAGTTATATAGGAAACGTTATCTTTGGTTTGGAGTAAATAGCATTATGTATTGATACAAGAAATTACTTGCACTTGTTTTAAGTTTCTTCTTAATTTATTAATACTACCATCGCGTTATTGGGTTTGAGATTTCAAAATTAGCATGTTTCTACTCTAAAAATGAGAAACGACTAGTTACAATAAAAAAATCTTTAATACTACAAAAGTAATATTTATGAGGCAAAATATGTTTACATTAGTGGAACAAAATATAAATTTTTAATCTAGAGTGAAAATCAAAACGAACTTCCATTACATTCTTACGTATACTTCGTTTCTTACGTATACTTCGCGATTCTGTATTATTAACCCATGATTATCTGCACTATTGAGAAAATTATAAATGAATTTTAGGGCAAAATCATAAAATACTTTTTGATGAATCTAAAATGATTCAATAATAAATCCTTTCACATTAATTGAAAGCGATTGACTACGGTTTTGGCATGAACATGGTACAATTTAATTGACTACACTATTCAATAAAGGCACCCACTTCTTTTAAACTTTTACAACACAGTTGTTAAGTCTTATTCATCAAAAACGTTCATTTTTTTCTGACGACATGCATGTAGAATTGGGTAGTTCAATTTTAGGCAAATACGGAATATGCAAGAAATTTTAAGTCTTCTTTATGTAACTATTTGCAATAATGTCACTCATACATTCGATGGGATTAAATTTCGTTTATTCTTCAGCCATGTGATTGTCGAGCGGACATGGCAAGAAAAGTTAATATCAAACACCTTCTACAGCAAAGGAATGGTTTTCAATACAAGAACCAACATACTTGTAAAAATGCAATAAATTCATAAAACATTTTCAGACAGTTTCTGCAGTATAGCTAGTACGTGCATTTGCGCAAACACATTCAGAGTGTGAAAAACTCTTACAATTTCGGGGCCAGGAAACACGCGTCTGGGGTTCAAACGGCTCGATCGCGTAGTCCACATTAAATTGGCCCCCGGCGTTATTTTATGCATGGTCGCGCTTCTGCCACAAAGCGCTGCAGTCGAACCGATCGCGCGCACCCCACGCGCACGCCGATGCAATCGCGAGATTACAGCTCGGCTTACAAGCGGCGCGCGGCCGGGTCGGGCGTCGCCGCTGCCCTCGCTTACAGCGGTTGCGATCCACGAGAGCGCAGAGAGCGACAGAGGACAGCGCCGGCGAAGAGGGCTGGAGAGTGCGAGATGCGTTTGGGAAACGATAAAAGCGGAAAGCGATGGTAAGAAGTGTGACACCGAGTGCAGCAGTGGGTGGACGATAGCGAAGAAAGAATCCGTTATGAGAGCTGCATTTGCCAAGAGATCGAGAGGATGAGACTAAGCGGTAGGAAAAATAACAAGCGGAATCAGACGATCCTACAGTCTCTGAAAAAAGACGCTATTGCTAATGTTGATTGGATATAGGGCGCGAAAAACTGAGAAATTTAGGGGCGTGGGAACGAAAAGAAGTGGGTCACGAAAAGTCACCACGGTCTTTGTAATGGAGTCGCTTACAGTGGCCGTGATTCGTAAGAGTACAGAGTGCAGCAGCGAGAGCGGTGCCTGCGAACAGGCCAAGAGAATGTGAGATACGTCGGGGAAGTGCGTTTAGAGAAAGATGTACGCGGGGCGCAATGGTAGGAGGTCGTGACTGACAGAGAGTGGAGCAGTAGGTGGGAGGTAGAGAACAGAAAAGAAGCCGTTTTGAGAGCTGAATTTGAAAAAAAAGCCGGTACAGACTATCCGGCAGAGTGTCGAAGAGGTACCATTGGAAATTTTGATTGCGAATAGTGCGCAAAAACTTAAGACATGTAGAGGTGAGGGAAACTAATGAAATGGATCACGGAAGAGTAGCAGTTGCCTTTCTAAAGAAGTAGCTAGACTGAGTAAGTATCCACATGAGACAGCAGTCACAAAGAAAGCGAGACAGCGTTAGACTCAGCGAAGAAGTGCGTCTGGGAGAAACACGAGCAATACGGGGTGGAATAAGAACGTGCATCCAAGATCAAGAGCGGGCGGACTATAGAGAGCTGAAAAGAAATCATTTCAAAAGATGCATTTGCCAACTGAGCAAGAGGGGTGCGTGTAAGCAGATGGAAAACTGGGGGGAAAAGCTACGATCCGGATGCGCAAGCGTGTCTGGGAGAAGTTTCCAATCTCGTGACGAGAGTGGTGGATAAAGTGTGAAAGAAGACGTCTTATAAAATTGCTGCTGCGAAAGATTCAAAAAAAAGTGAGAACATCTATGAAAGATCAAAGAAGTGGAAACGGCTTTCTAGGAAAATCAGTAGTTGTTGAATAGCCATAGGAAACAACTATCTTCAAGAGAGGAAGGGAGCTGGAGAAACAGGAGGAAGAGTGGAAGAGGCAGACTATAAGGGATAATCCATGATAAAAAAAATATAATATCGAAAACCTAGAACAGGCGAACGCAACTTTCCAATGGCGACCATGGAATAATCTGAACTTAGAAAAGATGTTTGAGAAAATAATGTAATTTTGCGGGAAACAGGATAAGTAATGAAGAGTATGAGCAATACGGAAACACTTTCTGTCAACCAGCAAATGGATCAGTGGGACGTTAGGAATGCGCTGTAGAATTTCTGGATATCTAAAGAGAAGTGTGATGAGGTTTCCTCATTTAGTTTACTTAGCAACAAATCGCCACCTTGAAACGACCAAATTCACTCGTATCATTCGCTAATGCGTGAATCAACAGCTAGACTCCGATCTACATCCGCGATTATACTGCGATTTTCGCAACTCCACCCCTGGCAGGTATCAGCTGTGGACTGTTTCATCGAATCGGGAGCTTTAACATCACCACAGTGACGACACTATGCAGACGTTCAAGCTCGCGATTGGATGAAACCGTCAAAAGTTGATACCTGCCAGGGGCAGAGTTGCATAAATAGCAGTATAACATAAAACATCTGTGAAATATTCAATCGCACGCTTTTCAAAGCATTTTTGTTACCAAAACACAAGTACAACTTATCATGATTCACTACCTCTCCGTCACTTAAGCATAACTCAATTAAATAGTCCAAACACGTGATCCATTTTCCCATAGGTTTTTGCTGTTTTTTTTAATAACCGTGACGATGATGGGGAGCGATGCTTAAGTGCAGCGCAACAGCTCGAGGGAGAGAGCGGCCGCTAAAGAGCACGAAAGAGAGTGTTTCAACGTCGCGGTTAGTTTCGCGCTCTTTCCGAGCTGGATCAGCGGGCGACGTTGCGTTGCGACTTTGTACCGGCGCGGCGCTCGCCCTGTTCTTTCTCGCTCCCCCCCCTCCCCTCCTCCACCGGCCATCGCGCAGAAGCTGGCGGCGCGGAAGCTTCCGCGGGACTTAACAGCGCGGAGAGGAGAGGAGAGGCGAGTGGGGAGTCGGAGGGTTTGAAGGACCGAGTGCATTTACACACCGGGCAAATATTTCAGCGTTCCCTGGCGCCCGTGGCGTTGTTATGGCCGCTGTCCTTAGCATAGGCACCGCGACTGGGGAGGCGACTGTGCGAGCGGTAGATGGGAAGGGAGGCGGTGGTGATGGTGAGGACGGGGAAGGTGGAGGGGACGGTGGCGCAGGGGGTAGTTAGAACTCAGAAACAGTGAAGGTTGTGACAGAGGGGGAGACGGTGGATTAGAGGGTAGGTGTGTTGGGGCTGGAAAATGCAGTTAAAGCAACACGAAGAAAGGTATATGTGGTCGTTGAAGACGCGATGTGTTGGGGGAACACAGTGATGGGGAAATGTAGTGACGATCTGAATTTACTTGCATTCGAATGATGGGGGCGGTAACGGGATTGAGACAAAGCGAAGACAGTGAAGATGGACGGAGACGGGGCGGAGACGGGGCGGAGACGGGGCGGAGACGGGGCGGAGACGGGGCGGAGACGGGGCGGAGACGGGGCGGAGACGGGGCGGAGACGGGGCGGAGACGGGGCGGAGACGGGGCGGAGACGGGGCGGAGACGGGGCGGAGACGGGGCGGAGACGGGGCGGAGACGGGGCGGAGACGGGGCGGAGACGGGGCGGAGACGGGGCGGAGACGGGGCGGAGACGGGGCGGAGACGGGGCGGAGACGGGGCGGAGACGGGGCGGAGACGGGGCGGAGACGGGGCGGAGACGGGGCGGTGACGGGGCGGAGACGGGGCGGAGACGGGGCGGAGACGGGGCGGAGACGGGGCGGAGACGGGGCGGAGACGGGGCGGAGACGGGGCGGAGACGGGGCGGAGACGGGGCGGAGACGGGGCGGAGACGGGGCGGAAACGGGGCGGAGACGGGGCGGAGACGGGGCGGAGACGGGGCGGAGACGGGGCGGAGACGGGGTGGAGACGGGGCGGAGACGGGGCGGAGACGGAGCGGAGACGGAGCGGAGACGGGGCGGAGACGGGGCGGAGGCGGGGCGGTGACGGGGCGGAGGCGGGGCGGGGGAATGCCGGGGCAGGGCCGGGGGCGTGGTGGTGGCGGGGCGGGGGAGGGCCGGGGCAGGGTCGGGGGCGGGGCTGTGGCGGGGCGGTGGAGAGGTGGAGGCGAGGCGGAGGCGGGGTGGTGGCGTGGTGGAGACGGGAGAGAGGTACGGCATGGGGACGAAGGGAGTGGGAGAGCAGAGGCGGGGCTTCGACGGAGAAGTAGCGGGGTTGCAAATTCGACGTTGGTGTCTGACGGCAAGGACGACGGTATGCGCGCCTTTGAAGTAAGCTCTGCTGTGAGGGTGAGTGCGAATGCATTTGCGAGCAAGAGGATGAAAATACGCGTTGGATGGAAAGTCTAAGAAGATAACTATAGCAGCATTAGAGGAGGAAGGTGTGTTAAGTGTTTGTGTGTGTGTGTGTGTGTGTGTGCGTGTGTGTGTGTTCGTGCGTGTGTATGTTCACCGATTGAGAAAAAGGATGTTATGGGATATGCCTCATTTTTAACTTTCTTAAACCGGAAATAACTAGAGCTTAAGACTCTTTAGAATATTTTGGACTACACAGTATATTTCACACAGAGTGATACCATCTTTAGATCATGACTTACTTGAGAGAAAACTATTTCAATAAATGCAGTGTTTACGTAACTCTGGTCTAACACTGTAATTACATATTTTAGTGTATATGGAATATATACAAATTAATTTTGTGCAATTCTTATGAATAGTTTCTTCCTAGCTTGGAACTGAACTGTTAACTACAATTTTGGTTCTCTGGAACATTCCCATGGAAAATAAAGATGAGCAAAAAAATATGAGAGTTTGTAATAGATCCTAGAATCTCAAGTTCAACTAAACTGCCATACTCCTAAAGAGCCGACGAATCTGCTTAAGTTGTGAATTTCCAGGTTACCAGTAATAATTGGTATCCGACTCTGAGTATTTTGCTCCACGATATTCAGCATAATAACAACAACACGAGTGGGACGCAGTATTGCGACGAATGCGAGATGCAAAAGCATTAAGGCGAAGGAGGTAAAGGACACAGGATTCCAAGCTGCAGCTCCTTCTGCCTGGCGCTGCCCGAGGCCACTCCAAGATCGTCGCTGTATTTAAATAACTCACGTGCGGAGTCCGCGAGCACAAAGAAAGAAACTGGACGCAAAGAAAAATACGTATTTGACAAAATATATCGCAACGCAACAAAATCCCACTGAAAGCATAGGGTCTCTACCCGACTCCACATTTTCTCCTCCTGCCTTCTGCTCGTCCGCGCTCCGTCAGCACACCTCCCTCTCTTTCTGCAAGCTCTCCGCACGCTCTCTTCTCGCTCTCAGCCTTCTCTTGCTCACTCTTATAACGCTCTCAGCCTGCTCTCTGATTTGCTTCCTCTTCACACCCACTCTACCCACACTCTGCAGACTCTCTTACGTCCTTGTGTCCATCCTCAGTCTCCCATTCCTCCCGCACTCTGCTCACTATCTGTCCACACTTCCTCCAAACTCTGTCCCTACTCCGCCCGCTTTTTGAATGCTTTCTGCCTCCTCCCTACCCACTCTCAGCTCTCCCTCTGCTCACTCTCTGCTCCCACTCTGGCTCGCCCTCTGCTCGCTCTCTGGCTCGCTCTCTGCTCGCTCTCCTTTTTCTTTCTGCTCGCTATCTATTCGCTCTCTAGCTCGCTCTCTACTCGCTCTCTGCTCGCCCTGCCCGCTACTTGACTACTCTCCACCTGTCATTTCCGATTTCTTTTTAATAGAAGTGACTGTGGCAATAATCTAACACATCCAACACACCACTTCTCTCTCTGACCCCCCCCCCCGCCTACCTCTCTCTCCTTCTCGTGCAACTCCTCTTCCCTGCCTCCTTCACCGCCCCTGGTGACCTCGCCGACCGCGCAGCCACCGCCGCCATCGCCACCGAGACAATTGAGCGGTGAAATACGAGCGACTTCCTGCTCAAAGGGAGTGGGCCGGCGGCGCCCTCTTCAACAATGGAGCCAATGGCCAATGAGGGAATGCAGAGTGGTAGCGATCGCGCGTCGTTGCCAAGTTTATGATCGACTCCAAAGAGACGCCACCTTCCTTTTATCCTTTTTTCGGCTTTTATTAGGGTGGCTCCGTTTGAGGCTACTACTTGGGAAGCGGATGACGGAGGTGAAGGGGCAAAAAACGGACAAAGAGGGCGTTAGTTGTAAGAGTATACGGGGATAACGGGATGCTATTTTCTGTCTACACTATTCAACACCTAGTTGATACTTATACCTTCAGTTGGAGAGATATGCAGTGGTCTGCACAGGGAATGTCTCAAAAAAAGATATTTAATGCAATGTCACAGTTTCATCTAGAATTTTTTTATTTCTCTCTAGAATAATTCCAGAAGTATTCTTTGAATTACACGCTTTTTTTAGATCGATAGTATTACAAATACTAGAAAATTACACAAATTTTAAAGAAAATGTATTGCAATAAGAAATCATTGCTAAATTTGTTACTTTATCAAAAATACGATAGTGATAGAAGGAGTCTAATGACCATCAGTCGAATTCGTCAAAGAACAATTAATAAAATAATTCAGCAGTGTAATTCTATGTAAATTACTTTATAAATATATACTTATTTCACACACACGATTAATTTCATACACACACACATAGTTACAATATAAGAAACAGAAATGTAAGATAGCTGTAAAAAACAACGTATCATACACCTTGAAATGGTAAAGGGCTTCTAGTAAGGTTGAGATTGTACATAATACTTCTTAAAATTATTTCGATGTATGAACTGACATCAAATAAATCCTCTCTAGGTGATACTATATTCCGAAGACTATGTAGCCATGCAATGATAAGTTGATGTGACTATTAATATTGGATTGTGGTACAAGTAATATATCTTGGAAAGGATTAGGCCTAGTTGGTATTCTAAAAAAATACTTCTGAAATTTGAGAACATATATCACATTGCTTGTCGTTATGTGCTCCGTGTTCCAGTAAGTAACCAACAATTCGGGTGCAAAAAGAAATATTCGAGAAAAGATTTATCTCGGGGGCAGAGTACTGTCCGAGCTTTGAAAGAAGCGAGACTCGTCGGAGCAATGAAACGATGCTGGCGGAGGGCGGCCATGTCGAAGCAGCAAGTGGCTCGAAAGCGCCACCTCGCGGCGGCGACCCACATTCCGGGCGCAGCAGCGTCGCCGCGGGGGCGTTTGCGGCGCCGGACAAGAGGTCGCATGTAGGGCAGCGCGCGGGCCGCAGGGTGACCGCCCAGGGCGAGCATTTGGCTCGGGATCACGACGCCACCGGCTGGCCATGCGATAACCGCCGTCGCCGCCAACTCTGCCACTGCCACTGCCGCCGCCACGGCCGCCGCCACGGCCGCCGCCACGGCCAATGTCACTGCCGGCTCCACTCCAGCCGCCACTGCCGCCACTACTGCCTGCGCCACTGCCGCCGTCACGGCCGCCGCCACGGCCACCGCCACTGCCGCCGCCACTACCACCGCCACTGCCGCCACCTCTATTGCCGCCTCCACTGCCGCTGTCACCCAATCCGCTCCCACATGTGTCACGCGTATTCGCCTCGCCTCTCCGATTCACGCTCTGGCCATCCCATGTCTTCTGTGAGACATCTGTAGCTCTTTGCATCCTCCTTATTAACCCACCCACTTTTTTGCTTTGTTTTCCTTGACCTCAATCTCCCATTGCCTTCACCAACAGTCACCACAACACCCATTGCCTTGGCTGCTTTTCACCCCCCTACTGCCCAAAATCACCATTGTCCGTCACCCCATCTCTCATCGTCTTCATTCCTCATCGTCCCTATCACCGAACACTACACCGCCTCTTTCCTACTGCCCTTCCTCTTCTGTACCCATATCCCTCGCTGCCAGTATTTCTGTACTGTACCAACTCCCGTACTGCCCGTCTCCCCAAATACCCATTTTTTCCAGTGGCGATCTCGTCTACTCCCGATCTATTCGGAATATAATTTATGTCAAAACTTGCTTTGCTACATAGATTTAAAAATACAATTTTTGAAAGTATCAGAATTATAAAATGTTATTACCAATAATACAAAAATTAGTAACTTCCGTGAACATTCAATATTCCTAGAAATTTGTGGATTTTTATTATTCTAAAATATGCCCACAAACCTGATCATAAATAGCTGCCATAATAATAATAATAATAATAATAATAATAATAATAATAATAATAATAATAATATTTATTTGGCTACAATTGGCTGATTGCCACGTGGTAGCCATGACCCTACAGTTTTATAATACATGTACTCTTACAATTCAAAAACAATTTACTATATGAAAACAACTCATGCCACTGTCTATATCCTCTATTTTCTATTTCTCTCATTGCTCCCTACTCCCATTTCGCATCGTTTAGACCGACCCCAGCTCGTTTTCAATTCTCGTCCCGATTGGCAGTGCGGTGATCAGTCTACCGCGATTATCGCTTCTGAGCCTACCACCCAGTTTTCCTTCTGTTCTGTTCAAAACCCCTGCCCACCTCGTCCCTCGAGGTGAACTCTAGCTCCAACCGCAATTCGTCTCCTTCTTCCCTCTCTCAGCTGCATGTGCGTGCAGCTGCTCTCAAGTCCCCGACGCATCGCTTCTTATTCGTACTTTACAGCAGCTGTAAAAGTCGTATTGTCTAGGATACGTAAGACGTTGGTGTGTTGTGATCTCGGCAATATGGTTGTACTTGAGCGTACGGATCTTTTTACGAAGTGAACTTCTTTGCAGCTGAGTCTGGAATCACGTGAATGTCACATTGTGTAAAAGAGGGAAACTTGAGATCCAATTTTAAAAAGTGTCGTAATGCAATAGCTATAAGTTAAAAATTATTAGTTGAAAATAAGTCATTTGACGAAACATTTTTAAGATACTTTTTTAATCGACTTTGCTGATTTTCATTTCTAATTTTTACACATAAGTTATATATTTTGCAGAGTATAGTGTTTCCCAAATTATTGGAATTGTATGAAGATAAGGGTCTAAATTTGTTGTAATTGTCATACAGGTAGTGTAGATCAATCACTTTACCTTTCATTCTCGAAACGAATATGTATATTGATTAGGGTTACTTTTGAATAAACACCACGACACGGTTAATACGTCTTAATTCGCAGTACGGCTAACGAACTAATTGAAAGAATGTAAGAAATTGAAACAAAGTTATTAATCAACCCATTTAGCACACTATTACAGACTAATGGACAGAAACAGAAAATGTTTTCAGAAATTACGCATCACAGATAACGCATTGCAAATGGTTCTGTTATTCATACTGTATACACATCGGTTAGGCAATACGCACAGCAGTTCCACCCTGCGGGTTACATATGCAGTGTCGTTTCTCTTAGCAAGTTCGATGGTTTATTGACATTTCGCTTTTTCACAAACCCAGTTCTTTGTCTCATATCTCTCGACCAATCAATGTCATTAACACAACTAAATTGTCTTTCTGATTACAGAAACAAAATACAGTTATCTTCAGTACTACTCTCCTGTTAATCGTAGAAATCTTCTGACAGCAATCGTAGAAATCACTCTTACACGTTCAAATTTAAAGTTATCTTACAGTATCAAACAAATAGTGTACAGAATGTGGGAAATACGCGTACACGTTTCTTACGTGATAATCATTTTTATAACACGTTCTCACACTGCATCTTATACGGGTTCCTTCATCGGGCAGCGGAATATGGTTTTAGCAATCCTTTTCCGCGCGACAAAAGAACTTCGTCGCACGCCTCGGGCAATAAGAAAACGTGCACTTTGATCCCCGAGTGCGTTGACTGGGTTTGCCGGGTGATTAGAGCGCTGCCTGGGGTGAGCGGCAGCGCCCGGAAACGGCGTTTGCGGGCTCCGCCGCGCGGCCGAGCCACGGGCGGAAACAAATTCCTTCCGAGATTTATCCGCGGCGCGCTGATTGCCTGCCGTCCCTGGGCAATTGCAGATATTAAAAAAGCCGCGAGCGAACGCACGGCCTAGCGCCCTTGAGCCCTTGCGCCTGTGGCCCTTCGGCCCTTTGCTTGCTCGCGTGCCCTTTCTGAAGTTCAAAGGTCGCGGCGCTGACAACCTTTCTCGTAGAAGGCTTCGAAGCCGTTGAAAATTAACCGACATATGCCCGATTACTTTTCTGCATGTTCTGTTACTTAGACATGTATAGTGTAGTTTTCGGCTGAGAAATATATTTGTAATGTACACTAAAATTAGATGACACAAGACGAGATTTCTAATCGAAACGTGAGATGTTCAGGACGCTAATTAATGAAGGCGGTAAGGAATGAAGGCGAATTACGGAAGGCGGTAATTGTTGAACTATTTTCTCAGAGGATTTCTCATATACTGTGGGGGAAAATTTACGTGTGAAAGTAAATATTCGGCTTTATTGATAGAAGTAAAATTCTACGTATTGGAAGCAGACGTTTGAAATACACTTTTACTGTAAGACACTATATATTTTAATTAAATGAACATACTTTTAAGTTTTCCTCTCTCATAAGTTTCACAAATATTTTTATTAATTTGTAAGTATGACACCGACAATCTCACACAACTTTGCAACAAGCCAGAATAAATTACAACGGATTACAATTGAATGTTTTGTTGTGATTCTGATCTCCGTTGTTTAAGTTATATACATTTGTTAAATTGACATTGAGAAAAGATTGTGCAAACAGCGAATAGAACTAGGGAGTGTAGAAGCTAATAATTAGATTCGTTAATGCACGAGGAGAATAATATTGAAAAAATAGTGTTTACGATTCTGCAACTGCAGAATACAAAATTATGATTAGTCATTATTAAAGACATTGTTTGTTATGTGACTAAGTTTACGTGTCAAATAAACCAATAAAGGGTGTTTTTTATTCAACCACAATATATCAACATCCACACCCATTAGTTTTTTTTCATTAAGTGATGAGCATATTTAACAGTCAAGCACACATCCATTTAGTTACAAGGAAAATGGAAAAATTTTTGAAAGAATAATTTGTATATTCATGAAATTATACTGCATGCATTTAGTAAACTGCTAAATATATTTTCGGCAAGTTAGTGTTAAACTATTTCCAGTTTTTTGTGGTGTGACAAGGGCAAGTATGATTTAAACTTTTCTATACTTTCAAGAACAATCTTTAAAGAAATACTTCAATATTCACTGTTTATCCATATTCTCGACCATTCTCTGTATCGGCATATACTCAAAAAAGCTCGCAATTTGTTTATAATCATATATGGCATTATGTGACGCCAAAGTTTTCACAAAGTGATTACGAGTAACGATTACATCAAACTGTTTTCTAAACATCCTTTAGTCCGTGAGAGGCAACGTATCGCGTGCGATTTACAATGATTTTAATCATTAATTGTCTAAACAATTAAACAGTAACTCTGTGTTTGAACAAGCTAGAAGAAAGTAAATTACGATGGAGTCTCCCATTCATTCGCTCTATTGATTTGCGATTATTATTACACAACTATCCCTGCGACACAATTTCTTCAGTGCTTCATCATCCATGCTTCAGTGCTAGTATCTGGAGCGTCACCGTTTTTCCTTCCGTCTTCAACTCGCACCGCAATATCGCGGGAGGCCGATGCTTTTCGCGCGCCGAAGCAGCCGCGCCGAACAGACGTCGGAGCGGCAGGCGGCGGCGGCGCCGTTATTTACGACAGTTCCCGCTTTGTTTGACAGCCAGCAAAGTGCCAAACCTCATAAGGGATCCGGAATCAGGCGCGTCACTTTTTCATTTTTCTTCTTTCGCCGCGTCCGCCGCCCACGTCGACCCTCTCTCCCCGCTGCCACTGCCGTTCCTCGACACCCCCCGCTTCCCCCGCCGCCTCCACCACCCCGCCGTCACCGCCGCCTCTCCGCTCAATCCTCTTCGTCCAGCCCGCCACCCCTGCGCGACCGCACCTCCCCGCGCCGCCCCCACCGTCCCCCGCCGTCCCTCGCCGTCATCGCCGCATCTCGGTGGCGCCACCATCGTCACCGCTGCCCTGCCCCAAAACCACTGCCGCCCCTGCCACCATCGCTGACCCCGCCGACCCTCGCTACATCCGCCACCTCCCCACTCCGCCGTCACCGCCGCATCTGCGCTCGATCCCTTTCGTTCACCTCGCGGCCCCCGCACCACCCTATTTCACCGCGCCGCTCTTGCCTTTCCCCGCCGACCTCGCCACCACCGCCGCACCTCGCCACCCCCACAACCGCCACAGCCACCGCCACAACCGCTACTGCCGCCACTGCCGCCTACCCACCGCTGACCCCACCCCCGCATCCTTCCCCGTAACAACCATACAGCTGGTGACTGCTGCCGCTGCCTCTCTACTGCTCTCTAGTGCTGACGTCTGTGTAGTTCTCGAACCCCTGGCGTTATGCTAAAGTTTCTTCCAACACCGTTGATTACACTACCTCGTTTGTCTCCTTCGCTAACACCGCGTTCACTGCCGCCTCCGTCCAATTACCTTTATTTACCTCTCCATTTCTTCCTTCCTCGACCTTTCAATCATACCCTCACCACAATTGTGCCTTCCCCTGGGTTTTTGCATCCCCATTCACCTCCACCCACCTGACCATAACCGCCTTCACTTCCATCCTCTCTTGTGGTCTTGCTCCCGTCTCCGACTCTTTTTCGTTTCCTCTCTCGCCTTCGCCTCCCTTTTTGCCTACGTTTCTGCCTTCACCTCCCTTATGATTCACCCCCCTCATGGGACTTTACCTCTACCCTCGGTTTCCTTTGCGCCTCCATATCTGCCTCCTCTTCATCTCTGACATCTCCTTCTCCTCCGGTTCGTCCTTCACCATCACCTCCATAACCACCACTGTAACATCGCGCTCGTCATCTCTACCTTTTGAATAATCTTTCCGTTAGTTGTTGGTACCTGACCTAGATACAATCGCGTTGAGTTCAACAGCCGATAGGACACCGTTCCAATCACTGACACTGCTACACTGAATTACGGCCCCATCCACTGTCAACATGGTCACTTCCATCTCCTAGACTCCATCAATTCCAACTTTGAGGCGCTACATACGGCTCCTTCCTCTTCTCTGAGATCACCTCAACCACTGCCACCCCAATCATCACCTATGCATCCGTTTCTTCTCCTTGTCAGCGCCTATAATGCCCCAACCTCCGCTATCGCCGCCTGTACTCCAACAATCGACTTCCCCGCCCCGAAGTGTTACTTTCCTTCCTTCACACCATTTACCTTTAACTCTTCCATCACTATGGTGCATTTTCAAGTGATCACATGCACAAATGCCACATTTCTCATGTTCGAATGAATGATCCATCACCTGAGCGATCGCTATCTCTATCTCTACCTCCTCTCTATCGCTATCTTTGCAAGCTTCGGTTTTGGTAATGCTAAAGCTATCTCAGTGGCAACCGTCTCTGTCTTCGAGGCATCCTCATTTGCCTCCGTCACTACCTCCACCTACCCCCAAAATATCTCTCTTACTTTCCACATCTCTTCCATCACACCATTTACCTTTAAGTCTTCCATCACTGTGGTGCACTTTAAAGCCACTGCCTTCAAATATGCCACATTTCTCATAGCCATCTTAACTATTCATCATCTGTGCGATCGCTATCTCTATACTTGCAAGCGTCTTTTCTGCTAGCGTTAAAGCCACCTCAGTCCCTGCCCTCACCATCATTGAAATGCCCTCCTTCACCTCCGTCGCCACCTCCACCGCTATCTTCAGCTCTGCTTTTGCCGCACGACTCCACACCACCACCACCGTTTTGCCGGTTGCTTCTTCCCAAGCTGCCATTTCTTATCGACTCACCTTTCTTCTGGTATGTTCCTCCTTCGCGATACCCCCTCCTTCCCAGCATATCTCTTCGCGTCGACGGCCGCAAAGGAACGCAAACTAGCTGAAAGATCGAGCGGGGAAGCACGCAAACAAACAAAAAAAAAGAAGCGAAAGGAACGCAATGCCGAGATTCGTGTCATCTGTTCCGGCACGTTTAGTTCCTGCAGCTTCCGCGAAGAGCGCTGAGACAGCGCCGTTTCTCTGCCTCCTCGTCCCGCACCGCCGCGCTCGCCCTGCCACGCCGCGTTGCGCCCCGGCCGTTTCAGAACGCACTTTGGTGCGAGCGTGCGTGTGTGCATGCGGGCGAAGTTGGTCCCGATGGTTTGCCTTGAGATAAGACTTCATCCATCGCTTTCTATTCACTTCCATCGCTCTCTAGGTACGGCCTTTTACATTTAGTTCTACATTTGTGTGCGTTTTAGTCAGACAATTTTCCTTTTTTAATTGTTTTTAGAAAGTTTTATAGTATCAAAATGGCTTAGGATTTTTAGAAAATATATTCCCTATCCCCTTTATGTAGAAAGTTGAAAGAGCGTTGAAAGTTAAACTAGTAGTAATTTAGGTAGAGCCCCCATAGTTTTCATATTACGAATGGTATGTCACCTAAAAGCAAATATTTTGTTTAAATTTTTTTTCAAAACATATGTTGTTATATAATTTACTCAATTTAATATAAAAAAGTAAATATTTTTAGTACTTTTAATTTTAACGCTTTATATTTATTTTTTTGATAAATGGTGAAAGAGGTACCTGTCATACATTGCATGTTACGGTGAGACTTCCGCGATTGAGTAGTGTGAGTCTGGTTCACGCCCTGTCCAAACGTCTAAGGGCCATTTCTAACACTACTGTAACTTAGGCAATGACGGTGCGATCAATAAAATACACGCTTAACAAGAGCAATTCTCAAACTCCGTCATATTACACAAACGAAATGTGGAGACTGATAAAGAGGATGTCATGTTTTTCTTCAAGAATTCTCTTGGTCTTGGTTACTGGTTTTTACGCGGGTAATAAATAAATATTTTTGTCGTTTTAAAACACATTTTTCAATTTTTTCAAGTCCGATCCCTAGTTATCAATGTCATTAGGTCGTTACAGAATAAGTACCGAAACGGTAGGAGTTTAAAAACCTGAGGTGGTGGCCGAGTTTTATATTCAAGCGACTACTTTATTTGAGTTAGTTAATAAATGCGTTGGCCGAGTGTAATATCATACTTTTCGTAATATTTTTGCGCATTCGCAAAAATACCTTCTCTTAGAATTCTAGCAATTATATCATATCTTTTATTCTACAACACATTTGTTTCGAATAGCTTAAATATAATCAATGGCTTAATATTTTATAGTATTTATCAAAGTCCGCTTAAATAACTTGAAGAAGGGAGTCTACTCGTGCATTATTGAGCGAAGGTATTACTAATACACAGTGTTCAACATCGAGCAAATCAGTTCGTAAAGTCTCAATGTGGCAAGTTGGATTGATACTCTCTTTTATTTATACAACGTGAGTATTAACGTCTTTTATTAACGTTCAGTACGATTTGTTCGTCGTCTTTCAAAATGATCAAATTCTATTGCGTTTACAAGAATTTCGACGTCATTTTTAACGTCAACCTTTCTTTATTTGTCTGACTTCATTTCCTTCATCCATTTCCCTCTCTTCCTTCATGTACGTTTTCAATGTAAAACGCATCGTTCCAGCACTCCCTCTGGCTTCTGCCTTTCAAAGTCCCCCCGTGCCCACCGTTCCCATCGCCGCCGCATCTACTGCTGTACAGTCACCTTCACTACTCGCACCATCCCTGGAACCCGTCCTACTCTCTTCCAACCCCCAAACGTTTGTCACGCAAGTCGTCCGGTCGCCCTCCCTAATGCGCCATCTTCGTTTTAGCCACCCGCTTAGTATCCACCACCCTTTTCACCAACGATACCGTCAACCCATCGTCTCTCTCACAGTCCTCACCAACCACATCCCTGTCCTCCTTATGCCTCCGTCATCGCCTCCGCCGCCGCTGTTCTCTCCGTTACTTATACCATAACCGCTCACTCCGCATTTGTCACTTACGCCGTCCATCCCTGCAGTCACCTCCGCATCCTCACTACCCACACCTCCCCACAACCACATCACCTCACAAGCCACACCTCCCTCACTACTCACGCACCCTTCATCGCCTCCGCCGCAACTGATATCACCTCTGCCACAATAGCCCACGCCGTTCTAGTCACCTCCGCTTCCCTTCCCTCAGTCACCGTACCCTCCCTTCCCCTGACGCAACCCCCACCCTCGCCGACTTCCCTTTTACACCGCCCCTCTCCCGCGGCCCCCCGGACCCGCACTGTCCCGGACCCTCCTGCTCAGTGGTGCGCGTCCGGCAGCGGGAAAAGCAGCGGCGTTACTAAATACTTATAACAGCGCGTCGCGTTCCGCTGCCCGGCGAGGGCCACGCCCGCCGTAAATCTCCCCGTTCCGTTTTCCACCCTCACCCCCAACCCCCCACCCAGCCACCGCTCCCGGCCTCCGGCTCCGGTCCCGCCGCCGCCGCTGCCGTTCCAATGGTTGAGAGCAGGCGAGGAAGTTAGAGTTCGTTTTCCGAGCCATAAAAAAGGCGACACGCCGCGCGCTCGCATACAGAATGATTCCAGAGGGCGCGGCCGTGTGGAGGGGGGCGAGACCGGGTCCGGGAGCGGATATGGCGCGCGGTTTTCGAGACGAGGACGTCGACGGGGCGGGGCGCGCGGCGGGGCGGGGAGGGCCGACGAAAGGGGAGCGGCACACGTCGAACTAACAGCGAAAGTTGGGGTCGGCGGAGACGCAGGGTGGGCGGTCGGAACGAGGGATATGAGGGGCAGATGAAAGGGCAACGTGCGGCCGGAGAGTGGAAAAGCGCGCGCGGGTGGAAAGCGTAACGAGGGTGCGTGGGTGAGCGTGGGTGGGGCGTAGGCGGGGCGGTGGGTGCGCGCGGGCGGGGCGAGCGGGTTGGAGGCACCCGGACGTGCCCGGCATGTCGACGCGGGTGATGTAATTTGATGTCGCCACCGCGGAAGCCGTCCCGTAGGCCCGCCCTCGCGCAGGGAGCGCCCAAGAGCCGCTCCTTCTTTTACTGCTCCGCTCGACGGAGGGGGGATGGAGGGGAGGATGGGAAGCGAAGCGACTCTGCGCGGCGCGAGGCCGCGATCTACGTCGGAGCGTGAGTGGGGGGAGTGTAATGATGCCGGCGAGAGATGGCGTCATAATCAATTTTTTTCCGTGACGAGCGACGCGACGTCCGGGGTGGGAGAGGAGGAGGTGGCCGGCAGAGACGGCCGTGGTGACTTGGCGGGTGGCTTAGAGAGGCAGAGGGAACGAAGGCATGTTCGGTAACGGTATCCTCACGAAGGCTGAAGGCGGAAGCGTGACTTGGCGGGGAGTGACGTGACGTGACGTGGCGTGATGAGGAGCGGAGCGTGGCGGGGCGAGAAAAGTAAGAGCGTGGCCGAAAGAGAGCTTGACGCGAAGGTGCGTTGTTTGGCAGAGCGGTGAGTAGAGTGGCGATCTGGGAAGGCAAGTGCAGGATCCGTGCTTCAGTGTGTCATCTAGCGTAGCGAAGAGGGCTAGAATAAGGCGCAGTGAATCGGAGTAAGGCATTGCAGTGCGCGATGAGATAAGCTACATGAAGAAATGTGGCATGGTAGGGTTTGTGGCTGCCGGTTGGGATGTGGCGTTGCAGTGCGAGACAAGATGAGGAATGACAGAACCAGAAAATATGGAGGGTGATGAGAGATGCCAAGGCGTGGCGAGCAGGGATAAGAGTGCGGTAATTACCATGACGTTCCAGAGATATGTGAATGATGCGTGGTAAAGTGGGATGGGTTCAGGAATGGCAGAATTAGGCGTGAAGAGGCGGGATGAGGAACGGTGTACGTGGCGTCGCAGAGCAAGATATAAGACACGGTAAGAAAGATGAGGTGTACGAATGGAGACAAATGGAGTGTGACAAATAGGGTGGCATGAGGCATGGCAGAACATGATGACATGATCCGGAGTGCCGTGCGATGGATAAGGTAGAACGCGCTTGGCACGGCGGGATGAGAAAAAGTGGGCGTGACAAAGTAGGGGAAAGTGAAGATGGTGAGGAGGATGAGCAGTATGAGGCATGGCGGACCGCAGCTACATGGACTGCGGGTCGATCGGGTCCATGTAGTTGTCTTTGCGGTGGATCAGGTAGAATGAGGCAAGGAAGTGCGAGGTAAGCAATGGCGGGAGTAGTGAGCAGAGCGAGATGAGAAATGGGGAGGAGGATAGCTACTGTCGAATGTAGTGGAATGAAGTGGCGTGGTATGAAGCATAGCAGAGCATGGGGACAAACACCGGGGTGGTGTGCGACGGATAATGTAGAACGATGATTGTAAGGGCGGGATGAGGAGTGGTGGGCGTGCTGGAGTGGGATAAGGTAAATTTGGCGAAGATGATGAGGCCTGGCTGAAAGGCGTGGAAGAGAGTCAAGGACAGCAGTATGAGGCATGGCAGAAAGCAGCTACATGGACCGGGTGGAGTGCGATAGAATGGGTAGAACGAGGCAAGGAAGTTCGGGATGAGGAGTGGTGTGCGTACTGGAGCAAGGGGCAACCCAGCGAGACCGGGCGTAACTTGGGGCGGGCGACGGCGAGGCTCTTGGAGGGCGGCAGGGAGAGCGGCGGGGGATGCGTCGCAAGCGGCGGCTTCAGCGGGAGGGCGGACGGGGGCAGCACGTGGGGGAGGCTCGACGCGGCGTGGGCGGAGGAGGCGCCGTCAGCGGCGAAGAACTCGTTACCGCCTGGGAGCCGATGGTCGCGGAAATTGCTTTTGACATTCTGCGCGTGGAGGCGTGGCGCCTGATGGCTCAGGTGGCCCTCGGCTCATTATTTTGGGCGCCGATGTAGGTCAGTCGGTCGCTCGGAGAAGGCGCCGCTGCCGCGTGCGGGGGGACCTCGATCCGAAGTGGATCACAGTCTGCCCTTAGTCTTCAGGGGGTTGAACAGTAGAGTATTTTTTTCGGGTGTTGGAAAATTGAAGAGAGTGAGTGGATTCTGTTTCCGAGCATCATAAAAAGTTATTAGTTTCGTAAGTGGTATATTCCGAGAGTTGACCATGTTTTTTTTCTCCCAATATAGTGAGATCCGGCTTCGACTTATACTTCGGCTTGCGGGATCTTCCCTCTCTTTAGTTACCTTCTCCATCGAGACACCCAGGCCAAGATATAAACTCTCGACCTGACTCGACATTTTTGGTAATGCAATTCATGCAAGGTTCGTTTGTAAGGGAAGAGGAGAATTGCAAGGAGGAGTAAAGAAATATGGCGGAATGTCAGTGTCCTCTTTCTTAGAGCACTCACTTCTTGTATATAGGTATTCGGCATTTTGGGTCAATAGCCTGGCCAGCTAACGGTGTCCCCCATGCCTGGGAATTTTTAAATTCCCATGCTTAGGGGTAAGAGCGACATGCGGCGAATATTACGTATTCCTTTCATCGTAACTAGCAAGATTCGCCTGCCTTTTCTTCGACACAAAGCTAGAGAAACTGCGACGATTTTAAAGAAAAGCTACAACTCTTTTTGCCTTCACCGGGAATCGAACCCACGATCACTCCACGGGAAGCTAGTACACTGCTCATGAACCTTCCTAGAGGCTGTACTCACTTCGTATTAAATATGTAATACTACCAAACAGCCCTCTTGAATTATCCTCCAGTAAGAGGTTTAGTTCCATTCAGCTGTCTAGTGTCAAGAAATCTGCTAGAATTGGGACTCTCCAGTCAATGGTGATGCAGACTGAATGTGGTTACTGCTGGGTTTTTGCAATCAGGTTTAAATTAAAATTTGATACACGACACATTAATAATGATAACAATTTCTAATAGTTTATTTTTAAATTAATCATTTTGATTAGAATTCATTACTTGATCAATATTTCGATATTTCACATTAAATATTTAATTGAATCTTATTCCGCATGTGATGTCAAAAGCGCAGGAAACTTTTTATGTGTGTAATATGTGTATAGAAATAAAAGAATTTTCGAATTTGCAAGAAAGGAAAACCAAAGAAAGTATAAGAAAATTAAAATATGTATTATTATGACTTTATTTATATCTTATTCTACTCAAAGCCAAATGTAAATGCGGTGACGTCAAAATTCTGCAATATGATAATCTATAAAAATAAAACGAAATAATATAAAAACCAAAATAAGTATGATAATAAAACTCTCCTCTAATATGATAATTCCATGATTTTGCAATCGAGATATATTCAAACTGAGGCTGAGTAATTGAAGATTTGAATTGATGTTTTGCAATTATTGTTATTAATGTTTATCCTGACACTAATTACCAGACCAATCAATACTTTAACGAATGGTATTGTATTAATGTTGAAAACGAAATGTGTAGCTAATGGTATTACATTTAAAGGTTTCATCTTAATGTACCGCTCAAGGTCACTTCAATTTTGACTTACGGATTATTAATAATTAAAAATAACTATTATTCTTACTAAATAGTTTTCTTCTTGAGTCTTCCTTTTGCACTTCTCTCTACTGATATTTAGAAATATAATACGGATATCTTTCTAAAAATTTACATTTCCTTTGGTACTTGTACTTCTTGCCATTTTAAAATAGTCATTTCTATCGTGAGAGCAGAAATGTTATCATCGATTATTATTATCTCTTCTATTATTCAGAAGAGAGTTGTCAAATGAAGTAGGTTTTTAATTTAATTAAGTTTGTTTCTTTATTACCTTCTTTATATATCATATATTTATTTATTTAACGTATAGGTGTTACACAACGTGAGTTAGTTTATAATAATTTAAAATTTCAATTAACATAACGTAATAGAAAAACAATACTAAAACACAAACTCAAATTTTCGAACTTGTATAATTAGTCGTTGTAGGGGTTCTCTTTACTTTTTTGGCGATGTTTCTTCCGTCCTTTTAAATTTTATTTTTGTTACAATTTTTAATTTTCATGTCAATATCTTGCTTTAATGGCTCATGTCTACATTTCAGTAACAAAATGTGCATAGTTGTTTGCGATTAAAATTCCTAATTGATTTTGAAGATTTTTTTTTATTAGATATATGAAGAACATTTCAGAGCGATTCTGTTTCGTTATCGCTATAAAACATATTCATGAAAATAGGTCACTGTTATTTCTACATAGAAGTTTTTAATTTCCCTCTAATTTTTCGAATTATTAGTTTAACGAGAATCATATTTGTCTTGATAACTTTGTGTAAAAATGACTATCTGTATTTACATAGTCTGTATTTCGGTAAGTATTTTCATGCATTATGATTCTATATTGAGTTATTGATAAAACTTTATTTCACATTTAAGCATTTAATTTGTGTAGTTACCCATAGAATGGTTTTGTTCGCGGCTATTTTTGCAATTACGATGCATGGGGATAGTTATCTGACATTTCATTTACGTCAGCAAACACACGAGAATACAAGCTTCTCTGGTTTACCGAAAATGCTCAACAAAATTTAATGTAATCTGAAAGATAATACACTGATGTACACGAATTTGTGTGTTGTGGTTCAAATTTACTAAACATCTGATTACTCGCATTTGTGGAAAAATAGAAATTAAATAGAGTTGTCACAGAACGAATAATATAAACTCGAAATGAAGAATATATGCAACTCAAATTTCAATTTAAGGCTGATTTTGGAGCATCCTATAAAACAATTTTTTTTGTAGCGTAAGAATCAATAATTATAGTTACCATACTTGCTGTTCCACAAGCAAAATATTTGTTCATTATTCGAATAGAAATAATTCAGAAAATCTAAATCGCATTCCAAAAACGAAAAATAATGTCGTTCGTTCTTTGAGTCAACTTAACAATTTATCAGCATTAAGTTAATAAAAATTGAATTAGTATTACGATTATAAAATAAAATTTGTATTACAAATTCTAAACATTACTCAAGTTTAACCAGTAGTCCCATTATAATATACTTTAATAAGGTTTGATACCTTAAAATGCATATAACATAAATTGAGATTTAAAGCATATGAAATTGTAATTTATGTGATATATTAACATAATTTCAATTCTATCGATAAATGTATTCAATATCACATTGTCAAGTCGAAAAGGCCAATGCTATATATGGAATGGAATGAAAGGCAAAATTGTCCTTTAAAAAAAAAATTTACTCTATTTTACTTTACTCTCTACTAACGCTTTACTCTACTTTACTCTCCTACTTTACTATTTTCTCCATTGTACTGTTGATTATATTCGTGGTTTATTATGGCATGTTCGAGAAAGAGGAATTAAATTATTTGATTGGTATTATTTCGGGATAATACAATATTTTCAAAGTGATTTCAGGACGTTTCATTTAATATTACGATTGAACAGTAGCTCATTGAATTCAAATACTGTCGCATCTGAACGTTTAGTGAAGTTGAAATCATTTGGCACGGTTGAAATACTTCACATAATTATTTTTTGCAAACGAGTATGCCTTTCAGACCATTAAAATGATTATTTTCAGTTACGTTTATCTTCTGCTCTGTTGTACGACCACAGGGACTCTGTATCGGATCTGGTGGTGGCAGGCATCCTAGTACCCTCGCCAGTGACGTTAGTCAAACCCAGCAATGGTACACCCCTCCTCGAAATTTCCCGCCTCGCTTTGACCCGCTCCGCATTGTCCCGCCTCATTCTACTCCGTCCTTTTATCCGCCCCGCCTCGTCGTGCCTCTGCCCACCTCACACCGCCGTCTCCAACCAGAACAAGTTCCCTTACCGTCTACCCTCCACCATATTCCGCCTTTCTCCCCTACCACTCCAACCCACCTCTCCTCTTTCCTCCTTGCTCCACCTCACTCCGCACCATTCTTTACCGTCCCGTTCTCATCTGCCCGTCCAGCCACCGCAATCTGGAGGGGAATTCTATCGGTCGGTTGCTCTGATCGGTAGTTTTCAGTGGTTTCTACGATCAATACCAGGTGAATGCCGGAGCAGTACTCTAACAAAAGAGCCACGGACCTCGCGCGATCTTTCCTTCTTCTTCCTCGTTCCTCGCCCCTTACTTACACACAACCACTTACGTGTAGTATACTACCACTTACGCTAGAGATCGGTCAGGAGCTCAGAGCCTCATCCAGCCCCGCAAGTGGGAGACTCCTGGTTGGGGAAACCCCGCTCGCCGACGGGAGGGTCAGCGGCGGACCTCACCATCCAAATTCCTTCTCCAGAGAAGGAATCCTCACCACCACCACCACCTCCCGATGCAGACATGCATTGCACTAACGGAACTAATGACCTTCACAATTGACGCTCCCGGACTCACTAGTAATCAATCAATCGCCATCTCCCCTTCCGACCGACCTCCGCGTACCGTCTGCCCTTCACCTTATTCCGCCTCGCCTCTCCCCCCTCCCACTTCACCCCGCCTCTTCCCATCCCTTTCCTCATTCCGCTGCCCCGGCTCGCACCTCCCCTCCCCGCCTTTCTCCGCGCCCCACCCCAGCCTGGGAGGCGTGACAGCCTGTTTCGAACGACGGCGCTGCGAAGCGGTCTCGAGGTGACGTCATAAACTGTTACGACGTCATCGGAAACGTGCGTTATCGCGCAAGTTAGCGAAAATTTCCGTGTTTGTGGCGGCGGCAAACTACGACGGGAGCGAATCGAGGACACTACACGACACGCGCAAACACGCCGAGAAGACGAACGAGAGAGCGGAGGAAGGGAAGGAGGATGAAAAAGGGAGGGAAAGAGGAAGGGCCGGAAGCGGTGTATAAATTGGAAGACGCGCGAGCGCGCTCGTGCGAAGTGACTGGGCGAACTGCCTTGACGCTCGTCCGGAGAGACTAGCTCGGGGGTAACTCAGCGCGGAGGGAGGACGGGAAAAGAGTGAGAGCTGTGTCAAGAGCAAGCGGTTTTATGAAGCTGCGAAAGTCCGTGCGCACATCTTGTTACTTTATGTGAATGGTCGATGTGGTCTCTACTTTCCACCGTGATGGTATGGGAAGACTGGAAATCCTTCAGTTTTTTTCATTTTGATGTAAGTTGAGAAGACATGATACATAGTTTACTTACAAAAGCATATAACACGCACATTCGATTTTTTTAAACCTGAACGTCATTTAATTATGTTTAATTTACAGAATGAGACTTTTTTACGTTTTTTAAAATGTGTGTAGCCTGCTAACGCCAACTAATTAGTAATATTAAATTGACAAGACTTGATAGTTTGGTGCCACGTTTAACAAACCCTCAGTATTAATCAAAACATTAACACCAATTTTAAGTTTCATACAACAGAAATAATAATATTTCTGACTGATTTTGAACGTACATTATCCTCGCTACTCTCCTCATACCTAATATATGTTTCTATTAACTATTTCTGTCAGCTGCTGTTTTATGGCACAAAGTTTGCATTACATTTTTGTTGCAAATGAAGATATCAGTAATGCAAACTGAAATATGATCTTCAATTGCCTGAATGAATCAAAAGATTGTTTGAACGAGCCATTTATCATACTACTATTTTCTTTCCGAGTATTGGATATTTGGTCTGTTTGAAGAGTTATTTAAATCCTCCATTGGGAGTTACAAAAAGTAGGACAGTCAGTGAGTTTAATGTACATTTAAATCACCACATTTTTTATGAGATACATACATTTTGAAGTTGCGACACTTCGCGTTTCTACACACGTACTAATTAACTGCACTAGTGAGTGAGCTAACTTTCACGAAATTCTTTCAGCCCAAAACGCTGAAATCGGATTCATATTAACACGTCTAAGCTTTAAGCGAAGCTTCCAACCCTAAAGCTACCAACTGAATAAAGACATTACGCGCGCTCGACATCCGGAAACCGCCGCAGCCACCTCTGGTTCCAGCGCCGAACGCAGGTGGCGCCAGCCGCTAGGGGCGCGAGGAACGTGGGCGGCAGTGTGGCAGACGGGCTAATATTTCGGCTGACAGCGTACGTACTTCTAATTACTCGCAGCATTAATCAGCATTTCGCGAGCCGCAGGAACGCCATGAGCGAGGGGGGTGGCTCTGTTCATTTAGGCTGCGATAATAACGGTAAAAGTACTGAATCATTAAAGGCTTAGATCCGGGACAAAAGCTTACTGCACCGCCCGTGATTAATACACGTAATGAGCGGCTGAATTAAATTCCAAGGTTGATTCGCCTAATAGGAAATATATTGTAAAATTAATGAGAGAAAGTGATAATTGGATTCGGACTCAGTAGAATAATCTATTGTACTGTCCTGACGGATATTCGCCATCTGCCGTATTCCGGTGTCAATTTGCACGGGCGGCGTCGGCACGGACGGGCGGCTTATGAATAAGGGTTAACTTGCAACTTAATTTTAGGGGCAATGCATGCGGAGCGGAAACGGGGCTTTTCCTATTTAGCAATGCACATGGGCGGTTATGAGAAAGGTTGGAAACAGATGGAGGGGTTTCGTGGAGTGAGATGAAAGCTGTTTCAATCAGCAGACAAATGGACTGCGAGTGAGGTATGAAAATAAATTCAAAGGGTCATGGTTCTGCCAATCCTAGAGATTCTAGGGATTTATACTAAGATCTTGAATTTGAATTATATTTCAAAATATATTTACTAAATTCATGAACAGACAGGATAATCGTGAAAATGTTCACAATTAAACACAGATAAACTTGAAAAATAAATAACTTAAACTTGAATTATCTTAAACTTGAATTATTTCTCTTTAACTGCGACCATTAAAGTGTTAGAATGTTAAATTTACTCGTAGTAATTAATCGCGGATTTAACTTAATAAATTCACTATTATATTTGTGTTCTAATACTTTCTACGCTTAAATACAAACAATATTTATAATTAGCTTACCTTTATTAATGTTTTCTAACTTTTAGTCGAATGAATGTTTTTACCATTATAAATAACTAGAGAACGCTTAACACTCAATTGACGTTGCAATATCATTTGTACCACTCTCGAAGTTGGATATCGCACTTATTTTGCAAAAGGGAACGTTTATGCAAGATCAATATTCAATCACATGTTATCTTTTGTTTTGTAAATAAGTAGTTTCAGACTTTTGGGGAGTTGTTTGACTATGACGTAAGTCAAATCATGTGCCGCACTAGTATCAAGTGCCGCACTGGTATTGCCACGTCTGTTATGCAGAAGTTTCTGAAATGGCATTTTAATGTAAAGAAAACCAAAGGGTATACATTATTATTTTACTGTTGATTTGTAAATAAGGTAAACAGATTTATGCATCTAAAGAAATTAATTTTTTTAATGTGTTGTTATAATAAATCGGACAAATTTACAATTAATATTTCTTTTTACAATGTCAGAAATGTTAGTAATATGAAATTAAGTAAACACACTTTAAATAGGAATAATTACAGAAATGTAAGGTATTTAAAAATGGAAATGCATAACGAATTTTTCGTAATTGAATAAAAACAAAAGGTAGCGTCAAAATGACACCTAATTACATAACAAACCGTCACGTCGGCTGCTGAGAGTTAATAATTATTTTCATAATGAATAATTATTTTTTGCACCCCATTACCTCCTCCGAATTGTCGTACCCTTCCTGTTCGGAACTCCCCGTTTCTCAACCAGTTACCCTCAACAACCCTTCTTGCCCACCCCCCTCTTCCTCTCATTACCGCTTCGATCGCCCCGCCTCCCCCCGATCGCTTCCCCTTCCCCTCCAGGCCTCGCCTCGCACCGCCGCTTTGATCCCTCGCTCCACGCACGTCCTCTGTCGGCCGGCCGGTCGGCGCACGGAACGCGCGTTTATCCGGCCGGGCCTCATTTGCATTTAAATCCCGTTTCCATAAAAGACATTTCTATTCTATTACGACGTAATTTTCTTTGCATATTTTCGGCCCCACCCGCGCGCGCGCTCAGGCCCACCCGCATCTGACAGCATGCGCTGTCGCACTCGCGCTGCGCTTTGCGAGGCCAGCCGGGAAACCCCCGGGCGAGGGTCACGTGATTTAACGCACTAGCGGGGAATACCCCGGCATCGCAGTCTCTCCCCGCCGCCTCCGGCGGGACCGCCCGATAGGTTACACACACTTGCATTGGAGCGCTGTGTGTGTGTATGGGCGCGTGCGCTCATGCGGACACGCGCGATCGTTCGCACGCGTGCTGGAAACGGGCATGCGAGTTCGTGCGTGCTCGCGATCGCGAATGCAGCCTGAAAGCCCCTCGCGCTCTGCTTAAAACGTAAAGCGATCCAAATGGAATTGTTCTTCAGCTGTCATTGCCCTGCCTGCACCCGGTTGCTCTCTCTGCTCTGCACTACTGCTGCCGGCTGCACAACGCCACGCGTCTTTCTCTATGTCCTCTAGCAGGCTCGGAGAACTAATGCAGCGTTTAGGGAAGTGGCGGGCCGTGGTGGGTGAGGCGGCAGGGACACAACGGGGAGGGGAGCGAAAAAAGTATTAGTGTTTAAAGGGTAATTTTTACTATAAGAGAAAACAGACATTTTTAATACTACAAAATAGTTAGCTCGAAACATTTAAATTATGTTAGGTATTTATTAGTCGATTTCATGAGCACGGTTTGTTACATGTGTAATTTCTGGGCAAGTCTTAGAATGTTTATAAAAGACGGGAAGTATAAGTTGTCTTCGGATTCTTCCTTCAGTATATAAAAGTTAAGGTCAAGCCACATTCTCTACAAAATTAGTCACGATATGCCCGATGATGCATGACGATATGTTCCACAATCTGGAATAAAGGGTGTTACATTTTAGTCTTTGAATAAGGTATGAAACACGATATTTGCAGTATATTAATTACGTTTCGTAGAGCAAAGAGTTTACACAAACGATAGTTCGGCTATTTTACGTTATAGTGTACTATATCCTAAATACGTAAAAGATGGATTTATTTCATATAATTCAAGAAAACAGGAGTGATTGGAAGACCGAAAGACGTGGAGCAGAAATATTAATCTCGTGTAACATGTTTTGTCCGGGGAAATCGCGCGAAAGACACCTTTATCTGAGCAGCCCCTGGTCCGTGGCTCGAGAGAGCTGTGTGTATGTGTGCGTGTGCGGAGGAGCAAAATAAAAAAAAGAAAGGAGCAGCGGGTGCGGCGCGTGAGCCCGCCGCTGAATGTCGCGGCACGTGCGCTCTCTCTGATTAGAAGTGAGCAAGAGAAATGTGGGCCTCTCGCCCCGCCGCCTCCCTCGCCCGCGCCACTTACTCGCATCTCCCGTTGCCGGTCACGAGGCCCGTAACCCGTAGGCGAATCCTCGAGGGAGGGAAGAAGAAATAACACAATGAAATTTTCCACCAAAAAAACGTCCAACAGGAATTTAGTTAATAATTTACTAAATCTATAATTTGGTGTCAGTGAAAAAAATTTTACTTATTGTCAGAGACTCCTTATACAATGATGAGTTTCCAGCTGACGAGACGAACGGCAAAACCTTTCAGTCGCCCAAAAATTATACTCAATTGGGAACACTCTATACAAGATAAATGAATAAATGTATAATTTTAAATTAAAGAAGAACGTGAAACATTTGAGAGAAGAGAATCTCATGACTTTGACTAAGGTATCAACGCGTTGAGCAAATAGGTTCCTCTATTTAGTTTTTTAGTGACTACCTTATCAGAATGCACTGGGACTGTAAATAAGAATCAAATCTAAATGGTTGATTTGAAGGCTGAAAATATTTTTTGTTCGCCTCGCCTTCTTTGGAAAGTAGGTAAAGTTGGTGGTCCTATGTGCAGATTTACAGCATGTAAAATAAACATACGCCAAAAGCCTCAGTGAAAAAATATAAAGACGACTACTACTCTTGTAACCCTTCGTTCTCTAGTAGATGGCATTGCGACAATAGTCCACACTGGAATTAAATAGCGTAATCATGATCGAAATGAAGATCGTTAAATATACAGTGGCTGTAGAAACACCGTACAACAACAAGAGCTACCTAATCATCAAGAATCATACTACAATATACTGATTAATACAGATCTTTTAAATTTTTTATTGCACATTAAACTTCTCTGTAGTTTTCCTGCCCATGTGCTGTGCTCACCCATTCCGGAGACCCTGACCAGCAAGTACGCCACGCTCTCCGTCTTCATCCACCTTTCACAGACCACTGCGTTATTGCCCTTCCAGCAGCCCCACCTTCCAAACTTCTGACGCCATCCGGAGCCCTCGCCCTCGCCCTTAGGGCCCGCCCTTACTGTCCCCGAAGGGACGCGTATTTGCGCCCTTCGCCCTCTCCTGGCCCCCGCGCGCTGCAGGTCGTATTTCTCCCATGATTTACACGCGGCGGGGCCGTAAAATAACGTAATTTATAGTCGTCGCCTTGGAAAGGATAGATATATCTTAAAAGTTGTAAGAAATTGTGAAAAGAAGTCGAAGATATAACGAAATGATAAAATACCCCTGGCCGCACTCGATAAACAGCCGAACGGAAGTGATGGCGCTTGATAAATTCGGCGCGCCGCCGCGGGGTGGCGCGCGAGTTTGACAAACAAAGATGGCGGCGCGCGATCGGAGTCCTGCCGGGAGAAATATGGTGGTTGAGGTGGGTGGGTGGGAGAGGGGGGGAGGTGAGGTGAGGTGAGGTAAAAGCGACATTGTCCGTGGGTGAAGCAGCTGAATTAATAAGAGGGAACGATCGACTGTGCTTTCCAGTTATCGAACTCGGTCGAAAGTGTTTAAAGAGCACGCTTTAGCCAAGGAGGTAGTGAGATTATTGTACAAAGGAAACACACGGTTTAATACTAAGTATGTCATTAAAAATAAAATAGTATTCAACTATAATAATAAAATTGGTAATTATAATAATAAATATGTTTTGTCAGACTATTTGAAAGACCTTCCACGAAACCATTTAAAGAGTCCCTGACTGTGTTGATAATAACAATATAATCAAATTACTTTAGTTAATTACGTATTTAATTACGTAGATATGTTGCAATATATTTTGGGTCTATAATTGATTATTATAAAAATAGAAACAACTAGACTACATACATGTGGAATTCTAATTTTAAATCCATTTCCCGCTCTGAAAACTTGCCACAGAGAATTTGAGTGCATACCCCGTGTTTGCAGAAATTATTTTGTATTTGCGATAAATAATTTTTATTTTTCAGCTTTGAAAATACAAAAAAAATTAAGAAGTTATCTTTATTTCCATACAAATGTTCATTCATAGTGATTTTTTTTACAAATAGGTAAACAACGTTTCGTTTATGTTTTGAGACATTGCTACTACTACTGCTTTGCGTTGCTCATCAATTTAATCTAATATATATGTCCGTTTAAAATTACAAACATCTTATTATTCGCTTTATAGGGAAAAACTGTCGTAGTTAGTGTTTTGCGAACTACATTTTAGATGAGTTTTTATAATGGAATATTGAAATCCTCAAATATTTCGAATCATGAAAATATTCAAAATTGCAAGGCTCTCGGTTACTCGTCAGTGAAATCCTAATATTTTTTAGAATTGTTTAAACAATCCTTTTACGTAAAAAGTATTTATCATATAGTGGAAGCCTTTTTTGATTTTAAAGTTTTTAAATGAATTTTCAATTGATGTTAACATTAAATACATATTAAAAATTTATAACTCCGTAATAGCTTCTGGGCCTACTTTGTTTGTATCTCGTAGAGAAAATGGGTCACTAACAATATTTTTTATGACGCAGCGAGTATATATTTAATGAATTCGCGGTTATTTTTAATTCCAAATTAGGTCTGTAGGAAATTTAAGATTCATCCCTCCCTCCCTCTAACAATGCCGCTTCTCGATTGCCTCTTTAAGAGCGCCATTACTCCGGGGGCGTCGGCGCGCGTGCGGCTGAGCCGGTGCGGCCGCGGCATCTATCCCGGGCGCCATTAAGCCGCGTCTGCCGCCATCGCTTACGGCGCCCGCTAGAGGGCGCGCGCCGACTGATCGCCCGCGGCGCTGTCGCGTCGCCCGCGGGCGTTCGCGCGGGCGCGCATCGCTCACGCCGCCCGCGCCACCTGCGACCAGCGCCTGCCCGCCCGCCACGCCTTCCCGTTCTCCGCACGACCCGCCGCTCCTCTCCTCTCCCGCTCGCACGGCCCCGCCCCGCCTGGCCCTGCCCTGGACCGCCCCGCCTAGCCCCATTCCACCTACCTCCGCCTCGCTCAGCCCCGCCTAGCGCCGCCCAGCCCCGCCCAGCCCCGCCTAGCCTCGCCCAGCCCCGCCCAGCCCCGCCCAGCCCCGCCCAGCCCCGCCCAGCCCAGCCCAGCCCCGCCCAGCCCCGCCCAGCCCCGCCCCCCTCCGCCCCTCCGCCCCCCGCCCCCAACCCCCCGCCCCTCGTCCTGCCACGCCCCGCACTGCACCGCCCTGCCCAACCCCGTGCCGCCCCTCCTGACATATTATAATGTCTTTATACGACGGTGTTTCTCCCGATAAACGGTTTCGTGTTGATTAATCATTATTAATGGATACAAAACAGGAAATTATTCTACGTATAGCAATCAATATAGAAATAATGTAATAATATAGTAATAATCAACAATTATTAAATTATTATGTTAACATAAATTATAATAATTACTATTTTAACATCAACAGTTAATATATGTATATTTCATAGTTTTCACATTTCAAAATGCTGTGTACAGAATGTGACAATGTTATTGAGGCAACTTGAGCATGTTTTGCATTGTTGAGCATTTTTTTATCTCCACTGTGAGTACTGGAGAGAAGATCGTCCTTGAATTAACCAAAATATTTTGGTTTTATTTAATCAGAACATTCACTTTTCAAAAGATATATTTTATAACACTGACATTTAAATCTTAACTGCATTATTATATTTATCATGGATTTTCTTTACTCGTAACTCCATATTTGAGATGTATTTGGCTAATTAGTATCACGATTAGCTCTAAACAGTGGTATTTATAGTAACACTAGGTCAAACTGGGTCAAACGATTTCGACTTTTCCGAGACAAAATATATGCTAAATAAACTTCTCTCCGGAGGGCTTACAGTTTACTCATTCAGATGGTTTTAGTGACCAATCATCAAAACCGTATATTTATTTGACACAAAAAATGTGCTAAATCAACTTAGCCCTGAAAGACGTATAGTTCACTCTCACAGATGGCCTTAGTGTCAGTTACCATTACTGTATAGCCGTATTCTTTAATAAGCCGACAACGTAACACTTTAGAATTTGTGATCCCCATAGCAGAGCGAGTTAACATGCACGTGAACCACGATAAGGAAACAGTCTATCCTCCCTACATATCCGTCAACACGTTCATTTCCTCTCCTGCCTTCCCTCCCATTCCGTCTGCTCCTGCGCCTTGCCAAGACGAAAGACGACAGAGAAGCTGTTCGTCATCCCAACGCAATATCGGGGTTGGCGTCGGCTGCTGGAGGCGGCGGGGGCGGTGGGGACGGCTGGCCGTCGATCATCGCGCCGCTCTTCTTCCCACACTCGGCGGCGGCGGCGGCGGCGGCGGCGGCGGCGGCGCGAGCGGTCGCTGCGGCAGCGAAGGCGTTGGCAGCAGGGCGTCTTCTTTAAGCTAACCCCATTACCCACCTGTCTGGAACGCCCACCCCCGCCCCTCCGTCCTACCTGCTTCGCGCCCCCGCCACACCCCCGCGCCGCCCTTCCCCACCACCCTTATTAACGGGCGTCGAAATGAAACCGCTTCCTCGCTCCGCCGCCTGCCGTCAGGTGCCGCCGCCGCCGCCGCCGCCGCCGCCGCCGCCGCCGCTCCTCCGCCGCAGCGAAAATTTTAATGTTCCCGCCACCGCATTATTCACAGCCACAATGGCTCAGCCTGCTGCCTCCGCCGCCGCCGCCGCCGCCGCCTCGGCAGTTGAGAGCCTATGGCGCCCCGCTGCGACTAGGCCGAAGTGATTGGTTGGCGCAGTTCCCGCGACCGCGCTTTTGCAAGAAGCGGGTTGGCCTTTAGGCAAGTGACAACGTGTTGCAATGGCCCTGTTTAATGACGGGAAATATGTATTCATTCCTGGTCGGTGTGATCAAATCTAATTGAATACTCTTCTATATGTGTTTATTTCTCATAAACTTTACGTTGTCTGCTGAAAAAAAAGAAATGTTTCAAAGAAAGAGAAGGTTCGTGTCTTGTAGATAATTGAGATTATATTTTCACATCAGATAGGGATAGGCCTTCATGCATCGCATGCGTCATGAGTGACTTTCAATTTTCTTAGATTCATAAGGGTACATTATAACGTTGACGACCAGGGAGATAAATACTAGATTGATAATATAACTGCAATAATCCTTTTATTGAATGTTCCAAATATGTGAATTAAACAAACGTGTGTTATTATCGGAGTTAATTTGTCGCTTATGTGTAATAGTGTGTGACATTCAATTCTTCAAATCTGTGACTTGACTTGTAGGATCGTTGATAACGCAGTTATTGAGAGGACTTACTAGTTTCATCTGAATTAAACTGACGCTCCTTCTTAAAACATGAAAAATCTCTCACTTTTCTTGCAAAGACTATTTTTTTCGCAACGTCATTCTTTCTAATGAAGTTAAGCAGTCAGACTCGACCGTAGATTTACTACATGAAATCCCTTTGACTAAAACAAGCCTTTCAGTAAACATGTTTGTATAAATTTTCTTATTCAGAGTAATACTTAGATTATGGCATATTGCATTAGGACTACCCTCTGTTGCCACCTGTTTACAGCCTAAACCCTTAAAATAATGGTGTTGAATCTCAAAAATCAATGGAAGGGTTTGTGAAGCAGTAATAAACCTATTTTTGTACTTGTAAACCTATTTGTAATTTCGAAAACAAACACATTTTTTTTAAATCCAGACATTTCTCGTTTTTTATATAAATTTCCTGTTACGTTGGATACAGATATTGTATTTCTGTGACCACGTTGATTTAGCATCCAATTGTTTATTCCAATTGATTTAGATTCCAATTGTTTGTTTTTGAAGGCTATTTCTAATATTTTTATTTTCTGTGCGTATGCATGGGTCTATTTAACTCGAGTACTAATACTTAGCATTTCTAAATATGTATTTACTAAGATAAATAGATGGTAAGACATGTGAGAGGATACACAGTCCAGGAAGACGCTATTAGGGGATTCACGTCTTCATTCACAATGTTTACTTCGGAGGCAAATTTCAACATCATTACTTCTGATGTGTGAAAAATAATTTACCACTGCTCTACTCCCTTCCACTCGGGTGGGATTCAGAATTCAGATCGTAGATGGCACAGAATTTATCAGAATGTATTTACTAAGCTGGGTCGGTATATTATTAGATATGTGGTGAGATACACAGATCATGAGGGTGCTTAGGAGGAGGAGGAGGAGGGGAAAGCGGTCCACGTCGAAGGGCGAGGGGTTGATAGGGTGACACGCAGCTCCTCGCGGCCCAGACATTCCCCACGCGACTCGCCCTTCTCTCCCTTCCCCCTCCCTTCCCCTCCACCCCCACCCCCGCTGCACCGGGTGGTATTTGCTCTGCGCGTCGCGCCCCGCGGCGCCCCGCTGCCACCGCCGTCGCATTGGTAACAGCAGGGGAGGGTCACACGAATCAATCTCCTGGCGCCGCCAGCAAAATTCGCGCCGCTAGCGACACTCCCCCCCTTCTGAAGCCAAGAATGCGCGTCCCTCGTGGGCAATGGGATGCTTGCTGGGCGTGTCATCGGCTGACGTTGCATCCAGGCACCTGTTTCTGGGGCCCTCCAACAGCCCTTGCCTTGTCTGGCGCCGGTTGGTCCTGGTGGCGTCGTCTCAGATGTTTTAGAAGAACTGATATACTCTTTTTCTTTAATCGTGTGTATTTGTAAGCTACATTTGTGTCTCTTATTAGTTTCGACTTATTTTCTCGTGTTTCTTTCTTGTTTTGCATTACTCAACAATTCTATTTTTAGCGATTTATTTAGTTACTGCCATGATCATTTCCTACCGAAACGATTTCTCATATTTGCTTCCATCATATCGATTCATTCAAACTAACGTAGGTAATTTCTTAATCAGCAATAGTACTTATCTTAAAATAATTAGTAGTATTTCGGGTGTCTCGATTTCATCGAGAGCGTTTAGTAACCTCTAGTCATCAGAATGCCTTATTGCATGATATTTTGCCCTATCTTGTCACCACATAGTTAACGTGCATTAACGTTACAATTCTAACGGTTGTTATTCGGAATTTGTTGTCATTATGTAATAGCATATAGAAATGTTTAATTTTCACCAAAACAATATTTTCGAGAAGATGAATTTCTGTTGTATTTTTGACTTCTATCTGAATATTATTCATAATATTCTTAATTATTCTTATTAATAATATTCTTCTAGTATATCTGAATTGTTGTCTTCGATTCACATTATCAGACTGATTTAAAAAATCCGAGTTTCTAAAATGGGCAATACTTTTATATAGTGCTTCAATATTTAACTCTAGCTATTATATATTATTGAATTTTATATTATTTATAGCATCACTTTCCGAAAAGCGGTCTTCTCCGCAGTCTAGTCGTCGTTAAATGAATAACAAATTTCGTCATTCCCCGATTTATCTTCACTCTTTCAGCGATTTCCCTCCTCTTTTCCTGACGCCCTTCAATCACTTCCCTCTCCCCCGCTCTCTCCGTCTCACCCGGTTTTGGCGAGCCGAGAGCGCGCAGCGGGCAGATCAGCGGTCGATATATCGATGGTGGAGGTTCGTTCGAAAGAGGGCGATAAATTCGAAGGCGCGATCTGGCGACATTCCTGAACTTTCCCGCGAGCGATAAAGAGAGCCTTAAGTGAGCGCGGCGCGAAGCAAAGAAGAGGAGGAGGAGGGGTGAAGGAAGGAGGAGGCGGGGAGATGAAGCAAGCGGATTATGCGCGGCAAGTCGCTAGCTGTGGAGACCAGCGGCTGTGGCTACGCGCGGAGAAAGCTGCGGAGTTTTGGAAGTGTAGCAGTAAAGAGAAGAAATCTGGATAATGTTTGAGCTGATTTACTAGATTTGTGGTGGCAGTGTTTGTCGGGGATAATGGAAAAAGTCACAAGTTAAGAATAATAGTAGATATATAAAGTAAATTGATTTCTAAAGAATAAAAATATCAGCAACTGCACTTATCGAGTATTTCATAAAAACAACACGCGAACACGAGTTGAAAAAAAAATGGCCGAAAGTGAGGCAAAAGATTTAACGAATGACATGGCATACTTGCGTCGTTGACGTCCGTGTTCCGCTTCTGGAATCAATAACATTCAATCTGCAACTGTTCCATCCTCTGAAGAATGTGTGCGCAGACGCGAGTCTCATGCAAATATTCAACAAAACGTTTCTGTACATGGTACAAATGTTTCTGTACAATATATATTTTCACACACGAATCCTGACATCAGGTTAATGTACTTTACGGATAAATGTGCGTTTATGTGAACTGATATGTAGATGGAACAACATTACAAAGAAGGATTTAGAAATGTAATGAAAAATCACTGTCGTACTTTAAAGTAAGGTTAAAACTGAAATTTGAACCGAATGTTTTCCCGTAAAATGCGGCGAGTGGTGTTGGAGAGTTAAAAGAAGGAAGCATTAGTTGTAAAGATAAAGAAAGATTGTTGACAGTTTCGATTTTAAAGAGTTGGGTGTTGTCTGTGGTCTAATTTTCTCGTGCAAAGATAAAGCGAATGAGGATGTAATTGAAAAAATGTTCAGGCTGTGTACCGGGGTTGAGAAGATTCAGGATATTTCCTTAATCACTTCTCTATTCCGCCCTTCAAAACGACCTTTCGTTTTTGAGGAAACTTTCTTCTAATGGTAAACTTTATAGACTTTCAAGCGTGTTAATTTAATTAAGCGTTGAAAGCTTTGGATTTTCCGAAAGCAAACGTAGAAGTATCTAAACCGTGAGATTTTCTTTCTGTACGCGATGTTCAAGATACATTTCTTCTCTGCCGTATTTCAAACTCAAAGAATCAGGGAAGATAGTTTTATAATTGAGAAAAGGGTCTTCCAAAGATGCAGTTTCTTTCTATTCACGCCACAACGATGTTTTTTTCTAAAGACGTTTGAGAAAGATACCCACAGCTTTGTCTCACCTAGAATTTTTTCTTAATAATTAGAATCCCAAAATCTTATAATCGATAATCGTGATACAATCTTAATTCACACATGCATATAAAGTAAAAGATAGGTAAAAGTGTTACGTCAAAAAATGTTCCAATTTTAAGCTTAGTGGTAATTACTTAACAATTTAATACAATGTAAGAAACAACTTGTAATTTCTAATTTTATACTATTTTATACAATATTACGGTATGTTCTTTTTGTTGCATTGGTAACTAGGAAAATATTTTGAAAAATTTAAATGAGTATTCCAAGTTTTCATATTAGCTCTGCAGAACCTTAAGTTGAGTCCATACTGAGTCTTGAAACATTGCTCATGTAAATTAACAATATACACAATAGTAACAATATTACCTAATAGTTTTAAATTATTTTGGGAGTAAATGTTTTATTCGAATTGTCGATAACAAATTGGGACCCTACCTAATAAAAAAATATATTAAATGGCACTCAAACCAGAAATATAGAATTCTACTGGCACCAGAAAAATGCAGCAAAAACAAAAGCTGAGATATTGTCTTACCTCACAATAACTAAAGCATTATAAACCAGCTGTAATAGAAATATCAAAATGTAAGGAATAGAAAGTAAAGAATTAAAGAAAAGGATGGAAAGGCAGACGTGTTTGTAATTTTTTAATTTGCATTATGTTTATGAGTAAGGGTTGTAGATAAACTAAAATATACATATCATCAAAATGAAAGAAAGGGAAGTTAAATATAGAAAGAAGGAAAGGTATAGATATCTCTAATTTTATTAGTGTTAGAGACCAATTGTTATTAATTAACTAAATACAAATATCGTTAAAACGAAAGGAAGGAAAGGTAATATTTGTAAATTTACCTACGTTTAAGACTATCACGTCATCGACGGCGCTTCCCTTTCATTTTCTTATGATTGGCGCTCGCGATTTGTCACTCAAAGCTCACGCGTGAATTCCAGCCACATTAATTACTCTGGTTGCGGCCGCGGGGCGCCGTGGGCGCGGAAAGCAATTCGTCTCTGTCGCTGTCTGTTGCGTATACACGCCGTCGCGCCTCGCTGCCGTCTATGACTTCGTCTTTGAAGCTGAATGATGGAAGTTATTGAACAAACACTCGCATGTAGTGCCGCTGTGTACGTATTTCCTTTCGTTAATTACTGCATGTCTTGTGGGCTGTCTTGTGAGCAAGAGATGTGTGGAATCGTCGATATGACGTTTACAGTCGTTTGAAAATATTCATGTTTTCATGTTTCATGTAATTTTTTTTGAAATATCCATATAATTACTTGTTGAAATCTCATTTATAGGTAGAGTTAAGGGTCTATTTGAGTAAAAATGTTCCTGTGATTTATTCAACTATTCACGTCTCAAAGACTCTGGCAATATAATTGAGAAACGTAGAAGTGTTAGAATTAGAAACAATATGTAATCCATCATCAAGACTATTTGATCGTCAAAATTCTGAAGTATATTTCGGGTAATGTGTCAATAATAATATTTACATATTCTAAGAAACTGCCCAAATTGAGCAGACAATAATTTTACATTGGTGGTTAATTACATTGAATTGTAACTGATGTTATTAAAAGAACTAGTTAGCAACGTTTCGGCCAAATTGTTGTCGTCTTTATCAAGACAGACGCGTCTATTAATATTAAATATTAATTTTTAGAAGTGCACATTCATCAATTCCGTTATTATTATTGTTATAACCACGCATCTGCCCTTTCTAAAGAAGTACAGGTTAACGTCTAGTCTCTGAGATTGCCGATTGTCTGCATAACAAGGTGCATAACACATAACCATGACTACCTAGGGAAGAGTAAGGGCCTAGGGGTAATAAATATATGCGTTGTACGCCGAAAGTATATTCTATAAACTTGACGCTTTTTTGACTGAATTTTATACAACACTCTTTACAAAATAATTGTCTGTCTTAAAAAGTATACACACATTCTACTGTGGTAAAGTTTGAATCCAACAAATTTCATTCCAGGATGTGTCATGCAGAATGCGGCCCTAGTGTTCACTTTAGTCGACAAAACTATATTTAACTTTTTAAAGTAATAATTGAATTTAAACCAATAGTTGGCAACGTAATTTAGTAATCTTTCTTATAGTTATTCAACGCTGTAATTTGAAAGATGCACGTAGACAGCTGCTCAACACACAAACGCGGGGAGTTTTTCAGGCGCATTTCACTCGGCCTCTTGCGACAGTTCCCAGCGCCCGTGATTTACTCGGCGCTACTTAAAATGCGCAGGCATTCCGGCGGCGGAGGCCCGGCGGGCGTGGAGGTTGAGGGGGAGGGAGAGGGTGAGGGTGAGAGTGGGGGAGGAAGAGAAGGAAGAACGCGGCCCGGCCCGGCCCGTCCGTGACCACGCCCTCCGCGCTACCGCATCCCCAGGCACGAATTATTCACAAAGGCAAGCGGTGACGCCTGCCTGACGCTCGCCGTCACCGCCCGATGGCCCGCCCCGCCCCGCCCCGCCCCCCTCCCCGCCACGCCACACCCACCTCCCCCACCGGCTGGTTTTAGAAAGCAATGGCATTAGCTCTCCAGCGACTCTGACCGAGTGGTTCTAGAGTTCGAGTTCCGACGATAGCGGAATTTTGACATTTAGCTACATAGCTAGGTCAAATTCAGCCAGGGTCTGGAGGACAATTTTGTGACCGGCTGCTCTGACCGGGGTATTTCCATGGTTTCTCGCTACAGTATCAGGCGAATGCCTATGATGTACCCAACCAAACGACCCTTTGCGATCCCGTTTCGCTGTTCCTTGTCTTATCCACTTTCCTTACACCTTCAATTAAACGTGCTACATTCACTACTCTACTCATAATGAGAGGTCGGAAGATTATAGCTTGTCCTGGCTTTGGTAGTGCCTCGCTAGGGAGGTGAGAGGCAGCCTGCACGCCGACGTATAGGTCGTCGCCGGATCTCATCATTCAGCAAGTGAGGAAGACCGCCACCTCTATGCATAGAAGCGTGCACTTCACTAACGGTACCAATGAACATAGAAGTTGACGTGTGAAAAACATCAATCAATCAATCAATCCACCGATGTGCTACCATTCCCTCCTCCGCCATCAACCGCTGTCGTCTCCTTACTGGGTCTCGCTGCGGTTCAGTCAGATCAGCCTGCTTTCCACCCCCGACCACTTCACCACTGTGATCTTAAACTCTGAATATTTTATTACATCTCCCTCTCCTATTCTTCTTCTCCGGCTCATTTTTCTCACTCCATTCCCCTCTTTTTCTCCCCTCCACCCTTCACACTGCTTTCCGACATTTTATTCCTTTTGTTCATGGTCTCTTTCTCTTCTCTGTCTCCATCCTTTTCAGCCGAATGAGATTCTATAGGATGACTCCATTCGCAATCCTTCAACGCGTTGCATTCACCTTTCTCCTCTTACCGCCCTCTCCTTTTCTACCTCCACACTCTAAATGTGTTCTTCCTCCCACCCACCATCATAACGTTCTCTCCCTTCTAGAACCTTTCACACCTTACTTCCTGATTGCTCGGATTCCAAATGATCTCACTTCCCCCTCCCCTCCCCTGATATGTTGCCGGACATCATAATTTCGCCTCATTATTTCATTTATTCACCGGTCTAAAAACAAATTCTAAAACGCCCAGTCCTTCTTGATCACGGACATCCCCCCCCCTAATTACGTCCTTTACGATGTGGTCTGGTTCTGGCTTCACCTCATCTTTCAGAGACCATGATGTCCTCTGGCAGCATTTGACAGAGTGCCAGGTAGGGAGAGACAAGGAAACAGGTAAATAGAGAGAGACAGAAAGACAGAGACAGACGGAGACAGAGAGACAGTGACACATAGAGACACAGAGACATACAAAGACGAAGAGACAGAGCGGGGGAAAGACAGTGTCAGTGAGAGACAGACGGAAAGAGACAGAGAGAGACACAGAGAGAGAGAGAGAGAGAGAGAGAAAGAGGGAGGGAAGCATACAAAACACATGATTTTGTCGATTATACGAGAATTTCAAAATAAACAGTATGAGATCATTGCATAGTCCACGATTTCAACCCCTAGAATCGAGCACCACTACGACGTAAAATCGTTTTTTCTTTGTAGCTGTAGAATCGAAGCATCACTATGCAGCGTTCGACTTGTTCCCCCCCGCGTTCCCTTCAGCGGGTGATGGCGCGTGCGGGACCCATCACCGGGTGAGGTGCTGCCCTCGCAGGAGCCCCACGGCCGCGTGCCCCTTCGGCCAGAGGGCGGAGGGCGGAGGGCGGTAGGCGATGGGAGGAGGGCGGGAGGGAGGCCGCCGTCAAAAATTAAAACGGAGCGGCGCGCACGTGTCCGGCACGCGCACGTGTGCAGAATACGTTTCACTGGAGCACGCGGCTTCCTCCTCCTCCAGCCCCCTCTGCCGACGCCGCAACGCCCGTGCGATCTCTCGCCGACTTCCTCCAGCCCTTCTGGCCAACCCTCTCTCTCTCGCTCTCTCTTGCCCTGTCGCTCCCTTTTCGCTATCGTACTCTCTACCCTCTACCCTTTTCGCTATCGTACCCTGCCGCCCAGCTACACTTCGTTCCGCCCCACCGCCCTCTTTCCCGTAGTTTCTTCTGCTCTCTACACCCTCCCACTTTCCCTCCCATCTCTTACACGCCCAACCGCCCTCTTGCCCCTCCTTCCACCTCCACTGAGAGATGGTTCTGGGCAAAAACAGATGTCATTGCAGGACTTCTGACCGGGAGATCCTAGGTTCGAGTTCCGACGGTGGCAGGATTTTCGACACTAGCTTGTCAGTCAGGTTTAATTTACTCACTGTTTGGAAAAGTCTAGCAGCCGGTTACTATGATCGGTATTTTGTCGTGTTTTTTCCGATCAACACCAAATAAATGCTGGGGCAGTCCTCCCACCCCCGTGTGTCCCCTGTGCCCCGTCCCTCTTTTGCGACTTTCTCTTCTCCTCTCTCTTCGGCTTTCTTTTCCGTTCTTTCTCCTACATTCCTGCACTTTACTTAACTGCATGTACTTTCTTTTCTCTCCTTTCAGCGCTCTCTCTCTGTGTCTTTGGCGAACTCTCCTCTACCGCTTTATCTATATCTCTCATGCCCTCGCGTGTATGTCATATTCTTGCTTTCCCCCTAAACAGGAAAATCCTCCCACTCACTTCTCTGGCTACTCTTCTACCTTGCTTCCAGACCATGTAAAGTCATCTAAGCACGTAATTACGACCATATTTTTCTTCTTTTGGCATCATCGCACGTTCCTTCCATCGACTTTTGATTAGTGCGTTTACGTTTTTTTCTTTTCAAGTTTCAGCTGATTTGACTGCTACATCTTGGCGTCCCACAGTTTCAGAGTACTTCATCTCCTCACATTTCTACTCTATTGCAGTCTCTCCGCCTCAACTAACTTTTCGTGCGTTTCAGGGACGAGGAACACTGCCTCCTCCAGGTATATATAACACTTACGATACTAACGGTCTCAGTAGTTGACGCGCTCGAAAACTTTACTCATGTGAAGATTAGTTTCAGAGCTCATATGAAGTATCCTATTGAATTTAAGTCTAAGATGTAAACAGATATTTTTAAATTGCCAACCTGTCTGCTTTTATTAAGCTTTTTTCCACATTATGTTACACGACAGAATTTGTTATTTATTCAATAGGTCGCCAAGTAAATATAATTTGTGTTTAATAAATATGAGTAAAGCTTAATAAAAGCAGAAGAGTTGGTAATAAAAGGAATCGGTCTTCATATTTGTCCTAAACACAATAGTAAACACCCCAATTGATCACGACGCCAAGAAAACTAGCACGATTGAGATCTCCCACTGTGAAGTTTTCTATCTAAATTTCGTTGTGCAGCATTGCATGGGAGACGGTGCATCCTGACGCCCGTGACCAATCCGTCGCCTTCGCATCTCATCACTGCGAGCGGGCGCGGCGTGTGGGGCGGAAGGGAGGGGGAGAGGGAGGCGGAGTGAGGCGCGCGTGGCCGCTTCGATCCCCGGCGCGTGCAATCTCCGCGCCAGAGCCACCGCCGCCGCAAGTTTTAATAGGTTCCGCAAGTTCGCTATTTTCGCAGGAGACTCCAGAGGCTTTAAAGAGCGCGAGCGTCAATATCCAGGCGCTGCGCGAGCCGGTTTGCTCGCTCCGTGCTCCAGCGTCGCTCCGTGCGCTGTAGTTTGCTTTTCTACTTGCTATTCTATGCTGCAGTCGCTCTTTCATTTTATCTTTGTCTGGCACAAATGTTGTTTATAAGTCTGTTTCAAAATGTTTTCTTAGTGTCGTTTGTACAGTTTTGTAAATCGTTATTTTCTCAGGCGTATGGTTGCGTCGAAGTTGCTCACTGACTCTGTCTTTCTCCGTCTGTCTGTCTGTCTCTCTCTTTCTCTCTCTGTCTCTCTCTGTCTCTCTCTGTCTCTGTCTGTCTCTCTCCTTTGTCTCTTTGTCTCCCTCTCTCTGGGTCTCTGTCTCTTTGTTTCTCTTTTTGTCTGTCTGTATCATTGTGTCTGCTTCTCTGTTTTTCTGCTGTCTGTCTCTCTTCGTCTCTGTCTGTATTCCTCTCTCTCTCTCTCTCTCTCTCTCTCTCACACACACACACACACACACACACACACTAAGTGCACTTAAGTGCACTACGCTAATGTAAGAGAACTACATCATCTGAAATTCACTCAAAAAACTTTTAAGCAAAACTTTGAAGGAACTAGGTCTTAGATTTCATTTTCTACTTCCGAGAATTTCATAAACCCTACACTATTTACTGCTGTTATTTACTCCCCACTTCTTTCTTAAATAATTTCTCTAAAATAACTTATTTGCCTAATAATTTCTCTTCATCTTTTATTATTATTATTATTATTATTATTATTATTATTACTATTACTGTTGTTTTTATTATTGTTATTTCTTTTTCTCGTTACAATTTTCAAGTTTGTTAGTACTTGAACATGCAGACCTGTTGAAAACCCATGTGTTCGCTGCATTCAATTTCCACATGTGTACATGTTTCACGTTATGCTGGCATAGTTTTTGTCGCTACCCGGTGTGATCGCCCGTCGTATTCTGATTAGCGCGGACTATTCGTTCACCGCTTGACGCTTTTGTGTACGTAATCGTCCGCCAGTCTATGTTCGGTCAACTTTTTCCGTTTGTGATGCAATAGCCACAATTTTGGCTTTCAACACGCCATTCCCCATGCTGCCATTCCCATCAAACTCTCACACACTATCTCTCTCACTCTCTCTGGCTTGCCTCTCTGTCTCGCTCGCGCTCTCTCTCACTCGCTCTCTCTCTCACTATCACTCGCTCTCTCTCTCACTCTCACTCGCTCTCTGTCACTCTCACTCTCACTCGCTCTCTGTCACTCTCACTCTCACTTTCTCTCTCTCTTTGCCGAAAATAAATAATTCTCCTCCACGGATTGCTGGGCCGCTTCCAGTTTCCGACGTCTTCACGTGTTAGATTTGTAAAGTTATATTATTGTTAATTTATATTACTATTAATATCATGATCATTATTATTATTACTGAATACTTCTTAACAATATTGGCAACTACTCAAGTCAGGTGCTCATTTATATGTCGGTGCTGTTTGAATTTTTCGAAATATGCTTTTTCCTGAAAGACGATGTAGATGATTTTATTAAATTAGAATTATTAAATTAATAAAGGTAATTAAATCTTATTACTTTTATTACAGGTGTTAGAATAAATTAATTTCTTATTGCAATTTCCAACTCGCAAAACGCGCAATGTTCATTGAATTAACAGTTCATACTGGAAACATAAATCAGATTCAAAGAGAAAAGAGAGGGATTAATTCACCTCTCCAGTGGTCACGTGTGCACTGACAGCTCCGCGTCTCTGACAAAAGTAGATTTACCTCCCGGTGGAGTCGCGAAGGGTGGACGGAGAGGGGGTGGCGGGTGGACCGGGGTTGAGGTGAGACAGAAAGGGGCGGAGGGGAGCAGTTTAGGAAGGGATGGGGTGAGGACGGATACCAAAATTGAGCGAGCGCAGGAGATAGGCCGAAGTGTCAGAATGAGCGAGTAAGTCCCAGGTGAGAATTGCGTTCGCCACTTCACGAAGCCTTGTGAGTGTGCACGCTCTGTCTCGCTCCTTATTTACGAGCGCCCCCTGTCTGCCGTCGCCCCGACTGCTCTGGCAAACGAAGCGCTAGCATTTCCGAAGACTTTGCTCGCCTTAACTTGTTTCTGTTGCTTTCGAGATAGTTCATTAAACGGCATTCAGGGATTTTCTGGGATAGAGAATGTTCATTTTGGTGAGAAAAATTAGCCACATTTTGCTCGCATATAAATAATAAGGCGGTGTTACTTTTTGCGTCAAAATTTGCAAATTTATATTCACGCATACAAAAGTATTATTGAGTATAAAAAATAGTTTTACAGGAAGAAAGTATTATTAACTTACTGAAATACAAGTCATTACTGAAAAGACGAAATACATGTAGAATATTATTATTTCAGTGCTTACTGTTAACACTGAATACAAAATAATATTCTACAATTTTTATCTGATTAATTATATATAAAAAGATGAAAATAGATTGGTGCATGCATGGCGAAACTTAATTGTAAATATTAAACAAAATGTTATATTAGTAAGTTAAAATTAATAAACGTTTTATTCAGCATAAAATTAAGTGTTTTTGTTTCGCGAAAACATCAAAATGTCTATTCACCACACAGCAATTCATATAATTGTCATGTTTTGCGTTTACACTAACATTAATTATTGGTATCAGTTATCATTACCTTAGTATTTAAACTCATATCCCCACTTTCTTTTACGCCAGCTCTACCTTGTTTCTGAGAACATCCCAACAGCGAGGAATACTTTATACCCCAACGCACGAAATTACCACATTGTCAGACCGTAAAGTAATATCGAACAATAAATTAAAAGGCGAATCCATCTTGTATTCAAATATCAGCTTCATTTTCTCCGGCTTTACGACCTCCATCACTGTTTCTCGCAGTGTCGTCAAAGCCTCAGACAAAAAAAAATACAAAAAAGGGAACAAGCCCGGCAACAGGAGCTGCATGCGCCTTCTGCGCTGCCGATTACCAAATTCCGTCGACGTGGCTTCACTTGATTGCCGTCGCTCGCGACTGCTGATTCCACACTTTGCTGCTTCCCACCTCCAGGCAGCGTCAATAGCGCGACGCTCCCTCGGCAGGCAGGGCAGGGCGGGGCGCGCACAGTGGCTGGAAACACTTTTTTGTTTAAAAACTGTTCAATATACTATATGGTTCGGGCATATATAAAAATAAAATTTTATTTGATTCACGTTCCGTCTTTTATTTCAATTATTTTCTTACCATTGTAAGTATAAAATCTTTGCTAATGAGGGGATCTTTTAAGAAACCATTTGGTCATCAATTCCTCAAATTTTTGGCATCAACATGTTAGATGTTAGAAATTAGAGTGTCGTTAGCAACTCTTGGTGATATAACAGAATTTCAAGTAGTTTTTCTCATTACTTTTCATTACATAATTAATATTTGTCACGGAAAATATTAATAATTTCACATTTTTTATAAATAATTGAGAGTCTTTTAATGGAAGCAATTTTACATTTTCATTTTTTTTGATAAAAACATGTACAATTGTGTATCATTGTTGTTCATCACTTTGGAAGTATGAAATCTATAAAATAAATTTATAAAAAATATATTTAGTGAAATTATTATATTTTTCAAAAAGTTTAGTCTTTAGTCTGCCAGTAATTACGTAATTACGTAGTTACGTTACGTTTTGTGACTGATAAATAATGATACTTATAATATTATGAAAAACTGTGGAATACTTTCATATCCAACATTTTAATATCCGACAAATATATAGTATAAATTCACTTTTCATATAATTCTTAAGAGGGAAAGGAATGATCTCAAGTTTCCTAGAACCCGTCATAGAAGATACTTCGTCCCTCTACAATTGATCGGTGAAAACATTCGGCTTTTATAATTCACATCCCGCCAGCTATTTAGCTGATGTGAAAATGGCCTCGAACCTGCATTATTTTGGTGCACTAAATTTCTTTTGCTAATATTGATTTTAATGAAATGTTTTATATTTTGTCCCCACTTATTGCAAATCGGACCATTGTGAAACGGGGGCAGTGTCAGGGCCGTTGGTCTCAACCGCATTAAAAAGAGCGACGCCAGCGCTCCCCGCGGCGGTTATTGCAGGTTCGCGAAGAAAAGAAAAGGGAAGCTGCGGAGAGGAAGTGTGCGGGGCAGGCCGCTTCTTAATTTGGCGACGCCAATCTCCCAGCGCTAAGCAGCTGAAGGGCGGCGGCCGTGAGCGGGAGAAGAGGAGGGAGGGGGGAAGGAGATACGGAAATGAGGGTGCGAGAAGGGAAGTGTTTATGAGCTGGGCAACAGGCAGGAGAAGGCACCGCGTCGCGCTGGAAAGAACGGAATGGAATGGTCTGGAGGAAGGTGGAGCCGATGGGGTGAGGAGAAACCAGGGGGAAAGCAATGTGGGAAGTACGTAAGGAGACAGAGTCATGAGAAATTAGATAAACGGAGATACAGGTGACAGAAAGTTTCATAAGAAATTTTTTTCTACGAATCTTTGTAACGTGGAATTCAGAATTATGTGAGATTGATTAATACAATATATAAATTAATAATCGGAATAGCCGATCAGATGGCCCAGATCGCTAAGGCAGTAGTGCCGGAGTGGTCTTGGACCAGAAGATCGCGGGTTCGAGTCCCGCCTCGGGCATGGGTGTATTTGTGTGTGTTTGTATGAGTGTGTCGTCCTTTCACCCCTCATTATCATCATCATTTCATCTTTCATACCCCCAGGGCTAACAACCCTGGGGGATAAAAATTGGATTCAGTAAAAAATACTGATCCCCCCAATTGAAGTTACATACACCTGCTACCGCGATATATGATACTGAGCCACGGTAAATGCAGGATGTATGAACGCGTGGTCCTAGTTGGCCGATTCGCGAGGGAAAAAAAAATAATCGAAATTGAAAGCTTTAATGTTTCTTATTGTTGAAGTTAGTTTTGCAAAAGATATTTTCCACAGTTTCCCGAATTTGATGCGTGAAAAGACAGAATGTTTTAAACGCGATCTCATAAAAGGTGGATAAAATCGTACTAATGTTTAATATAATGAAAAACACAAATATTTGTAGTTAGATTAGTTCACAATTAAAGATTGAAAATGTATATGTTGGATTATATTTAACTGAAGATGTATTAACTGACACAATTACAGTGCTACGTTTATTACAGTAACCAGGGAGTCAACAGAAGAAATATTTGGTTGTTGAAGGACGGAAGACGCGATACTGATGGCCGAACACTGTTGCTCTTAGTAAACGATAACTCGTTAGAAACTCTATAAAGTAGTGGCTTCTACAATTAGGAAGATTGTCTTCTGAAATAGAAGTAGAAGTAGCTGCAACAGCAGTGATGGGTGTAGGGCATAATTGAGAATAATTGAGTTTGAGTATAATTGATTAAACTGGTTCTCATACTTTCCCATTCGGTACGAAAAATAATGTAACGGAGACGTCGTGGAGGTAGAAACATAGCTGAATGGAAGCAACAGAGTGTGACAAGAAATGTTAAATTGTTAATTGACGAGGAAAAAGGATGTGCCATCTGGCAGGAACAGAGTTCTGCCTGAATGAGAAATAATTATGTCCTGGAACAATGATTGGTGCGACGTGGCAGAGAACTTTTGGAACAACAAAAGGGTGAACGAGTTGTCCTCGACTGAAAGGAGCAGAGGGGATTCTCTGGGTGTGGAGCAACGGGCGAGGGACGTTCGGTTGAAGAAATGACAATGATGGGGTCTTTTGAGATGAAGGGTCACGAAGGGTTGATGAACCCGCAAAACCTATAGGTGTTAGAGCGAGAAAGGGACAAGAGTTCTCAGTAATCAAGACAAAACACGAGAGGTAAACAAGAATCAGCGCCGTCAGCGATGAAAATAAATGTAAAATAGAAAAGTGAGGCTATATATTGAGATTACGAGAATTTTAAACGGGAATGTAATAATTAACTGGTGAAGTGGGGAAAATGGTACATTGTGGCATAGGCGTGGAGAATCGAAGGGTACACCTTGGACTGGAGAAAAAGTTATCGGTGGTCTCGGAGACCACAGGTGAAAGGTAGGCATCGAAGTATTGAAATAGCGAACACGGCGTAAAAGAGCAATGAACCTGTAGAATAGCGAGATGCTACACAGAGACGGGTCCAAGGGCATGCTAAGGGCACGCAGGGAGGAGCGGCAGGGGGAGGGGCGACGGCGGTGGCGGGCAGGCGAGGAGCGAGTCGCACCCGCCCGAATTACGCGAATACCTCCGCGTCGCCGGAAATAACGCACCTTGTTAAGCGAGTTTCGCTTTATTACCGGCAAACTCCGCCCAACAACCTCTTGCCCTGCCCTCCCCTGCTCACGAGCGGGCATTGAGCTCGCCCTCCCGAGGTCGGGGCTCCTCTCAACCTCCCCTCCCCCCTCCCTACACCTCTGCACTGTTACTCTCCCGTCTCGTTCGTTCCCCCTCTCCGGATCCCCGGCCCCCGGCGTGATGGGACGCGCTGCCACAGGTCCGCCGCCAGGCGGCGCCTCCGCGCTCATTGTCTCCCAGATTCCCCTCCCCCGCCCTCTCGTCCCGAGGGTGGCCTTTGCGCGCCCTGTCTTCGCATTTCTCGCGCGGCGTCGCTGCCGCCGTCACTGCCGCTCTCAAAATCTACGGCGTTCCACAAGGATCTGGTTCGGGGCGCGTCTCCCTACGAAACTTGCTACTCTCCGGAGATCGCCGCCGCCGGTCTCGGGGACACTTCTGTCCCCCCTCACGTGCTCTCCTCGACTGCTCCCTTTCCGCCGCCGGCACTTGGCAGCCCCCCTTCCGCTCCCCAACTGTTGCCGCCGCCCCCGCCGTCGCGTTCTCCCGCCTCCGTCTTGCGAGAAGGGGGCGAGGTCCCCTGCAGTCTCACCTTATTGCGCCCCGCTCCGCTCGGTCTTGCTTGTTAACGACGCGTCCCGTTGGATGCCTCCCCAGCCACCTCGATCCACTCCCTTCCGCTCTCATTAAACAAAACAAAAGCCGCTTTGTTGGCGAGGCGTGCGGGTCGCGCGAGGTTGCGACCCGGCGGCCGCTCGTGCTCATCCGGTCGCGCGCGCTCTCTGGTGCCGTTTTGCTTTCGCGAAGGCTGCCGGTGTAGCCTCGGGCAGCGACTTTTTCCGCCTGCTGAGCGCCGTTCGTGTCTTCCGGTGTGAACAGATGGGCAAGATTGCGCAAAACACATTTAATCGGGGTGCGCAGCTAAGTTATTCGTAATCGTCGTCGTCGGGTCAACCTCGCGGCCGAGGATCCCTCAGTTTACTATTGCTACCTAAATACCGCAATAGTAACTGGTGACTGCACATGAAGGAAGAACAGGGGGGCTTGTGCTGCATACCCCACCTGCTGCTACAGATAGACATCCTAGGGTCGGTGGCACAGCTAGCTGCGACGATCGACTACGGGTGCCTATCCTTGAGTAGCGGTTATGAAAGAGGAATAGGGAAGAATGAAAGAAGAGTGAAAGGAGGTGATAGATGATCGTGGACTTTTGGAACCATCCCAGCATTCGCCTTTATGACCGAGGGAAACCACGAAAACCCCGGTCAGGATGGCCGGCCCGGGAATCGAACCCGGACCTCCCGATTGCGAAGTCAGTGCGCTACGCACTGAGCCACTTCGCTCGGTTTATTCGTAATAATGTTTATACGGATGGCATAAGTCACACCACTCACAGAAAGTCTTCCTATATTTGTGAATGCGAATACACTAAAACTAGTCTGATACGCAATCTCAAGGCACCGGCATTTTTTTGTATTTGACAAGATTTCGCATTATGCAATGCAATATTATTGAATTAATGGTTCTCAGGACCGCGATTTAAGTTCACATTAGACACTTTTCCGCCTACTGTACTTATTGTTCAAAGCGTTTGTGAATATGAAGGGGGAATAATTAAAAGTTAATAAGTATCCACAGGAGTATGGGTGGAGTATCGAGATATTCAACACTGTAAAAAATCGTGACTTTAACATCATCCAAAAGTGTAGACTTCCTGTGAGTATTTTACGTTATTTAGTCCCAACCCCAACCCTTTCATGTATACACCATATTTCAACAGACCACTGTTTTAATACTTAAGGTAATATTAACACACAATTGACACAGTTTACATTCTGACATTTTGTAAGCAACTTATCCCATTCCATAATGTGTTATTTTCTTTCCCAGGCACATTAGCACTATTTTCCCGTCTTCCACCTTTTTGCTCTCAACTTGTAAGCTCTAGTTGAGAAAAATGAAAAAAATTTCATAAAAATTATACAAGAATTTTTAAAGCAAGAGTGATTTTTTATTTTCAATATTTCAGTATCCAGCATTCGTGGTAAAATCATTTCGTTTTTTCCGAAAAGTTTGAAAGTAATTTGAGCCTTCAATTAACCAGCATTTTGACTTGTTTTCTCTTGTTTATATTTTGCATTCCTTATTGGGAATACCTTGACTCTGATACTTAGAGTAAAAGTTTGTTCCTCAAATCGACAACACACACTATAATTAAAATGCTAAAAATATTGTATTTTTAGACATTACACATTTTAAAATAATCATCAATGAACGATGAGTGTGTCAAAAAAATTAAAACGAAAATATTTGGTGATCAATGATATTGAATAATATAGATTTAACTACTTAAGAAGTATCAATGATATAACTAATTTTGAAGACACACTTAATTTTTCAGAAAACTGTGGAGACTCCAGCCATGTGTTAGGTACCTATGGTTTCATTAGATACCTAGTAACTCGAAGAAAATACAAAAACAATTTAACAGGTTCGATTTTGTCTGGAAAGGGAAATATTTGATTTTTTATTGTGTGTCTTCTTACTGAGTGTATCGCCTGAATTCTCATTTTTCGTTTGTCGCTACTTACAACACAGCTGACATAATACGACAGCACGGCTTAAAGAAAGGCCGTTTGTCAAATACGTTATTTACAAGTGGTTTTATAGATCAGCAACTATTTTATACTCTTGATGTATGAAGAACTTTTGTACTGTATATCCGTAAATAATGTACTATATTATTTCAGTATTTGGGACGACTTTCGGTTAAAATATTTAATTTTTTGGGGTGTTACAGAAGAATAGTTTATTTGTTCTTGAGTAGCGCGCGTGACACATTCAAGAAAACAATTTTGTGTGGTATTGTTCAGCAAAATGTTTAATCCTGCAGGCCTCCAGTCATGAATTATTCATTTAATTATCAAAAGAGTATGATGCTCAGATTTATTTCTGTGTGTTCAATCTTTGAGAAAATGACTCTCAAAAAATGTCTTGCCTTGGAATTCTTTCTCATTCCTTCCATTTCCAACACGCCTCTGTTCCAGTCTGGCGACGTCTCGTCCCATCACTCGAATGTTTTTGTCCAGCAACAGCGCTCTGAGTGACAAAACGCAACACGACGTCTGTTCTTTGCTTTCCTTCCCCCCTCCCCTTTCTGATGCCTGTGCGAAGCGAACACTCTTCCATTATACTTCCTGCCACCTTCCCCCCTTCCCCCGCACCACTCCCCGCTCTCGCCTCTCTTTCCCCTCCCCTATATTCCACGCGCATCTTTCCCCCAGCCCCCTTCTCCCCGCCCCTCTTCCTCAGCTCCCCTTCCCTCGGCCCTTCCCCCGCCTCCCTTCCGCGCCTCTCTTCCCCCGCCCCCTTCCCCGCCCTTCGACCCCCGCACCTCTGCCCCCGCCTCTTCCCCCATACCTCTTCTCCCTCCATTCTTCCTCACCCCCTATTCCCCCTCCCCCTTCCCCCGCCCTCCTCTCCCCATTCATCTCCCCATTCCTCTTTCCCCTCCCCCACTGCCGTCTTGGAATCTCTGCGATTCACCGGTCAAACACAACGCGCGCCCTCTGGTACGGCAGCATCGAAAGCGGCTCCTAATGGATTGGTTTTTAAGCTCAGCCTTGCCCGCTCCCGCACCCCTTGCCGCCACCCCCACCCCCGCGCCCCGGCGCTCGGCGGCGTCGTCAGCATTTCCATATTCAGATCGGCGCTTTTAAAACTTCCGGATTTGCATAGCTAATTAAGGAAGCGGGGAGCAGCTGTCCAAGACCGACGCGTGTGGGCGAGGAGCGGTTCATCGCCGGGAGGAGCGCGCGCGGCGGGGAGCTCGTCAAAGTTGGCACGCCTGCGTCATTCGGAGCCCGCGCACGTCTCGGTGGACGTGGCGTACCCCGCCCTGCCCCGCCCCAGGCCGCGCTCGTTGCTCTCGGCGGGCGGATGTTGACGGGCCGAGGCGGATGATCTGGAAGAGGATGATTGGTGGGGTCGGGGGACGGGATGTGGGGAAGAGGACTTTCCTAGGAGGAGTGCGGATGATGGAAAAAGAGAATGAATGAGGGAGGAAAAGAACGGGAGGGAAAGGAGTAGGGATGACGATGAGGAAGACGAAGAGGATGTGGGAGTGAGGATAAGAAAAACGTGTGGATGAGGAGGAGAATGAGAACACCCAGGTGGTGGTGGACAAAGAGAAAGACGAGAGGACCAAAAAACTGAACAGAGGGAGGGCGAGAAAGAGGATTGGCAGGGATGTAAAGAGGCGAGTGGAAACGGGTTGGAGGAGGACGGACAGAGAGGGAAGGCGATGCAGAAAATTCTATGGAGCATTTTAATCTGAAAGACCGTCCCTCGCTTGTTGGGTTCCGTTGCTTCTGCTGCTGTTATTAATAGGAGCTACTTGCTAGGCTTCGCGATGAGTACACGCTTTGTGGATTAATTGGAGCTTCCGTGTGTTTGAGGATTTTGAGGAAAAAAGGTATACCGAGAGTTTGTGCTGTTAAACACGCTTTGCGAGATCAAAGAATTGTGTACATTTTTTATTTGCTTTGAAGCGCAGGTTTCATACGTCTCTTGTATTTATAAATGCTGTCAATCAGTGTATTAATTCCAACAGTATTGTTTTGATACGTTATCGTTGATTCATGTATAGCAATGGTAATTTTTAAAGAAAAGAAATAATCTGTTTATGTCCGTCGAATGCTGATGCAATAAAACATTTCGTTCTTCTGCTAAACAACTTTATTATTTCTTGTATAATTTAACAAGAATTATGTTAGATGGATTCATAGGCTTCCACTGCCGGAGTCCTTTGATTCTTGGCTGTCTGGGATGAGACGCATCTCAGTCGATCGAGCTGACGTTTCAGCCATCGTGTTGTGACCTTCTTCTTCAGAGCTATACTGCTAAGGGCAGGGATGGATGAGTGGTATAGCTCTGAAGAAGGACACAACGAAACGTCAGCTCAATTGCCTGAGACGCGGCTCATCCCGTGAGAATCTCCCATCAAGAGACTTATCTTGCACGTATGAACGTGAATTTTCCGCAGAGCTCTGTTGAAAACTCCAAGCATTGAACTCAGTGACGGAAAGATAAAGCAAAGCAAAGTGAATTGTGAAGAAGAAAGTGAAAACATTCGAATGTCTCGGGAGCGCGTGCGTGTCCAACGAGCACCTGACAGTTTGCACTTCCCCTCGCGGCGCGGCGCGGCGCGGCGCTCGGCTGTTTTGTCGCGCGCTTTCGCTCGAGCGCTTGTCGCTTGTCGGCGACAGCCGCCGCGCGTGCCCCGGCGTCTTGTTTCGCGCGCCGCCCCTCGCTTGTCACTTGGCTCACTCCACCCTTCTCTTCCCCCTCCACCTCGCTGCTCTTATGGCTTCCGCACACTCGCTATGCTCGTGTAGATGTCCTCACGTGCGGGAACTTTTGGTTGTCTTGGTATCGAAAACGAATGTCGTGGAAAAGGGAATCCTTCCATTTCATTAGAGATAAGATTGACGTAAAATGATAATTTTCTTGTACCTTACTTTAGGTATTCAAGAGACAAATAGCTGATTCTTGGCAGTTGTGAGATAAAAATGTATTATTATTTAAGATACTTGGAGTTCGAAGTAATGCATGAAGGTCCTTCACGTTGCCGTCAGCACGTTAAAGCAAACACCCATTACCAGGAAATCAGACCAACAATCCTAGCTAATAGTAGTTGCAACGACAGACATCTATTACAATTGCGAAAGAGGAATGTGGAGTTTTACATATTGATAGCATTTTTTCCTCCTAGTTTATAGTTCGGAGCCTTCTATCTATTATTTAAGGCAATACTGATAGAAAATGGCCGATTGTTTTAGTTGGATTCGTTCTGTCTTTTAGTTCTTAGTAGTTGAAATGTCATAGTATTTCTAATCTACCACAGTTGAATTCATTTGTATCGTATACACAGATCCAAGCCACTCTCGTTTATCCGATATACGCAACTCTAATTGGCCGATGTTCGGCATGCAACCTGTGATAATGCAATGTGCATCTCCGAGGTTTCAATTATTGTTAATATCGCACTGGTTGATAAATGAAATTAAGATTAATACAAAGCACCATGTTTGTTATTATTTCATTATCACTCATGACTTGACTAAAATTATGAACTGAAGAACATGCCGTGAAAATAAAAAGTGAAATTCCTTATATATGAAGATTTTAAGGGAAGCTTGATACATAAGTTTCACAGTAGAATTTAATACATTCTACGCATTACATACATTCTATGCACAAGTATAGGGTTTGTGGATAAACCAATTTTTCCGGCTAGGTGATTTGTTCATTAGCGACAGCATTTCAAAGAGAAGAAAGTTGTTGAAGAGTATTAAACAAACCTGTCATGTTCCTGAATATATTTTATAGAGACTGATTATGATCATTGTTATCCGTTCTATGGTCATTAATAATCATCTCCTCCACGTACGCAAATGACGAATATGAAAATCAGTATCTAAATATCTAAGTCTTTAGAACTGAATGGTTGAACAAACCTGAATTTCACACACTTCACATTCATGAATGGACGAAAAAATAACGCATACTTTCTTGACCACTTCTCTCGAGTATTAACATTACTTCTTACGAGCTCGCTCTCCCTCCCACTTCCAGAAACCTCCAACTCACTGCGCGACAAGTGGAAACCTCCGCACGGGATAGGGAATTGCTGTGTTTGTAAAGGGGGGGGGCGATCAGAGTGCGCTTCAGTGCCTCCAGAGAGAGTGAAGGGGAAGGGGAGGGAGGGGCAATACAAGCGCCCTCCCGCCCCCTACGGCGAGGGCACAGGCACTCCGCTCAGCTGTCACTCGGAAGGTGACTGGCGGCGAACATTTCTTTCCGGCTGCGTGAGTGGGAGGTTTTCTATTTTTTTTTTTTTTTCATTTCGTCTTTTGTTGCACGTGACAAACCCTCTAAGATGTTCAAGAAAACGGAGTATGATATGAGATAAAAAAATTTATGACGAAAATGAATTCATTCGTTTTGCTGAATATCATTGAAAACATTATTCCCAGTTTTCAGCGCGATGGTAGGGCGTCACTTGTATTTGTGTATAGTCAATAATTTAATGTGGTGAAGAAAAGTGAAAAATGTATTTTTACAATACCGTTTCCCTTTAAAACCCATTTCAATGCCATCAAACAATTTATTGTTGTATCTTATAACAAAGTTTTCAAAGATTCTATTCTCGATTTCATCTGGTTCGTCGATCATTTTAAGTATTTCTAGTTGAACCTGACCCTTTTTTTTGTAAATAGTCATTGTTTGAAAAGTGAAAATAGCTTCTTGCTAGAGTACCACTCTGAACGTTTTTGACAATTCATGTTACGAGGTGAGTACATTTCAAAATTGTAATCCAACGTCAAAGAATCTCAATTTGTATATTAAGAATAAACATCCATGTCACTTGAGAGATATAACATGTTTTTTTGTATGTCCTGAACCACATCGTCTCTGATCGCTTGATATTCTTGGAATGTAAAGAATAGTTGCAATTAAAGTTGGTATTAAAGTATTTAATTTAATGCACTGCTAAAAGAGGATTCTATTTTTTGTTCTACAGCACCGCGTGTGCCATTTTTAGGAAACTATTTTGTGTGGGTTTGTAGAGCAAAAATTGTTTGCTGCTACAAACCAATATTTCTTACTCATATTCTTACTTATTTTACTTGTATAGCTTCATATAGTATTAGAAGATTATTGCGTTTCATTCACAAAAATAAATCCTGCTCTTAAATAATGCATATTATTTAAGCACATGCATTTAAGTAGTATGCTAAATATTGTATTAAATTACCATCAATATATTTTCAGTGCCATTGTAGCGACAAAAACACGAAATCTCGCGAGTCCTCGTGATTCATTTCTTCGAGAAAGTTTGTGCGTGGGAGCAGCCTCCCCGCCGCTGCCCCCGGCGCAATCGCCCCGCCGCCAGCGCCCGGCGCGCCGCCCCTCGCGCGGCAAAGTTGGGCGCGTCAGCACGCGGGCCCCGCGATCCGCGAGACGCTCCCGAATCAATTTCTGCCCCCGAGCGCCCCCTCCCGAACTCTTTGCTGATCCAACAGTCGCGCTCGGAGATCCAGCCGCCCGATCGCTGCTGCTGGAGAGATGCAGGATCGATGGAATCGTTGTTAAACGACGTCGCTCAACCGCACAAACGAACAATCGCGTAGCTACAATGGAATGACGAAAATACCCCAACGCGCAAACTTGCAATCGTCCAACCATTCAATCGCGCAATCATGCGATCTTCCAACCATTCAATTGCGCAACTACCCTCCACGCAGCCATGCAATCGCTCGTCTGTGCAATCGCGCAACTGCCTACTTCCCCAACCTCAGCTTCTACTATCGAATAACCTCAGCTTCTCCTACCCAATTGTAACCGCTGAACCACCCAACTTCTCAACTGTTCATCTTCCCAATCCTCCATCCTCGCAACTTCCCATTTGCTGCACTTCCCATCAACGCAACGTAACATTTTCTGAACTGTACAACCTCCCGATCTCCCAACCGGAAAAACACTTAACTGTCCAACTGCACAATCGAAACTGCCCAACCCCCCAACTATCCAACTTAGAGCCGTATGGTCACAGCGCTGCATTACGCAAACGCTAAATCATTTTATCTGCTTGCTCTGACTTTACCATTTACTCCCAATACATCTTTATCCTTTTATCTAAAAACGTCATTGCATGGTCCCCCGTACCTCTTCGTGTTATCAACAATGTCGATGCGCTCACTTCGAATATGTCGTAACTATTTAGTTATTTCCAAATATCGTTACTCAAAATGTAATATCTCCCAATGTGATCGTGTGTCGTAACTGCCCCCGCGCCGCAATATCTATAATACCCCTTCCGATCTAACCAGGAACTCCGTCTTCCCTGCGTAGATCTCCTAAAACCGCCAACGAAACCTGCACCGTCCTCGTCCTGCATTCCTGGCGTTCGTCACTTCACATCGTCGCCAACCCTAAAAGCTTTTCACTTGCACCCCTTCTGCCGTACTGTTCAGCCACTACAACTGACCAACTGCCTCGCTCACAGCACTGCCTCCCTCTCCTCGTCATCCGACAGGTCACTCCGCAACCTCATCATTTCTCCGACTGTTGCTTCTGCTCCAGTCCCCCGCCACAGTGCAACTCTCGCCGTGTACTCTCACCTCGCCCTCTCCGCCCCGCCCCGTCCCGGCCTGCCGCGCCCCTCCGTCCTCACGGCGTTCCACCAATCCTCCCGCAATCTTTCCCCCCCGCGCGCTGAGCATTCCTTCGGGCATTCAAACTGCGAACAATGCGCCCGTCATTTCCTGTTTCGCCGCTGTTGTGTCGGGCGTCCGCATTCATGAGTGGGTGGGTTGGCCGGAGAGGCCCGGGCTCGCGCGCGGCGTGGCACGGAGCGGGACGGGGCGGGGTGGGGTGGTGCAGGGCGGGGAGGAGGAAGCCAGGCAGCGGCCGGGAAATCCGAGCGCTCCTCTGCTCCAGCCTCCGCCCGCACAGTCTCCTCCCCCGCGCCGCCCCGTCGCCACCCTGCTGCTAGCCCCGCGGCCGCTCCGCCACCGGCGCCCGCGCCGGCGCTCACACGGCTGCCACGCCTTCCGCGCCGGTTCCTGCCCCGCCCCTACCGCTCATCCTGTGCCACCACCTATCACCTCTGCGTAATTGTCCACCCCCTACCGATCCTCCCCTGAATCTCCTTCCCTGCCACCCCTCTGAACTCTCCAGTGCTGACCCTCCCCTGACGCCCTTCCCATGAACCCACAATTGTCGATCCTAACCTGAAGACCCTCCCGGCTCCTCTCTTTCCTGTTAGACCCCTTCCGCCCCTCCCCTACCACCGCCCCAAATGTACCTCCCCTTCCGCTCCTCCTCTACCACCTCACCCCTTCCCACCGCTCTCCCCTACCGCCCTTCCCTGCCGCCCCCTACTGCCTCTCCTCTACTGCTCCCTACTGCCTCTCCAAAAACCGACCCAACAGTTGCACCTATCTGCCTGCTGCCCTTACCCTACCTCCTGTCCCCGTACATCCCTTCTACCGCTCTTCTCTAGAGACTCCTCCCATTTCCTTTCTACGCCGCTTCTCCTCCGTTGCCCGCTTCTACCGCATCTCCTCCTCTACCGCCCTTTCCATCCCCCCGAGCTTCCCCTACCGTCGCTGCCGAGCAGTCCAGCAGCTGCAGAGCGCCGGGTCTGCCCTCCGCTCCCTGCGTCGGGCTCCGCGCGCGGCGTGGCACCCACGTTTCCGTCCTCGCCTCCGCCTCCGCCTCGCCCTGCCCTCGTCGCCCCAAGCACACCGCTTGTGTAAACAGTCGCCCGCCCGCCTACGCTTCCGCCGTTCCTGGCCCGGGGTCATTTGCTACTTCCCCGTCCGCTATTTTTCGCCGGTTTATCTCGTCAGGTTGCGTGCAGTAATGAGAATAATATTATTATTCTTTTCGTGTAATTTCTACAAATTGTTAATAGATTTTTCAAAATATCTATAACCACTTCCATGTCTTCTTTAAACAACACTCAACGGCGGCTACCAGATTATTTTTTGCCGTTCAAATACCAGACATTTTTCAAGCAATGTTACCTTCCATATAGATTCTTAATGTTTTATTTTTCCCGTACCATGCTGAGCAACTCTTTCATTCCGAAGACGTACGGCTTGTACTGTCCCCTTCCTCGTCTCGGCTCCGCCTCGCTCTCGCCTTGCCTCCCACTCGCCTCCCACTCACCTCCCTCCGCCTTTCACTCGCCTCCCACTCGCCACCCACTCGTCTATCTCGTCGTTCACACATCGCTTCGGCCTCGCTCATGATCGTCCATACCTTGTCCTCCCACCCCTTGCGGTAACAGCTTCTGCCCGCCTCGCAACTTGTATGATAGCGTTGGCCTGTGCGGGCTCCACCTCTCCCGGCACGAAAAACTGTGCTCGTGAAGATTTCCTGGTTCCCTGAGAGTGTTTTGTATTCGTTTCGTTGTCTTGAATATTTTTAACAGATATAACTATTTTATTGTTATTCTTTGTATTAGTTTTATTTATCTAGAACGGTGACTGAAACAACATAATGCCAGTTCTTAACGATTATTACCGTAGTTCATTATTTTTACTTCCTTTTAATAATGTATTCCTATTGATGGGCTATATATATTGATCTCTGCTAAATCTAAACCGTTAAACGCTACTCATTATTTGATATTTTGAACATTTATTGTTTTCTACCGATTATTGTATTCTCGTATTATTTTTCATTTCAAAGTGTTTCTCTAAACAACACTTCACTTATTTGGATACAGTGCTCCGATGCCTACTTTCTGAAAAGTAAAGTCGTTACGTTTTTAATATTAGTCTCTCTCGCTCGCTCGCTCACTCTCTCCCCTTCTTAGTGTCCCCAATTTAATATTTTATTTATTGCAATTAATTTCTTATCATGTTTTTGTTGTTTTACTTGACTGTCACAAAGTTTTTGACCCTAATCCACGGTTGGATTGGTTCAGAAAAGTAGTTGCCGATGACGCGTATTATCTTCATAGGATTGTGATTCCCGACAAATATTGTTCTTCGTACTAACCTTGCAGCAGATTTCCATGAACTGTCATCGGAATTAGGGGCTTAGATTACATGCTCAGTATATAATACATGCATGTACGTTGCACCAACTCTCAGAACCCAGAATTTCTGCGTGCTTACCAGAATACAATCATTACTCCTATTCCATTTTCGCAGAACATAGTTGTAGCGAACCTCTTTTACTCTCTTCCACGAAACGTAATGTTGCCAGAAATACGAGTTCCAGTGGATGTAAGAGACTAGTTTACGGTGATTATGGTCTTTAAGAGCAACTCTCTTCACAGACTTATTATAAGAATCCAACAACGCATATATTCCACCACAAATTTGCAGTTTTATTTATTTTGTGGGACGAATCTTTCGTCTTTTGAAAACTGAAGTATATAATAGAAATATATGAACTGTAAGATGGCAAAAATATGCGAAGAATAATAATAATTTCTGTTCACTATTAGAGTTATTCCAATTATTCGACACTTCATTTTCGTGCTTATAAATCTGTAATAAAATGTTCAAAAATACTTCAAAAATTGATTTATAGACCGTTTTCATTTTCCGTAATTAGGAGATGGATCTATTCTCTTTACCCTGTTTTTATTCTCTCTGCCTTTCCCTCTTACCTCTGCTGCCTCTACCTCGAATCCTTTTTTGCTTCTATCCTCAGCGCATGCTTTCATCATTTCAATTCTTTCTTAATTGCCTTCTCTCTCCCAAACCCCAATACTCCTCTCTTTCACCATCACTCTTGTTTCTCTTGCCTGTCCCACTCTTTATATTCCCCTCCCCTCTCTCGTTTGGTCCTCTCGTTAATTGGTTAGCCTCTGTTTCTGTTCCTCCAACATCTTCAGGTTTCTCTCTATCCTTGTCTCTCTCCTCCTTGCCCTCTTCGTCCTGCCGCGGAAACTTGTGCAATTATGCCCGTGCTGATTTGCGACCTGCGAAAATCTCAAACAGCGCAGCGAGGCCTCTGTCTGCGCCATCCTCCGGGGGGCGGGGGAGGGCAGAGGGAGGAGAAAGGGATGTGGAAGGGGCGAAATTGGCGCACGCGCAGCCCCCTGCCGCAAAGTTTCGCGCTGACGTATCGAGTTTAAATGGGTTTATTTCGCTCCGCGGATGAACACTCCGTTGGCGCGACGTGGCCACTGTGGCCTCTTCACGTCATCCCGTCCTGCTGTGTCTTGCCGCGCACTTCCCTCTCCGCCGCTTCCCACCCGACCACGCCCTTCCTGAGCGCGTCCTGTCCAGACTGGATTCGCCCCAACCCGCCTTACCTAGCTCCGTTCTGGCCTGCCCCGCCCTGCCTCACTCCTTTCTGCCCCGCTCAGTCCCTCCTCACCTCGTCCTCCCCGGCCCCGCCATGCCCCGCCTTGACCTACCCCGTCCTTATCCGTCCCGTCCAGTCCCACTCAGTTCAGCCCTCTCCGTCGTCCTCAGCTCCTTCCTGCGCAGCCCCGTCCTGCTCCACTCCGGCCGTTCCCTGACTTCCCCGTCTGTCCTTGCATCCCAATGGTCTGCCCACCTCTCTACTCTTTCCATCCTTCCGCCCCGTTCCTCCACATGCCACTCCTCTTCGTCCCATTCCGTCCGGCTACACCGTCCTCAGCTTCGCACTTCCTCACTCCACTCCGCCCCGGTCGCCACCCGCCCTCGTCCAGGACTCTAGTTTCTCTGCACTCCCTCTCCCCACACAACCATGTTACACCATTCTCTCAGCGCGTCACCTCTCCCCTCTTCACTCTGAATTTAACTTACGTTTCCTTCCTCACCCTTTGAACCTTTCTTTGATCATCATAATTTCCCCCATATATCCGTCAATACCGTTTTTTCTTTCCCCTTTCAGTCTCTCCACTTGTCTCCGATCCCACCCTAACTTAGGCTCCTGCCCCGCTTTGACCCTCCTCTCATTCATCTCGGGGCTCTTTCTGCTCAGTCGAGGTCAGCGTTTCCGTTCGCTTCCCTTGTGGCTTGCAGTGTTAGGGACGTGCCGAGTCTTGACAGTAATGAGAAAGCGTACGAGAGCAAACTGAAAAGCGCCTCGAGTATGGTACATTAAATCTACCATCACCATTCAAATATTAATGAGGACGTAAAATGTTTAAAACAAAAGTTATGTTGTCGGATTAATAAAGGTAGATAAATTTATTTTAAACTGCAAATGGGCATAACCTGGTGGCAGCTAGTTAATAAGATAATATAGCTAACATGCAAATAATATAATAATAATAATAATAATAATAATAATAATAATAATAATAATAATAATATTGGTACAATAATAATACCAATAATAATAAAACTGTGTAATTCATAAAACATTAAATTATCTTAAGAAAATGAAACTTCTTTAATCTAACATTACTAGTACTGTTGTTGAAGAAATGTATGATAAAGAAGTTATTTATGTATGCAACTTTGAAACGTGTTCAGTGTAAAAATCAGTGGTATTGAAAATACAAAAAGCTTTGAAAATTCTAAAGATCAGGTCATTCAAAGTGAATAATTCAGATATTTCAAGTGAGATGAATTATCTTTTGCGTTTAGTTCGCTTTCGACGGCATGTCTTCTTCACTTATTTGTTTGATATTCTCATATATTTGATAGGTAGCCTCTAGGACTAATTATTCGATACACATTTATATTCACATTCAGTCAAAACTTCTTTTAGAGTTTTATTCCCTCATATAATTCTCAAGATATCCTCTTTATACACCGTTTGTAGTATGAAAACTATACAACTGTTATTGGAAATTATCTTAATTTGAGGTGTTTCAGGAAAGCGTTATCTTAATTTGAGGTAGGAAATCGTAGGTTGAGATTATCGTATTTTCGGGTGTCAAATTTATAAAATATATTTAAATAAATCGCATAATTATAAAAAGAAGTCTCTTTTGCAACATTTTGATTTCAAAAAAGCCTCCCATTGTCAAAGAAACGTGCGTGTTTTTAATTTTGTGCTGGGTTTAGTGTTTGATCGAAAAAATGCTACTACAAAAAATCAGTTTTTTTGTAATTGTTGTTGTTTGGATACTGTCCACCAATCTTACGTTTTTTTGTTGTTTGGGTACTTTCCACCAGTCATACGAATTGATTGGGAGAAAACCCGCCACCGACGTCTTAGAGCTACTGGCTTCAATTCTCCTCCGGGCAGTGAGCATATTTGTCAAAGAAACTTACAGGCAGGATTTGATTCTTGAAGGAACGCATCGAAACGGCGTTCCGGTATCTAGGGAACGAAATAAGAAATCAAACAATGAAAAAACAGAGAAACACCACTTGGCACGTTCGATTTTAGTTCGACAAACTTTCGTAAACTGAAAAAGAAATATATTTTCACTTTACTGTATCATTTCCATTAATGTAGTAAAATTATCAGTAAAAAAATAACAAATACATTAAACTCTCTCTTTTTTATTTTCTATTATTATTATTATTATTATTATATTATTATCGTCATTTAGTGTGATATATAATTATTAAATTATATTTGTAATATATAACTATTTCTATTGAATGAAATATGAATTTGGGGTGCGTTCCGGAATCTAACATTTTACAAATCAAGCACTGCTTACAGGTATCAAAATACCATTACCATCACCACTATCACGAACACGTCTACTACCACCACCACCGCCATCAGTTCCACCACCATCACTGCTATCACTACCACAACTACACCTATGACAATCGTCCCCACCACTACTACCAGCACTAACAGCACTTCCACTGCCACCGCCCCTGACACTTTCACCCTCACTCCACCTATCTTCACCGTCACTACCACCAACACATACATCACCAGGACACAACGTCAAACATCTCGATCTACTAAGATTCATCATCGGCAATACAGAAGACAGCGTATCCGGTCAATACAACCCTTGTCCTGCCACTTCCTACCGTCCATCACTTTCGCCCAAACCATTGCGCTCCACAGTTCTGTCGCCAGTTTTCTCTCCCTGTCGCCCTTTCGCCGTCACTGAGTTGAAGGTTTTGCTGAGGGATTCATTAAAATTTTCACTATTTCAGTTCCTCACTCCCTCGGCTGCCCTTCACGTCCCCGCCGCCGCCGCCGCCGCCGCCGCCGCCGCCGAGATTCATTTAACTTGCGAACTTTTCGGTTATGAAGCGGCGACAGCGACGGCGACTTGGGAGATAGTTTTCTTCCGAATATGTAAAACCCCGTCGACCGTCGGCCGTTATTACGCCCCTTTTTGGGGGGAAATGAAAGAAGAATTGGATTAAAAATTGTGTCGGCGAGACGACGCCCATCACTAGAAGAAGCCTTCTGTCTTCCCTCTTGAGACAAGTCGGCGTCGTTTCACTTCGTTGCTGAGTTGTCCGCAAAGAAAACCAATTCTCTTGAGGAAATTTGCGCGCCGTCGAGGCTTTGCGCCTTGCGGGCTCTTTTTTTGGCGTCAACGATAAATGACGGTTGGCGTTCTGTAAACTTGTTGCAGCTGTTTTTGAGCATTGTTAAGATAACTTACTGCGTCTTATGCTGTCTAGTAATCTGTCTAGTAACGTCTTTTATTAGTGATTAAAGTTATTTTGTTAAGTTGTTATTAGTCAAATTTTGCTATGTGCTCTATTTCTCAGTAGAAAAAAATATACGAAAAATTATACACTCTTTTTGAAATTCAATTATGACGATTATACTACTCAAATATGATGTAAAATCTACAGCTTTAATCAAGAATTAAATTATTCCACTTAAATGATATACTTGAAGATAATCATTGAGAAAAGTTTAAATGTACGACTAATCACACAATTTAACTCTTTTGAAAGAAAAATAATTGGTCACAATTAATGAAAATTATATGGCTTTCTCATAGTTTGACTGCTCTGAATAATATTTATTTGCACGGTTTATTTGGACTCATTAAAACAAAACATGTTGTAAACTGTCAAAGAATTGTTTTAATTTTATAAACATACAACAAATATAAACTATTAAATAATGTATTTTAAACCAACTTGGGTTCGTTTTCGACTCCTACAATTATTCACATTTATTAAAAACTGTAGAAAAATAAATAATATTAATATGCTATAAATATTGATCCCGTCATATACTCAAAAAGAAAGGAGATATTCAATATAGCGTATTTTAAGTAGTTTTCCTTTTTTGTCAGGTCTTTTTTTCCCTAGTATATTTTGCCTTACTCAACTCCTTTCTACCGATATCTTAAAATTTCTTTCACAGTTTGTTTTGTAACTTTTGCTTAAACTCGTTCTAAAAAACCTACGTATCTACGGATTGACATAATTTATGCAAACGAAGAGCCTGCATTATCTATACGAACCTACCTGTAAATTTTTCTTCTATATAATTGTAAATAGTGTCAGACCCGTTATCTAACTTTGCACTTTTTGCGGTCACTGTGACGACGGCAACAAAATGTTCACTACTTACAGGAGTGTTTTCATTTTAAAGATTCTAAAACTGAGGTTAGATAATGGAGATTCAAAATCCTTTGTTCTCTTTTCGGGTGCTCGTAATCTCAGGTAGTCATGGAGAAAGCGGGTGGAAACAGTCCTCAGGCTTGAAATTGAGGAAAAGAAACACGAATGTGTGGATAGGAGAAATTATAAAAGGAAGGAATGTTTGATAAATACAGTTGTGCAATAGTAATGAACACACATGGAGCAAAGATCCTATATTCTCAAGACCAAAAATTATACGAGCTTGCTCGGTTGGTGAATTTATTTTCGTCGGAACAAATGTAGTAAATAATTAAATACTAAATATTTATTTTTCGTATGATGTATACCTTTATAGTAGTTAACAATTCATTAAATGACAAATACAGAAGTATAAATGAAAATAAAATAGTTAATTTGGTGGTACAGAGCTTGTAGTAAATGACATATAGTATGCTGCTATATCTTTCCTTTCTTTACTACAATTTCACATTAACTTTCTCTCCTTTACACACCTATTTTCTTCCTTTCTCTTATTCATTAATCCTTTAACAATACTACCGTGATAAGCACAGCGACCTTCAATCCATTTCCGCCATAATTTTTCTACGGCGTACGCACAGCTTCCTCTAAAACCTCTTTCTCTGCCCTTCACACGCATCTCTACTTCTTTCTCATCTGCCCCGTTATTCTTCCGTTATGTTTTATAAACGAAATTGTCCTGGTGAATTATTCTCGGCGCCTTGTGATCGCGACGCGGGGGTGGTAGGAGGGCAGGGGAGTGAGCGATCGAGGAGAGTGCGTAGGGGTTTGTGGGGCTCTGCCATTGGCGACGAGGAAATCTTGGGCGCGCGGCCGCCTTCAATTGTCTACCGGCGAAGAGGTTCATTTGTCAGCGGCGCGTAACGAGCGGCGTCTGTTTAATGTTTTACACAGGCGGAAGGTGGGCGTGTGCGTGGTGGGCTTTGCAGCGCTCCTAGAGGTTGAAACTCGTGTCACGGTGTTGTAAAGAAATTCAATGCAGTATGTTGTTTCCTTTACTACCTCCGTGCAATAGTATGATACTTTCACTGATTCCTTCGAAGTGCTTTGAGTATATTTAGTATTGAGTAAACTTTCAACTCCCGTTTCCTAATAATCTCATAAACTCAAACACATATGTTAATTGACTTTACAAGATTTCCATTTTGTGTAAGTCTTTGAAGTAATTTATATCGTAATACTTAGGAAGAAAACCTATTATTCGTACAGAAACGAAACAACAGTGCCACTTCTATAGGCCTAAATATATACGTATCAGTTTAAATGATCCACTATGATGGCAACCATGACAGATAATATTATAAGTACGAAAATGTGATTCATTCTCTCTAATTTCACAAAGCCATTAGTGCTATAATGTTTTTTATTTAAATTTTATTAATTAATATTATAAAAATTAAAATATTATTACTTGAAGAGAGAACTCTTTTATATTTTGACATGAAATACTGAGTAAGAGAAATGATATATGTAAGAATACGAGTATGAGATGAATCTTGACAGGGAGAGAGAGAGAGAGGTAAGAGTGTTAGGGAGGAGTGATGTCTGGAAAAAAATTGGAGGATTGTGTGGTGTGGGGGAGGGATGTGATGTGGCGGAGCAGGGCGTTGCAAAGCAGTTGGGAACTGGGCGCGTTGTTGCGAAGCGCGGAGTGGTGGAGCGGGGAGGAGCGGGATGGGGCGGGGCGTGTCAGGGCAGGGCAGGTGCGGCGCGCGCGGCGGTCGTTGCGAATGCGCGCGGAGTCATTAGGCCGATGGGAAGCACGCGTCATTACGCGCTATCGCCGCCCGCCAACGCGCGTTTTCAAGGGGAGCGCGCATTCACGCGGGGCGGTTCGCGCTTCCACGCACTGCCTTCCGTGTCTCTCAGCCCCCGCACCCGCGCCCGTGCCCTCGCCCCCCTCCCCCTCCACGCCCATGCGCTTCTGCGTACGTTGTCGCTGGGCCCTCGCCTTTCGCTTCCCCACCCCCAGTTTCCATTACGTTTCGTCACTCGTTCCTCTAGCTGCAACAACTCTCGTCAGCAGGCGAATGCCGGAGCAAAAACCTACATACGAGCTACGGAGCGCGCGCGATCTTTTCTTCCTCTTCCTTGTCCTATCATCACCCCTTACTTACTACATACTCATACACTAACATGCAATCCACTAGTACACTTGCCGGTAGACTGGTCGGGAACTTATAGTATGTCCGGCTGGGGAAATGCTTCGCTGGTGGGAGAAACCTGGTTGGAGAAAACCCCGGCAGGTGACGTGAAGGTCGCGGCGCCGGGTCAGTGGGGAAAGATCACCGCCCGTAATAAAAACATACACAATCCTTACGAGGCTTATGACCGTAGCTGTTTATGTGCCTGGAAACACGAAATCAATCAGACCGTGCCTTAACCATCAAGTCATCACCTGCCCTGTATCCGCTTCCCCATACTTATGTGGCTCCCCTTCGTCGCGCCTTTCCGTAATCACCTGCTCTCACCTTGCTTGTGTCGTGCTTCCCCACTCTCGCGTTGATTCCGTTTGTCATGTCTTTATAACAGCACCCGTTCTCATCTTCTCGGGTCCCACTTTCCGGCCATTGCGTTGCCTCTCCTGTCCATTCCCTTCACCTACCCTGCCCCTCACTTCCGTGGCCTTGCGGCGTCTCATTTTATCACATCTTTCCATTAACGCCCTCAACTTCAATATTACAATTTTACCATTATTGCCTTGCGCACTATAACTTTACCCATTTCCATAACAATTTACAAGAAATTTGTTACAGATTTTAATTTTCATTTCCTATTTCAATCAATTGAATCAAGCAATCAATGGAATTCAATCAATTAAGAAGTGTATCTCCTCATTCTTCAGCAAACTCTAACAGTATCCGTTACAAAATGCTCCCCACTTTACCTGCAGTGTTGTCGCCAATCCACCATTCCAAATGTTTCCCAACCTTCCACGAAACACATATCTCTCCATTCGTCTTCGGGATTCCCCAGAACCCGCCCAAATACACAACGCTTGTTCTCATCTCCCACTTACTCTGCATTAGTTTAGTGGTGTACTACATATCAACGCTGTCATTTGAAATATAACTACATAGAATCACGTAAGAGCAGTCTGAGTTTCGGAGACCACGAACGATGTTTGTCTGAGATCCATTCTCACCAATTGATAATGGGGTGATATATCAAAAAACTGTTACTTTTTTCAGAGGGGGTTCTGGCTTAAAATTGAGATACTTCAAATGTCACCGCAAAGGAAAGAAATTTTTTGCAATATTAAGAAACAAAAATTGTATCACGTTATATTTATAACATAAAATAAAAATAAACAATCATTAATAATCATTGAAATGTTTAATCATGCAATTTTTATATTCTATGTAAACATCGCGGGAGAAAAGTACTTTTTCAACGTGGCGGAGACTCACAATCAATGTTTGGGTAATAAATGTATGCTTGGTGCACGCTTCCTGGTGTCGTCTAAATCCGCTTCATTTCCACCACCTTCCTCTACCTCCCCCACCATATTTTTCACTCTTTCTCTTCGAAAAGTCCGGTGGATCTCTCCACTTCTGACGTCATCCACTTCGTTCATACGCGAAAGTAATCTGTTTACCACGAAAGTACTGGCAGTAGTGTTATCACTTATTTAATTTGTGAGTAATTCTAACGGAGTCTAAGAAATCAAAATTATTATCCAACCTGCATTATTTTTAACTATTTTTCAGATGTTGACGCCTTCAGAAAGAAAATAGTTCTGGCTCATAAAAAAGAATTACCACTTCCTAACTAGAAACTGATTTTTTTATAGCAATTGAGATCGCGTTAGTACAAAATTACCATTTTGTACTAACCCAATTACCATTACCCAATTACCATTTTTACCAAATTACCAAACTCTGAATGAATTGAATCAGAAGTCCAACATATTTCTCCCTACCTCTCAGCCCCCAACCTAAAGTAATCTGTGCCTCCCGTTCTCATCTCTCTTTATTTCATTCTCCCCCTTTCTGCCAGGCTCAGGCTCTCTCTCTCTCTCTCCCCCTCCCTCCCTCCCTCTCTCTCTTTCTCTCTCTCTCTCCCTCCCTCCCTCTCTCTCTCTTTCTCTCTCTCTCTCTCTACCTATCTCTCGCTCGCTCGCGACGACGAGGTGTGCCCCAAGGCCGCTTATCGGGTCTTTTTGCGCGGCGCGCGCGACAGCTGTCGTACCCCCTGGCGGAGGTGTGCAGAGATATCGGCGATCCGATATCGCTCCCCATTAGCCAATCAGACGCTCCGCTGCTGCCGCCGCCACCGACGTCCAAAGGCCTGGGGCGCCGTACGAGAGGACGTATGGCGCATCCGCGTTTTTGCAGGTCTTTTTTCATAGTGCCACCTGTCGGTGTAATTTTTACAATCTTTATCTTTGTCTCTCACTCGTTCTCTACTTTCATTTTTTGCTATCTCTTTCTCCATGTTTACATCCGTTTCCCTGAATTTTCTACTTTCTCTCCCTTTCCCCCATTGGCGTTGTCAGAACTATATATTCGAGTAATTGGAAAACTTACACTTGCATTTCACGGAACATCCTTCGCTTTCTCTGTTGTTGATATGTCTCAAAGAGAAGATGTTTGAGTGACTGAGGAACAAGAACTAGCTTACCCAATCGCAATAAGCGGGATGAATTGTTTTTTTTCACGTTTCGAGAGCTTACAGGAATCGGAAACGAAAATCTCTACTCACCATCCGTTTGTAAACTACGCATTTCAACCCACGAATCATAGAATGGCGTTTAGAAGATTACGTTGTGATGTCTTCTCAGTTCTAATTAGTCTATACGATGATACAGCCCGATTCGAATATGCTAGTACTTGATCATAGGAGATTGATCATTTCAGAATGGAAGATAATATTAACTGAAGATGGTAATAACGTGGTACATTCCCTATTTCATGAGGGAATGTACCAGCATCGCCCGACATTAACATTAAAGAAAACATGATAAAAAGGGAATGATTAAATTAACAGTTCTCTAATTTTTTTGTCCAAGAAGTGATGTTGTTCAACCCATTTAGGGGCTGCTCTGCGTTTACACATAATTCAATTTGCAATCTCTTACTTTTCTCAGTCTCACATATATGAGTCATTCCCCGTCAAATCGCACAAATTTAAGGAAAATTTTACCTCTACGACTCAGATTTTTATTTTTTTACTGTGAACTTTCTAGGCTAAAATATGAAACACACCAAAATATACCGTTATATTTCTGGAATAAATGCATTTACAGATCTGAGAAAACATATGGGTTTTTCCATGTTTCCCCCTAGAACGCATATAAAAAGTTTCAAGTCGCTAAAAAAGTGTTTGGATTTTTTGGTGTGGCATGACCCATATACAAACACATTTTATTGCTAACTGCCTTTTGAAGTTGGATTTCATCTAAAGATTGAAGACGGAGGCGAGAGTGCCAAAGACGTGCGGCTCGGCTGCCACGTGACATTCCATCTCAGAAAATTATCAACTTCCATCGAAAAGGACTACATCGATTTGTTGATACGTCACTTTTGTATTTTTAATGAAATCATCTTCCTGGTTCATGAAAATGAAACAAATGACCCTTGGGGCGCTAAAAAAGAAAGCAATCGCTCTTTCAATAAATTTTATGTTTTAAGCCGATTCAGTGTGAATTAGAATGCAACACTTATCGTCTACTTCAAAGATTTATCGGCGCACTAAAGGTTAAGTTACAAGGTATTCAACACATTCCAAATATTTGTTAGTTTTTAATGGTTTACTATGACCATTAATCTTACTTTATTGAATTATAACGAGTGAAAGTGTTTTTCAAACTACTGCCACGTATTTAATTTATAAAATAATTTAATGAACCAATATATTTTATCATCTCCATCATAAAATATGAATAATTGGCATAATAAAGCTTCTCAGACGTTTTGCACAGTGTATACGTGTTTCATTCCTTGTTTCTAAAATATAAAAAAGCATTATGATTATTTTAATATTACATCTCACAATTTTTATGAATGTATTTTTGTTTTTTTTTACTCATTTGTGAAATATTTAATTATATTACGATGTTTTCATTCAGTTTTATGGTTATTATTATTACTATTGTTATTATTATTATTGCCATTAATTGCCAGTTAATTATTCTTAGTTAAATCCGAATGACGTACCATAAGGTATTGAAAGTAAATAGTTCACCATATCAACATTTATTGTAAAACGTTGATTTAGTATTTTATTACATTTTTGAATTGACCATTGTCACTAGTAGTTAAGCATTTCAATCTCCGAATCTTGAAATTGAATATATACATACCATACATACCATACATGCTATATATACCATACATACATTACTTCAATAATAAATAAAGTTGATTTCCTCAATCCCGAGAAATTGTTGTAGTGTTATACTAAATACTATGTACGTCTTGTGGGGTTATAACAAAACAATGCTTATTGTATGCTTGTTTAGTTCACTTCATAACAAGGATAATACGATGTTTCGTGTAATGGTTATAAAGTTTTGGAAATGATATTGAGTTCACAAATATTTAAACATGCCCAACAATCACAACGAGCGAAAATTATATATAAATGACAAATTATTTTAAAACAATAACAAGTATTTCCTACAAGACTACAGGTTGGAATGACAATCAAGTGTTTCTGTCATGTTGTAACTGACAGTGAGGTAGCACTATTTTTAAACTATGAGTGCAAGAACCTTTGTGTAAAAACATTCTGCATGTGACTCTTTTTATGTTGAACCGCGAGCTTAGATGAACGGTGAGAGTAATTCAGGATGTTCGTCCTTGTGTGCGCAGCGTGCAACCGCACCTACATGGGCGACGTGGGTCGAACCTACGACCTTGAGATCCGGCGGCCCCGAGAGGACCGTCTGCCCTTCCTGTGCCACCTCAACTTCACCGCGGGCGGCGGCGACTACGGGGACCTCGTGCAGGTAAGCCACGCTGGTGGGCCACGTTGTTACACGCGGCAGAGGTCACGTAGGCCACAGTGTCGATGCCACCCCCTTCCATGACCGCCGACCCCTTGAAGCACCCCTTTTCATGACCGCTAACTCCATGATGAAGTACCCTAACGAAAGAGGCACCCTGACGAATGAGGCACCCTAACGAAAGTACTACTATAGACAGAGGTCACGTAGGCCACGGTGAAGGAGTCACCCCGTGAGGGACCATGACTAAACCCCCCCCCCCGACCTACGAGCCCTAGCCTTTGACTGTAATGACGCCTCATGCCAGCACACGCGGAGTAAGTCACGTACGCTCTGGTATTTAAGCTCTGCGCCCATGTCTAAACAAGCCAGATCAGTCACTGTCTCGCTGCCGTGCGGTTGCTCGTCACGAGGTGACCGAGGTCATTCTCGCTTGTAACTTGTAACTGTTTTTCAGTATCTATTAAATATTTGTATACAAATCGAAGTAAGTTATTTCTGAGGAAACCTTCTCCGATCCGTAACAACGTCTGCAACACTGCGCTCAGGCTGGCGGCACACGTGACACAAATGAAGGACGTTAAAGTGTGTCCGTCGTAGAGAGAAAAGGGAACGCAAGCAAATCGTATCGCGATGCGCGACGTACGTTGAAATTGGCGTACGTTATCTAGCGGACAACGGACGTGAAACGGTAGCCAACGTGCGTTACTCTTCGACGCAGGTTGTAGCTTGATTGTTGGGGTACTTTCAGAAATGCGACGGACGTTATATATATAAAACTCGTATTGCTAAGAAATCGAAAGAACTATAGTATAAACATAGATATATCGGTAATCGAAGAAATCTCATCATGTATAAAAATAATTTAAAAACATGTATGAGGATTTTAGCTTATTTTATGTTTAACATGTGTAATTTTTCACGTCGCATTCCAATTGAAAACCAATGTGGAGAAAAACATTCCCACTGTCTCTTTGCAATTAATGGTAAATGAGCGAAAAATTCGACACATAAATAAAGATTATTTTGCAATCTTTAGCAGTTGTACTTGCATATAATTTATAATTAGTGTTTCCCTGTCATCCATGTTTGCTTAATATTTACCCACAATCAGTCACAATTCTATGCGAACAACGCACGTCCCGTTCTATCACCCCGGTGAAACAATGCACGTGTTTCTGATGCACGTTGACAACGTCCGTTGCCCGACGTTCGTGTGACAATAGCTAGCCAAAGTGTTTGTGATCTGAATATAAAAACCAACTGAGAACAGCAACACAACTGAAAATGACAATTTTGAGTAATGTGATAAACACGTATACCCTAATGAGTACAAAGAACAACAGAGGTCAAAACCGGAATTGATCCGCCAAAAGACAGTTTTGTCAATTTTATTTGAGGCTGTTTCTTATGCATAGCATCTTTTAGTCGTAATATGCGGAATTCTCCATTTTTAGTTATCACCGTTTCAACCGGGTTGTGAAATATTATTTGCACTCTTCGCAAAGCAGTTGGAAGGTTAATCAGAGGAGAAATATCTGCTTAGTGTATGTGTTCAAGTATAAATTAAACGTAGCCTCAAAGAATGAAAACGTTTATTGATTGGAATAAAAGTCCACCAGAAAACTTTCTGGCTACTTCATTTGAAAAACTATCTCAATGTAAAATTTTCTTGTCGCGACTCTTTTAAATCAAATTGGATTCTTTGCAGACCACTTTGTGTCAAAATTGCGCTTAGTTAAAAAGTTACTTGTTTAGAAAATAATTTTATTAATAAAACGTGGGCAACCTATTTCCGTGGCTCGGTTGGTCTGAACATGTTACGTTGATTTAAAACGTGCTAGACAGCGTTGCGGTTACTTGAAATGTGCAAATGTGCTATGTGGTTATTTAAAAAACTAACAACGCAAAAAATAAATAGTTTTGCTTTAAAATAGGAACTCTGCAAACAACTGCTTACAAATTACAACAGTTTCAATAACGTGCTCGTTACAAAATGTGTCGTATTAAGCGCATTTGTGTAGTTTCGTCACATTTGCGTTTTATTTTTAACGTTTTCCCCTGTTAAACAGTCAGTAATCAATACTTCGGTCATCCATAACTATAATTTTTTCCATTTTATACACGCACACACCACATGCACACACACACACACCACACATACACCAAACACACCATACGTACACACACCACATACACCCAGGACACAAATCACACACACAAATGTATATGTAAGATTTGACGTTTCATTTTGTCTTACGCATTGTGTCCACATGTTTTTTTTCTCCCTTCACTACGGAATAGGCAGGAAAAGCATTGGAATCACCTGAACAATACGGTATCGTATTTTGGTCTTAAAATCCATGTTTGGGTTTCTTTTCACATACGCCAAGAATAAAATATATACTATGAAGTGTTTTTCTGAACACTTTTAAGAATGGAACATTTGGTGGAGAGTTATACGTAGCAAAAATTGGGATGTGTGAATGTATGTAAAGATGAACGGAAGTATGTGTCACGAATGTATCGGTCAGATTAGATTTTTCATTTGGAACGTGTTAAAAAACTTCAGAAGTGAGATCTAGCTGTGCCATTCCTAAGATCATCAAGATATTTTAATTGTTTGAGGTACTACATAAAGCTCCTTTGATATTTTCAAAATATCTGAAAAATGGATTCGAAAAATGATTTTTTTTAAATTTATGCGGAAAGAAGAAAATAGATTTATAGACATACAATAGTTTCGCTATTTAATAAAATTTTCATAATTTTTAAAATTGCAAAAGATCACTTTTATTTTAAAGTTATCCTACATCTTCACTACAAATCCATTTATATTTCTTTCTAAATACAATTTATGTATTATATACAGTTCTTTGAAAGATGTAATATAGTTTTATAAAATATGAGCAGTTGTGGAGTAATAACACTAAGAGGAGGAAAAGCTTCGTTATGTCGCAAATTCCCATTAGTTTTTATTCCGAGAATATCTCTTATATTGTGACTATGTGTTCTCTCTGTTTTATGACTGCTATATATTTCTGCGAATCTAATTTATTGCGGTTATAACTCACCTCGTCAGCGAGGAACATCAATATGCCACTTTCATTTCTTTACTTCCGAAAACTTGGTTTTGCATCACAATTTGGAATTCAAATCTCTGTTTATTCATGTGGCTTTTGTTGCGAGCTTTGCGGATTCGTCACTAATTTTCAGAAGCTCACTTTTTGTCTTTCCTTCTTTATCATGAGACACATTCAATTTTTTGGCACGTTATATCAACAATATAACACATTGGCGGTTCATTAACTATTATCTATTACACTAATAGTCACCTGTATAATTTCATATAATTAAAATTTATTTTTGACGAGAAACGTACAACATTTCGTAACTATAGAAGTCGTTTATGTAACAAAGAAACGATTCGATTAATAATATACTACATTTATTATATTAAGGGTATCTTTGTAGTAGAATGTTAAGATTCTCTTAATAGCATTACTTCTCGTTCTTCCTATTACCCTCATGATAAAATTTTATCGACAAAATATTAGTCGTCATTGTGTTGTTTAATGAACCTTATATAATCGTAGACTTGACTGCTTCTCTAAAAAAATCCGTGCTAAATATATACCTCCCGTCACTTAAGACTCCATCGTAATGAAACCTACGACACTGAACCTACGAAACAACCGGAATTCCATAAGCAAAAATGTCATAATAATCTATAAGAATATAATAATTATTATAAAATAATAATAATAATGACAATAATAATAGTACTCGTAAATGTGCTTGCTGATGGTACACTTTAGTTGTGGATCGTTAGACATTCTTACGAAAATCAGCACACGTTGATAAATCGCAGAGTTGAATCGAAATGGTCTTCGCTCTGCCCTCATTTCTCTTTTACTTGTTCTTTTCCTCCTCCTTCCCGCCAGAGGGCATCGCGGTCGAAGATCGGCGCCTCCTTGGACAGCCCTGAGGCGCCCGTCCGGAAACAAAAGACGCTCAAAGGGAAGCGCCGCGCTGCGCGATGGCGAAGCGGGAGGGGGGGGGGAGGGAGTCTGCGCTGAGTTCACAAGAAGTAACTTGTAAAGAGCAGTAACAAATAATTCAAAAAGGGGAATATAAAGGGGAAAAAACACGCCCTGCCGACAAAAGGAAGTGAAGGTGTGAATAAGGGACAGCGGCGGCGGCGGCGGCGCGGCAAGGGCGGACGAACGGTGTCTCGTGGGCGGAAGGGCGGGGATGGCGGGGAGCGGGTGCAAGGGGTGGGGAGCGGAGAGGAGGGGAGCGGCGAGGGGTGCGGGATTCAAAGGAAAGGCTGGGCTGCAGCCCTCTGGGGACACCGCACGAGGAAAATCCGACCGCTGCAAAGCGGCCTTACTTCACGCGCCGTTTCCAATCGAATTTTTCTTTGTGCGATCTTCACAAAGTGCCTATGGAATGACTGTTATCAAATTACGCGTGCTAACTTATCAAATGGATCCATATGTCAGTTGTAATTTAAAATTGTTCGCAGTAATAAAAGTATTTATCTCGAAAAGGGTGTATTATTAGTATAATAGACACGTGATGTGCCATACACGTTTTAATATTTCTTCGATAAAAAATAAACTGAATTGAATTATATCTATTGTGCTACTTTGTAAATCCGAATATCAATCACGTTTTCACTCAGATGTCTTAAAATATTTGAACGAAAACACTAAAATATCAAAACGCTTGTTCTTAATATTCCGCACCATATTCGTCCATTGTTTTTTCAGTAATATTAATTTTTACTCAGGGAAGTGAAAATTAAAAAAAATTGAATTCTCCGTGTTTTTATCATTTAATTTCTATATTGTATGAAATTAATGTTTACTTTCTCGTTGTTTGTGTTTTTTACTGATGGATCAATAAATGTAAACTGTGAATGATTACGAACTACAAAGTTTTGGTTTATAGATACTAAAAGAAAGATAGATTCACAAAATACAAGAATTATACCACGTATTTATTTTCGTTTTATCTAAACTAATGTTACGTACCATTTATTTTTCATTTCGAAACACACGCCTTGAAAGTTAAAAGTATAATAAAATAGGTCCTACTTTCCACCTCTACTTCTATGTTAATTTCGAAATTTTGTCACAGAGAAAGGAATACATTTATGATGTTTTTAGGACTCTTGAGGTATTGTAGTGTGTACGAAAACACAATGAAGTTTATTTGCTCTACATTTAGACCAACTTTGAAGGGATTTTTACGGCCGAAGGAACCCCAAAAGTTGACAGTTACCATCGATCCTGCCTTCATCAGAGATCGCATCTGTTTCAAACAAAACAATTCCTTGTCGACCAAGCGTGCTTGATTTGTTTCATTGTACGCGAGTAAATTTACCTTCTGCTTCACTTACTTTACCGAACCGTACAAAAAATAAAACAAACAAAAGCACTCCGTGCTAGCGAAGTATGTAATAACCCGGCGTAGGCATGTTGCCAGCGAGAGCGGGTTGCTTTTGGCGTAGCCTCGAGATCAACACACGCTTTCAATCGCAGAGTGGTACTTGAGCCTAGTATTGCATAGCGCCATGAGTTTGCAGGGATCAAGTAAAATTAAAGAATTAGTTCGAAGTGCAAGTCGCTGGAAAAATACCTGCGATGTGTGATAACATTTCAAAACTTCTGGAGAAATTATTAACTTAATTGCCATTTGTGTGAGTTATTCGGATTAGTGTTTGTTTGGTTCAATATAATTGTATCAATTCCACAATATTATTTAACAAGCAAATCTTCAAACAATTATAGACAAGAGTAGTGTTTGTACTGAAACTTTTTAAGGCAAATCTAAGTTTTTAATGGCTGTATGTTGTCTCAAGTAGCTGATGTAGGAATCAACTATTGGGCATAGATAAATTTTTCCAAACGTGTACCTTGTAGTACAAAAAAATCACCTATTGTACTGACTTACAGTGAAATAAAGTGAAAGGTCTCTTGCGTGGTCCGAGAAATGCTGGTGAGCGATGTAAGCTGATACGTGTAACAATTGTAACGATATAAAAGGTGTAGGATTTTGTTATAATTCCGTTGATTGGGGGCTTTCCAGACTCTTCTTGCTCTCCTTTTATTGATACATATCAAACCGATTTCGTTTCTTAATGATAGTTGTCGATTAATAATTGTTTCCCATGACGTAATAGAAAATAAGAATTATCTGAATTTACTATACACAATGTACGGTCAATAACCGATTTAAAGTACACATACTTGTATGTCTCTTTACCAGGCAATTTCTGTGAATATTATTATCTAAGAATATGTGCTTGGTCTTAAAAGAAATGTTGAATTAGATATTATAAAGTATATCATTCAAGTTAATAGTTACCAACAACACGAAAATACCTATGAATTTATTTATTTAACTCAAAATAATTAAAAACTCTGTGAAGCATACTGTGAGAATAAGTGTATTCTGTGCACGTTTTATTGAGCTCCGTATTTCTACGCTAACTCATTTTCATATGAAGTTGATCATACACAAATAGAAACGGACAATTTTGTGAAAAAAATTGACAATGAAATTTCGGCAGAAAAATTAGCTACAGATTTTGGCTATTATCACATAGGTGCACTTCGTGATTAAATAGACTTACTACTGAGAGAGCATGAAGAACGATTATTTGAGGAACTATATTCTACTCTGAGCTCCAAAGAACGTGCACATGTACTGAAGTTATATTTATGTCCAAAAGCAAATTAAGCTATATTTATGTCCAAAAGCAAAACACGGGGATATCTCAGCAAAACAAATGACCATCTATTTCGATCAACAATCCATGTTTACCTTTCTCATGTTTATTCCGTAGAAAATGTTACGTTATACTTCAGGAACCATGGCCAGTTATTTAAAAGAAAAACAAGCTTTTTTGGGGCCATTATGCAAAAAAATCCCCTCCTGTTATGTATAATAATATACTTTATGGAATACGTATTGTTGTCAGAATCCATGTTTTGTGGGTCCTATCTTTGGGATACGTACTTTACAGCAAGAAAGCGTATTCTCCCAGATGATTACGCTTCTGTCGGTGAATAACGGTGTCTGTGAACCTAACTTCTCGTTTCGATTACCAATTTGTGCAAATATTTTTGTAGTTTGGAAACATGTTTACAGATAGTACTACTAGAATACAAATAGACTAGTATAGTACAACTAGAATAATAATAGTTTTGATAGAAACAAATAATACGAACAATTAGGGACTGTTGAAGCCCCTCTATTCTGTCATCTAAATCGCCCCTCAATTTGTTCTACTCCAGCCCTTTTCACACTAACATGTAAATGCCGTCACATTTCAAACGCTATTTATTCGCTTCCAAACCCCTCATTTCCGAGAGATAGCTGGCGCGGAGCTTCGCCAAGCTCGGGCGGTGCATAGTTTGAAGAGAAAAAAACAACAAGAACAAACAAACGCGAAATCCCGAACGCGCGCCTCACAAGTCCGTCACCCTTCGTCCTCCGCCAGTCCTCATCGGCGAGGACAACGGCGAAGACACTGTCTAGCGAAAAAATTATAATATTTCGTAATCGAAACAAATAATATGAAGAAGTTGGTACTGTTGAAACACCTCTACTTTGACTCCTAAATCGTCCCCAACTTGTTCTTAGTCAGCCCCTTTATGAGCTAATATGTAAATGTTGCTACCATCCGAAGCGCTATTTATTCGCTTCCAAACCCCTCATTTCCTAGGAGATAGCTAGTGCAGAGCTTTAACCGGATCTGGCAGAGCATAGTTTGACGAGAAAAAACAAAGACCAAAGGCGAAATCCCAAACGCGCGCCTCAGAGCTCCATCGCCCTTCATTCTCCGCCAGTCCTCATCGACGAGGACGACGGCGAGGACATCGCCCGCCGAACGAGGCATCGCTAAAGCCAGTTGCACCGAAGCAACGCCGTCGGCGCGGCGGGAGATTCACAGCTCGTTTCCCAAAATTCCTCTCTCTCTTTCTTTCTCTTCGTGCGCACCCCGCCCGCTCCGAACACTCTCTGGCACTGACGACGGTGCGCGTTGCACAGTGATTCACAATGGAAAAAACTGGAGGATGTTCGATACAATGCTTTTATTTTCGTCCCTTGTTCGTCCCTGTTTGCGCCTTAAACCAGATGTGGATCACGTTAACTCATGTTGAAGAGTTATTTGTGAAGTGAAATATCTGTTCACATTCAGTTGTTTCTATTAAAGTATATTTTATCGGAAAACAAAACAAATGTGTAGGTATGTGCGCACAAATAGCATCTTTTGAACAGTGTGGAGTATATATAAATGTGAAATAAATAAAACGGCAAGTGTCTTGTTATAGTATTAAGAAACCGAGGTCGGATGTGGGCCAAAGTATACTTTATTTAGAAGAGAAAATATCTTCATGTGAAGAAAAAATTTATTATGCAAAAATTTTTCTTAAGTTCTATAGAGAAATAAATTTAATCTCTTTTCGTTTCAATTAATTGTTAAACAAGTTTTGGCTATTGAAACAAAATTATGAAAATTGGGTTTTGCCTACTTTGAAACTAGCCCCGTCAAGTTTTATAATCGTTGAATGTATTTCTCCTGACTGTATTTATGATCAGTTTACTGGAATATGAAGACTAAAGACGCAAATCTTATCTCTTGTTTGAATGCCAACTCGCCAACAAGGAGACGATTTGTAATGGTGGGTTCTAATTACATCAACCCCATTGAATAACATATCTATTATTTATTTCATATGTTTGCAATGTTGAGGACAATTTGCTTTACAAAAAATAGCAGTTTTTAAAATTTTAATTTTTTACATTTTTATTTGAGATTTTATCAATTATTTTAAATCTATTCTGACATTTATTTTCCCATTTGCTTTCCCTTAAGTTATTTTTTATTACAGCTTGGATGCGTGTTATTGTTGGTCTTTATCGCTTCCATTTCCATACGTAAAATTATTATAGTATCTTCCCTTGGGTTCTTGAGACACCGATTCCTCTAACAGGACAATAAACATTCTAACTCTATTTCTTTACAAAATGTAATATCATATATTTTTTTCCAGTGTTTCCCAATTTTTTCTATTAGTTATTAAATCCCATTTCAAAATTCTTACCGAAGGTCACTTAAAAGTCTACGCATTTTAAAATAATTTGTTTTTGATATTAAATGCCACATTTCCGTTTCGTAAGTTATTACAAATCTAATTATACTACTGCATACGTTACTTTTTTTATTTTTTGTCATAAATCTTTACTTAAAGCAAATGGCCGACCTTCTTTAGTTATTCTTCTTTTACTTGAGAATCTCAAATTGTTATTTCTAAATATTTTATTTTATTGCACAATTTAATAAGTATCTTCTCACTGTGAAAATTTCAATTGTGAGATAAAACTACAATCGTAATAATTTAATTTTATCCAAATTAATTCTTAAGACTACTTTGTCGTATTCCTCCATAATTTTCACATACTACAACTGATGAGATGTGAGAGTGATTGTCAGTATGAAATAAAGAATAATTTGTAATCACATCAAATACCTAATATGACCTAAATATGAAAAATAAAAATTATTCATTTTTTTTTCATTTTTCTGTGATTAGTAACCACTGTCCGAACCGTCCGCCGTCACCGCGTCACGGCGCTACGCGACTCGCCCGATTAGCATTGCAAAGCCGGCAGCGGCACCCGCCCCACCGCCCACGCCATTTGAAATGCAGGCGCCGGGCGCCCGCTCTGGCGTCGGCCGCGCCAAACGACGAACGCCGTCCGGGCGCTGCGCGCGTCCGCTCTTCATATCAGCCACCTCTGGGTCCGGACCAACTCTATCTAGAATACTAGAATGAGTGGCTGTCGCTATAGTTCCAGCGCTCTTGGTGGAGGATCACCGTACTAGTAGCTGTCATGTTTTTTGAAGTCAAAACATACGAGAGGCGGTGTAACCGTCCGTAACCAGCACCAAACGTAATGCTATTCTGTAGTTTTCGCAACTCTGCCCCTGGCAGGTATCATCTGTAGACAGTTTCAGCCAATCGGAAGCTTAAACGTCATTATAGTGACGTGAAAGCTTCTGATTGTATGAAACCGTGAACAGCTGAGACCTGCCAGGGGCAGAGTTGCATAAATCGCAGTATAGAATACTTTGTTTCCTAGAGGGCGCTGCTTTATTTGCAAAAAAAACATGGCTTCAATTTGCTTCAAAGATGGAGGCGTTTCGGCCACTCTATGTAGTATATTCTAGCTCGTTGGTCCGGACGAACACTTAGATGACTTAGATAATGGGGAACTAATGAGTATCTGCACAAACATAAGTGCCTCTGGGTATTTGTTGATGTCACTGCAGGGCTTCAGACTGGGAGGTCGTAAGCTACACTATGTGATCAACAGTATCCGGACACGAGGCTGAAAATGACTTACCAATTCTCGGCATCCTCCATCGGTAATGCTGGAATTCAATAGTTTTGGCCCGCCCTTAGCCTTGATGATAGCTTTCCCTCTCGCAGGCATACTTTTAATCAGGTGCTGGAAGGTTTCTTGGGGGAATGGCAGCCCATTCTTCACGAAGTGCTGCCCTGAGGAGAGGTATCGATGTAGGTAGGTGAGGCACAAAGTCGGCGTTCCAAAACATTCCCAAGGTGTTGGATAAGATTCCAGTCAGGTGTCTATGCAGACCAGTACATTACAGGGATGTTATTGTCGTGTCCGCCACCGGCCGTGCACTGTGAACAGGTGCTCGATCATGTTGAAAGATGCTATCGCCATCCCCGAATTGGTCTTCAACAGTGGAAAGCGCGAAGGTGTTTAAAACATCAACGTAGGTCTGTGCTGTGATAGTGCCACACCAAACAAGGGATAAAAGCCCCCCATGAACAACACGACCACACCATGACACAATTTTGGACGTGTTCGTATACTTCTGATCACACAGTGTACATAGCTAGATCTAATTCAGTCGGTCTCTGTAGGGACATTTTAGTGGCCGGCTGTTCTGATCGGATGAAGATCTGATTTGTGTGTGTGGGAGGATACTAGGTAGCGTTTAATGTGTAACACAGATCGGGTTGGGACGTTGAGGCATGCATGTGGGAGTGAGAAGAGTTGGGTGGGGGAGGTTGGGTAGGGAAGATTGCTTGGAGAAGGTCAGTCGGGGATCGTGTGGTGTACGTAAGCAGTCGTTTGATTAAGGTTGGGGAGGTCTGGTGAGTAGGGGGTTTTAAGTTAGGGAAGTAGAGTGACGCCGTTCGTGTGTTGGGGCAATGCGGGAACTCGGGTGTAAGCATTGTGGTAAGTGATGAAATTTGGAGAATTAGAATGTAGGAGGTCGGGTGGAGAGGTGCAATAGGGGTTGCAGGGAGTCAGAAGTCTGGTGGGGGATTGTGGGCAAGGTGATGTATTTGGAACCTCGAAGTATGTGTGCGAGAGAGAGGAGAGAGAGAGTTAGAGAGATAGAGAGAGACAGGGAGAGACAGAGAGAGAGAGAGGGAGACAGAGAAATTGGGTGGAGGAAGTCGGGTAGAAAATATTTTGTGGGAAAGGTCAGTCGGCAATCCTACTGGGTAAGAGGCCACTCATTTGAGTGGGTTGGTGATGTCTGCTGCGTAAGGGCGGGTAGGGGATGTTGAGTAAAAGAGGTGTGGTGAGTTCGTTCCTGTACTGAGACCGCTCGCGTGTTTGGGCGGGGATTGAACCCTGGTGGGGGCGTCGGGGAGGGTGCCGACAGGTGGGGGGGGGGCGGTGCAAAACGCGTGAGCGTGACGCGGGTGGCGGCGCCGCATTATCTTAACGAGGGGGATTAATAAAAAACAACCCCTGCAAAGCCAATATTTGCACCGGCGCGGCGTGGTGGGCGCGCGCCGCGGGCGCAATCTGTCAGATGATCGGCGCGCGAGGGGACGCGGCTACGCCCAGTGAGGGGGCGCTGCGTGATCACAGCTGCTCCCGGGATTGCACTTCAGCGAGAGGGAAAATTTCGGCTGATCCTTTGCAACTCATCCTTTAAACTATTCCATCATATGCTAATTATATTTTTCTATCATATAATAATTATCATTCTGTCATATGCCATTTAAATAATTATTTAAGAATAGCAAGAAGGTATGTTATATAACAACATATTTGTTTTGGGGCAATTTATACACTTTATTAAATTACTTAAAGGAAAATATTAATGGATATTAATATGTTAGCCCTCACAGTTCACTCATTGATCGGCGTGCTAGCTTTCTATGACGCGACTCCTGGTTCGAATGCCTTTCGGGTAAGATTATGGTTAGCGTTTTCTGTTCAATGTCCCTGTAAATGTTGCTGTGAGACGATAAGAAAACTCACTTCTCAGGTTGAGAAGACCATAATACGGCGTGGGGATGTCATCCTGCTAACCACACGTACCCCTTAAAGCCATGGTCTCGAGCCCGGGACGCTGCTTGAAGGCCCTGGCTCGTTCACGGACATTTGCGCCAAGTAGAGACAATCAGACAATAATATGTTAAAATAGAGTGCGCCAAGAAAGTCTCTCCGCAGTGGCACTATGCTAGTGACAGTGCTAGCAACATCCATGGTATCACGAGAACCAGGCAGCACGGGAACCGAATGCAAGGGGGCGCAGGAGCAGCAGGGTCGGAAGGGGTGAGATGACAGCACGCATGCAACACTAGCGCCGCGCACGACAGCGAAGCTGATGGGGAGGCGGCGGGAAGCTCTCGCTCCAATCAGTGTGGAGATTCCTCAGTATCTCTTCCATCCCAATGATATCAATCTATCAATGACAAACAATTTTAAACTACCCTCGCAGGCGCTATGGCTGGCGGTGCAAAACACTATTTAAAGACGCAACCGACTCTTGAAAGATCTAACATTACAGTTCAAGACAGTCTTGTGGACGGTGCAAAAGACGCGTTTTAACGTGACAGTTATTTATTTTTAATTTAATAAAATGTATTTTAAAAACACACACGACGATAAAGATACTGTATCCACTCAAAAAAATACGCTACGAGCGACCCTTTTAAAATGTATTAATAAGATCATTTTCTGACAACTAAAGTATCGGATGACTATGGAATATTACATTTGATTTGTCATAAACACAAGTCTCTGGAAATAAAATGTCCAAGTTTTACTTTTATGATAAGCAATAATCAAACTCCAGCACGTCGTTCTCTTGACTATTGCTTTATACCGCTGTATATGTTATTCTTTATCCAGTTTGTAAATAGTTCTTGATCATGTGCGGGGATATTAAAAGACTGTTTCATTAAATTAATCACATATCTCAGAGCTGCTGAAATTACTTCCAATACATCGTATATTTGAAAATAACTGCTACGACAATCCGCCTGATAATTTTTTTAATATTTGTGGAAAAAGTTAAATTGGTAGCTACTCCCATGACACATTAAAACAATTACGAAATAATGTTACCTGTTTGTCTTATCTCGTGAGGATTTTTTAATTACTAATCGCCGAATTATTATTGTTATATTACCTTTACAATAACACGATTCTTTTATGTACGATATATGCGTTACTTTATCCACCAGAATATGTATAAACGTACACTCGAACATGAAAATTGACGACCTTAGGTCATTACATTAATTGGATTTTCTAGTTTCTCTTACCTTATTTACTACATTACTCCTTTCTCATTTCTGAAAGTTAATCAGCAGAACGAAATATTTGCCCAGAGCATTTATTGCATCAAAGTCAACACACATAAATACGATTTACGGAATTAAGTGTAAACCTTTTTACAAATTCTTCTTTTTTCATGTTTTCTCATTAAACGTTTCTCTTGAGTATTGTATTGCGCTTTGTTATGCTTACCTCGAAAAGCAATTACTCAATTTCCACGACGGAAATATCGTCAGAGGTTCAGCGGATATTTTCTATCAATTACTTAGAGTATAAAGCCTCACACTGTTGATTTGAATTTGGAGAATTGGTTTCCATCCATTCTTTTTACAGCCTTTGAACATCAACAAACAATATTCACTCTACACATTCAATTCCTAAAATACCCTTTTATTTAAAGAGAACAACTCAAATAAAAATGAAACAATAAAAACGTTTGAGATACGCAATTTCTACTCTAAACCTGAATAATGTGTTTGTTTTCCTAATGTTTGAATAGATATATTGCTTTGAATAGAGATAATTACTAATAATTGCTGATCTAAACTTCTTTTTATTCATGCAAATAAGATCAACGTAGAATCATAATTATCATTTCTGATCATGTAATTTTCAGTAGCGATCATCGGCAATACAGTAGCTTCACAAGCGTCGTTGACCAGGATCTTCTAGGTTTGGACTCCCGACAGTGACAGATTTTCGACACTGGCTGCATTGGCGGAACTAATTCAACCGCAACCTGGTAGAGATAGCTGTACCTCGCCGGCTGCTCTGATCGGTACCTGGCGAACGTCACATCTGCCCGTCATATCTCCCTGGAATACTGTTCTTGTTTTCGCTGCGCCCTCCATGTCCTACTATCCCTGATACATTGTCAATGTCACGTCCTTTCGGTCACTCCCTCTGCGCCAAAACGCCGCGCAACAGTTCAACAGCGCGACAGTGGTTGTGTGTAACGCACTTTCGGTTATCCAGTAACCGCCTCCAACATACAGACCCCCCTAAGACGCTCACTAATGGTCCTCAACTCCCACACTTCCCGGCGCCAACTTTTCACTACACACTCACTACCAAGGTCTATCGAGGACATTCCCACACCAATAGACAAGCCTCCTTCCCTTCCAACTATACCCTCTAGCCGACATTGTCGTCATACCCTGCCGCTTGATCATGTCACCCTCAAACCCCATTCATGCTGCGATAGCTGAGACAAATTATTTTCTTATGAAGCATCATTGATCGAGATAACGTACGGTTTGGGTCTCGACGGAAGCATGTTATTTATTCTACCTTCAGAAGGAATAATCAGTAATATTTAACCACTGTTTGAAAGAGTATTATAGTAGCCGAGTGCTTTGTTCGGTATTTTTCCGTTCAATATTAGATGAATACTGGAGTAATATCCTAAAAAACAGCCCACGGGATACCTGAAAACTTAACTTTGTTACTCTTTTCAGTTCCTCTTCCATTTTATACAACCATAGATTCTGTTGCATGCATTACACTAGTACGTACCCCATGAGACTACCCCATTTGCTTACGCTTGTCTCTGTTAGAACAGTGCCCGGCTGGGGAAGACACTTGTAAGTAAACAACTCCGCTTGACGACACGTAGGTTGCTTCCATATTTCATTTTTTAGAGGGATTCAACACCGCCATCTTCCATGACATAATGTGGATGACACTTACGGGAATAATGACTTATGGGAATGGGAACCTAAGTAGTTGACGCTTCCAAAATGAATACTCACGAATACTTCTTCTAGCCCAAACCCGACAATCGAAATCCTTGATGACCTTTCTACACGCCACTACGTGTTTTTAATTCACTATGACGAATATCGTAATAAAAGACTCTGTTATTCTTGATGGGTATAGCGACGTGGTGTTGAGCTATTGCACATAACCATACATCTTTAAACTTCTCTCTGTTAGAGAGGAGTTCGGCTGGAGGAGAAAATTTCTGCATGTCGGCGTCTAAGGCACCGCTAAATCTCATCTTTCAGCGGGTGTGTAACACCGCCACCTCTCACGATATAGCATGAACTACATTTATGGGAATAATTAGAAGACGCTCCTTAAATCAATAACTTTTCACTTGTTCCCATCGTTCCTCTAGCCCCTCAAACCCCGCCACCCGAAACCCTCCGCGACCTTTCCTCACGCCACTACCAGTCCATATCCAGTGTGACGTACTGCCTAATAAAGGACCCTGTTATTCTCGATGGGGCTGTTGTGACTTGCTGCTGAGCCAGTGCGCATCATTTGTAAAAGAGAATCATACCGCGGGCGGGCGGGCGGGCGGTTCGACAGGTGGCCGATCAAGCAGCTTTCCCTCACGGTTGGCGAGGGAAGGGTGGAAGGGGCGGACGGGACGGGAGGGGAGGGGAAGGGGAGGGGACCCGGCCGTGGTCCTTGCGCGCCGCGTGTGGGGGTGAGCTCGTAACTCCCATTTGTGGACAAAGGGGAGCGAACTCTCCTCGGGGCCGCGCGCGTTATTCCGAAGGCCTGGATGCGTAATTAATATAGTCCAATGTTGTCGGATTCTACTGGCGGCGGCTGGCGGTGTAGTACATCCGATTAACTTCATTGTGCTGGTTAATTAATTCGGCTAACTGCGCCCGTTTGGAAGGAATTTTCTTATAGTTTCGTGTTGGTAGTTTTTTGTTTTTAGTTCGTGCAGAGGAATATTTATTTAGAATTCCGCGTGTTTCTATGGTAGTGGCGCCCAAAATAAATATCGAACTAGAACAAATGTGTTTAAAGTGAAATCAATTTGAAACATTTGCGTGGAAGAAAGTAATTAGTATTGTACTTAATTAGTATGCATGCGGATTGGTATTTTAGGTTACAAATACAATGGATGATTTACGTAGGTGTCTCTTGAAATAAAACGTTTCGTATTAAAGAAAGGTAAAATTGTAAAGAAATTAACATTTTTCATTATTATTAAAATATTAGCTCTATCCCTCCCAGAATTTATCTCTCTCCGTCTCTCTCCATCTTTCTCACTCCATCACTCTCCGTCTCTCTCCGTCACTCACCCTCTCCCTCTCTTCCTCTGTGTCCCTCTCTCACTCTCTCTCCCACATCTCCGTCCCTCTCTCCCCTCTCTCTACCTCTCACTCTTTCTCTCACACTCAGCTTCTTCAATTTTCCCCTCCTGTCCTTTTTCCCTTTCTCCCTTCCCTTTCCCTTTCTCCCTTCCGGTCTATCTAACCTTCGGTCTACCACTTCTCCCTTCTCCTTCAATCTCGTTGTTCTCTCTTCCCATCGTCCTCCCCACTTTATCGTACACCCTTCCCTTCTCCCTATCCTCTATTCTTCATCTCTTCCCGTTCTCCTCTCGTCCCGACTTCCTCCCCATCACTTTACCTTTCTCTTCCTCATACCTTCCCTTTCTCTACCCTTCCTTCCCCACTCCTATCCTCCTCTCCTCCCTTCCTCCTGCCTTCCCACCATTCTCTCCTGCCTTCCTTATTTCCTTCCTTCACTCTTCCTTCTCCACTCCTATCCTCCTCTCCTCCCTTTCTCCCACTTCCCCATCCTTCTCTCCTTCCGCCCTTCTCCCTTCCTTCTTTCCTTCCCCCTCCCTTCCACTCTCCCCAACATTTCCAGTACCTGTTCAATGCAACCGGGCTCTACCTGCGCCGCCATCCGCGCTCATTGACCTTCCCCGCCTCTGCCCCATTTCCACGTCCCCCTTCCTTCTCCGCCTCCACTCCCATCGCAATATCGCGGCCGCATCCGCGCGTTCCGCCCGTTGACGCCGTCGAATTTGTCAGCCTTTGAGGCGGACAGCGCGCGCCTAATCTGGAGTGTTGCGTTATTGAAGAGGCTATGAAAGGCCTGCGGCGGTCGAAGCTGTCCGAGGAATGGTAAGGGTCGGCCAAGACGCTCCTAAAGGCGGAGGTGGGGATGGAGGCGTGGGATGGTGAAGGCAGATGGGAAAGGCAAATAAGGAAAGCAGTGGTAGAGGTTAGAATGAATACTGGAGGCGGTAATACAGGGGTGTGTCAAGGAAGAGTAAAGGCCCATTCACAATGCAAACATAAACATAAGCGTGGCGTTAACGTAAAATTTAGGACTGCGTCCATAAGCGCACTCATTCAGAACGCATTCGCATAATCCTAACACGTAAAACGTTAACTTAAAAGCTTGCAAGCTTCAATATTCTGTGCTGCTGTTTAAGTACGACATAAAAAATATACCAATCACAGAACGGTAACTCAAAATCGAGAATCTAAATAGGAGCAAATTCGATAGACGAACTAACCCCATATGAGCCATGAACACAGTCGATACCTCGAAATCGATTTTCACATACAACCAATAGTAAAATAGAACATCTCACAGCCAATAGAAACTCTTATTTTGCTTACGTGTATGTTAGACATTGTGAATTCTTCAGTCTATCTCTTTTGTTAATGTTTACGTCTATGTGTTATGCCTATGTTTACGTTTGCATTGTGAATGGGCCGTAAGAGGAAATGTAGGGGTGGTGTTGGAAGCAGAGGTAGAGAGTACAACGCAGAGGAAATGTATTACTGAGGAAAGGCAAGTTGAAGTAGTAAGAGATATGGTAGTGAGGGGGAGCTCAGTGGTCAAGGAATTGAGGAACGGCGTGCCTGGTGGTACGAACGAGGACGTCTCGTTGAGAGATCGCGCCGAGCCTGATGCGACGACGAGCAATGTGAATCAAACGGTGTTCGAAGATTGACGTGGCTCAAGGGGCGGTCGGTGCCTGGAGATGAATGGGGGAGGGTGGTATGAAAAGGAGTTACGCCGGAGAAAGGATGGAGCGTGGAGTTGTATGGTACGGTGTGGCTAGGCATTGGATGGCGTGGCATGGTGTGGCGTGACATGTCGGAAGGTAGCGTGGCATGGCATGGTGCAGTGTGGCGGTGTAAATGTGACTGGACACAGTGAGCGTGTCATCACAGACGACATGGTAAGGGCAGAGCGTGGCGAGGTGCGGCGGGCTGAAGCGAGCGTACCGTGATGAGGCTGGCCACATTGTGGAATGGGGGAGATGGCTCGGATGGCGTGGCGGGGCGGGTTTTGACGGGGCGAGAGGCGACGTGGCGGGCGAAACGAGTACGTGAGGAGGGCTATGTGGAGTAGGTGGAGTGAGGGCCAAATATAGAGAGCGCGACTCCATTGGCACAGAGATCGGTGGCAGATATAATTCAGAGAAAGTGACTGCCATTCAAGTGTAACACCTATGGAGTCGTAGGCTGCACCTTTCGTCTGGCCTAAACGTATTGTCATCGATCGTAAAGCCGTTGCTAGAAAAGAATGTTCGTGGCATAAACTCACGTGTACCATTGTTTGAGAAAACGACAAAAATGTGTCAAAACCATTTTTAATGATTTTTAATTACTGTATCACGGGTAATAATATTTAAACAAACTATTCATTCTCAAATATTCTTTGGTAAGCGCGCATCTCATCGTACAGCTTTTTTGTGCTCGTGTGTACCATATTCATGGTATTATTTCCAAGTATTGTTATTTCAGAACTCAACTGTGTAAAAATTGGATTTCATTTTTTTCTCGTCATTGAATTAAGTTTTGAGAAGTGAAATTCTAAAAGTTGAATTATTATTATAAAAATAAAGAGCTGAATTTAGACGAAAAAAATTGAATTTACCTAATTGATTTACAGATTGAAATTGTTTTTCGTCTATTCGCTATCATTTGTATTTATGTAAATAAATGTATTCCTCCCTAACTGCATTGCCTCTTTCAAATCACTCAATATTACCTCGTTTCTGTGCATGTGAATATTGCTTTTTACTCAAATCTTGAGTTGATTCCAAATAATTATATTACAATATTTTCTTACTCAAAGAAACAAACATTCTGATGCAAACTCGTGTTGTAATGGAAATATAAACATACCAAAGGATGCCTGTTGGGTGGAATAGAAAGGAAAGGAAAAGAGACAAAGGTACTTCGCGTAATGAACACTCGCCAATAATAAAACCGGCCCGATGCACATGCGTTATCCGTATTACATCCGCGCGAAATGCCGACCAGTACGCCTCCGATATGAAAATGATGTCTGCAGAGAGCTACGGAGTCATTAGCGTATTGCTCCGCGCGCCGTCGCGCGCACGTAGAGACGAGCCGACGAATCGACCGCGCAGCCCCGCACGTCGCCGCGCAGCAGTCATTTGTTCTCGTGCAATCATCGAGGAGGCCGGGAGGGTGGTGCGGTTTGCGAAAACGCCTGCTAGGTGGCGACACCGATGCACGGATACTGTGCATAGATAGTTTGTGCCCGTTACGAATCTGCTAGTTTCTTCAACCGCATGGAACTTCCGTCGACGAAATGTTACCAGTACGTCATTTCTCTCTTATCGGCTGAGTTTATCTCAGAGTCAGAATTGCTGTGACCCAGCGGCGATTCTGACTGTGAGTTTCTAGGAGTGGTGTCCCAAAAGTGGATATATAATCGAATTTAACCGCAATGTTGAGGAGAATTCTAGCAATCAGCTACGCTGATCGGCAGATTTGCATGGTTTCTCCGATCAATACCAGGTGAATGCTGAAGCAGTACCTTAACAAATGAAACAAGACAACAGTCCTCCATTTTCCTTGTCTTATTCTCTCTCCTTACACAAACACACATTTACGCTTACATGCACTACAGAACCACATATGACGAGAGGTCAGTATAGAGTTTAGGATTTGTCTCTGCTGAGGTGGTGCTCCGCTGGGGGAGATAGAAATTCCCCAGCAAGCTGGCGTGTAGGTCGGCGTGGATCTCGCATTACTGTAAGGGGGAAACACAGCCACCACCTGGGGTGAAACAGTCGCTACACTGACGGAACTAATTATAGCAGGTGGTGGCGTGTCTAGAAACATCAGTCTGTTAGTAGTTTCTCTCTCGTTACTTAAAAAAATAAATTTTACTTTCTATTTTATAACTGCTACCCACCTGCATCGGAATCATCGCTCTATCACGATCCACCTGCTAGCCATCTGCATCACCTCATCTCGATCAGGTTTTCGACCAGCTTCCCTGATCCTCAATCAAATGCTGAGATGACCCCTTGTTATGCTTCTGGACATAAATGTAACTTCAAATTAACTTCTACCCATAGCATAATACATACAGTTTTTAACCTTTTTTGACGTAAAAAAAATAAATAAACCAATTCAATGAAATGTGTTCATTACTGTCATGATGTGTAAGTAACCGTGAACAGTAGAATTGATATATTAATATACATCGTTCCGTGTATGTCTGGATTTTGATTTATTTTTATGTATAAAATCTAAGATTTGTCTGAAACGTCCAAATATTAAATTAATTAAAAATTATAGATTCTAAGTTTTCTCCAGTTCTTGTGCAATGAAAACGCTTAAGACTTGCTCTATTTCAGTTATATATGTTCGTCTATTGTTCCTATTTTATGAATGTCAGTTACCTTAGGAATGTCGACATTTTCTTTGTTTTGTTAATATATGAATTCCTTTTTAAATACGGCGATAGCACGTAGTACAGTGATTTATACTGGTTATTAACTAGTACGAGATAATGAAAATTGCGAAGGCAAGACTACCAAACTTCGTTCGTACCACGGATGTAACTCCGTAAAGAGTACTGTGCGATTGAAATAATTCAAAAACTATCCGCTTTTAAAACGTAATATATGAGTATTCACGTTGGAATAAAATTTAAAATCATTGCATTTCATAGATGAATCAAATCGATAATGTCATTATATACGGTTTTTCATACAAAAATTTATTATTTGTGACATAAAATACAGGGTCGTTTAAAACAGTTTGACAGTGGTGTCATAAAACTGAAGAATATTTTACAAAAAATGTGATTGTACTGCAAGATTATCCTCTTCTAATTCCATGAGCATAAATTCCACGTCATTCATGAAAACATGAAAATTTCATTATAATGTTCAGCACATAGTAATTTCTGTTCTCCCAACGACACAGAACATGCCAATTTATCATGTTTTATTTATTTACAATTTCAAACTATAATAATTAATTATAAATGAAATTCAATGAAAGAGACATTACAAAACACGCAGCCAAATTTCTACACAAAAACAGATTTGAAAACATGTCCGGATCATTTAGCTGGTGAAAACATACTTATCACGTAGTATTGCGTTGTCGATTATAAAAAGGATAAAACAAACATTTCATGTTAACGAGGCTACGCGTATATCTTATTTATTGAATTATAAAATATAATTACAATTTTAGTCACATGTGTGAGGGTATATACCTCGACAATTTTAGTTTTAATGGAGAAATATATGAAATAATCCCCTGTCGGTAAGTTTGTTTTTTTTGCATAGTAGTTGCTTTTCTCAAGAACGTTTATATGTGTGCAAATCATAATCAAGACACGTTTTTGCCTCCTGCATATAATTTCGAACTGTTTTGTTAGCAGTGCTTTTTCATAATACTGCAAGAGGTGGCTGGTTTCTCATGTAAGCGGACAATAAGGCTGTGGGTTTTTAATCAAATAACACGACATGGCACTCATCACACGGACTTGATCACACAACACTGATCACACATCACTGATCACACGGCACTCTTTGCATTTCACATCACGCGCCCCACAACTAGTGTTACACTTCGACATTATACGAGTAAAACACTTGTCAACATATGAAACAGTGATATTTTCAAAGTTTATTTTAATTTTAATTTAAAATTTCCGCATACATTTTTAAAACAATTTCCAACATGTAGTCAATTTAAATTGCTATTACTTACAGTAACCTGCGTTGTTCTCGGAATGTGGATTTCGAGACACGGAATTCGCTTCCTTGTCACATCACGCGCCACCTGCTCCCTTTTTGGTTGCTTCCCCTCGCGGCTGCCTGCCGTTGTCTCGCGCGCTACAATTTCTGCTCCCTCGCCGCTCTTTTTATGCCCCTTACATGTCACGGAGGCTCATCCTCCCCTGCGCTCAGCCCCAGCCTCCTCCCGCACGCGCATTCACGCCCTGCGAGGGAACCCCGCGCGCCCTGTCCCTTGACAGGCGTGGCATCTTCCCCGCCACGCCCACGAGGCATTCGCAGGCCTTGGCGCTTTCCTTGTAGCGGTCGGGCCGCCGTTGACACCCCGCATTCACGGACCCACCCAGCCGCCCTTGCCACCTCCAGGCACCGCTTGTCCCACCTCATCTCTCCCCACCTAACCTCACGTCGCTCCATCTCTCCCCAAATCGAACCGCGTCGTCCCTGCCGCCTCTTACTGCCCTGCCCCACGGGTCAACCACCCTGATCTGCCTCTCCGTCTCGCTCCGCCATCTCCACCGCTCCGCCACCCCTGGACTTCGGCGTCGCCAACTCACCGTTAACTCTACTCTCGCCGACCTCAACGCTAACGCTCTTCGTCGTTCATTTCTCTCTGACTTTCCGCTGCCTGGTTCTCTCCACCAATTCCTCGTCTCTTATTCCACCCCCCACCCATATGTCATACAGTGTCCTAGCGATGGTATCCCACAACTCTCTGTCTGGTTGGTCCCGCCGTTTCTTCTCCCCGCCACCCTTAACTCCTCTATCATTTGACTATTAATCTGCCCATCGCTTTCAACTTTCCCCGTTCACACAACGTTCATGATGGCGCTGTTGTCGCCTAATCCAGTGCTTGTTGCTTCTTACACACTTCTTTCGTCGCCATTACCCATTCTCTATCACATTTTCACTACCACGACCTTCCCATAATTGACGTCACGTTCTTTATCCTTCTACCACACACCCACTGCCGACCATATCACTTTTGCCTCACCATACCATCCACCTCATCAACACTTTCTAAAACCTCTTCACCTTTTCCGTCGTTCCCAACATCACCGCCGTCCCGTTAACATGAGTCATCACATCGCTGCTGTTCTTTGCATCACCTATTTTGTCCCAGACACTCCATCTCCATCTTCGCCACTGCCGTCGCCACCGTCCCCCTCCAACGCCTCCATCACCGTTTCTATCACCACCTCCACCATCACGTCTGCCATCAATATCCCATCGCCTCTACCATTCCCTCCGCCTCTAATATCTTCACCACCGCCTTCTCGACCTACACCACTATCTTCAACACAACCATCATCTCCGCCACCGTCATCACCACATCCACGATCACTGTTCATACTGCCACCATCTCCTTCACCCCCACTACACCTACCACCATCACACGACCACCCTAGGCGCGTTCGCCGCCGTCGCCGCCACCGCCGCCTCCCCGAGGACATAAAATTGTCCTTTTGCTCCCCTGTTGCGCGCAGCGAGGGCGCCGCGCCGCGCCGCGTCGCGCGAGTAAGACAGCGCGGGGCCACCGGCGCGTAAACACACGGGCGGCATTGTATTCTTTCAGCGGCTCGCGGCGGGCGGACTACGCCCTGGCGCTCACAGTGGACGGAACGCACTGCCTCTTGAACCCAATGAAATAGCCGACACAGTGAGGTCCATCCAACATTTGGACAAGCACCCTGCCGCTTGAACTCACTACCATAACCTTACCGTACCGTCCATCCAACACGTATAGACCCTCTACCTCTTGAACCCAGTAAAATAGCCTATACCGGTTTGGTCAATAATTTATTTACCCGAAGGCCAATCATAATACTGCAGAATAGAAAACTGCAGGCAAATACCAATTAAAAAAAAGAATTACCTATCACTCAGTATCACTTTGTTTTACAATGGAGAAATCAGTGTCATGGTTGGCACTGCTTGACTGAGTCAATTTTATCAATATACGTTCAGTAAGGCAAATTTTCAGACAAGATTCTAATGAAGCACTTTCAATGCAAAATCTTGATTTTGATTTAACTTTTTCGAAATCACAAAAAAAAATAAAAAAAACATTTTTAACAATTTTATGATGTATGTAGAGAAAACAAATTCACATTGAATAGTGTGAAAAAGGAAATGTTTAAGATTTGTAGACTTACGACTTCAGAATTTCTATGCTCAGTTGAACGATCCAGACTTATTGACATTTGAATCAATGTCGGGAGTTTAAGTTCATCAAAACGAAACTTCTCTTTGATTCAAATAAAAATATCATGAAAGATATGTTATAAACTCATGTTCTATTTCATTTTTCAGAATGAAGTGAAAGGTGGTATTTAAATGTACGATTTCTGAATTTGTATTATTTCCTAGTGAGCTTTGTTTATTATTTCAAATATATTAAAATGTTTGTAGTGAATTTGGTAGTGAATTATGTGAGTCAATGAATACATATATATGAATAATAAGGTAACAAATTAATCAATATAAATTAAGATAATTGTGGTTGGCAGAGAGCCGAAAATACCACCACAGCAAACTGCTGTTGAATCCATTTACATTGTAAAAGATACAAGAACATCGAGACAAGGTGTTTCGGGCATTTTTTGAGCGTCTGTTTCAGAAACAGCTCCCAGTTTTCTCTGTGAACGCCTTTATTAGCAAACACTGTGCGGCGGAGACTGCCACGGCAACATCTGAAGTGGAAAGTGTGCATGCCCACGGCCACTGGGCAGGTCATAATTTTTGAGGGGAACTCCGCCTCGGCCACTCACACATCTCACCCGCCCCTCTGCTTGCTTTATTCCCTCGCCCTTCCTCCGCACTCCTGGACATCACTCTTCATCCTCGCCCATTGCCCGCGTGCCTCTCCACGTCCACGCGGGGCTTTTCGCCTCTCGCTCCCCACCTGCGGCCGTTTTCGCCCCTGCCCCTGGCGTCATCTCACCCCTGGCCGGGCAACCCACCCCATCTCAGGCGAATGCAGGAACAGTATCCTAACAAGCGAAGCACGGACCGCGCCCGATCTTTTCTTTCTCCTCTATGCCCTATCCTCATCGCTTATTTACACAGACACGCTTGCACTACACTACCACACATACCGGGAGACCGGTCGGGAGCTTAGAGATTGTCCTGACTCGGGCAGTGCCCCGTTGGTGGGAGATACCTGTTAGTGCAAACCCAGCAAGCCGACATGTAGGTCGGCGCCAGATCTCACCATTCAGCGGGAGAAAATCACCGCCTCATCCAGCTATGAACATATGCACCAAATTTATGGGAAAATTAGCTTGGCAGTTGATGCCGCCGGAAACACTAATCAGTCAGTTAATTGAAGTCCACCTCATTGACTCCCCTCATCGCCGCCCCTCATGCCTCCTCTTTCTCATCCCTCATTCCCACCTCTAGACCCACCACCGTCCGTCATCCCCGCTTTTCTCATCATTCGCCTCCGAACCTCGCGCACCTTTCTCACCCCCACCTCACTCCTCAGTGCTCTTCCCCACCCCATTCTCTCTCATGTTCGTCTCACCCCTTCCCCCCACTCCAGCCTCTCACCTCACTCCACCTTTTGGCTCTCGCCACCACTCTCTTCGTCCCCTTCTCGCGGGGAAGGGGGCGCACGTTCGTATAAACAACGGAGGGCGGATTTGGGCGGGGCTTGCTGCGAGGGTCATTGTTAGCCGCGCTCTGTATAAACCTGGCGGCCCCGCCGCCGCCCTCGCCGGCTAGAGGGCGCAACTTTTCTGCGGGCGAGGGCGACGCGGCTTTCCAATTGAGTGACTTCGCTTCTAAATCCCGCGAGGGGGAGGCAGCAACCAGCCCCAGCGAGGAGTGTATGAGTTTCCAAATTTCTGTTAACCCTTCTGGAGAGAGGTAGGTTATAAATTTTGGCTCGGACATTCGTTTTTGGTATTTTTTATGGCATATAATATACACGGAAGTCTGAAAATAGTGGATCTACTGATATTATTAAAAGAGGGATAATGGAATTGGGAAAATACCTTGAATGTTGAAAACAAAACAAAAAAATATTCCTTAAAATTTCAGAGAGAATGACCAGATTGGTATTTAATCGAAAGACTTGAGCAGAGTGAATATGGAAGAGATGAAAATTACTCTCCCTTCAGTTATACCTAGGGTGTATTTATAGGAGGAGTGTATGAATTTCTAAATTTCTGTTAACTCTCTAGGAGTGATATGTTATAAATTTGTGTTGGGGCGTGCATTTTCGTTTGTATTGTTTGTGGCTTATAATAGGCATGGAAGGCTTGAAATTATCTATCTAAACCGGAGAATAAGGTTGAGAAAATACCTTGAGAGGTACGTTAAAAAAACATTACAATTTTTGAATGTCGAAATAGACAGTTAATCTCGAAACCTGAGCAGTTCCAGTATGGGACTAAAGAACATGACCCTTTCTACTTTTATACCTATGGTGTTTTCATATTCTCTTTACTGTAATTCTTTGCTTTATTATACAGATCATACAGTATGATTATATTATTGCACGTATTCTGGATTTGATTATATTATTGCACGTATAGGTAGTATTACACGTATTCTGAATTTGTAGACTTACTGAACAATCATTTTCATTATCTCATAATTGAGACGTAACAGAAACCTCCTTGGTCAGTATTTCCAAATATGCAAATGTTAATATCAGCGTTTTCTTTACAACACTGTAAACAAGAGTAGATCATGAGAAATAAATCGTTTCCATTATTGTGTATTCTGTCATTTACATAAGAAAATGATAACAAATTTATAAATGCATTGATCATTCTTTTAAAATGCTGTGCTACATATTGTAGAAAATGACCCCAATACCTTTTGAATATTCGGCAGTGAGGCAACTAGTTCACTAATTCACTGTAGTTCTATGAATATTGGCGCAAATATGTAGCGCATTTGCGTGTATACAATGCGTGAAATTATTCAAAGCAAAAGCTATTCAATAATCATTGATAGATTTGAAACGATGAAATTGTTTTAATGCCATTCGATGAAATGTGAAAGCTGGTACATACTTGTGGTCTTTCCAACAAACAATTTCGACAATTTCATTTGTGAAATGCACAAGTAATTAAAGATAGAGTACTTTATCAACTTCTGAGAATCCAACTGAAAACATTCGGAAAAATAAATCTAGTAATCCATAATTTTTAATTTTCAGAAATGTATGTGAAAAATATTTTTGCAACTAATTACCATTAAATATACCTTAACAAATGGAATTGTAATATGATTACATTGATATTATAGTTGAAATTTTAGCTGTCTAGCCATATAAAGGGATTAATACTAATTATCATAGTACTGATTTCAATGTACAATAAGCATTATTTTAAAATATATCACAATAAATCATCATCTCGAAACAAGTTTTTATATACGAGTATATTATACATTTCAAACGTCATTCCTTCCAAATCGTTGGACGGTTTTCCTGAAGGTAACTGTTTCTTGCCCAAATATCATTTTGAATTTAATAATAAGGATAATTTGAAAAAAATACTTATAATCTTTGAAATAGTATAATCTACCACAACAGCTTCCATTTCTTTAATATCTACATTACTAATTTCTAATGTGCACAGAAATTGAAACAAACGTATATTGCCTCCGGTCATGTGAGACGTGTCTGTGGTTTTGATAGACACTAGACTACGTTTAATATATGTTATGTACATACATATAGGCCTAATTCATATAAATACATATAATACATGTTAATTAAATAAAAATACATTTTTGTGCACAAAGCAAATTATTTGATTGTTCTATTCCACCTATTCTCATACTGCGCGTACCGACACACTTCTCATTCTAAATGCGTCACTGCTTTGTGAACACACATTTGACATTACTCTAACGTCATACAACAGCAAGGATCCAAGAACCAGAACGCCCATTAAATATTTACTCTTCACATGTTGCGTTGAGGAACAGATAATTTTTCATTTTCTTTGGGTGTTAAAATCTGTTGTTATGCACTTCCGCATATCTTACACGATGTTATTTCAGTATTCATGAAGACTGTTTTTGTTAAAGTATTTCATTTCTTGCGGTGTTATTTTAGATTTTTTCTTGTGCAGCAAACGGGCTACTTTATCAACAACAATGTGTGTGGTTTTGTTCTGCACTGTTTGGTTTGCAAGCCACTAATTGTAATTTAATTTAATTTTCTGTTTTCTGTAAACTAGAACGTTGTAAAGTAGTTTCCGGTGGCACTTCTCGTTATTCTGGAAACTTCAAAGAACGACAACGGCAGCTTCAAAAAACCGCACAACCGCGTCTGAATGCTTGTGGCCCCTAGATTTCCCCTCCTGGAATTTCGCAATGATTGCAATTTTGAAAAATGAACATTTCCACATAATTAGGTGTAAACAAACACTTGCTGGGGTCCTACACAACATCTAGCCTTGATATTCTCACTTGCTTGTATTAAAAATCTGTAAGGTGATAATGATTTTTTATGTAGATTATGTATATAGATACGTAGAAAAAACTTCCACGAACGTCAAATAAAATACGGAGGTATTTTTGAGGTCTAGATAGGATTTATTATTCATCGTATATGATAATTTATTTTATTTCGTTTGTTTTCACTAAATACGATTTCAAAACTTCCATATACCAACATAGGAAATACCTACATAAGGAATACAAAATTAACAATATTGAGAATAAAAGAGAACAAATTAACATAATTCTATAGTACGTTAAAAAAAACAACGAATCGAGAAGTTATTTTCTTACCTTTAAGCTGAAATTTCCTATGCTCTCATTAAAGTGCACATCAGAAATGAGAGTAGTTAAAAAATGACGTAAGAAACATTTTCACTAAGTGTTTTTAAATATCTTAAATGTACTTAAAATTTGCACAAAATAATTATCCTATTCAGAGCGTAATTTTACAGTAGCCGAATGTAATTCTTATTGTTCAAGATAGTTTAGTCAAAATTCTTATTGTTTGGTCATTTTGGAATAGATTTTATTTCTTCAGAATACTGCAGCATTATAGACTAGTTTCAATATTATGCATTTCGAGGTTCGGTGCGTGATTGAGACATAACGCACCCCAAACCCAGTTTTCCGCAGCGGCAGCAGCCCTAACGCGTCCTAGATCGTCCGCCGGCTCGTGTTCGTTCTCTGGCGCCGAAGTCGCAACGACAGCGGCGTGAAAAACGCGCAGCGGCTGCTCTGTGTTGGCGCGTGCGGGCGCCGAACCGCCGCCGGGGGCGCGTTAGTGCGATGACAAACCGCAGGGCTGCGCGGCACCCGCTGTAGCTGCAGCGAAGCGCATGCAAATACGCCAAAAATCACTCGCGCCCTCCCCCCACTCCGCGCACCCCGATTCGATGCGGCCACCGCGCGGAGTTGGGCGTTCGGGCGGCGTCGCGATACGGCCAGTAAGCTGAGCGCGGATGCGCGCAACGACCCGCGGTGGTTGTTTGGGGTGGAGGCTGGCGCGGAATGGGGGAGTGGGGAACGCCCTTTGCCCCAAGGTTCGGCGCTTGGGTTGATTGATTGCTTATTTCGTGTTTGCGGGTACGTCAACTGCTAAGGTCATTAGTGCCGTACGTGTAGTGTATGATTTGTCACGTGAGGTGGCGGTGATTCCCCGTTGGATGGCAAGACATCGACCTGCGAGTTTTCCCCAACTAGGGGTCTCCCACCTGTGGAAACCGGCCCTCCGCGACAAGCTCTAAGTTCTCATTGTAGTGTCAGGGTTAGACAGATTTTTCCAAGCACTGAAGGATGTGATATACTAAATTACTTGCTAAATGATGTTTCTCCATTTCTGTTTATTTTCTAGTTTTAATATACTACCAATTATTGAGTTCAAAATGCCCTTATTGAGTTGTTAAACCTTATTCGGATTTTCAGCCGTTAAATTCTCTTTTTGTGGCAGAATTTTAATAATTTCCGTTCCTGAAAATTTTTCGGAAAGACTTCACTTTCAAATTAAACTCTTCCATTGTGTTAATGTTTGGAATAGGTGAAAAAGATGAATGGCAACCTATGATATTACGATTCATCTATTTGACTTTCTGTAACAACTTGCACATTATCTACTGATCCAAGAAATTCATAACTATATTTTTATATTTTCTATTTGCAATAACTGGGAGATAAGGGGTCGGTGAAGTTGGATGTGACTGAAGAATAAATATAAATATCAAAAATCGAAAAAAATCGCAATAAAAAACAACCATATGAAAAAGTGTATAAATATTTTCTTGTAATACACTATGGTATGCTATGGAAACCACCGATTATTGTATCTAATTAAGAAATGTCTGATATTGAAATATTGTAGTAAGAAATGTAAAATCATACTAATAAATATGAAAATAACTCTGCAATACCGACAGTAGAATTCTTCCGACGTGGTATAGTTATCTGTGAAGGTCATTCTCTCCCACTACATGCTGCCTCTGGTATTTCCTCAAAATTAAAGATTTTTCACCATCAAAAACTCTTCCATTTTCCTCTGGTATTTCTGGTATTTCTCAAAATAAAAGAATTTTCATCAAATCTCTTCCATTTATATGATATTCCCATAATATTACACCTCTTGCGTAGGCAAAAGTGTTTTTTATTCATCACAACCCGCTCTAGGGTTGCACTGTTAGAAGTGCGTCTTACAACTCCAACAGATAGAAGGGCACATTACAACCACGACAGAGACAGGGCGTAGAAATGTGTCTGCGGTCAGCATTGAAAGGACAGAGAACGGATTGAGCAGGCAGCAGCGACAACTCTCCACCACCACCACCACCACCACCACCACCACCACCACCACCACCACCACCACCACCACCACCACTACTACCATAACCATACCAACATCAGCACCACGACCACCACCACCATGAACGCACACAGCGAGGCGACGATCCGGCGCGAGTGTCGGCACCGCCCGTAAACTTCGCATGGGGCCGGCGGCCGCGATGGCACGGAGCGCGGGGGGAGGGGGGGAGCAGTGGCGCGATTCGGGTGACAAACGACGGCGATACATCGCGTCGCGCTAAAGAGCCCCGCATCGCCGACAGCGCGCGCCGCGCCGCCCGCTCACGCAAACACGCGCGCCTCTGCGCTTCGCGGCGCCGGCGGCCCGATAAATTTTTCGCGCCGCCTCCGCCACCGCCGCGATCAATCGATTCGTCAACAAAAGCGCATAGGCGTGCGGCGGTGGCGGCGGTATGTGTGTGAGGGGGATCGTTGGAGGTAGCGCTTGTGGGGTGATGTTAGTAGTGATGGTTCAAGTGTTGGTGTTAGTTGTGGCAGTATTTGTGTTGGTGATGTTGGTGTTGGTGGGAGCCTTTGTTTCGTGATAGTGGTGACGGTTCAAGTGTATGTGTTGGTGGTGGCGGAAATATTTGGTTTAGGGATGGTAGTGGTGGTGGAGACGCTACTGATGATCGTGGTGGTGGGTGTGATAGTGGGAACGTTCTGTGTTAGTGCTGGAGGTTTAGTGGGAGGAAAGGTGTGTCTGAGACTCATGATTGTGTTAGTGTTTGGAGTAGGAGGCTGTGAGGGTGGAATGATGGGGGTGAAAGGTTGGAACTAAGAGCCATGATGGCATTGGTTGTGGGGGCTTTGGTAGCGGTAAAGTTGTTAAGAGAGCGGGAGGAAGATGGTAAATAGTGTGTGAGACAAGATTTGAATAAGTGATCTAAACATAAGTGGATATGTGAGTTACATTTATTTGTGACATATAGATCGAGTACCAAAGTTTTGGGTTCAATCTTTACAAAGTAAATGGTATGTTACGTGAGGAGAGAAAATGCAGAAAACCTACTGATACTTAAAGACAAAATATATTAAATAAAACGTTTATGTAAAAGTTCCCTAAGCCCAGAATATGACAATAATTTGTCAGTTCTGAGTAATGATCATAATTCACTAGTTGACATACTTGCCACTGTTTTGTAGACTATTTAGCCAGACGATTCAAAGCCACCAATTCGTATTGCGGTAACTAGAGGGAATGTTATGGATGCGCAGCCCTTTCACCACTTAACTGTTTCTTTGGTTTCCAAACAAGCAACATCATATATCCTAATAGATCAACGATGTCTAGCAATCCTTGCATTCCGCCTCATCGCGATCATACCCCTCATCATCATAATGCTTAGCACAAAATGTTTCAAAAGTCATTATCATTATTTTCGCACTGAAGAGGCGGGTTCCGGTGAGTCCAGGTGGAGTGAGGTGGGATTGTGAGAAGCTTGTCGAGGTGGAACGGTGTGGGGAGGGCAGAACCGCGACAATGTGAGGCGTGGCGAGTCAGAACGAGGCTAAACGGAGTAAAGCGTGGCAGGGCAAGCTGGAACGGTGTGGGGTGGAAGGAGGTGATATGGTGTGAGGCGGGACGGAGAATGGACGAAGCGGAACACAGTAGGATTGGCGAGGCGAGACAAAGCAGAATAGGCCAAGTTGAAATACTGTGGAATGGATCGAGGCAGGGCGGCCCGGGATGATGTGGGGCGAGACGAGGCGGGTCGAGGCGGAAAAGTGTACGTGGGGCAAAACCATAAGGATTAGAGCATGGTAGGGCAAGCCGGGACGGTGTGGGGTGAGCAAAGCGAAGGTGTGGATCGGGGTAAAACCGGACGGTATGGGGCGGTCCGGATGGTGGACGTGCGGGAACAGGGTAGGGTGGGGCGAGGCGAGAAAAAGCAGGGTGAGATAGGGCAAGCTGGGATATTTTGGGACGGAGTGTGGCGGGACGGTGAGGGGCTGGACGAGGAGGGGCGGGGGAAGAGGGATGGGGCCGAGCGGAGTGGGGCAGGTTTTTCGGGGCGCCGGCCCGGAAAGGGCACTGGGTCGCGCACGCCAATTGCCCCGCCCGCCCCGCACACACCGCCAACCTCGCCCACCCCGCCCGCCCCGCATATCCCGCCCGTCCCGCCCGCCAATGGCTTGCAAAGCCGCAGCTAACGTGATGAATGCGCTCTACGGGCTGTGGCGTCGCTGTTGCTGCCTGTACAAAACGTGGCTTGAATGCCGCGGGATTTTTCATTGCGGGCGGCTACAGCTCGCGCAAGCTTTAATGAAATTTCATGTGCGGGGATAACAGTCGAATGCTCAAACGAATGGAAATTCGGGCCAGGGCTGTGTCGAAGAATACTTTCTCAGCGAGAAGTGGCAACTATAATACAAAATATGTTTAGAAGGTGTTCCATAATCGTTCAAAACCATACTGATCGTATTGTTACACATTTTACCAATACCAATTCCACACTTGCCTGACATTGCTTTTTTTAATTTTTCATGAAATATTGACTTAAAGAGATGGACAAATTATTACTCTAATGTTATTGGGACAAAAATGTATTTGTGACAATAGACCTTGACAACAAACTATGTAGAATTTTCTTACGTTTTAGAAAAGTGCTTTTTTTGATAATGACATATTTGTTGTGAGTCTTGTCGAACAATTTTAATTCATTCATTCAATTTCAGTGTCAATTTGCCAGATGCGAATGACTTTTTTATGAGCTAATTTTATGCCTTTATTTTCTTCAGTTTCTTTTATCTTTACTAGATTTAACATTTTCTTTGTTTTCATTTCAACAGCTACTTGCAGGTCATTGGAGCACATAACGATCAATGTTGATATTTTCCAATTTTATTTCCTATTATATCACAGAGCATACTCATGCATGAATACGTGTAGATTTGTCCACTTATTTGAGCAAACAATTGTTTCCTTAGGTATTGATCGTGTCTGTTTATACCTCATATCACTATAAATACATTTCAAGAAATCATTAACAGACTTTAAATTTTCAATCATTACTTTTTTCAGGTGCTTCTAAGAACATACTCTAATCCGTTTAGTAATAAGAAAATATTTAGTATCATAATTTGGAAATCTCGAAAAGATGCCATGTTACTTACTTGCCTCCGCCCCCATGACTCCAACCGCAACAGTGCCCTTGCGGAACTCCTTCCCCGAATCCGCTCGCCGAGCCGCGTGTCGCTGACGGCTGCGCTGACGGCCGGGCGCCGCTCGTGTGTTCGCAGCTGACGTTCGACACGTTCACCGTGGGCAAGTTCGTGTCGTTCACGTCGGAGGGCTGCCCCGACGGCCACATGACCATCCGCGAGGGCGGTCGCCCCGACACCGGCGGCCAGTGGTGCGGCAGCGCCTGGGGCTACACCGTCTACTACAGCGAGACGCGCTCGCTCAACCTCACGCTGCAGCTCTACCGCCTCTCCGAGCAGGTCAGCCTCAACCCTTATTTCTAACTTCAATTGTTACTTATTTCCAACATCTACTATAATTTAATTCAACTATGATTTATTTCAGCCATTATTTATCTCACCTATTATTTATTTCAACTATGATTAATTTCAACTACTTTTTATTCTGACCACTATTTAATTCAGCGATTGTTTATTTCACCCATTATTTATTTCAAATATTACTTTTTCAACACAAACTTCAACAATTATTAATTTTACATTCGAACTTTATCAATTATTTACATTAACTTTTAGTTTTTTATTTAAAAACTTCAAACTACAACTATTAGCTTTCTGCTCAAACTAAAACAATTAATTATAAATCCTAACTTAAAAAGTTATATATTTTAACTTAAACTATTAATAAAACAGAAAAATATATAAACAGTACTTCAATTATTACACTTCCAAACTTCAACTATTATTTATTTTAAAATCAAACTTCAACTACACGCATTGCAAACTCCAAAGTCATGTATATTTCAACTCAAACTCAATACCACTACCGGGTAGAGAGAACGCAATACTATATGGCAAAGTAAACGTGATTGTAGAAGTAGAAAATTTAATTTACGCCGGTGAATCTTAGTCGTCTCTCAACAACGAAAACATAAAATATATATTAATTATCTCGGAGGTGTTTAAAGTCTCAGATTTCTTTGAACTTTTGTTTTAGTTCATCGAGCACTGGATATAATTTGCAAATTTGTCTGCTATTGTATATTGGATTTAAAATTTTCTCTCTCAAAATAAAAAGGTAATAACCTTCAATGAAAGAGAATAACCCATGAGGGCACAGAGGCAGGAATTAGACACATCAGACGAATAAAACTTGAAATATATTCCATTTTCTTTCAATTTGAGTTATCCTTTCATATGAAATATAATGTCTAAAGGATGTACGTAGAATCCAGTATAGGTAGGATGCTCTGCGATTCACATCAATTGATTCTCTTCTTCCTGCACGAAGAAAGAGTTCGTGATCCGTTCTATTGCACTACCGGTGGAATTGCGTGCATCTATAGCTTGCATGCATTTATATCTCGGATATAGCCTCTTGAGATTGATTGTAGCTCCTTCACGCAAAAGAATCTGAGCTATCTAAATAAACAGAGCCATTGTCTTTATTACGCCCATAACTCTTCCTTCCGAGTTGTATTTCTCCCCTCCCTTGCTAGCCGTCGTAATCTGTTTCACTTCGCCTCTGAATGTGTTTATTCTGTGTAATATTTTATCATACGTTTCCGTCTACTTCAAATTTTGACTTAAACAGTCTTTTTTGTTTATTATAAAATCTTTCTCTTTTTCAGTTCAAGAAATGAAATGACCTCAGTTAAACACGATATAATATAAATTACAAAATTCAACCAAAAAAATTCAAATAGATCAATGGGGAGTATTTTTGCATTCTGAATAATGATATTTATACAATCTTAATTGATCAATATCGGATCGGTAGATTTGATCCATGTTGAATTGTATGATTTCATTGTCACACAATTATTTTTCTTTTCATTGAATCGAAAATTTAACATCTTTTGAATCACACATTTTTTTAATGTTAAGAAATTAATTTAGGCAATTAATAAATTGATGTGATGAACGGTTGACTTCATATAATAATAATGTGAACAAAGTGAACGAGTGCCTTTGTAGTCATTTAAGGTGGCTTAAAGGTGTATTATGTGCTACAAGAATTTGTGTTAATAAAAGAAGGAAATGTAAACCCTAACAAAATAATAAATACATAAATATTGTTTTCTAAAACCCATCTTGATAAAGCAAATCTAAAAAATCTTGATATTTTAGATGATGCAATATGAAAAGTATTTTTTAAACATTTTGACATTTATGACTTTTTTAAATGTATCATGGTGAATGTGTTCAGTTTTAAGTTGCACATTATAATGAACATCTTTTAAATAAAAACTGGAAGATATTCCAAGACTGGAAAAATCCATTAGAGTATGATGAAACTCTATAAATGTATTATTTTGATGAACTACGATTTAGAAAAAAACCTTCTTTTGTATTACCATACTTTTCTCTTTCTCTCTCTTTCTCTTCCACTGTCTGTCTCTGCCGGTCAGCCTGCCTCTTTCCCTCTGTTGTTACTATTATCCAATTGTTCAAATGTAGTGAGCAAGTGGTGCAGTACTCAGTACAATTTTTTGTCTCCCATTTGGTCGCCTCTAGACTTAATATTTCACTTGATTCTCAATTTCTTTGTATCACATATTAACTGTACAGCAAATACAATTAAAGTCATTATTAGATATTCATGTTCCTTGAATGCATCCTGATGGTGAATTTGTATAACTGCAGGATTTAACTGAGTGTACAAAGGAATCACTTTTTTAGGTTACACCCTAGTTGCACAAATATTTTTTATAATCGATTTATTATTAATTTATAACTTTCTTAATATTTTTATATCTTTACTTTATTACATATACATACTTCTTTTGTCTCGTGAGTCGTTTCTTGGTATCGAGCATCTTCAATTCCCTCCTCGCGCGGCCTTCACTTTCCAGGATCCACCCTCGCCTCTTCGATCGGCGGGCTCTTTTCCTCCCCTCCCCTCCCCTCTACTTCCCCCTCCTCCTCCGCCCGGCGGCGCAAGAGGCCGCGCGCATTGTGCCGCTCTTTAAATTTCAACTTTTTCCCGCGTCTCCAACAATCGCACAATTCCGAAGCGGACATTATCGCTGCACAAAGGCCGGATAATCGGGGTGGGCGGAGGGGCGCAGGGCGGACGGGACCGGGCGGAGAGGGAGGGTGGTGGGGCCCTCATCGCTGCGGACCGGAACCGAGAGGGCGGGGAAGGGCGGAAGCGGGGCGCGAGCGGGGGGCGGCGCGCTGATCAGGCGTGCCAACAGAATTTCAATCGTGCAGCTATTAAATTCACGAGCGGGCGAAAGGGGAGAGGGCGGGAGAGTCGGCTTCGACGCTGACGGGCGCTGGGGCGGAGGGGAAATCGACAGACAGAGAGAGAGAGAGAGAGGGGGAAGGCGAGAGAGTTAGTGGGAGGAAGTGAGAGACAGAGGGGGGAGTGGGCTCCTCGCGGATAAATATTACGCATTCCGTTCGCGAGTGAGCACGGGGTGTATGCAAATCACTAGAGCTCGTCGGAACACGTCAGCCCCGGCGCCCCGCCCCTGGCCCGTTCTGCTCTCCCCTCCCCGCCCCACACCACCATGTTCCTCTACCCGCTCTGCCCGACCCGGTTCCGCCCCGACCAACACCGTCTCCCTTGCGGTTCCAGCCCCTCGCGCCTTCCCCGCCGCCCTGTCCCGCCCTTGCCTCCCCTCCCCCCTTCCCGGGCGCGCATTACACTCGATGCCTCTGCTGTGAGCTTTGGTGAGCCATCCACTCCACGCGCGCCCGCAGTTACATACAGGTTGGTTCGGCGTCGTACGGGCGTTGCGTCCCGTGTGACGGCTGATGTTGAATCTCGTTATCAGTTTCCTTCTTCCTTATTACTTTCGTTTATTATCCCTCTGGTCGGCCCCTCCAACATTCGTTTCCTCTCGCTCTCCGAACGCTAGTTTCCTGCTATCATGATCACAGCCCTGTCTCTCTCTCTACGAAAAGTATTACTAGTAGAACCACGAAATATGTTTGTGAATAACCAGTGTTTCTGAACCTCTCAAAAGACATATTTACTTTTCGTTTCTTTCTAACCGCTTCTAATTTTCACATCACATTGCCTTATTTTTTTTACAATTTCGCACATTATATTTCTTCATGAAATACTTCCGTTGCTTGACCACTACCGCACTTATGTACATGAATCCCTGCTTAAAACTATTCATATGTAATGTATCCAGTTCTGTATGTTCGAATGTTGATTACTCGTTATGATGTATCGATGTAAGTTATATCGATGTAAATTATCCATATAAGTCATTCTCCCTCTCTCAATTCAGTCCCGAATCTTCCTTTTCGCTCACTTGATTGCTTACTCACTCATTTGATGACATAATCGTTTCCTTATTTTTCCGCCTTGTCTTCCATTTTCTTTCCTCCCACTTCCTTTCTTTCCCGTATAAATTACCTTTTTTTATCTTATTTCCCCTTGTTATTTATTCTCTAATCACTTGCTTCCTCATTGTCTCTATTTTCAACATTTCGTAAAATCTCTCAATCATTCCCATTAAGCCTCATATCTCTTCCTCTCACTGCTTCTCTGCCCCGTGGTTGTGCTCTCCCGTTGGTCCTCTTTAACTCGTCCATATGCTCGTCCACCGCGCCGCCGCTCCTCCAGCTGCGTGTTTCCCAGCTCTGCCGCTCCCTCCCCTCCTGCCGCCGGGCAATGCTCTTCCCGTTGCGGCCCGGAGCGCGCCAGCGAATACCCGCCGCCTCGCGATCGCCCAGCACCCTTTCCACATCAACCTTCACTCACCACCTATCGCAAATACATCTTCACTCATCGTGTTTCGCCCGTTGTCTATCGCCTGCCGCTTTTCGCCAATATCTCTTAAATCATCGCTATTTACTCCATCGACCGTCACCAAACTCTATTCCCTAATCGCCACTCTTCGCCGATACATCTTCGTCAATCACTCTTTGTCAATTTCCCATCGCCACTTCACTCTTCGCCAATCGCTCTTTATTAATCGCTCTGCGCCAATCGCTCTTCGCCAATCGCTCATCGCCAATCGCTCTTCGTTAAACGATCTTCACCAGTCTCTATTTTCCAATCTCTATTCACCAATCGCGCGTATATTCTCTCTTGTATATTGTCTCTTGTAAGAAAAAAATCCTCTTTCTTGTTAAGTTGTATATCCTCTGTACTTATTTGTTTTGTTCTTTCTTCTTTTGCCGTATTTTATGTTTTTTGTGACTTTGGCTTCTTTTGTTTATCTTCCTTGCTTGATCCTGTGGTAATCGAACGATCATTTGCAAAGAAAGAGAAAACCGTTTTTGTTCGTTAGGGCATCGGGTACAACTTCGACTTCAAGCTGGCGTACAAGTTCCTGCGGCGCGGCGAGGCGCGACTGCGTTTCGGCAACAGCACGGCGGCCACGTGGCGCGGGGAGCTGGTGCCGGGCACGTACTGCGACCGCGTGCTGGACCGCTGCGACTCGCGCGCGTGCCGCGTGCAGAGCCCCAACTACCCGGGCGTGTACCCGCGCAACCTCACCTGCTACTACCGCGTGGAGCAGCGCGCCGCGCCGCGCGGCCAGCACGCCCTGCTCGCCGTGCGCCAGCGCAACTCGCACAAGATCCACATCAAGGACCAGATCGTCAAGTACGACCGCAGCCAGCGCGTGCTCAGGTGAGTCCCGCATTGATTGATTGATTGATTAGTTATTACTGGCGCATCAAGGGCTAAGACCATTACTCCCGTAAGTGCAGTGCATGTTTTATCGCGGGAGGTACCGGTGATATTGCCCACACTGGATGGTGAGATCCGGTGGCAATTTACCTGCCACCTGGCAGGGTTTTCCCAACCAGATATCTCCCATCAGCCGAGCACCGTCCCAGCCAGTAGAGCTCTAAGCTCCCGACTGGGCTCTTGACATGTGTGGTAAAGTAGTGCTTGTAAATATGTGTGTAAGTAAGGGGTGAAGAGAGGACAAGGAAGGGAAAGGGAATATTGCGCGCTGTCCGTGGCCCTTTTGTTAGGGTACTGCTCCGGCATTCGCCTGGTGTTGATCGGAGAAATCACGGAAACCTGTCGATCAGAGCAGCAGTTTGCTAGAATTCTTCTGCAGATAGCGGGCGAATTTGACCTAGCAATGTAGTTGCATGTGATTTCAGGTGAGTCAACGGATGGTTATTACTCTGTAAACATAGTGTGTGTATCCCAGGAAGTGCTGGTGTAGTTGTATCTACTGCGCTAATATACATTTCAGGCTGCCACTTGAAGGTATCTCTCCCTATCGGCACACTGTCCCTCCCTAGCGGGACGCAGCTAAAAATATCTGTTGACTTTGACTGGTCACGTGGCAAGTATAATAGTGAAGTGTGTATTGTTAGTTTAAGTGTGTGTAAAGGGAAAATATGTCCCAAAGAAGAAGAAAAGATCGTGCACGTTTGGAAGGTCCGCTATTTTCTAAAGTTGTGCTCCGGAATTTGCCTGGTTTTGATCAAAGTAACCAGTAAAATCACCTGTCAGAATATCCGTCGGCTATCATTCTCCTGTAGGCAGTAGCTGTAATCAACACAGCTATGTACGAATAGCTAATGTACAAAACCCACCACCGTCGGGTCTGCAAACCTAAGCCCTCCCGGTGAGTGACACTGTATAATTACCTCAAGCTTTCTGAGCAATAGAAAATCCATTCGAAACACACCATACAAACAAGATAAGAATTTTTTTATACTGATAATTTTATTTATCCAAGATCTTTAAAGAATTGCAAATTAACATTCAAAGCTATGGCGTATTCATCACTAGCAATGGATTGGAATCTTCCAATACCGTACTCATTTACCTGTGATTGACTCAGAGGAAGAACTCGGTGTGAAGCAAATTGAAGTAGGTTTGAAATTAACAGGCTGCCAGGAAGTCTAAATGGGGGAAGATATAGAATCGTTGTTACCCCAAAGATGACTATCCAACCAACAGCTTATTGTTTATGTTGGCTTCCGACAAAATCTTAAGTTTTCAATATACGAGTATAATGCCAAGAAAGATTGTTCTTGGTAACCCCTCCCAAGTCTGTGGTCACATATTAGAGACTGCTTTGCTGTCATAGTGACACAGTACAATGACCGTGTCAACGACTGCACTAACATAGAATTGTATATTTGTGATATTTACTAGTAAGAAAATTCATTTTTTTAATTCAACTAAATGATACAGATACGTTTAACTCAATAGCTGTTTTGTAAATAATTAATCCGAATGATGCAAGAATGTAAATATTTTTTCAATATCATTCGAAGTTACATTTTCTTTCGTCCTCGTATTACTTCTATAATAAATTAAACTAGTCAAAATTTTAAGACTAGCATTGGATTTTATGCAGAAGTTCAAAAGGATTTTATATCCGGCAAGGAAATGTTTTCTTTTTCCTATGTTGTGTGTCATCATGTTGGCTTTTCATTTCGCTTAAAAAACATCCCTGTGTTTTTGAATAATGTTTATTTATTTCTAAGAATGATGTCATTGTATTTAAGTTTCATACATCAGTTTAATATACCTCTTCGTTCATAGATCATACTATTCGTACAATGTAATGTATAACAGACCCTTCAGTCTCAAATGCACAATTATAGTGAATGAAATAGATTAACAAACTGCTATATCTTGCGACCTTATTTTACATTATATATTACATCTATTGATACACAAGAAACGCGGTAGTGTACCCTTAAAACCTGGAAATAAATTGTCATTCTTACGGCAAGAGTTTACCTTCCTCATTTCCCAGAACATATTACTTTCCCTCTGCTTAGATTTATATCTCTAACGGAATTATTAAACGGACCATTCTGTTTGAGGACATTTGTATTTCGATATTTCAAAAGTCACCAAACTTCTAAGATAAATTCTTATAAACTGGTATTTCTTTCTCAAAGGCGCATTTTTGCCCAAAGGAAATGAATTACATTTTATTTGAGTGCGTGAGTTCATATGCATTAGCATTTTGTAAGAATATAAATTTAAGTATAATCATAAATGAAAAGGTTACTTCGTTTAAAAGATTTTCAAAAATTTTAATTTCATTACAGTTCTAGTTCATCAAGAATTTTTTACAGTCTACAAATGCATTAGTATGAATATGAAATTCTTCAAAATTGTTGAATATTTTAAAATGATGATGAATTAATAATTAAAGGTATATAAAAGTATTTAAATGGAAATGAAGGCAATTGTTTCACGTCCATTACAAACATTTTGTGTTGTATTTCAACTATATAATTAGATGCGAAAAATGCGAATTAAATAACATTTGAAGCTATGAACACTATAGTGAGTATAAAATTTTACTGTTGATAAACTCATACGGTGAGAGCTACATAAAAGGGAAAGCATAATTGCGGACTTTTCAAGCGGAACATTATCTTTAACATTGTTTCAAAATAGAGCCGTTTTCTCTTTCCTCTAGGCATTTATTTTGCACATTTTTGCTTCGTACCAAACAGCCCAGCTTGCGTTTCTGGCATTTCGCAGCAAGCGAGTAGGGGGCGCGGCGCATTCGGCTTCACGTGAAAGAGGCCGCGAGATGCGCAAGCGCTCGTAACGAGACCCGGCCCACGCGGAGGGCGCGCGCCAACAACACGGAAAGAATCGGCGCTAAGTCGCTCTCCTCTCCGGCACTCCGCCTTTGCAACACCGCAATTAGCGTAACCCCGTTGAGCCCCTTCTCGCAGCCCCGACCTCGACCCCGTCTCTGCCCGGCGCCGAGCCGTTCCCGCGCCTGCCGCGTTCACATCCCGCTCCGGTACCCCACCGCCTCCACCTCACTCCTCCTCTTCTTCGCCTAAACGCCCTGTCCCGGACCCGCCCAAGCCCCGCTCGACCCCTTCCCACCCCGCCTCGCCCGCGTTGGATCCGATCCGCCCTCGCACCTTTTTCGCTCCCGGTACGTGTCCGCATCGTTCCCGTCCAACTTCTCCCCCTCCCCGCCGCCGACCCTGCACTCCGCACCGACCTGCTCCGTCCTGCCCCGCGCCTCCCCGATCCGCATCGCCCCGCACCTGCCCCGCACCCACCGCACACCCACCCGCTCCCGGCCCGCAACAGCCTTGCACCCGCCTCGCACCCAACCAACACCCACATGCACCCTGACCCGCACCCGCCACGCCCCCACCAAGCCGGTCCCGTTCGTAACCGTCCCGCCCCGCACTCTCGCATTCGACCCTATACGTAACCGCCCCGCCCCGCCCCGCCTCGCACCGTCCCGCTCCGCCATGCTCCATCACGCTCCCTTGCACTCGTTCCATCCTACAACCACTCCGCTCCGGAAGCTCTCCGTCCGTCCCCGCTCTTTTCTGCCTTACCACGCACCGGCACGCCGCGTCATGATTATAATCCCCCACTTCCCCCGCCAGCTTCCCTCGCCCGCACAAGCACCACCTCCCCTTCCCCCCACGTGTACATCCCTGCCTGCATCCCGGGAGGGGGTGGCTGGCAAGCGCTAAGTCATCGCCGTGCCGCCTGCCCCGATGCTCTCAGAGGCATAGTATTTCGCCCGGGCCCCTACAGCCTTTCCCTTCCCTCCCCCCCACGACTGCGCTTTCTATTCTCCTAGCTCGTTCTCCATTTGTCTCTTTCTCTCTCTCTCTCTCCTTCTCTGTCTCTCTCGGTCTCTCTCTGTCTCTGTCTCTCTCTCTTTCTCTCTCTGTGCCTGGTTCCCTTTTCTCATTAAGTCTTCTTTTTTCTTATCGGGTTATCCATTCATACCTTCCCACGTACTTAACATTTTTGCACGATCCACCTTTCTCCCCAGTCTCACTGCATCTGGTCTTTCCATCTCTCCGCATGCCCGCTTTACCATATCCCTGCGTTACCATATTTCCCCCTCACTATAAACCCGCCATGCTAAATACTCACCTCATTAAGTCTCTTCAAAGCCCCGCTCCTCTTCACTCACAGTCTCATTTCATTTCCAGGTGCATTCCCAAGTCTTCTACGACAGCCTCGCTCCAATTTTCTAGTAGTCACTACGTCTTCCTTTCTTCTTTGCCACGCCCTTTTTTGTGGTTCGAGTCTAGTATCTGTATCCAGGCGCTTCTCACCACTGTCCTAACCATCGTTCTTCGTCCTTATTCTATCCCTCTCCTTCACGCCCTCACATCTCTCATCTTCCAAATACCTTGTACTACGTAACAGCACGTGCTTTTCCCAACTCGTCTCACATTCCGCTTGCCTAGATTTCCTCTTTCTCCCATCTCTTCGCTTTAACCCCGCCTTCTCCCCGCCTTGCAATTCACCCCGTTCCTTGGCGGCGCAGGCGGGCCGGCGAGCTGCCTGAGCTGACGAAGTTAAGAATGGATTCTAATTGCGTTGGCGGCGGCGCTGAGCGCGCCCGCGCGCGCGCGGAGCCCGCAACGCGATTATCGTTAGGATAACACTGCGCCCCGCCGCATCGCCCCGCCCTCCGCGCCACGCACCCCCGCCCCGCGGAGGCGGCACGCACTTGACGATGGCAGGCGCCCGCTAGGCGCTCCGCTTGCGGTCGCTAGGGAGCTAGTGGTCGTAGTCGCTTGAGACACGTTGCGAAGGCCCGCTTGGTTAATTCTTGGCTGACCGCCACGCGTCTGTAGGATTCTAAGAAACGGTGTAGCCTAAGAACTTGATTCTATCCCGTTATTTTAGAGAAGTTATTTGGATTATACGTGTCATTACATCAACGTATTCAGATAAAAATATCCAGGATGTGTTATCCGAGACATTCAAACAGGGTTGAATAATTAACTACTAATTCGGTCGTGAAACGTAACGGAAGTATTTGAATCGTATTCCCAAATTTTGAAGTATACCCACTAGTGTCAATACATTTTTAGAGAACGTTCCCCTTAGAAATAATATGTTCTTATGTTTGCTCAAAATACATCATAATAAGGCGATTTAGAAAATATTATGTCATTGGTATGATCCTTTGGAAGTACCTCAAAACATTGGTAAAATACTTCGCATATTTCTTGTGTGTAATTCCTTGCTATTCATGCTTATCAGTAACGAAGTGTCAGGAGTAAGATTGAAAATCTTAAATACAAATAATAATAATAATAATGATAATAATAATAATAATAATAATAATAATAATAATAATAATAATAATAATAATAATAATAATAATAATAATAATAATTAGATTACAGAACAACTAGCTGACATTTTCATACGATACAAAAAGTTTGAGCAATCCTCCATCTAAAAAATTAAAATATTACTTTATATTATCAATCAAATCCAGAATTTTAGAACATCATATCCTAATATAATTTATAGGAAATATTTCTCTAAAAAAGTTTGCACAAGAATATATATTTAAGAATGGCCTTATCATAACTGAGAAAAAATCGGGTAATATAAGGAAACGAGGACTCAACATGCAGAATGAAGGTGTAAACAACACCAATTAAGTCTTACGATTTAAGCAAAGAGAGAGACAAGACTTATGGACTCCTACCAGATGGAAATATGTTCTGGGAAGTCATAACAAGAAGACACAGAAACAATGAGGTGAATAAAAATTTATAATGAATAAGAAAACAGATATTTCTGTAACTTCGAAAAAAAGACAATTTAATGAGAAAATGAAGCAATACTATATGTCATATGACAGACGTATTTTCAATGATTAGGGTATTTCTTCATGTACTCTTATCATCAGTTCCAACGCAAATTCTCACTGCGGTAAAATTACAAGTAATTACATTGAAATACACTTAAGTTTTCAAATCAGGGAAGCAATGATCGAATTAGCCTGCGTGCGCAGTCAGTTATCGTAGAATGCTCCTGCTCTGCGCCGCCCCAATTCGAAACGCCCCGCACTCTTCCCGCAACCCCCCTACACCCGCCCCGCTCCCGCCCCGCTCCCGCCCCGCCCCGCCCCGCTCCCGCCCCGCTCCCGCCCCGCTCCCGCCGCGCTCCCGTCCCGCTCCCGCCCCGCTCCCGCCCCGCTCACGCCCCGCTCACGCCCCGCTCCCGCCCCGCTCCCGCCCCGTCCCCGCCCCGCTCCCGCCCCGCTCACGCCCCGCTCACGCCCCGCTCACGCCCCGCTCACGCCCCGCTCACGCCCCGCTCCCACCCCACTCCAGCCCCGCTCCCGCCCCGCTCCCGCCCCGCTCCCGCCCCGCTCCCGCCCCGCTCCCGCCCCACTCCCGCCCCGCTACCGCCCCGCTCCCCCACAGCTCCCACCCCGCTCCCGCCCCGCTCCCGCCCCGCTCCCGCCCCGCTCCCGCCCCGCTCCCGCCCCGCTCCCGCCCCGCTCCCGCCCCGCTCCCGCCCCGCTCCCGCCCCGCTCCCGCCCCGCTCCCGCCCCGCTCCCGCCCCGCTCCCGCCCCGCTCCCGCCCCGCTCCCGCCCCGCTCCCGCCCCGCTCCCGCCCCGCTCCCGCCCCGCTCCCGCCCCGCTCCCGCCCCGCTCCCGCCCCGCTCCCGCCCCGTTCCCGCCCCGCTCCCGCCCCGCTCCCGCCCCGCTCCCGTCCCGCACCCGACCAGCACCTGCCCCACACCCTCCCGGCACCCGCCCCGTACCCGCCCCGCACCTGCCCTTCACCCACCCCCCACACGCGTGCTGCACTCTCCTCACACACGCCACGCACCCACCCCGTACCCACACCAATCCCGCTCCGCACACGCACCCGCCTCGCATCACTATTTGACCATAAGATACATTGTCCTCTTCTACAGAGTTACCACTTCCCAGAAGCTCTTTCGCTCCGACGGTCTGGCGAGCGTGCATCTACCAAGTTCAACCAGAGGCGTTGTCGGCGCGTATTTCGCCAACGAATTCCCGGAATCCCTAGCGGCTTAATATTCACGTTGATAGGTGAACGCGCGCGGCGGGCGCTAGTACTGAAGCGAAATTGGAGATCATGACGCCGAAATCACCCTCCGCCGACGCTAGGCATTCGAGATCTCCGATGCGCTTCTGTTTTCCAGGAAGAAACGCGAGCGCGCGATTCATTGAAAAAAGTCGTCGTATTATCAGACGTTAAAACATTCTGGGTTTTTGAAAAAAATATTAAGTTTGGAAGGTATGAGCGTGGATAAATAAGTAAATAATGGCCTGTATCAGCAAAAATGCTGCTGAAAAAAAATACACAAAAGAGGTTTTAAAACTGTAGAATGCACACTGCTAAAAAACAAGTGGTTAAAATCTCTCGAATAATAGTGAAATAAACGAAATATTTTAACAAGTTTTCACGGTTGCTACAATAAGTTAGTACAGTATTGGTACAACACTTATTTTCATACAAAGAATATCAAAAAGGTATTGTATTACTTAATGTGTGAAAAGCAAATATTTAGTTGTAGGCGGTCTCTTCCTTGGACTCTTGATGTAGTAGAACGATAGATTTGTTGTAATCAAGGACGCACAGAGTATAAGAATTAAGTAGATACGCGTGGTATGCGATTAGTGAAGATAACAAATATTTATGTCTCAGTCCAAATCAAAATTTGTTAAATATTTTTTGTACTCTGACTGTGAGTACATAGGAAAAAACATTGATACTTTTTTATGGCCGGAGCGCGCATAGTTTTCATTCCATTCCTGCGCGCATCGGAAATTAATAATGTACAAGTTAGAAGTGAAATGTCAAAGGAAACTATCCTTCTATCAATTCTATCCTTCTATCAATTGCGCTATTTGTACGTAGAAGGTAAGTAGAAAGATCGCATAGGGCCCGAATAGCAAATTTTCCTGAATGCCACATGGAGTAAAGGCCCATTCACAATGCAAACGTAGACATAAGCATAGCACATAGACGTAAACATTAACATGAGCGATAGACTGACGTATTAACAATGTCTAACGTAAATGTAAGCAAAATAAGTTTCTATTGGCTGTGAGACTTTCTGGTTGGATGTGAGAATCGATTTCAAGATGTCGACTGTGTCTATGCCCCATATGGCGTTAGCTCTTCTATCGCCAATTTCTCCCTCGATTCCCTCCAATTTAGATTCTCGATTTTGAATTACCGTTCTGTGATTGGTTCATTTCTTATGTCTTACGTAAGCATAAGCACAGAAGCTTGAAGCATGCAAGCTTTTAAGTTAACGTCTTACGTGGTATACTTATGCGAACGCGTTGTGAATGAGTCCGCTTATGGACTAATGTTTATGTTAACGCCAGGCTTATGTTTATGTTTGCATTGTGAATGGGCCTTAATAGTGTGATGGTTCCTGTTTGAATGCAGCGTCAGCCACGCTCGGAAGGGGTCGTAACTTACCAAATCTCCAGCGGACCAATATCCTCTGTAACAAATCTACGCCATACGCTACGCCCGCCCAGGCAGTCGACAGAAAGCTTACTTACACAGTTGATTATACAGCAGAATAAACATCTGAAACATATTTAACTAGCCCTATCATTTTAATCTACTCATGTGTATTTTACCTACGAAGGCACACTAACCGCAAAAAACCGTACCCATTCTGGAGTTATAATGAATGTCATAATGAAACGCGTGTCCCTACGAATTCAGGTTTTCGCTTTAGTGTTTCGCCTTACTTTTCTTACATATAAGCTAACGCATTGAAATGAAATAAATACTCTGCAATGTCGATGCACAACAGCCTGTTTATATTCAATGAAAAACAGTTAAATTTTGTCTTCAACGAAATTAACTTAAAATTGATCATCGCTTGATCATCAGAGAAAACATAGAGCATCATGAGTATAGTGCATACGACCCGAATGCTTTGTAGTAAAAAATTATGAAATAAAACAAAAATAAGATACGTGTTTAAATGATCTCTACCCGATTTTGTGGTAGCGCCACAGACGCGATGTACTTGGTACAATAAGTATACCATAAACTTAAATTTGAAATATATGGTATTTTAGAGAACCACGTTTAATCAAGATTCATTATTTGACATCGCATAAACGCTGTATGTACACTACTTAATAATTACCACTTGTAAATATTGTTTCGTAAATATACTTGTTAATAGTGTATTAGATATTTACATAAAGTTGTTCACAATGTCACGTAAAAACCCTAAAATAAAACATGTTTTAAATTTGTTTGTTCACCGGTCCTGAGACTCACCAATTAACTTTTATTTATTCCAGTTACTGGAATTGTTATTATTATATCATGAAACTTTCGGTAATTAGCGTATTCAGAATGAATTCATTTTACTGTTCCGTACCTTGTCAAAACGTTAGTAGCGGTAACGAAAAATATAACCGAAGTAAGATACTCTTGGATTAATTTGCGATTTACCAAATATTAATTACTTTAGTAGTATTGGTTGTAATTCATAAAAAAATAATGTACGTCACATGTATTACGTTCATGATTTTTTTCGTGGATTTGTCTTTATCGGATTGGGAATTTTATTCTTTACAACCCCCAAAATAAAATGCCATGTCTTAGACTTGTATCTTGAATAACTATTTTGAGTTGCACCAAAGTAACGTGTTTTCCGTTTAAGACTCGAGGGCAAACTTTTTTCCCCTCGATCCACCACTCCACCGCATCCTCACCGCGACGCTGCTGCAACCTGTCGGCTTCCTCGCCTGGCGCCCAAGCGCGGCTGAGCGCCCTTGCGCCTCTGCGGCTCCGCTCCACGCGACCCGTAATACTCCAGAGTGCCGCGGGATTGCCTACACGTCCCACCGCTAGGGGCTGAATATGAAACTACGCTCTCTATCTCAGCCGGCGAACTTGGCGGCGTTGAAACTTAGGCGGCGGAGGGGCTCGGAGGAAAGCGAGGGAGGACGGGCGCTGATCTCCCCCTTGTGGGTCGCCAAAGAGAGCCGTTTTTAGAGAACGCTCAGGTGCGAGATCGTGCACGGCAGGTAAAAAGTCTCGACACCTACACCGTTTAACTAAATGGCTTATATTAAAGCTTCTTATGCTGAAGTATATAACAGTTCGTATGCAGTAACGTTATTCATTTATGAAGTTATGGTCTAAATACTTCAGTTTATTAGGATTAGTAGTACAACAATATTGTTTTGCTTGTGTAGATACGACCCTCCATATCTCTTCCCATTCCCCTCTATTCTATCTCATAATCTAATGAATAGTATCTCATAAAATATAGGTAATCTCTTCTTTTGATTGGTTTTAATAAATCGTTCTGACATATATATAATGCATGTTGGAGGAATCTTGGTATTATGATAGCGGTGTTCACTTCTATGTCGAAGAATTCTGAAACACGTTCTCTATTTTTTTCTTCAAAATATTAGATTGAATAACAGTTTCAACTCGATAATAGAAATTTTTATATTTTTTTTTATTTTCTTATCTGCAACTTACACAATCATTGTTTTCACTTGGTATCTAATTTTATGCCGATTATAATGACTTCCTTAACTTTTACGAAAGACTTTGTTTAATAAATATAGTCTTCAGTTTCTCTTCCATGATCAGAACTTCTTTTACATTCTCCCAAAACAATAAATTATCTTTTTAAAAACGTATGCTCTTTCCTCCTTTTCAGCCATCATTTTCTACTTGTTTCCATCTCTTCTGTTACATTAAATTCAGTTCTCCATTGAATGAATTACCTCTGACTTAGTCTATCAAGTTAAAGTTATCAGATTTTCACATATACCCCGGATCTCTTAGCATTTCTACCGATTTCCTTGCTATTATCATCAGCTACAGCTATTATAATAGACCGGTTTCCCAACCCATTTAATTATCCTTATTTACTTTGTCTTGTAATGGCCTACTATACTTCTCCCTACCTTACGTATTTCCCATTTCCTACATTGTATGTATTATATATTACAACCTACCCACGCATTCACGACCTTGTCATGATGATATTATCACTACCTCTTTCAGGAACATCATCAATCCCCATTGCTGCATCTACCCGCCTCACAGTTACTTTACCACCCACCTCTTTCCCGACGTAGCTAATTCTGTTACTCCCTCTTCCTTCAGCTCGTCCTCCCCATCCCATTTCCTTCATTTCCACGCATCTCGCGCAGCCTTTGTCATTCCTGTCGTCTGTTCGCCCACGCCGTCACGGGCACCTTCTGACTACCCATCCATGCCTCCTCCTTCTCCCACACCGTCCGAAACTCCTTTTACATCGCCTTCTCCATCTGTAACTCCTTACTGCTGCCGCCGCCGCCGCCGCCTTGAGTCGGTCTGGAGGCGGCGACGCACAATACGGCATTGTGCCTGCCGCCTCTAATGATGGGCACTTTGACTTGTGCCGCCATTGTGTTCTAATTGGCGTCCGCCTTCACCCTCTGCCGATTCAAGCGCCGACGTCGGAGGCGTGGGGGTGGGAGCGGGGGCGGCGCCGAGACGCCGAAGCGCGTCCGCCTCTCCCGTCGGACGCCACTGTTACCAACTTGGGCGCCAAAGGTGGCGGTCTTCAGACGCACAGAGACCCTCCGACATGTTACGAAAACTAGGTTGGTTCTTGTGTCACCTAGCAAGAAGCTCGCGGTGTCCAAATGGTTGTTTTTCTTCATCTGACGTGGTATTTGAGGCAACGGTTCTGCACACAAGATACAGCATACAATAAAGTATCGAGAACGAAGGAACGTTTGAATATAGGCTGGTGGTGATGTAACTGACCTTCCTTTGTCGTCTTTTTAAACAGAGCTCCTTCTGCCTTCGGCGATGTTGTGATGCTCGTAGGAAAAATACGTCTCGCTTTCTTGTTGCGCTGCTAATAATGCTCGTTAGTTCGCGCTAGTGTACGCCGTTTGTCGCAGTGAAGAGAGGCTTTACGGCAGTGCTGATGTCGTTTCTGTGAAGGTTATGCGCCTTCTATTTTGGGATTCCTTATCATTTTTGAGTTCCTTTGATGTTCATTCAAATGAAGCTCCTGCGTTTCTTTTACCGACGATAACTTTTAAGGAGAACATATTATTTAAAATGCAAAAAATTGATTGGCCCTCAACATATACTTATATATTATTTCATGAATCTGCAATTTATTAAAAGTCTGCCACTTTACTACATTTTTGAAACTAATATTTTGAACAAATTCTTACAAGCAATTAAAGTTTTTTACTTTGAATCTTAACAATAACGAACGATGTTTTTAGGACATGAATGACAAACTGAGAACTGATGTGCGGTAAACAAATGCTTATCCTTCTACAACTTGCCCTCCCATACTCGTAGAGCAGTAGTTCAAAATATGAAGAGAAACATTCGTTACTAGTTATTAGTTACTTGTGAAATATTAGATAATATTTTACAAGATACACGCCACTTTCACCTTTGCATGTATCAGTGCTACATAGGCAGAGCATACAATAAACAGAGACAGTCTCTGAATAAAACTTAGGATATTATGTGCTACAGAAATACGCATATTTTTCTTTTTCGGAAAGAGAGTGTAACTAATAAGCATGCTTTTGTAAGTGTTCACAATCGTTCGTTATCGTGAACATAATAATATATCGTTGCTGGTACGTGAACTAGGAATTAACTATAGGCGCAGGACCATAATGCCTCCAGTAGAAAGACAGCTTCCCAACCGGAACAAACTCTAAGGTCCCGACTGGTCCCCCGAGATGTCTGATAGTCTAGTGAATGTAAGTGTAAATTTGTGTAAGGGGAGACTACAAGCCATGGAAGAGGTAGGAAAGATCGAGTAGTATAGACCCTGCGTTGTCTACTACGACTACACCACACATGCACTTGTTCTACTAGGGTGCGTTAACCCCGGGATGGACATCTAAGCTTTTCGCTTTCATTATCCCCCCCTCACCGAAGCACAAGTACGCCGGCAGGCTGATATCCAGATCCCGCCAGAATGCAGTTTGCCCTCGCAGCATCCTTCCCCTCAATTCCGGGGTCGGGACACCCTGCCAGTTCAGAGGTCCTAGCTATCTACGCTAGTACCGGAGTCAAAACAATGCGCTACACGAATGTGCCTAGACAAGTCCCTCCTCTTTGCCCATCCCTTCTCGGACCACTACCACGACGAAGTGAAGTGCCAACTGGGAGCCCTGGCCAAAACACAGAGGTCTCGGGGCCCCAACCCGTCTCCTCACTGCTTCCCCCTCAAGACTATTGACGAGAGTCGGCCGGAACCTGGGCAACCCCGACAGGGAGGTTCGTACGGGACTTCTATATGAGAGTTTGAAGTACGCCACCAAACTGCACAGGGTATGTTGGCTGATGCATTCCATGCACAATCCCGCCCAAGAGTCAGTAGCAACCCACTCACTGAGGACCAACCTAAGATTTTCGACATAAGTTACGTTGTGAAGCTCAGGGTTCGGGTGACAGTTTACCTTCCTCCACCAGAAACCACGACTTCCAACGCAGTCGTGGCAACCCCCTATTGGGATGAAAGATTGAGCAGTACATGGCCCGTTTGTTAGGGTACTGCGCCGGCATTTGCCTGGTGTAGATCGAAAACAACCCGGAAAACTACCGATCAGAGCAGCCGTCCCCTAGAATTCTTCTACAGACAACTGCTGCAGTCGACCGTCGGGTCTCAGAACCGAAGATCTTCCGGTCCGAGCCTCAACAGTGATATCAGTTGATGCCCTGAGCCACCGCGAGCCGGACGTTCCCTCTTTCCGCGAGGGCCGGCGGAGGAGGGGGCGGGGGCGGGGGCGTGGGAACGCGTGCAAATGAGGATGAATGGGCGGCGCGGGCGAGCGGGGCGGTGGGCGATCGCCCGGGCGGCGCGGGCGACGAGCGAGCGGCGCGGGGGATCCATCTTCGTTAGCGCCCGCGGCTGCCACCCACGCCCGCGCCCGCGCCCACGCCCGCGCTTGAGGAAGCGATCGTTAACTGCTCGCTCGCTTCACTCCCGGCCCACCCGAACCTCGGTGCCCGTGGATTGTCCTTGCCGCGCCCAAGCCATTCGCACCGGATCATACCGGCTGCTGTAGCTTAATAGCAGTACGGTTGTCTCTGCATCTTCGTTCACTGGGAGATTCTAGAGTTTGAGTCTCTACCGAGGTGGATTTTCGACACTCTATACATAGCTGGATCTAATACAACCACTGCCAGGAGGAGAATACTAGCGGTCAGCTGTTCTGATGGGTAGTTCTTCGTGTCTCCAGTTATGCTCCTCTATATATAAGACGAGTACTGAAGCAATATGCTAATAAGTGGGCCACAAACCGCACGCTATCTTTCTTTGCTCATCCTTGTCACATCATGTCCCATTTCACACACTTACATGCGCATTACCACGCTACCACACGTGTCGGGAGCTGCGGTGCCAGCTGGCACATATTCCGCCTGGAATTGCTAAATGAAAGGGAGAAACGAATCAAGACGAGGTGTGTAGGTTGGCACCGGATCTGACGTTCCAGCGAAGGAGGATCCGAGGATCCGCCACCTCTCGCGCTAACTTTCTCTTCACTTACGGAACTCATTGCCCAAGTACTTGGTGCACCCTGTAAACAATTAATCCTAACTCACTAGATTATTTAATAGAGGTAATCGCTCCTGGACGCTCATGTCATTTAACAGTGTTGATCAGGACTGATATCTTGTTGTCAACATATCTTTCATCTACACAGCAACGACAATACAATCATTAGATTTCATCATTACTCACTTCTACATCGTAATGTGATGTCCATGTAAGTTGTACATTATATTTATAATCATCAATTTTTTTCTGATATAGCTTTATATTTTCATGTATTAGTTTTACTTTTGCACATTATTTACACTCGAACATCCGTTTGCTATATTGATTGACTGCCTTGTATCTAATCATTTCAGGCAAAAAATAATACAATTTCGGGGACGTGAATGTCGAAGTTTATTCTAGTTTCCATTTTCATATTTATTTTGTATTTTTTGTAATATTTGTTCGAACTGAACTCTGCAGTGCAGTTCTGCTATTTTTATATCCTATATTTACTTTAATTCAGGAATGTTTTTACGCATTTTTGTCCATTTATTTTCTCTTCTACTGAGGATAGAGCAAAAGCACAGTCTCCTTCAAAAAATATTCGCAAATTGGACAGCTGGGAAACGAACTGGTATGTGGAAAACTTTAAATACAAAATTAACATTTCCGCGTATGATTTTTATATTATTAACATTTTGTTCTACGAATGTATAATTTGCTCCTTTTAAAATGTTAATTTCCCGAACTCCATATTTAATTTAACAGAGAGTTATGGTAGTTACTTAGCGCAACATATAGTGTATCTATTGACGATCTTTTACGCAGGATTTGTCTAAATATAATCAGATTAACAAAGAAATGGCCGAATCACTCAGATTTCATTCTTAAACAATAGATATCATCTCCGGACGTAAAAACCCTGCCACTTTCGTTCTTTATGTGCAAACAATTGAAGAATTTTTTGCCGGAATTCTACGATGAAGTATAGATAAAAAAGAGAAAAATTGTGGACATCGGTAGAGATTTCCCTTCCAGTTGTAGAAATACGATATCATACATAATTGACCTATATTATACCGGCATGTTTTCTTGTGCCTGAAAATACCAACTCTCACCTCTTTAGTAACATTATTGCTATTAAGAATCAATATTTGCGACGGGCATTTTTGATAAATCTCCTTACCAGAAATAATCGCTTCTATATTATATTATTTTAAATCGGAAAAGAGCTACAGAATTGATAGAATAATCCTATCGTCGAACAATTAGACTTATCGTCGCAAGAACAAATTCATCCGCTGCCTGGAGAAGATGCTACCGGCCGGATGTTCCGATAAGAAGTTTCACGTAGTTTCTCCGGTCAGGACCAGATGAATGCCAGGGCAGAAACATAGTAAACGGACTAACAATCTCGCGATATTTTTCCTTCCTCTTCCTTGCCCTATCCTCACCCCTTACACACACACACATTAGAAGACCAGTTGGGGGCTTAGAGCTTCTGCCCATGATAAAAAACCGCACATGCACACTACACCCACTACACCTATGGGACAATGGCAGTAGAAGTTGATGTGGCCGGAATCGCGAAGTAGTAAATCAATCAGTTGTAAATAATCAACCCCCGCGTACTCCTCTCGCATCAAGGAAAATAGAGGCTTAAGGAAACTTTCGCAGTTAATGTCTGTCTTAGGGCTGAGTTGTGTATATACTCGTATTTATTGTCTAGCATCCATCCTTCCCGACGATGATGTAAGTTTATCATGCACGGATTGCAGATAAAGAGACATGTTATTTAATAAGTGTTAAACACCAGACGTAGAAATCTCGAACGATTTCTTCAATATTTTATTGTATTTTGTGATTGAATTTTAAATTTCTAACCAAACAAGGTTTGAAGAAATTGTGCGGCTGGACAATGTCTACTAAGACAATGATTTAATTAGTCAGCACCTTTGAGCAGTAGCTTAGTAAAAAGTAGAGGGTTTTAATGAAATGCAATTCTTTTCTTTTCACATCAGGTACAGTAAAGATATTAATTTTATATTATAACAAAAGAAAATACCCCATTCATGTCATGTTTTTTAATTTTTCGTCGATTTCGACCAATAACTAATTTGTTTACATTTTTCAGTCATTTTTAATGCATTTTTGTTGATTTCACCGATTTTAATGAAATTTTAATGGTATTCGTTTCAAATAATATTTACGAGATGTAACAAATGTTCTCCAAAGAATTCCTACAGTCAACTCGATTACATCGCTCATAAATTGTAATTTCAGTCGTTGTGAGTATGTAATCCAAAGTTCCTGTGACGTCTATCAGCGTCATTGTCGATACGGCTGATTTTCGGATAATTAATACCAGACATTTTCTGGTAATGAACAGTCCAAACCAAACGTTTGCAATCTGAGTTCTCTTGCTCCCAAATGAAGAAGCCTTAACTACATCAGTAACATATCCAACAGTTTGAGTGGTTCATTCGAATGATTTTGATCACATTTTTAAGCCATTTTTCTTTGCTTTTACAGCATTTTTAAAACATTTGAGAAGCATTTTATTGATCATTTTTGGCGATGTTGCACGTCATCAAAATTCGTCACTAAATATTAAGCAGTGGGTTCATTTGTTTTAGATTACTAACGTTTTCCATATATTATCATAATCAAGTTATCTATTATTTTGGATGTTCTATTTTAAAATGATTCCAGATATTGAATCGTATGGTCATATCTATTCAGGAGAAATAATTTTGAGAAGTCGGTCATTATGAAGGTGTGGTATGAATTATGATGCGCCAATAGGGGAATTTGAGGAAAGGGATTTCGGAGAACCCTGGGAATTCGTTCCGTGAACTCACTTTTTTCACCACAAATTCCAAACACACCAACCAGTATCTTAATCTAACTCTATGGGAGTGAACCGCACCACTCCCATATGGTTTTGAAAATTACATTTTTTTGTGAATTTTTGTGTTGGTCCTATTAAAACCAGCACTTGGAGCACCAACACATCAGCCGACCATCAACCGATCACACGTTGAGTGGGCTGAGTGCGCCCTTGCTCTGGGAGAAGCATTCTTATCAATAATGTAAGATTTTATACTGTTTTCTTTGCATCATCGTGAACCCTGACGGTAGCGTATTTTCACTAGCTATATAATTGGATCAAATTCAACCACTGTCTGGAGAATAATTCTAAAAGCCGGCTTTGTGTAGTTTTCCGTCATTCTATTGATCAATACCGGGTGAATGCTGTATGGGTAACTTAAAAACAAGCCACGGACAACACCCAATTTCCTTTCTGCGGTTTTTCCCTTCTTCTTCATCATCATCATCATCATCTTCATCATCATCATCATCATCTTCTTCTTCTTCTTCTTCTTCTTCTTCTTCTGCTTCTTCTTCTTCTTTCCCTACAGGCACATACGCGTACATTTATTTTGACTATATCTAACACACGACTGGAGCTTAAAGCTTTTCTCAGCAGGTATGTGTTCCGATGGGAGAGATACCTTGAGGCATAAAATCCCCGCATGCCGTATTGCGGGTCAGAATCTTACATTCTAGAGGGTGCAATATCGTCTGCTCCTAGAACATAACATGCATTTCACTTACGGGGACTATTGATCTCAGAAACTGATACTCCCAGAAGCATCACTCACCATTTAAACGATCTTCCGTTTTCTTTGGTCCCGCAGGGTGTGGGACCAGTGCAACCTGGTGCAGGACTACCTGACGGTGTACGACGGCGGCAGCACCACCGACCCCGTGCTGGTGCGGCTGTGCGGCGGGGACGTAGTGCCCGACATCGTCAGCTCGGGCCCCTCCATGCTGCTCGAGTTCCACACGTCCCCGTTCGACAACCCCTTCCACCCCGTGCCGCTCTCCTACTTGCCCGGCTTCGAGCTCGAGGTGCAGGTGAGTACATGCACGTCGAGATTATCAGTGCTTGTCCCACGAGTTTGAAAATGTGAAATGATTATTTTTATCACACTTTAAGGAGTGCTAAAGTAATTTTAATCACCTAAATTTTGAGTCAAATTATTAAATTGTTCATGTGTTTTCCAAAGACATCTATTGAGTCAAATATAAAATAATGCAAACTTGAAAGAGTATTTTAAATATATGTAACTGTAACGTTTTCGAAATCTACCACTAAATTAATAATGTAATAGACAGCCAAAACTAAAATAGAAAAAGAAGTTTGACTGCGGTGCACTTTAAACAATACTTCTATAATGTAATTCCAATCTTATCAAAGGAAGTATAATTATTACTGGTCGTTAAGTAAATACGATTTCTGGTGTGTTCAGGGCGAAGATCGTCTCTACCCTCAAACCATGCTTTAAAGGGGGAGATTTTTATTTGAAACTTTTTTCTCAGAAATGAAGTATTTTGGTTAAACGTAAGCAATTCGACCTTTAAATTGGCTGATTGTAACCTTCTGGAATTCAAAGAACCATTCTGAACGTTATTTAAGTCACACTATTGTTTCCCTTTAATCAGAAAATAAATAAATATTTTATTGTAACATACTACTATACACGCATACTTCTTGCTTGTTTCTTTTTAATTGAAATGAAGTCCAAAAGAAACATTAATGCGTGCAAGGCCTTAAGGCCTTAATCAAAAAATGCCCAAGGCTTTTTTGATTGCATAAAAGATAAATTAACAAATAAGGAAGTCATGGTTTTCTACGTCTCACTTAAATAGATAGACCTTCCCCAAATACCATTAACAATCTAAATACATAAATGCTTAAGATTCAGATGACTTTAATGATTGTTTTTCGAAGTCCTTAACAAATCCATATACCAATCATTCGAGATCTAGAATTAGCGAATTTTGGTCCTAAATGATTTACTAGAAGGAGTCAGTACACTTTGTGCACTATAGTGTGAGACATATTATTCCTGCCATTGCCAGTTCAGGACGTAAATACTCCTCCCAAACCCTGAAAACAATGCTTTAGAGAAATATACGTAAGTATACAAATTTTCTTTTGAATAAAATCCATTCATAAAAGTATATTTGTATCTCAGATGGATTTTTCTAACCCTGAAATACATACCACCGCCCAGAGAACTTTTCATTAAACTGACTAGCAAGAAAATCGCCAAACCTCCGCTCCCAACACAGCAGCTTGTACCGTCCAGAGAGCAGCGACCTCTGGCCGCGAGTCTAGTGGCACCGCCCGCGCCAATAAATTGGCTCCGACACGCAGAGAGCGCTGGCTGTTTTTGCAGCGCGGGCGGGCGTTGGCGTGGGCTTGAGATTCGGCGACGCAGTGGCTGTGCGGGCTGCCGGAGAGGTGGCGGCGGCCGCCACATGCCGCGCCACCGGCGCAAAAACAGATGAATGAGCGGCGCGCGCCCTAATTGGAGCAAACTCGCAGCTCGCGCGAACGCCGCGCATTCTGCCGTCCAAGTTTGTCGTCAGCCGTCGCCCCCACCGCCGCGCCGGGATTACCCTCTGTTTTAAATGGTGTGCCGTGTGAGTGCCGGGCAGAAGGGAAATGGGGCGCCAAGGGAAGAAGGAGAAAAGAGAAGGTGATTTGGGAAGGGTATTGGAGGATTGGAGCTTCATATGACTGGATCAAAGTACACGAAATGTCGCAATAGAATGCGAATTTAGCTGATTGCTACGTAGCGAAAGTGGTTATCAGGTATAATGGAGAAATATGGTAGACGAATGGGACTATGATATTAGTTATTTGTTAATATTTTTGGGCGAGGACATTACGGTGAAGGGTATGCGTGCATTGAAATTGTGTTATTGCTATTTCTTAGAAGACGTACTAAGAGTTCATTATGTAGATGACTACAGTCCAAGCCGAGTTAAATTCATATACAAAAAACCTATTTATTTATTATTATGCCCTGAGAACTAAATAGGAATTACTTTCTTGCTTTCTTTACATCAGTATATAAATCTTACAGGATTGGTTGATGAATCCTGTTACTTCAACTGCTGTTAATGTTCCCATTAGAATAGCAGAAAGCGTGTAAGTAAAGTCAGATAGTTATTGTTCCAAGAAGTGGCGAATTTCCTCTTCTTCAGGCTGGTGAGATGGCACCTATCTACACGTCGGTTTTCAAAGGATTTCCACCACAAAGTTATTCACCAAGCGGGACACAGCCTCATATTTGACTATTAGCGTAGTGCCTGTAAATGTACGAATAAGTGTATGTAAGGGGTTAGGGGAGAGGATAAGACAAAGCGGAAGAGAAACGATGATCGCCCAAAGAACAGTTGATAGGAGTGATGGGTGACTTAGAAAATTGTGAAAGAAAAAAGGAAAGAAGGAAGCAGAATATTCCAGTATTAAAAGAGTTAGAAGAAGAAGTGAACTCCGGTTAAATTACTGTGTAAAAAACTTAATTTTTACTCGCGACGTTTACGACAAAAGTTTGAATTCACATAAAAATCTCTTTTCTATTGTTATCACCAATGTATTTGGCGCTGTATGTAGTGTTTTATTAGTAGGAAACATGTTAGGAGAATGTTACGAGTGAAGATGAATAGAGAGTAAAGTTGCAATGAAGTAGGAGCCAGAAGTGCGCTGAATGAGGCGAGTTGAGCGGCGCAGCGTCCTGGAAGTCGCAGGGCAAAGTGCGAAGAGGGGGACGATCGAGCAAAGTGCGCTTTCGGCGCCGGAAACTATTGCAGTCGAGGGCTGCGCCGAAGCGCTGCTTGCCTGCGAGCGGCGATTAATTGACTTAATAATGGGGTGCGGCCGCAGTTGGGGCGCGCGCGCCGGGCCATTGTGCGTACGGAACGAAGGAGGCGGCGCCATCAGAATGCCCCTGGCGTCTCGTGCCCGCCCGCGACCTGCCCCAGCCGAGCTGACTGTGCGCGCCTTCGCCACCCCCACCGCCCTGCGCCGACAGCCGCTCTCCGCTCGGCCTTGCCTTCCCCGCCCCGTTCTGCTGCACCCTCCCCACCAAGGTCTCCCATCCCAACCCCCCGACCTATACACGAACGATGTCAGTACACGTCAACCCCGCCTTGCTACTCTCTTTGCGTCTCTCACAGCCCACCACCACGCCACTCGACCCCTAGCACGTCATTCCCCTACGCTACGTAATTCGCTGCCGTGACACCCCCAGCCACGTTTCGCCACGTTATCCTACTCCCGGACACGAAATTTACCGCTACGCCAATCCCTGTTATGCCAAGCGCAATGACAGACCCCGTAACGCCACTTCTTACTTTGACGCTTCCCGCTCCTCTGATTCCCGCTGTGATACTCCCAGACACTTCACTCCCAGCCTGTACATTCCACGACACGCCGTTTCTTCCCGCACAATGCTCCATGCCAGACTCCGTCACGTCTCTCCCCATCACGTCAAGCTTCTCTATGATTCGTTTTGCTTCGACCGTACAGACCCCACAGCCCTCATCTGTTTCTGTGCCTTCTACCTACCTTATACACTCTTCTGTTTCCACTGTACCCCGTCCCGCCGCCACGCTCGCAGAGCCAGTATATCGTCAAACCCATTCCATACCGTTCGCCTCTACTCACTCCTCTATAACACCTCGTGTTCACTTCCGCCGTTCCGTGTTTCTCTATCCCAACCTATCCCCTTCGTACCCTCCCTCTATTTTTTATCACTTTCGTTACTCTCCTCCACTCTTCTCTATCTACTCCGCGGCGGTGTCATCACAACTGCTGGGCTCTCTACCAGCGCTAAATCTTTATTCATCTACTGCCACCATCCCCGTCTCAGCCTATCCACTTTCTTATCCACCCTCGTACCTCGTTCACCTCCGTCACCACTCCACCCATTCTCCGCTCACTCCCACTCCCCCTCTCCGCTGCCATCAACTTCACTAGAACAGCTGGCTCTCTTGCGCTACATCCGCATTCCTCTACCGCCACCTTCCCCGCCATTCCTCCTTCCTACCATTAACACCTGTGCAACGCTTGCATCCGACGTCTCCACGACCCCCTCCGCCGCTGCCACCCCCAACCGCCCTCGCCGCTTCCGGTGCACCTTCGCCTGCTCGCGAGTTGCTGCCCGCTGCAGCCGGTGAGCGAGCACCCGCCTCTCGCCAAGTTGGCGGGAGTGCAAATTAAGCGAGTTGCGGAGCGCGGGTCTCGGGCGACGCTCAAGACAGTGGACGATCTACGCGCCTGACGCGCGCGCGCAGGAGAGGAAGACCGCCGGCTGTTCTTCGCAGCCCTGCCGCCTTGCGTTCACGTATGAGCCTTCCTTTCGGAACCTAGCGTCAAGTTATGGACGTGGCTGCATTCAACAACACTCGCTGACTGCGATTTTAAATACCGGCCAGAAGCTTATGTGTCAAATGTTTGACATGACAAGTTTGAAAGATACTAATTATTGGATATAGTGGATAAAAAGGGGATAGGTGGGAGTTTGTTTGATAGGATGAGAGATATCTACTTTGAAACAAGGTTCAAGGGATTGGAGGTGAATTAGAGAGCAAGGTATTTTAGACTAACTAGAAATAAGGATGGCCCTTCAGCTCTACATTAGTCATCTTAGCAAAATTAGAAGAATATTTGGGAAAAAGACAAGAGGTGGTGGTGGGTGTAGTTACAGTAAGAAGGAAAATTTAGACCCTAACAGATAATTTTGTGATCAGGTCTAAAGATGTCAGAGGCACGAATAGTGTGTTAAGAAGCAAACAATCTGGTTGGAGTATATTAAATTGCCCCTTTCAGGCTCCGCTACTATCTGTTCTTAGGGACTCTAGTTTGAACTACTCGTAAACTAGCATGGTTCTATTCAGCGATCACACGCTTCTGGATTCCTGTCTCGAACACACCGCTTCCTGGCCACCCCACCACATAGTCTCCTGCGCGCGGCAGCGCGCGTCACCACCACCGCCACCCCCGCTGCCCCCGCCGCCGCTGCCCCCGCCGCCTCAGCCGCCACCTCAGCCGCCGCCGCCGCCGCCGCCGCCGAAGCCGCCGCCGCCGCCGCCGCCACCACCACCACCACCACCACCACCGCCACCGCCACCGCCACCGCTGCCACCGCCGCCTCAGCCGCCACCTCAGACGCCGCCTCAGCCGCCGCCACCGCCACCACCACCGCCACCGCCACCGCCGCCGCTGCCACCGCCGCCTCAGCCGCCACCTCAGCCGCCGCCGCCGCCGCCGCCGCCGCCGCCACCACCACCGCCACCGCCACCGCCACCGCCACCGCCACCGCCACCGCCACCGCCACCGCCACCGCCACCGCCACCGCCACCGCCACCACCACCGCCACCGCCGCCTCAGCCGCCACCTCAGCCGCCACCTCAGCCGCTGCCTCAGCCGCCGCCGCCGCCGCCGCCACCGCCGCCTTCAGCACCCTGGTGTTCGGGGCGTAGGGCGCTCGGGAAAGCTGCGGTTATTCCGCCTAACTTTATTTGCGGCTACTGTGCGGCGCGCGAGGCCCTTTGACAGGGCAGGTCACGTTATTATCGAGCGCGTTACCAGATTATGAAGAACGCAGCGCGCGCTTGTTTTATTGGCGTCTCCGAATCCCCTCTCCCCCTTCGCCACTACTCCTCCCGCCCCCGCCCCCCTCCTCGCCGCTCTCCGACTTCTGACGGCAACGCTCGCGCCAGCCCGCCCGCCGGCACTCGTGAAAAAAAAGAAGAAAAAAATCGCCCGTAGGTTGGCTCAACAATTTGCTCCAATTTTGAACTCTCCATTCCCAACAAATTCATCAAAGGCGGGCCCGCGGCGGGGAACAGTGGTTTGGGGATGCGCGGGGCGGCGGGAGATGGAGGGGGCAGCAGCGAGCTGCAAACAGATGAAGCCGCTAGCTACTGAGGCGCACGCACGCGCGCACGCAAAAACATTCCCAGCCACCCCGTGCCTCGCCGCTGCGGGGGAAACAATCTTCTGAAAAGTTGGCAGTCGTGAGTGCTAACCGGGTTACGCTCCTCGCTGGTTGGTAGCACGGGCGGTGAGTACCCTCTCGCAGGCCGCCTCCTCCCCCATTCCCCACTCCAATCGTGTTGCCTTTTGCTGCACCAACCCGGCATCCAGACACCCCTTAGCTTCAAAAGGCCAACCGCCCCATCTCTGGGCGCATAAAACGAAAGTTAACGAATTTTTATACACAGGTATATATGCATCATATTCATTCATTCTCCTGGCATCTGACTTTTTAATTTCAATTTTCTTCTTCTGTACTGTGCTTGCGTTTTTTTTTGTTCTTTGTCGAGCTTTCTTTTTCGCCGTGCCGCGTTTTGTGCCCGTCGATGTGCCCGCCGCCGCGCGTCTGTCTTTTTTCTTTCGCTTCTTTTCCGCCGCCGCCGCCGCCGCCCGCCGCGCCGACCCGCTCGCCCGCGCGCCGCCGCCTTCCTTTGTCTGCGGGCGTCTCATTAAGGCCTTTTGATGTGCACGCCCTTCCCTCATTACTCGCCGCCGTCTGCCGTCCTCGCCTCCCCCCGCCCCCGACTGCGCCCTTGCCCCACGGGAAGGGGACGGGGTGCGGGAGGGCGGTGGCGGCGGCGGCGGCGGCGGCTCAGGTGGCGCCCGATCACGTGCGGCGCCCCCCGCCCTGCTCCACGTGCCGGCGCACGTGTCCGCTCATTAGCAGTGGGATTGTGGAACAATTGAACTGTGAACTGCGCGGTGCGCCAAAGGAGTCGGAGGGTGCGGGGGGCGCGGGAGGGGGCGCGGGAGGGGGCGCGGGGGGGGGGGCGGTCCCTTCTGCAGAGGCGCGACGCGTCGCAGCCGACTGTTCCCTGCTGTGCGCGTCGGGCGCTGTCCGGTTTCGGGTGCATTCTCCGTGTTGACAACGACCGACCGGTGCGTGCATTTTCCCATGAGTGTCGCGCGACGAAACTGGACTGGGGATTCAATCTGCCTTTCTGGAGACTATTCTCTCCGTGATGACGTTCACTTTGGTGAATAATACCGTGATAATTCGCGAGCTACTTCCTCATTGGAAGCGTTTCTAACCTATTATTCTGTACGTTAGTTAGTTTTTTTCTTTTTAGGGAACATTTGAAATTCTGTAATTTGTATATTATAATTTCAATGTTCAGGTGAATCGTAAATTAAATATGCTATGTGTTTTGGCAGACTCTACATTCTTTCCAATTCCCTTCAATTGCGTTGAATTCCTTGCGAATTTTAACGATATAACAATGTCGTGTACATTTCGACTCGAATACTCGTGTGAAGCAAGAAATATAAATTTAAAAAATGAAATATATATCCTAGTGATACAGCATTTTTCTCTATTCATCACTTATTGAAAAAATAAAAAAGTAATATTCAAATCTTCTGCAACTCGAATTTAGTATATGACTTCATCTTATGTTGTAGTTTGGGTCCCCATTTTATAGTTCGTTCTCGAACATCACACGCGGGTATAATCGCTGCCACTAGTCTTAGGCAACCCACGTTGGTCGGGGTGTCTGCAACCCACATGCACTCCCCACATTGCTCCCTATGCCTCCGCGATTTGTGCAGTCCTTTTTGACTAATCCCAGGCAAACGCCTTCACGCTTCACCGCCTCTCTTGCCGTGTCTCCCTCCCATCCCGCCCGACACAATTCCTCCCTATGTTCACTCTCGTCTGCAACGGATCATACACGGACTGCCCACCACATCCGCGTTTCACCTTTGCCGTAAAACTACTACGTGTGTTATCGGCGCCGGCACCCCCCTCCCACGCCGCCTCACGTGCTGTCCATCTCCTTGCCAAGACACCGCAGCCAACGCTATCAATACCTCCTCTGCTGCCCCCATCGTAACCCCTGCTTTTCCTGTCCCCTCCGCCATCTCTACCCTCCCAATCCCCTTCATCCTCTCAATCCTTTCTATATTTTTCATCCTCTCCACCTTCTACAAATCCTCCATCCTCTCCGACCTCTCCATCTTCTCCATCCTCTCAGTTCTTTCATCCTGCCCACACACCCCATCCTCTCCACCCTCTCCTCCCTCACTATTCTCTCCACTCTCTTCATCTTCACCACCGTCCCTACACCCCCCTTCCTCTCCACCCTCTCCATTCTCTACTTCTTGTGCACTCTCTCCTTCATCTCTACCCTTTCCAGCCTATTTACTATTTCCAACCAACTCTCACTATCCTCTCCACTCTCTTTAACCTCTTCTCTCTCACTATTCTCTCCAAATTCTTCAACCCTCTCCATTATTTCCCCCCTCTCTACACTCCCCATCCTCTGCATTCTCTACTACCTCTCCATGATGCGCGGAGAGGGTTCTCAACATTCTCCATCCTCTCTATCCTATCTACCCTCTCCATCCTCTCCACCCTCTCTCCAAACCTCTCCACCCTCTCCTCCGTCCCCACCTACATGCTCCCCGTCCTCTGCATCCTATCACCCCGTTTCTCCTTCCTCTCCATCCTCCCTCCGGCCGCCGCCGCGTGTGACGAGGGAGCAGGAAATCCTGTGATGTTTCGCTGTTGACGCTGCGGGGCCGGGCGTCCGCCGCTGCCGCCGCTTTTTTCGGCGTGATGAACCGCGTCGTCACTCGCCAAACGCTCTACCTCCGCCCCCACCCCCATCGCGATCCCATCGCCTCCCCCATCCCCTCCGCTTCGTTTGCTCTGCCGCTCCGCCTCCCTGCTACGTCGCGTCCTTCCGCCTCGCCACCTCTCGCCGCTCTAGGCGCGGGAGCCCCAAAATACTGACTAAATACGCTTCCAATTCTCATGTTGCTCGGTATTGGGAATTTCGGGATATCTAAGTTGCCAGAAAAGCCGACTAAGATGAAGGAGGGAAAAACAAAATTATGTACTTAATAATTTGTGTATAAAGTTGAATCAAAATTTAATTGTGTTACAAGTAGAAGGTTTTGGAGTTATTGTCGAGGAAACATCTTGTTTTCAGACATTTTTACGCTTATTTTGAAGATCCACGATTCTTACTTCGAGTATAATCACGTCCATGTATGTAAAATTATTAGAAAATGTTCTGAATATGTGTACGTGTGTTAACATTTCATGCATAATCAGAAAAGTCAAACATTTTGCAAAAAGAAAGAAAAGTAATTAATATGCATATTAGATAAACATTAGTTTTGAGCAATGTAAAATAAATGTACACGTAATTTCATATAAGTATATTTTTCTAATATGGAACTTGTGTTCGTAAACGTAAGTTGACATGCGAACAAGTTATTCTGAATAAAACACTATAAATTTATTTTAGTCAATATCTTCAGAACTGTGTTCCCTTGTGTGCTCTCGTTCCTTTCCACCCATCCTCATAGTACGCAACATTGCTTCTCCCTAAATGCGTGACATGCTGCGTTCTCTCCCTCACACAAATCTAGTTCCGCTCACTACACTTCACTGCCTCGTGCCGGTCCGTCCTTCCACCTCGTGTTTGCCGACGTGCGCGTCATCGCTTCTACAGACGCCTTCCTCCCTCCTATCAATCGTCACTTCCGCCCTCCACAATGACTGAGTTTATCTCACAGCCTTCAATGCCGCTGTATCGACTCTAACCTAGAGGTAGTAGGGTTCGAGTTTTGACGGTGTCGGATTTTCGATACTTCCTAGATAGCTAGGACAATTTCAGCCGCTCTCTGGAGGAAAATTCCATTGGTTGGCCGGTCTGATAGGTATATATCTGTGGTTTTTCTCAATTAATGCTGAGCACTACCCTAACAAACGACCGTGCGCGATCCCTTCCTCTTCCCTGTTATATCCGCTCTCCTTACTCACACACACACACACACACACACACACACACACACACACACACTTACATGCACTCCATTACCCATGTCGGGAGCTTAGGGCTTGTCCTGGCTGGGGCAGTCCTACACTGAAAGGAGACTGGCTGGGGCAGTCCTACACTGCAACGGGAAACCTACTGCAAGTCGAGGTGTAGTTCGTCTCCGGATCTCACGATCAATCTGGGAAGGATTACCATCACTTCCACGATAAAACCTTCAATAAATACAATAGCAATTGATTTGTCGCAAAAATCAATTAATCAATAAAACTGTGATGTTCCATCCGTTGGAGAGTTTCCGAATTTTGGACACAAAACACACGTCTCGCAATATTCCGAGTTTGGCCCGCTAACGAACACTTTAATGTATTCGACAAAAATAATGTGAGCGATATAAGTCTTGCATTAAAATCCCGGTATGGTTTACATCTTAAATTGGCGTCCATGAACCACGGTCAACGACATTACCATCACATTCCGAGGCAGAATTTTATAATAAACTTATAACTATTATGCTCCACTACCTCTCCTCCTTTCCCATCTCACCATCTCACTCAAGCACTAGGACACGGTTCGCACGGCACTCCCAATAGCTCTTTTTGCCAAATCTACCTTCTTTACTTATCAAAGATCCCAAGGTAGACGTTTTCCCGTCCAACCTCTACGACACATCAACTAAAAATGTCACTACCCCATCCCATTTGACTCATCGTCATTATCCCACGCCACCGCTCACTCTAACGTGCTATATTCGGTTACTCAGCCATCCTTCATGTAAACACCACATCTGCCTCTCATGCATCTGCCCTTTGGTCAATGTCATGTCCAGTCAAAAGCGAAGCCAATTCCTCACGTGAACCCCTGATGCCTCTGCACCCAGACTCACATGCATCAGCAGCCCAATCCTTTCCACCTCCTCACAATTCTATTTTGTCCTATCTACTTCTCCCTCCACCTTCTATCCACTGTTGTCGCTGGCATCCCGCTGTTGGGTTAAACTCATCCTACCGTTCCTTCTCACTCCAAGGGGACACCCATTCCCCGGCTCCCTCGGCCTTGTTTCGACGACTGCGTCGATGATGCTACGCTCCGCTCATGTTGCATCGACACCCCCACCCCTACCCCAAACTCAGCATGGAAGAGTTAGCTTCGTCCGGCACTGTTCCTATCGCTCCACGTAGTACCTATCCGACCCAGCCTCCATTTCCCCACACCGTATCAAAGCAGCTACCAAATCCAATGCCACCCCCCTCGCTGTTTGATGAATCACGATCCGTTGTCTCTGTTCACTTCATCGCCCTTAACACCTACCTTCTCCATTCACTGACGGCACTGTCACCATGGCCGCCACCTCTGTCATCGCCTCCGCCACCACCCCCTCCCCATCCATCACCGCCACAACCCCTTCCACGCCCATTACCACCACCACCACCACCACCGCAGACGCCACAGCTATCACGATGGCGACCATTACCACCGCCGCTCTCTCTGCCACTACCGTAGCCGCCGCCACTGCTCCGCTGCTGTCGCCTGCACGGGCGTCGGTGCGCGCGCGACGCGGTCGCTGCTTTCGCTGGCGAGAGACGACGCAGCCGATGTTTATACCGCATCAGATTTCCCAGCACTATGAAAACCTCTATATTTGGAAAAATAAATTGGTTTTTGACTGACACAAGGAGCCATTCAGTTTGTATGAACATTTCCTGAAAGTTGCTTAAAAACTGTGCTAGACACGCCGTGTCTGGAAGTGATTTACTCATATCTAAAGATTTATAATAATCGTTTGTAAAAACTGAATCTTCGTTTGTAAAATCTGACTCTCAGGAATTTCTTACAAAGACGATTTTGCACCAGACGCGAACGGGTACATTGTTAGTGCGTTTGCTAAAAAGGTATAAAATATGATAAGTGCTAAATACGACATCACAAGCTGCATGTCGCTGCCTGATGAATTTTCCGTTCGTCACTTATGACAAAACGGAAACATATTGTTGCTAGGATAGCTGTAAATTTTTGTCGTAATATAAAAAGTAGTTTTTTGACGACAAATAAAAACCCATTTTTTTACAATTAGGCTCCATTCATTTTTGTATAGAATGACGATTAGGTATTTGATTCTTCATTATCATCTGCCAAAGAATTATAGTCCATGTGAGGAGAACAAGTAGTTTTATTAAAATTGGTTTACGCTGTTAACTCAATTAGTATCCGTTTATATGTAGTGTAAAACTAACAAGTTACTTATCAAGATTTTGTATACAAAACAAAATTTCTTCTACCAACATTATATTATGTGAATATATTTACAAATTACATAGGTTTATCCCCTAATCCTAGTCCTTACTTTCTTATCCGATTGATATCAAACTTGCTTATCACAGCATTGCTACAGAATATCAAACGCGTAGTGTTGCACCACGTGAAAGTCGCATGCGACAGTTTCGCTCAACCGAGTCGCGCCCGGCGTGCGCAGGTGCTGCTGGTGGACGCGCGGTCGCACTCGTACGTGCGCGACGGCGCGCACTGCGAGTTCCTGCTGTCGAGCTTCGACGCGGCGTGGGGGGTGCTGGAGAACCCGCGCCACTCGCTGCCGCCCAACACCACGTGCCGCTACCACTTCCAAGGGCGGCGGCGCGAGACGGTGTGGCTGGCGTTCGTCAAGTACCACGCGGCCAGCGCCGACGCCGCGCCCGCGGCCTTCGACCCGGCCGCGCCCGACTGCAACGCGCGCCTGCGCATCTGGGACGGCCGCATCGGGCCCGACTCGCCCGGCGCCGCGCCCGCCAAGGTCAGTGCTGCTCCGGCGCGCGCCCGCCCTGCAAATGCACCGCTTTCAATTACTGCTTGCGGGAACAAGAAATTGTGTGCCAAGTTTAGTTTGTATGGAACGGGCTGCGAATACCACCAAGTAACTCGCCCAAGGCTCCCAGAAAGAGTTTCACTTGTACCAACACAACACGAAAATAGACGTTAACGATCACACACATTAAACGAACACGAACAAACATTTAACAAACGCACATATTCACGAGAATAAACACACACACATTAACGAACATAAATATGTATTCAAGAACACGAACAAATATCTGGGCTAGAGTCATCGGCTCCGACACGTTAGAAGCCGCGCACGCCAAGGCCTGTGCTCACGCCATGACGCTCCGAGGCGCGCGCCCTGCAAATTACTATTACTATTTACGGGAACGAGAAATTGTTGCACATTAACGAACACGAATTCACATATTAATAATCACGGTCGCAAACATTAACGAACACGAACAAACTTGGGATGGCCACATCAGCCCCGGAAAGTGCGGCGCCCCGTCTGGCCGTACACTTCTTAACACAAACCTTTGTTCTGCTTATTGAAGGGAATAGATACACGATTTTTTGAGGGGATTCAAACGAATGGATTAATGAACTTATCCATTTACTAATGTTTGCCATGTCGAACATGAACAATTTCACGTCACCCACCAAAGTACGGGGTACCTCCACCCCCTGATTTATGAACTCAACATGGCTGAAATTATTTGCATAAATATCATTGTCGACGTTTTCAAATATATAAACGTGAAAGTAACCATTCTAATTTTAATCCTGAATGAAAAATCTTATTAGTTGTTAACAAGCAATGCCATACTTCATACGACCTATAAAACATGAATATCAAAGTTTACACCAGTTTTTATTAATTCCTCTGGCCAGCCGAAAAGTTACACTAAAAAAAATCGTCATTTTTGTCAAGTGAAGAAAACTAATTAGAAATATAGTATAATTCCCTAGAAAATTTTCTTAAAGATACCGCACAAGAAAGCAATAAACAGTTCAAAATACTTTATTTTTCGACGTGAAATAATCGTTTCCACTCAGGATAAACGCAACCCATTCTCTTGTGAGATGTTCCCTCTGCGCCGACGCCCTCCACCAAACTCGCTCGAGTTGCGCTCGAGTTGCGATCGAGTGCGGTGTGTTGCGGTGCGCAGACGAACGTGTCGCTGCTGGGCGAGTTCTGCAAGGACGAGTCGCCGCGCCTGTGCGACCACGCGCTGCTGTCCAACAGCACGCGCTTCACGCGGCCCTGCGCGCTGGCCGAGAGCTACGTCTCCTCGGGGCCCGAGCTCACGCTGGAGACCTTCCTGCGCCAGGGCAGCGCGCTCTACCCGGTGAGCCACTCGGCCCTTCGCCCCTTTCATTCGCTCTGTTCTTCCTTCCTTGTTGCTTCTTTCTTCTCTTTTCGATTTTTGCTCTATTACTAGATTATTTTTGTTTTGCACTTCCATGTCTTTCTTCTTTTTCTCGAGATTCATTTGTTTCCCTGCTTCTTTCCTTCCTTCCTTCCTTCCGCCCTTCCTTTCTTCCTTTCTTTCTTTCTCCAATCCTTCCTTCTTTTCTTTCCCCATTCTTTCATACCTTTCTTTCTTTCTGACATTGCTTCCTCTTCTAGAAGGTATTATAATCATTTGTCCTATTACATTTAATTACTTTATCTTTACGTATTTCCATTTCTGTTATTTACCCTTTTCACAACTTTGTTCTCTGTGTTGTAAAGTATTAGTTTGTTGTTTCTATTAAACTCATCCTCTTTCTTTGAAATTCATAATCATTCACTCTTATTTATTATACGTGTGTTTGCAGTATTATTTCGCTTTAGCATGGATTGATTACGTAAACTTCAATGAATACGAATCTCTATTATCTAACATAATCAGATTAATTTCCACCTCAAGTCGTTCGGTTACTTAATTAACTCATAATTTTGTTTCTATTCGTGACAAAGTAATATATTCAATCAGTAGTTTCACCATAATTTTGAATACAATTTCTTGATGTAGACATTAAAAAATATAAAAAGTTAGAAATCATGTATATTAATGCCAATAATATCCATATAATATTTGATATTGCTTTTTATTCCATTAATTCGTTTTATAAAAGGGGATCCTGTACATTAGGTAAAACAAGTGAATTTGATACATGATATAAACTATTTATATGATATTTTATTATTTATCAGCTTTTGATTCGGTTCACATCTTTACCAAATAGAAGGGATAAGTTCACATTTAAGTGAACAAAAATATCTAATGACAAAATAAACTAATAATAGTTGAAAATGAAATTTACGAGACATTTTGAGAGAGCGAACGATTATGAATGTCAGAGGAGGTAGGATCGTGCCAATAGAGAAGGTGTGTGCGCGTGTATTGATACTGGAACGCGTGTGTGTTCTTGACGGGAGGCAGGAAAGCATGAGCCGCTCCTTGCTCCCGCAGGTGTCGTTCGTGCTGCGCTACGAGTTCGTGGACACGGCGCTGGAGGGCGCGCCGGTGCGGGGCGCGGCGAGCGCGTGCGACCGCGTCTTCACGTCGGCGGCGGCGGCCGCGGCGGCGGGGGCGGGGGCGGGGTCGGCGGCGGCGCCCGGAGCGACGACGGCCCCGGCCGCCGGCCGCTTCCAATCCCCGCGCAGCGTCTTCTTCTACGGGCGCGGCGGCGCGCAGAACCTGAGCTGCGTGCTGCGCTTCGAGGCCGGCCCCGGGGAGCGCGTCAAGCTGACGTTCACGCGCGCGCGGTTCGGCGACCGCGCGTGCATGTCGCGCGTGGACGCGCGCACGGGCCGCTGGAAGTGCGCGCCGCTGCGCTCCAAGTTCGCCGCCGTGTCGCGCTACCTGGGCAACGCCGACGCGGCCGCCGAGCTGTGGGTCGCCGAGTACCCGTGGCCCGGCGTGCAGCTGCCGCGCGACTGCCTGTGCTCGCGCCTCACCGAACCGCTCGTCATCAACACGCTCACGTCCTCCGTGGTGGAGGTCAACTTCACCGTCACCTTCATGAACATCACGCAGGACTTCGGCGACTTCTACTTCGAGGGCGAGTACCAGTTCCTGAGCGGGGCTGACGTGGACGGCAGCGTGTGCTCTTCCAAGAGGGAGGACCGCCGGTTGAGGGGCTCCAGCGGGGAGATCGCGCTGAGAAGCCCCACGACGCGGAAAGTGGCGCACGTTGAAGAGAAGACGGCGCCGGAGGATCTGTCGGGCGGTGTGCGCTGCGTGAACCACCCGTGGCTCATCGAGCCCGAGGACACCGTCAACAACTTCCTCTACCTCAAGATCCGCGGCTTCGAGCTGGCGTCCCGAGGAGCTGGCGCCAAATGCCCCACGCTCAACCGCATAGTGGTGTACTCGGGACTGGACACGCGCGAGCCCAAGGTCGTTTGCCCTGAAGAAGGCGCCGGAGGGTTCGCGAGTGTGGGCGGTGGCGGTGGTGGGAGCGGCGGGGGCGGTGGAGGCGCGGGTGGCGGCTGGGGCCGGCCGCAGGTGGTGGAGGTGTTCAGTGACGGGTGGAACCGCAGCGGGAGCGGCGGAGGGGGAGGCAACGGCAGCGAGGAAGTGCCCGCCGCCAGCAACCCGCTGCTGCTGCTGGCGCCGCACGCGAGGAGCTTCGTGGTGGAGTTCCTGGAGCGGGAGCCCGGCAGCTACGCCGTCACGTGGATGGAGGTGTCCAAGCGGCCCCTGCTCACCGCCTCCAGCTCCTTCGTCATGAGCTCCATCAACATGCCCGACTGCCCCTACCGGTGAGTAATAGCTACTAGTAACAGCGAAGTCGAAATTTAAAATAGTTCCCAGTGTTGTCACGCAAAGGCTTGTGACATGCAACTCTACTGGTTGTACGTTCGAATCCCGAGTGAAGCATAATTGTTTTTACTACACATATGGAACATGGAAGCCTTCTCACAGTCTTATGATTTTCCTCCCTGACATTGTTTTTATTGTCTCCATTCCATGACAAAAAATTAGTTGGCAATGTGGGGAACACCGCTACAACGGAAGGTGGCGCAGTTGGCAGTTTCATTCATTTATGAATTAGTTCATATCAATTGCTTTCCTCTCCCGGACTATAAGATCTGAGATGGGCGTGCGGGACTCCTCTTCCTATAAAAGAAACACAAAACTGGTTCAGAAGAATTTATGAAACAATTCAGACTGCCGTATCGGGGGAAGATACCATTCCCCATTAACTGGTTTAGGAAGATATTCCTGTCTCTACGAAAATGAAAAGGGGTGAAGGTGATCGCAAATTTCTATCAAAAGCCTTAAAATCAATTAAAATAAACTTTTTGTGCATGTTGTTTCGGCTGCAAGTACTTATTATTTTTGCCTTTATTATCTTTTTTACAAACTTATTATTTTGCATTATTTTTGAATTTCTTAATGTTTTATCGAAGAGTTATTTTCATAGAAAGATAAGCAATTTCAATTGGCATAATATCCTTTCAAGAACACTTATAATATTGTAATTGTGAAGGATATGTAAGATATTTGTTAATATTCAGTCTCAGCGCGCCCTGCACACTTTATATTCTTTCCACCCTTCTGTTATTGCAGTTTAGTATTATGCGTATTTTGCCCTGCGTGTAGCAATTTTTTTATTCACTTACCACATCCCAACTACTGATTCTTTACCAACCCACTTTTCTGGTCACCCTTGCCCTTTTCCCCTCACCCGCCACCAAGTGTGCCTTTCCTAGACCAGCTTTCTCCATTATACTCTTCCTCTACCTCAATTGTATCTCTCTGAGCTGACTTAATCATCAGCCACTATCAAGGTTACTCTACATCCCCAGCCCTCCACTCTCCCTTTCTCCTGTTCCACGTCATTCGGTTTCACCTCCCACTCCCACTTAAATTGGACCCCTACCCCCAAACGAACAGCCCTCCAGCAAGACATGGTGTTTCTTCATATTCTTTCCAGTCTCTACCAGTCGCCCCGTCTTATTCTCTAACACGCATCCGTCTTATTCTTTGTTGATATTTTTGCCCTCTTCCAATCTGTAGTCTTATTATATCGTCATGCTAGTTCATCAAGTTTTACCTTTTTCTGCGACTGCCACTTTACCATTTCCCTTTTCTCTGATATTCACCTACCCTTTCTCTTCTTCTCTCTCACATACACTCTATCTCACAGTCTCTCATTCTCCATCTCTCTCTCTTCCACTCTCTCTCACTCTTTCATTCTCTCTCACACTCTCTCATTCTTTCACTCACACTCTCTCTCATACTCTCTCACTCACTAGCTATCTCACTCACACACTCTGACTCTCTCTCAATTATCCCTTTTCTGACCAGTCTGTTTCCTCGACCCGCTTTCGCACTCGCCCGTTGCACTCAGCGCGCGCTACCTCTCCACCACAATCATGCGACCCCAAACAGAGCTGACTTAATCAGCGGCCGCGGTCGGCGATTGCGATCGGAGCTCGTATTTCTTGCCGCCGCGCTGCCCCGCCAGAGCGTGCTACTGTGTTTGCCCACCCGCCCTCGCCACAGCTCCACGTCGAAGTGGGGGCTTCGAGGCTCACTTTTCGACATAGACGCCAGTGAAGATACCGCGTTATTTCGAATGAAAATATTGTGTTGTTGTTATTAGCAGGGTATACTCTTCAAAATGGAAAATATACTCATTTTCTTTTATCTTTTATTCGTTTTTTTTGCTGTAACCTACTTCTTGGCACAACGGGAAAAGCTCACGCTATGTGATGCGAGATATACTTCTTTTCTTCCTTTCATTCATTTGTTATCACAACTCTTTATCCATAATAGAATGATACGTTTATTCAACTAAATTAACAGGATGTAAAAACGTGTATTCAAATGGTTTCTATATAAGTACATAGAGATTCATGTCATGATTTCTGCACAATACTATTTATGTGTAATACTATCATTGTATACTATCTTTGTAGAATATAATGTGCATGAATCGAAAAAGGCAACTTCAATGTATTCTAAGCTTACTAAATCTATTGCATTACTATTTAGAATATACTTCAGTTTCCCATATATTGAATAAGTTATTGGTACATGATTGGACGTGATGAGTCCGATTAAATAACCATTAAAATACATTAATTTTCATTTTTCGGAACTTTCTTTCATATCTTCAGACGAATTTCATTTATTAATTTTTCTTCCTCATAACTCGTTACACGGTATCTACCGGCCAAAATATTCGCTGCAAACCTATGTTCTCTTTCTGAAAATATTCTTTAAGAGGTAAAAAAAACTAAGATTCCAGGAACCCCCTACTTTGCTCTCTTCCATCGCACTTTGTTTAATCCCGAAAGTTGAGTGCAACTGAGTCAGCGTTCACGATCTCAGTTTCGCTACCTGCTTATTACGGTGACGCGGAAATCCCCAGTCGCCGCCGGCCGCCTATCTGAGAATCGCCCGCCATTTTTACCTGCTAGTTTCGCGACTCCCGCGTGGTCGATGCTAGAGATCAGACGCGAACGATAGCGGAACCTAGTTCGTTGCTCGGGTACGGGGCTTTATGGCTTGCGGTTCAGCGAACACACCTCACGTCTTGCGACCGTCTTGCTTGCCCATTGTTCTCCCAGCTAAAACCTTTCTACGACCCGCCTCGTCCACCCTCTGCCTGTCATGATGCACCTCGTCTCATCCTGTTCCCCTCATCCTGTTGTGCCACTCCCAACCTAGTCTCTCTCCATCTTTCTCCGGCTGGTTTTTAGTCTCTCTATATCTCTCCAACTCTCTCCATCTCTTCCCGATTCTTTTCGACTTTCTCCTTCAATTTAAGTTAATTACTAACTCTATCTCTATCCGCCTTTCCGTCCCTTTCTGTCTTCGTTAGGTTAGTCTCACTCCGCATCTCTCTTTCTCTCTTCCAGACTCTTCTCCCCTCTTTGTCTTTGTTCGTCTCTCTCTATCTCTCTCCATCTCTCCCCATCATACCTTATTTTGCCTCTGATCGCCCTGCTTCGCCCCTCTTCGCACGCACCTCACCCCCACCTCGGCCTTGTATCGTCCCTGCCTCAACCGCGCGTCGCTCCTGCCCTACTCAAGCCTATTCTCCACAGGCCCCGCGTCGTCCTGTGTTGTTATCTCCTTGACCCCGCCTTGCTCTTTTCTCACCTCGATGGTGCCGTGTTTCGCCGTCGCCCCTGTATATAATAATAATAATAATAATAATAATAATAATAATAATAATAATAATAATAATAATAATAATAATAATAATAATAATAATAATAATAATAATAATAATAATAATAATGTCTTTATTAATGGCGAGGCTCAGGCCATAGTGCCTGCTCTACCTCCTAATCGCTGAATTTACATACATACAGAGTAGTAACACTTCAAGAGGGGAGGATAAGCTGTTCATTTACGTCTGGAAGTGCAAAACTAAGGACCATCGCAGCATACGCCTTAAGCGATTGAGTAAACCCAGAAACCCTCAATTAGGGTTTAGGGACGAACATTATCAGCCAGTCCCTCGCTTCCGTCTGGCCGTCGTCTCACCATTTCCAACTGTAACCCACCTCTCCCTTCCCCAACGCTTTTGATCCTCCCCCACCCTGCCTTGTGCTGTCTTGTCTCTAACTCGTTCCCGTATCACCTCCCAATTTTTTTTATCTCCCTCGGAAATCTATCAGTTTCTCCGGTCTTTCCTTCCTCATCTGACATTACCGTCCTGCGCCCCTTCGTCCCTCATCAACCGAGCGAAGTGACTCAGTGCATAGAACGCTGACTTCGCAATCTGGAGGTACGGGTTCGACTCCGGGCCGGCAATCCCGGAGTTGTCGTGGTTTCCCTAGGCCATAAGGCGATTGCTGGTATGGCTAGAAATGTCACGATCAACTACCAACACCCCACCTGCCACCTCCCGCCATCATTCTAGTTTTTCCTCCTCATCATCACCCTACCACTTCATTCAGCATTCCCTGCAAAAGGTAGGAGACACTTTCCCCAAATGGGATCTTAGTTTGATAATAACAATAATAACAATAACAATAACAATAATAACAATAATAACAATGATAACAATAATAATAATAGTAATAATAAACCCTTCCACGCACCCGCTTCTTTTCAAAGTGCTTCCCGCCTCGCCCAATCTCATTCTCTCCTCACCCACGCCTCGCCTCGCCCCGCCCTGTCGGACGCAACGTCTCGCACCCACCTCGGCCCCGGCCTGGCCCCGGTCACGCCTCGCGCTTATCCCTGTGAATAGAGAGGTCGCAGGACTATTTTACTAGCCATTGCGTTTCTCATGAATGCGGTTTATGTATCGCGGTGAGGAAACAGTTATTGTTACAGCGAACTACCTCTTTCTGTTTGCCCGAGTTTTATAGTTTGAGGTTCAGCGCTAGTAAATGGCGCCCTGCTCGACTGCGTCGTGTTTTATCCCCTTTTCTTTGGGGTTTTTATTTACTGCTAGCGCGCGTTTGCTTCGAATTCCTCAAACATAAACTGGCAAATCGGCTGCGTGACGAAACGTAAAAGAAATAACGATTCAAGCTTACTTTGAAAGGGTATGAAAATGGAGTTCGAAAAGTTTCTGGTTTTGCCAAACCGGGAACAGATTTTTCTGGACGGCTTTATAAAATGTTACGGTCTGATAACGACATTGCAATACTTTAAGAGCAACGGGTAACTTTAGTAACTATATTCAACGTTGCGATGTATGCGAGAATTTTCGTTAAGTTTGTTGAAAGTTTCAGTTATAAAATTATTTGCACTTACTTATGAATTAGCACTTATTATTATCACTCAAGAATAAGCACTCTTTGAGAATTGAAAAGTATTAGATTTTTCCACAAAAGAAATGGATATTGAAAGAGCAAACCGTATTGTGTAGAAATCAAAATGACAATAGTGATCAGTAATTCTCGACGTACTATCATTGTATAATATACAATAAACTGCCGATAAATATATAAAGTTTGATTTACTTGACTTGCTTATTTAAATGGCTCAGCCTTCCCCATCTGTTTTGCCATGATAAAATCAAGAATGAGGTAGTGAGATAATAAACATCAATCCAAAATGAAGAACTTTCATGTAATTGGTTTGTCGTTTTGTCCACTTTAATTAAACGATTTCTTTCAACATTTGCCTGCAATGTTTTTTTCCCCAATTTCCCCACTCCACCTCATAATGAGAGACTTATTCATGAAAGCGCGCGGCGATTGGCAGTTGTGAAAGCGGCGTTCGTCATTCGCCCGCCCTCCCGCAGGCGACCCGGACATTAGCGCATTTCCCCTGGCCCTGCTCCAGTTGACCGATCACGCTACTCCTGATTCGCTGCAATTGAGGTCGCTTTGTGTTCCTTTGCTGTTTATATTTTCATTCATTTCTTTGCGTGTCAAAATTTTTCAACGCGCTTTCCAGCTGTCTTTTCAAATGAGTCGTTCTGCTCTTGTGAATAAAATGCACCATTAGGTACGCTAAATAGGTGTAGAACCCTTATCGTATACCGGAAGTGTGATTTCATGATAATTAACTTTTCAGATAAAATTCTTTCTATAAAAATAGTATGCTCAAAACATTGTTTCTCATTGTTGCTGCCAATGTTCGTTATCTTTTTAATAGTTCTGGTTTTGAATTTCGAGCAAAATTCTAATGAATTTTACACATTTTCATATTGAACATAAAATAAAAGTATGGAAGATAAACGTGATGATTGGCACATAGACAAAAAAGAATGTTTTTTTTTTTCATCATGCAAAGCGTACTTGTATCACAATGTAGGCTGCGTAGACGTAGGCCCCTGGAGTTTTGTTTTAATCACTTGAATGAGAATATGTACACATTTAGAAGGTATTTTTGCACAGTGTAGTGATACAGGAGACGTCGTAACACTTTTTACAAACATTTATTTGCTAGATGAATTTGTTCGCTCGGAGTGACATTAGTCTTGAAGAAGTGCAGTACATATTATTATAGGCAATTATAATAAAAAATTCTAGTTTAAATAAATTTCAGTCTATGTTTACGCAGTTGAAAGGCTGTTTTTGAATCAGTGAGTACTAATTATTTTGAAAATATTTATAAGTGTATTGAAAAAAAAACATACAAGTGTAAACATTCATAAAAGTACTGTTATTGACCCAATTCGATTTCCAACGTTCATATTGGTTTGTTTCAATGGAGGGCATTTTAAACATAATTAAATATATTTTTAAAAACAAATCGACATATTTTTATTACTTCAAAATGTATCCACTCACTTGAAGAAAATAGCTTTATCTCTTCAGGATGAATATCCGTTCTTCCATCTTCCCCATGTATTCCTCAGACATTCGGAATAGTAGTGTCTCGTGGTCCCAATAGATGTATTTTGCAAACAAAGACAATGAGAAGAGGTACGCAGATGTTGAGGCTGGCATAAAATAAATTGATATGTTTCAAGAATTCACTGTCTTTATATGTTTTCTTTTTTTAACATTTCCTTTCCCGCGAATTATTTTGATTGATTCTACAATCTGTGGCGCGATTTGGGTACTACTTTGTCATTTCAGCTACGCCGGCTGTATAAATGTAAATCACTACGCCCTCTATACACGCGCGATTCATTCTTGCGGATATGATCTCCAGTTAATGCAAGAGCAATATGATGCGATTCTGGCTCTGGAGAGTAATTACACTGGTACAAAAAGAGTTGTCGGACCCAAAGACTTGACACATGTGTCTCTATGTATGTTGACACGCTCAATCCGAATATGAAGTCAGAATTTTGCCAATACCTTCCATTTTTTAATCGCAAAGCCACATCGTGAAATTGTATTTTTTGTTTGTTTTTTGTTGTTGTTTTTTGTTTTCGGGATTGTCGGTTTTGGGTCTGACCCAAAGAGTTGAAACCTGTTTCTCTGTGTATTTAGTAAATAAAAATATTTTAATAATTAAATTTGTTTAAAAAACCCTGAGATTTATTAGGATCATCTGCTTTACGCTGAGTTACTTTACGGTGCTGACAATTTAATAAATAAGAATATTTAAATAGCGAAATTTTTTATTGAAGTCAAAAACGATCATCTTGAGTCACTACTGTTCAGAACAAAAAGCGTCAATTGAAGCGATGGCTTCCAAGGCCGGAGTTAGTATCTAGTTGGATGTCTTAGAGACGCCGCGTCCTAGGCAGAAATTTCACCGTTTCGGCCATCGGGCAGCGACCTTCCTCATTATGCCCTGAAGAAGGTCGCAGCATGACTGCGGAAACATTGGTAACTGTATCGAGGACGCAGCGTCTGCCGGACAGCCAAGCAGATAAAAAGGTGCCAGTGATTTTGTTTTTCAACCAAAGAATTTCCACACTGAATGGGTGTGTCCTCGCCCACGCGTGCGCGTGTTGCAGGTGCCCGGAGCTGAACGCGTGCATCAGCGCGGCGCTGTGGTGCGACGGCGCGCGCCACTGCCCGTCGGGCTTCGACGAGGAGGACGCCAACTGCGCCTACCAGCTGGGCGTGCCGCTGCTGTACGTGGCGATCGGCGCGGCGGCCCTGGGCGCCCTGGCGCTGCTCATCGCCATCACGGCCGGCGTGAAGCTGCGCCAGCACCGGCGCGCGGCCGCGGCGGCCGAGCGCCAGAAGCACAAGACGGCGCCGGGTCACGTGACGCGCGGCGTGGTGGACGTGGCGGACGGTGGCCCGCCCGCGCACGCGCAGCTCGGCCACCCGCGCGGCCCGCGCCCGCACCACGCCAACCACCTGCACATCAACCACCTGCACAACAACGGCGACGGCGTGGTGCCCGTGGGCAAACGCTTTCCGCCGCCGTCAGCGCCCGATGACCTCTTCCTCGACGGCAAGGACAGCCTGTGTTGACAGGACGTCGTCACCATGGAGACGACCGTGTGACGCGCCCCGCGCCCGCGCCCGAGCCCGCGCCCCGAGCCACGCCCCTTGCGCTGATGCACGTGATGGCCCCAGACCGGATGCAGCAGGTGCGGTGCAGCTCCCTGTACGATTTGGCTCTGTTGAGTTGTACCCTTCGATGAGTGTTGAACCCTCCGAGGAGTGTTGAACCCACGAATGAGTGTTGAACCATCTGACGAGTGTAGAATTCTTTGATGAGTGTTAAGCCCTCCTACGAGAGTTGGAGGACGCGACGTATCAATTTTGTTACGTACTCGTAACTACACGCGCTATTTCCAAAGAGCTTAAAACGTTTGCTTGGAAGACGCTTGAATTTTCGCGACTCTATAATGTTTTTCCCACTCGATATTTCGCGATGACACTCGTAGACTGTGACTACGGTGCAAACTGTTTCCATGCAATTACCAAACGTTAATGTGAAAAATGTAAGCCAAGATGAGAATACTAAGGTCATAAATGAGCTTTTGAACTCTACGCGAAGAAATATTTGATAAAAGTATTGTAGTGTGAATATTCGATTTGAATAGATCATCTACATTTTTGCTAGAATGGGTTTGAAGGAGCAGGAAAATAAAACAGTCCAATCACTAAATCAACTACAACGACCGTTATATTGAATATTGCCATTAAGGAATGTATACACATCTAAATTTTCGAGAAATAACATTACTAAGTTTTGTAAAGAGAGACGCTTTAATTGTGCTTAATTAGCTGTGTATTCTCAAATATTTGTATACATATGTCATTTTCAGTGTCACATGAATGTTTTGCTGTGATTTGTACGACGCCAGATAACTCAGTTACAGATTTCAAGTTGATTAACTTGACGCTCCTATGTTGGGATCATTACATACACTTTTATAGAACTATGAGTCTTCGTGAGACGGATCAACGTATTGCTTATGAGACATACGTCATCATTCAGATTGGCTATAGCTACAATAACGATTATTGATTGTAGTGTGTCCCTTCGATCACAGACCAAACTAGGCTGAGATACCGCGTGCGTTCAACAGCATGGGGTCATCACGTGATCAGAGCTTGGATGCTATTCCTCGGAAAAGGGCCTAGGAGCAGTCAGGGCAAAATTACCACTGCTTTTTATTTGTTTGCTTTCAAGCTTCAATAAATTTTGTTGTTACTAACCCACTTTTTGTGTCGAAGCACTCTGAAGGAAAAACGTTAAATCTGGAACTGTCTAACATAAAGCTCAGAAATATATTGATTTTGTTCAAATGGTTTTCGGTCCCTTCAATAAAAGGGAATAAGCACTTTAAAATATACGTTTGATATATAAGTTCAAACTGAAAGCATATACTGAGAGCAATTTTCCTCAGAAACTTCGACACTATTTTTATTTTTGTCGCTTTCCCTGTAAACAGTATTTAGTTTGTGTACCTATTACGTCCGCGACGAAGCGGAAATGTGAGAAAACAAAGCTGTCGCGTATAGCTTTGTTACGCAAGACAGCGCCTCTAGGCGGCGCAACGGTGGACTTCGGCGTCGGAGGAGATTGAGGTTATGTCTGCCCGAGCGGAGACGACGGTGGCGGCATCGGTGAGATCCACCCACGGCAGCGCGCTTTCCCTTTTATTCCTCCGAAGGGGCACCTCCCCCGCCTGCCCGCGTGCGGACGAAGTCGTCCGGCCGCCAGGCAGGACGCGCTCGCCCCGGCTTCCTTCCACCTGAGAGCACATGCGAGAGAAGACGCCAAGATGGCGGCCGCAGGCGCCTTTGTGAGCCGAGAACAGTTGAAGCGCGCCGTGCGTGGAGAGACGGCCTCGCGCGTAGACTTCGCCAGCGCCCCCGCCGCCGGCAGAGAGAGAGACAGACAGACAGACACAGAAAGAGAATGAGAGAGATAAAGTGAGCAGAGCGAGGCTGGAAGGAGGAAGCGAAGGAAAAGGAAGAATAAAAGGATGTGACGGTTTTATCGGAGCGAACCGGCGCGCCGGATGACATCCCCCTTTCGAGTCTGCCCTTCCTCCCTTTTTCTACCTCCACCAAGAGAGAGTCAGGCAAGTCCCCCGCTGGCTCCACACGGTTCTCCATGGTGATCGCTCCCTGCGAACCAACTCGCCGACTGGTGACAGTGGAAGAAGCGACGGTGTCTTGGACGCGCACTCTGCCTAGAGACAGACACCGACTCAACTACAGGATGTGGTTTTTTTCGTAGGCTCTTTTGAGCGAACATTTTGGAGCACTAGAGGGCGAACGCGGTCGTCGCTTTTCAGAAAGAGACACGAGTGATATAACCGTGCGCAGATGACCGATTTCAAACTGACACGTAAGTTCTTGTAGTGAGAGATCTTCGTATGGTTTTCAGCGAGTGTGTTCGTCTTGTTTGATACGTGGCTGTGTGGAATGTAGCAGACGACGATTTTCTAGAAGGTTTGGGTTGGTACGTGGAGGCTACCGCCTCTCGCAGATTCTGCGGGGCAGTTTCCGGACTCTTCTGCTGCCAAAGAGATGAAAAAATGTTACGTTCTGCTCTTGCACGAAGCCAAAGAACTTCGTATGAAGGTTGCAATGCGAAACCTTTGTAAAGCGAGAACGGGCATGTAGTCTTCACGAGGCGATGTCTTTGCTCAAATTCCGAACATTGGGGAGATGGATTCATATTGTTTCGATTTGTTCAGAGCTGTACTACGTTTTGTGTGAAGACATACCTACGTGAAAATCATACATTGATTGTAATATGTGGGAAAATATTTTATGTGCAGAGTGTTTAAATATGTATTAATATTTGTTTTAATGGTGTTTTCTGTTTATGTATAACATATATATGAGATTGTCGTTGACACTGAGAGTGTTCGGATATGTTTTAAGCTAACCGTTGTTTTTACCACAGGGGTTTAGTAATTTCAGAGGTGAAGGGTGATTTGTGGAATGCGTCTGTAAACACATTAAAATTGAAATGTCCAGTAATGTTTGTATTGTATGTTTCTTTGTAATCATTTCAATGTTTTCTAAGCTTGACCCCTCCTCTCCGTTCAAAGCAGTTACCATGGATGTAGAAAAGAAAAAAAAACATGTCACCGATTAATTTTCATGTCTTAGCAACGCCAAATGAAAAATCTAGTTCACAATACGACGTAATGGAAAAAAGCTTTCGTCACCACGGCGAGTAAATCTATATTTTTAAATTTACAAACAGATCACTAATGATTTTCTCTACTTGGACTCTTATAAATTATATATAGCAATTGAAAGAAAGTATATAATCTTTCAATTTGTAATTTTTTTTAAATAATGTTAAATTATTCTAATTTACCTTTAGTAAAATGTCAGTAATCCAATTAAATTAAATTAAATTTAAAGAACCGTTCAACCTCTAATGGTGAGCAAGGAACTTCGACAAAGCTTCTATCTCACAACGTCCTCTTGTGAACAATGATTACATGGGGCATTGAAACTGTATCAAAGGTCGGTGCGCATCCCATGAGACGGAACGTGAACTATTGGGCGTGTGACATTTGTTCACAGACGTGACACCATACCGTGCCATTTTGTACGCTGCTTTCGTAGCCAAAAGTAAGTTGTGCAGTTGAACTGCTTTGTTTGAGAAATTTGGGGCACTTTTTTGAGTTTCATGACGTATTTTATTACAGAGGTGAAACTCAAATTTTCAATTGGGAAATTGAGATTTTACAGAGAATTTTACACCTAACAAGAGACATTTGTAATATAGACTTAAGAATCGTGCCAAAAATATCACTTGTATGAGCTCTTTGAAAGCAACACTATAATTTGTAGCGAAAGGCCACATTTGTGTCATGGTGTATGGAGAGCGCTAAAAGTGATTACGTGATTTTTGGAGATTTCTTGTCTCCTCTGATTTTGACCCAATGCTTCACGTTCTCTATCCCAGAGACGATAAAATGTGAACGGGTGATCCGATTTGTATCCTTCTGGAGAAGTTTCTTTTCTCAAGATTTGTTTTCGATTCCTCAGATGCTGTATCCCTGAGCGCCACACTCATCATGTCTATATGAGTCCATGTGAAACTAAAGCTGAACAAGACTGGGTGTGAGAATCTTCCCCTTAATAAAATTATTTTGTACAAAGAGTACAAATTGGCTTTTTATTGACCCTTGTCCAACTCCTCTGTCTAAAATTTTTATTTACTTTTTTTTAGGAGAAACCGATGAACCAGTCTTATTTCTTATAAGAGTCTACATAGAGAAGTCGGATCAAATTTCTGAATGTATGATGGCAAGAACATTTTACCTAGCTGATTGGTAAGCTTCATAAATTCCCATAACTGGTGTGATGGTGATGGTGATGGTTTATTGGTGAAGGATGTAATTATATATTTCTCTCAAGTCTCGAACGATTAGAACTTGAGAATTTTGAACTGTGATGTTACTTATATTTTACTATAAACGTGGAAAGTATACACAGAAAGTTTGGTAAATGCAAAAGAATGGAAAACAAGATAAAGATGATCGTTAAAAAATGCCCTAAATGTGACAGTTAACCAAGCGCCGTCATGCACATTTTCATGAAATCTACACAAAAATATTGTTCTCCCACAATTGTAAGTTGAAAAACACATTACGTTTTCAGACATTTGTCATTACACGTACAAACCTGTATTGGTCATTCAAATATTCAACATTTGTTCATACATTCTATTTTTGCTAAATGTTGCCCTAATTGGCAAACTCAAAACTAAATATTGAAATAGTAGAGAGCAATGCACCCAATTAATTATAGTCAGTTTTATAAGTAACTCGCTGATTACCCGTCGTCGCCCGAAATTTACCACTGTTGTCTATTAAGTAGCCATTCCCGCCCAGCACACCCTCCATACCAACGCAGCACGCCATTGAACGGCCTCTCCCTGCTCATGTACACCATCATGTCCGCCCCGTATGTCCTGAGTGCTCCCGCAACTCCCAAACTCGTATTGCTCGGCATCGCTAGGCAAACGTAGCGTCTAGATAATTTCCTGAATCAGCGAAAGTATAATAATTGTTCGTAAGCAAAAGTTCAACACACTAGAAGAAAAGTTCAACGCATCAGAGAATGGTTTCGTATGTTCTGCTATATCTATTACAAATCATATTTACAAGATTTTTAATACAGAATCTCATTATACTCAAAGTTAAAGTACCATTATTCAGCAGAAAGTGATATTAATTAAAAGGCCTGAAGGTATTATAAAGATTTGAGCACAAGATGTTGTGGCAATGGATAGTGGTATTAAATTCCAAGGGCCCATACACCTATTATAATGTAGTTAAATAATTTCATAATTGCGCGTATATTTGGCAAATGATTCACACTCTACAGTAATGAGATTAAGCACGCAAGGAAACTAGTGGAATGGGAACATTCAGTAGCAGCTACCTGACCCGGCTGCCGGCACCGGGGCTCACGTCCGCACACAGAGCCACGCCCCCGGCGCGCGAGCTCCCAGGTGCCGGCGGCGCGGTAAGTACGCGTTAGTTCGCATTAACATTTATGAGCGCGGGAATGTCTGCGTCTTAAGCGCCCCCTGCCCCTCCCGGTCTCGCCCCTTTAAGTCCGCGCTTATTGCCGCGGGGGCGAGAGCCTGCCTCGCGCGTCTGGTGTTTCTGCAAGCGTCAACACTGCATCCGGAAACCCACCCCCTGCACCAACCTCCTTCCCCTCACCAGCTCTATGCCTCGACACCACCCTGCCCACATGTATCACGGTTCTTCTATTCTTCCTTGCCTACTGGGTTTACTATTCTGGTCTAACTAACCTCGCTCTCCACTTTCAGTTACGACACCTGTCGCTCCTACCAACTTGTTGTGACGCCATCTTTCTGTTCACCCCCTCTCAGTCCCGCCGTGTCTCAGACCCCTCACCATCTCTCAGTTGCGCCTCTTTTCAGTCCCGCCATCTATCATTGACGCCATCCATCTATCCCGTCTCCTCTTAGTCTTGCCATCTCTCGGCTTCGCAATCTCTCAGCCGCGCGTTCTCTCATTCTTGTCATTTATCAGTTCCTCCAGCTCACAGTCTCTCCATCTCTTAGCTCCGCCGTCTCTCAGCCCCGCCTTCTCTGTCTTGAGATTTATCAGTCCCACTAATTCTCAGTCCCTTCACCTCTTAGTCTTACCGCGTCTTTACCAAGCCGTCTCTCAGTCCCGCTAGGTTTCAGTTCCGCCCCCACCTAACCCATCTTCACAGCACTAACAGAACCTAGTCCCGCATCATTTCAGCCCCACCACCTTGCAGTCCCACAACTCTTCAGAGTTCTTCCATTCTTACCACATCACAGCATCTTAGTCCTACCACACTTCAGCCACATCACCTCTCGTTCGCATCGGCTACACGAATTGGGCGTTCCACCGTCTGCTCCACAATCCCGCACCCTGCTTCCTGGACGTCCCGCGACTACAGTGCTCACACATCCGGCAACCCCTTTTACATTTTTTTTCTCATCCTACTCCAATCCAGCTTTCCCGCTGATTCCTCCCCTCAAACACCTGCACTTCCGCCTGTGTATCCTCCGACTCGTTCGACCCCGTCTACGATGCATACTTCCCGCCCCGTCCCGTCCCTCCCCGGTTGCACATTCCTCACCTCCCGTCCCGTCCCTCGCGGGTTGCACTTCCCTCACCCCTCCAAATCCCCTTCCCCCTCGCTTACGCACCCCACCCCTTCCCTCAGCACTCCACTCACCTCCCAGGGGGTGGAACAAAACTGTGGCGGGGGTGGCGACGTGCCCGGACTCGGGATCAACGCGCCCCATTTGTGAAGCTTACTTACCTCGTAAGCGGCGCTATCCAAGCTTCCTTGGGGCTTCCTCAATCCCCCCCCGTCCCCGACACCCCCTTTTCCCCTCCGACCCCGACGCGGAGCGTGCGCAAACACCCGTGATTTGTTTCAATTTGTCGCGCTAACGTATGCGCGGAGATCGCGCTCGTGTTATGAGCGGATCCCCGCCCGGGGGCAGGGGTCGCGAAGGGAGGGAAGGAGGGAGATTGTGCGATGATGAGGAGGATCCCAGGGAGGGAGGGGGGAGAAGTTGCTGCGTGGGAGGATAAGGACGCGCCCGGAGGCAAAGCGGAGGAGGGGTCCCTGCCGAAATGCGTGATTCGAGATTTGCAAGCTGTTGTGTTAGGATAGCGACGGGGAAGGGAGAGCGCGGACTTAATGTTAGGATTTTCGGGAGGAGAGCGCGGCCTCATTTTAGGATAATGACGTGGAAGGGGGAGCGCAGTCTCATGTTAAGATGGCGGTACAGTGGAGGGAGTGCGGTCTTATGTTGGGATGGTAGGGGTGGGGAGGAGCGCGAATGATTGAGGCGGTGGGTGGGGAGGGCAGCTAGGATGACGGCCTTTAGTGGGAAGCGCGGCAAAATGTTAGGAGGATGGCGGAGAGTGTGACTTTTTGTTAGAATAGTGGCAGGGAAGGCAGTACGCATCATTGTACTGGGATGGGACGGTGAATAGGATCCTGGAATTATGATAGATGGCGACGTGGAGGGTGCGCGCAACCATATGCTAGGATGGCAGAAGGAAAATCGTGGCTTTATGTTAGAATGGTTGCAGGGAAAGAAGAACCTTCTGTTAGGATGGCGGAGGAGAGGTGGGGCCTTGTTAGGTTGGAAACGTGGAGGGAGAAGCGCTCCCTCCTTTAGGATTATGGTGGGAATGAGTGTGGGTGGCCTTATGTTAGAATGCCGGTGGGATGGGGGATCCTTTTCTAATGACAGAATGAGGACGTAGAAGGGGAAATGGGGCCTACTTAGAATGGAGAGGAGCGAGCATGGCCTTTTGCTAGGATGCTGGCTCACGAAAAACACTCTAGGATGGTGGCGAGAAGAGGGCGAGCGACCTAACGTTAGAATGGCGACGGGGCGTAATTGTTCCTGTGCTCTCTGTGCTAGAGATTGAGGGGAGGCAACTTGGAAAATGAAGCTGAAATGCACTTCTTTGAATTTTCTAACCGCAGACGATTGGTTTTGCGCTGTGGTGGATGAATAATTCAAACAAATTCATGTCCCATTTATCACTTCCACGAAGTGTGGAATAATAATACATATACAATTTTGCTTCGTAATGCGGTGATTCATGTGAAATCCCATATCAGATTTTACAGCTATTTCAAAGCAAAACGACTCTTGAATATATATACTCGCTTTGCGAATTCGAGATAATCATTTATATTGTCTACCTCAATTTTATTATTACATTACCTGTTGCTTTCCATTTATTTAAATGCTCGGTTTTTGTTAACTAACATTGCCAACTATTGTTATTATTTACAAGAAAAATAACAATTTTTAATGATATCATTTTTCTGCCTGTAATGAATTTTTTCTTGTTGAATATTTATCGTATAATGTAATCTGACCAAACAAGAAAATTGTAATGGGCATAATATTTCTAATGTTATGAATACCATAGAACAAACATATTCTTTGTACACAATGATTCCAAAACTTAGAATAGCATGATGTTCTATATTGCTGCAATGTATCGAAATTTTCGAAATATTATATTATTTTTTCCTAAATTATTCTGACGACTACTATTGAAAACGTAGGTACAATAAACTCAACAATTGTTTTCCTGGAACCAGTTAAACAAGATTTTAGACCGTAATAAGATGCGATTTTTATTGAGAGCAGCACTGGGGAATTTATTTCAGTGATGGTTATTACAATATTCGTTTTAAATAATGCTAGATTCGCTTTGAATGTTTTCGAACAATAATAAATATTTTCATACAAAGTTAATGTTTTTAGAACAGATTTAGATGCACTAACTCAATTGTCAGTATTGATTATTATGGTTAAAAACTACTTTTCGTTAATGTAATGTGGCATTGTTACACAGATCCCGTCGGAAAAACGTGAGTAAAGCAACGAATAATAAAAAAACATGAATTAATTTACAATAGAAATAGTTAGGGATCGTGTTTGCGAAAGCTGTGCATTGTAAATCGGTACAAGTGAAAACAAAATGCGTTTGTCCACAATTGAACCCCACTTTCAAACATAACGATTTGTATATGATTTTTTCGTAAACTTGTATTTCATTGAGAAATAATTATGCTACTTCTTAATCTTCTATTGAAATATAATGATTTGTTTATGATAAAGGGTTTCTCTAAAGCAATAAAACTCTTAATAAGATCACCTTTTTGAAAGGGAAGTGGAGGGCAATTGGTGCTACAATCTGAACAGAGGGAAGACACGTTCTGTGCGCAGCGGGTCGGGGAATCCCCGGAAACCGCCGTTTAAGCTGTGGATCACCAGCCTGCGCTCCAGTCGCCTAGAGCAGCCACTTTCGTGGCGAGGGCTACCAACCTCTGCGATTAACTCAGATCTCGCGAGACAAATGGGTCTTTCAAATTAGATCCACTGGCTTCAAACTCATGATTCTGCGATGAAGGCTTCCTTGTAACCCATTATGAAGGTCGGCTTTAAATAGAAGCATTGGTTTTGCAGATTTTAGATGATGCCACTGAGCTGAATTGTGAAACTTATTTGATTCAGTCAGCCAGTATGCGCGCGTAGCAGAGAAATTAACGTATCGTGAAACGTGCCGTTACCGCGAAAAAATACATTACGGAATAATGGATATAGTTATTACGAATAGGAATATATTGTGAATTATGAATACAATCCTAAAACTGCCACCATAAATTTTCTATGACACCGGCGCGAATGCTAAATAACTATATCGTCAAAAGTACAGTTGACTTTCTAATCAGGTTGTAATCATTCTCTTTATTCGGTTTCATACAGTATCTGAATATCAAGCATTTACTAAACGTGTATTTTAGGAAGCAGTTTACAAGATCGATTTAAATCGCGTCTGAAACACAATTTGTTCTCTCCAATATTCGGGGCCACCTCTTTATCATCTAAACGTGATGATGAGATTCGTGATCTACACCGAGAGAACTCCATTAAATTCTGGCCTCTAACGTCCTCTTTAATCAGTACGTAAATGGTGTAAGTCTCCGTAGTGTGAGTGCTGAAGCTAGTCAAATGGCAGTCGATGTCTCTAATAAAGATAACGAAAATAATGATTATGTGATCTTGCACGTGTATAATACTTCATCAATGTCTTTGTGGCTTATAATTTATTAAATGTTAATGAAATACGATCACGATAAATATGCTGAAAATTAAGATATGTCGCACTTACGTTTCCGTAAGAGAGATGGCAGAATTTTTAAAAATACCGCTTTATCCCATTGTATAAACGTTTCACTATTTGTAATACATCGACACAAATTTTGCACATTTTCGCAATTTAGAAAATCAGGCAGAAATGAAAAACGTAACACATTATTTATATTATTATTATTATTATTATTATTATTATTATTATTATTACACATTACTCAACAATGCGTTTAAGGGGCTTCAACCTAGGTTTAGTGTCTCTAGTTAAGTTATTAAAAAAATCTTCATAAATGATGTTCTTAACATTTTATTCAAATATGTATTTACTTATTATACTCGTCATTAAATACTACACACAAAAGGTAAAATAAGATACAGTGCATTTTGTACCGCACAATCATGGCGAACCTTTAATATTTGCACCTATCAAGAACTATCGTCACTTCTTAACTAATCTAATTTATTCATTACGAAAACTGAACATTAGAACCACTAAAAAAATCCGTCTTGTCGAGAGGCTTAATGCCAACCGGGCGAGTTTCGTTTCCACACGCACGACTGAGTGTCCCAGATAGTTCCTTGCGAACCGCCCGGTGGCCCGCCCCCGCGCGCGCTGTCTCTTGTGCCCGCACGACCACGGCGGCGCGGCGCGGCGCGGCACGGCGGGCGATCCGTCAGTGTCCTCGGCAACAGGGCTGCGCCGGCACCCGTCCTCAACCACCGTCCTCAAACTGGCCGTCCCCGCCCTCCGCCTACACGACACGTGCGTCCACTTGGGCGCGCGGAGGCCGTGCAGGTCGGTCCATTGTCCACATGTGCCGCTGTGCCAGCCAGCTGCCGTACAGTGCCCGCAAGATCTCCTTGCATGGGCGAGAACCTTTAAAGGAATGAAACAACGCGATACCCTATATTTTAAAATGGTTTGTGAAAGGATGTGTGCATTTGTACTTCTTGAATAATATCAGTATTCGTTAGGAGTCTTCTAATTACGTCAGTAAAAAATGTTCGAGTCGGAATATAAATAAAAATAAAATGAATACTAAAGCTTTTTATATGAAACCAAAAACATTGAAGGGTATGGCCAGTAAATTTCTCTTTTACATAGCAAAAGTTGGTATTTCAGACAACTTTAGAGAAGAGTATCAAAATCAGTGTATAAAGAAAAATAACGAAACAATGGAGGAATAACCAACAAAGAATAATGTAAATCAAGTAATATTGTAGAAACGAGAGAGATGGAGGAAGAGAGAGAGGGAGAGAGATAGAGAGGGGAGATTGGGGGATTAAGTTATTTTGTTTCTCATATTAATCCTTTTTCGTAATAGAAACTATAAATAGAGTATATAATATGTATATTTCCTATTGGCCAAGAATACCTAAAACGCAGAGTGGTTTCCCGGTAATTGGCTCGTAAGCGATGAGCGAGCAGTTTGAATTGGCACTGCGTCGGCCAGCGCCCCACGCGGCCAGACAGGGGCATCCCTCGGGGCGCCTGGCACACAGCGCTTCAATGCCGCCCCCCGCATTGTGTGGGCGGGCGGCGCTCGCGGCCGTGTACTTGCGGCGGACAGCTCTAATCCCCTGCGGCCCCGCCCCCTCCCTTCCGCAACCAAGGCCCCGGATACTTCGTCGCTTCGAGTACGTGGCTGTCTCTATCAGCTACACTTACCGCCGTCGTGGCCTCCACCAACCGCCGTCCCGTCGCCACCAGCGTTTGAATCGCCCCGCTCGCCGCTACTAGCGTTCACGCTCCTGTCCTTCTCGTGCTCCGATTCCGGCCTCCTCACCGCTCCGCCCGCTTCAGCAACCACCTAATCACCCCAGCAGCCACCGCGCCATCACTCCGGGACAGGACACTCACCGCCACAACAGCAGCCGTCGCAACTGTTCCCGTCATAGAGCCGCCGCCACAACACACCTCGTCTAAATTGTCCCCTTCCCACAGCATCCACCGCTCCTGGTGACCTATTAGAAGACAGCTGTCCACATGTCCTCGCCTTAAACTTTACCAACTTAACAATCCCCATCCGAACAATCCACCAGAGTACTGCCTGTCAAACAGTCCCTATCCTACCAATCCCCATGAGTAGTGCCTGCTGACCAGTCCCCACCGGAACAAGCACCCTGAGTAGTGCCCCTAAGAACAGTCCCCACCCGAAGAGTCCCATCGGACCAGATCTCGTCCTAACAAATCGGCTAAGTTCGGCTCAGATCCAGGTATGCCTCTGTTTCTGTAGCGTCTCTGACTCTGCGGTCGAAAGTTTCGTATCGCGGCGGTGGATTTTAGACAATATTCCGAATTTGAATTTACCTAATATTCAAATTAACCTGGTGTCCGGAGGAGAATTTCAACGGGTGGCTTCTCTGATCAGTAGTTTTCTTGTTCCTTGCCTTATCCCCTTCCCTTACAAGCACATGCACTACCCTACCGCACATGTCTAGAGGCACATCGCTGCCTATTATTCTCCACGTAAACCTTCCCAGCCCTACGCACACTCTGATCCACTGTCTCCACCCCCTGCGGCAACGCCATCTCCACACTGTCCATTTCCCACCGGCCCTATTTACCGCTGCCTCTGTCCTCATTCACCGCCGCTAATGCCCTGTCTTCTATTGGTCCTGTTACGCTGACGCCGTTTCAGCCACAGCCTGTCCTCCCCCCTCCGCCCTCTGTCGGTGTGTGCATCGCCTCTTGGCACTTCAACGGCGATGTCGCCTAGTCACCGCTTTTGCCAGAGCTCCCAATGGACCGTGGTCTCCTCTGCGGTTGTGTTAGTTGCTGCTGCTTTCGAAAGCCTCGATGAACTGGATTCGCTTTCTACTATGGATTAAACGAGATTGCAGTCCGGAGGATGACATGGTAGACAATTTCATCTATAAACATACGGATAATATTCGTACAATTGATCGGAAATTGAGTTAATCATATATTGTTTGAATAGTGAAATACACAACCAATTTTCATATTTTTCAGAGGGTACTTTTATTTGAATTTTAGTGGGTTTAATCACGTGTTACTACAGTTACATTTGTTTCTTCATTAAATTTTATTACAATGTTTATGATAATATTAAAAAATTGGCTTTTCTTTGATTTTGAAGTTTTTAATTATAAAATATATTTAAAAATTATAATTGTATTTTTCTCGAATCTTTTACTTTTTAAATTAGTATTCTTTTAATATTTTAACCGTTCCTGTTTTTTATTCTTCCACTATTTTGGCATGTCTCTTAAGCATATGTCTGTTAATATCCTTTTGTATCTATTTGCGATCCTGGTTATTCTTCCGCAGTCCGGTTATCCTCATCATTCTCACCGTCCATAAGTTATTTCGTCTCTCTCATACGTCATCAGGTTCGCTTCTGTCGGGGCGTGCCGGCTCTTGTCTGTGCGAACGCCCGCCCGCCCGTGTCTTCCCCGTCGCTTGTTCAGTCCACCTGCTCCCTGGAGCGGAGTGCATTCGCTTGTCTCTCCCCCGCGCCGCCGTGGAGGACGCCCCCGTCCACTCGCAGCGCCGCGCCCCCCGTCGCGTGGCGGCCGCCCAGTGGGCGTGGCAGGGGGAGGGCATAGCACGGTGGGAGGCGAGCGGTGACGGAGGAGGTTGTGGTGGAGGTGGTGGCGATGACGGCTGTGGGGTCGGGACCGGGCTAGTGGAGAGAGCAAGGGCGGCAATGGAGGCGTTGGCAGAGGCAATGGAGTTAAGGTGGTCAGGGCACGGCGGTGAATGGGACGGGGACTGGGAGGGGTCAAGGAATAGGACGGGGAAGGGGTCGGCTAAAGAGACGGGGACGGAGAAGTGGGCGGGGAAGATGACAGTGAAGAGGACGGGAAAGAGGATGGGAAAATTGATGAAGAAGGGGTGGACTAGGGTCAGAGGAGGGGACGGGGAAAGAGATTGCAAGGGCCACGGGGAAAAGGAAACGAAGGGGACGGGGAAGGGACGGGTAGAGGACGGGGAGGGGGCGGGGAAGAGACTGGGAAGGAACGGGGAGGGGACGGGGAGGGCACTCGAGGAAAGGTTGTAGAGGTCAGGGAGGGGGAGAGGGGCAGAGGGAACGGGGAAGAGGATGGGAAAGGGGACGGTGAAGAGGACGGCAAAGAAGAGGGAGAAAGGAACGGGGAGGAAACGCTGGTTTGGGCGAAGCAGCAACGTGGGTGGCTGCGGCGGCAGAGGCAGCGGGTCAGCGCCGGGGTGAGCGGGAGCGAGACGCGAGCAGCGTCGCCCGCGGCGCGGCGACCGCTTGACCCCGCGCTCTCGCAAACGCGCGCCATCCCAACGCCAGCGCCACCGCCACCGCCAGCGCCAGCGCCGGACCGAGCGCCAGCCAATTAGAGGTCTAATGGCGCGCGAGCCATGGGCCATTGCCCCGGGCATCGAACCGTGGGCCCTCGCGCGCCGCCATTGTCCGAGGAGGACGCAGGCGGGGTGGGGCGGCAGGCGGGATCCGCTCGGACGTCCGCCGCCCCCGCCACCCCCCCCCCCCCGGGCGCAGTGGGGCGCGCGCGCCGGAAAGCGCGCTGTCCGGCGCAGGTGCGTCCCCCTGTGGCTCGCCCGCCGCCCCCGCGCACGGATTGCACTCGGACGAGCGCCTGCCGCCGCCCCCACCGCCACCGCTGACTCCTCCCTCGCTCGCCCGCTCGCTGCGCTCTCTGATCGCGTCAGCCACTCGACCGCTTCCCCGCCCTCCTCTACGTCCCCTGCGTCGCCTTCGACTGGCGATCGACTGCTTAGCATCTCCTCCAATCTCCGTTGCTCCTTCTGATGCAAGTAATTTTAATAGTATTTTCGGTTTCTCATTGCATACTTCGTTCATTATTTCATTCATCTACCTCTTTGGCCTCTTTGAAAGGTATATTTTATTAATTCTTACGATTGTGAGTGGTCTCTTTCTTATGTTCATTATTTTTCATGGGATTTATAGTTCTTGATATTTTAAGAAACGTGCCTGACTTATTTTATTTTATTGATAAAGAGTACTTTATTTTAACAATAATATCTCTATTTTTAATGTTAAAAAGTACAGAAATTACTAGAATATAAGTATACTTCGCTGACGGCACATTCTTCGCTCCCCCACTTACTACGCTCTCCAACAGCCACTCGACCGCATCCTCCTAGTCTGCTTTGCTCCCATTCGCTCCTTCGTCCCGCGATCGTCTGCTTGGCATTTCCTCTAATTTCTGTTGTTTCATATCCATGGCATTACAATAACGTCTGTTTGTCATTGCATATTAATTTCATTATTGGTCTCATTTGTCAATTGGACTTCTTAAAGAGACATCTTGCTCATTTCTACCGTTGTGATAGGTTTCTTTTTGTATTCATTACTTTTCAAGACTTTTATATACTCATAGTGGTTTTTTATATTTAGAGAACATAATTCTCAACTATTTTATACATTTATCAAGACTGGTATATCTGCATATTTGTTGTTAAACACATACAGAAGTTACTGGTATTGGTATAGTACGTTGATCTACTCCGACGCGGGCTCCTCCCACGCTCGACCGCTCACCCGCTCACCGTGCTCTCCGATCATGTCAGCCTCACGACCGCTTCCACTTAGTTCCCTTCGTCTCCTTCATGACGATCGTCTGCTTGGCGTTTACTCCAACCTCCGTTACTTGCTACTAATGGAATTTCCGTTGTAGTTTCTAGTTACTAAATTAGAGACGATACGATTCGTACATTATATGGGGTTCCATTATTACATAAGGCAAGCACATAGCACAAAATATCTTATGTAATGGACCAGAAATTTTTTCATTGAAAAGTAATATTAATATATAGTATAAAATGTGTTAACTAACTCTACAACACCAATAGATTGCTTTCTGTACGTTGATTTGCCCACATATGAACGCATATTTACTAGCAAATGACCGTGCAAAAGTCGTCCACAATGTAAGTATCACTTCTACCTTGATATTGTCGTTTCATTTGTCAATTTTCTGGTGAAGTCTCTCGTCATTCACATCTCTCATATCACCCAATAACTAGGAAAGAATTATAAATGGGAATCCTGGATATTCAACTACACTAACTTTCCTATGTAACTTAAACGCCATTTGGTAGGCAGGCATTTGGTAAATACCCAAATTTGTAACTATTAGCAAACTGAAATTAACTAAATCATGAATCATTTTTCAAAATTGATATAATTTTTCCTACCCAGCATACCATCAGCTGAAAATAATGTCTATGCTGCTAGTTCCATATTGTCGATCCTTGTTTTAAAATCGTGATCATGAAGTAGATTCCTTATTTGACTCACGTCAAATAAGGCAACTTATTGATGGTATATCCCACCAATACGTTTTGCATCGATTTTGCATCAGTTTCATAACAAAACAAACGTAACATTCATGGATAGTCCATGACTTATATCGGTCGCCCAGAGGATAATCAATATTTGTTTCTATTTTGTTGTAATCTAAACACATAACTTTGTATATAGTATTTTTATACAGTCCCAGGAATCTAAAAAAGGACCTCCAAATGTTCCTCATCGCAAATTCATTATTTCGCCGACGTTTTGTTCAGATTGGTCATTATTCTCGTCCTCTGCTTTGGTAATTGTTCTTCTGCTGCTCCTTTTCTTCCTCTTTGTTCCTGTTTCCTTTATACTAAGAATTTCCATTAGTCCACTGTAATTCGAGGCTCCTTTGAATTTCAAGCAAGGCTGCGTCTGTGCCGGGTCGTCCTCGATCACCGTCGAACCCGCGACGATGGGTCTGCCGCCCAAGCGACAAACGAGGGCGGTCCTTTCGCCCGCCCACGCCACACAGCGCACCGCCGCTCGTACACAGTGGTCCAAGTCGGAAAGGAGACGGACAAAAGGTTCAATAGACCGGGATAGTCGAGATTGGTATAATGTCGGCCTCTCATCACTATCGTTTCGAAGCTCCTGGGTTTGAATTCCTCATTGGGGTCCGCGCGGTGGCAGGCTTTTTTAGACCATGGCTAGGCTGAATGCAGCCCCTGTCTGGAGGAGAATTCTAGAGGCCGGCTGCTCTGATCGGTAGTTTTCGTTGGTTTCTCAAATCAATACCAGTCAATTGCCGAAGCAGTACTCTAACAAATGGGCCACGGACCCTGCGCGATCTTTCCTTCCTCGTCCTTATCCTATCCTCACCCTTTGTCAGCACACACACTTTCATGCACCACTCTATCTTAAATGTTGGGAGCTCGAGCTTGCCCTGATTGGGACGCTATCCCGCTGGTGGCGGCTTCTGTGGATGGGGAAAACTTCGCACGTCGACGTGTAGATGGGCGTTGGACGTCACCATTCAGCGAGGAAGGGAAGAAAACCACCCCCGTCTGTGGAAAATCGTCTAACACACTTACGGTTCTAATGGTCACAACAGCTGACGCGTCCCGAAACAAGAATTATTCAATCACAGCCTTGAGGATGGATGTTTGCTTGTCTGTTGTGGAATTGGTGGGGCTCTTCATTCAAACCTCTTCCTTTTATTTATGGACAGTCAGATTGACCCACGGGATTCGGGTATTGGCTTCCAAGTTCGTTTTACATCTGATCTGAGGGGTCGCATTCTCTGTAAGGCATGGAATGCTGTTTTTTGTGTTGTGTCTTGGTGAGAATTTCTATCGCACCATTTATCACTCTTGAACCTAACATCCTAATCCTAATTCTTTCCTATTAGTTGAGTTCTATGAGTGTGAATAAGACCTGGTTCATGATGTAAGAATCTACGGGCCACTGTCAACGTCATTTAGGAGAAGGTTCCCTCCCTTTCTGTAATACATGACCGTTTACGTTGAACTCCTGAACTAAGCTAGTCAACGGTATATTCAAGGCGACGGGCTCACAAGACACTTTGGTGCGACTGATGCGCAGACTGGAGGTATCACGATGGCTACACCTAAGGAAGTAAGTCTCAGCAAGTGGGAAAGAACGTCTGTAGGCACTAAAATCTGTAATGCATGACGTAAAACACATTTTCACTTGGTCAATATTTTCAATAAAACGAAATGTGCTTCTACATAGAATGAAAAACAAAATACTGCTCCTACGATTGATTCTGCTTTCCAAAAGTCATCGTCACCCCTCGTCATCTCATCTCACTTCTCCTCTATTGGAATTTAATATTATAATATTAGCGTTGAAATTTATTTCTTATTGCAAGTATGAGTAAAAAAATCTTATTTAAAAGTAAACAATTTCTACAAGGAAACGGTTTCGTATTTGTCGTTTTCTAATGCCTATCTAAACCATATTATTAAAAGACTTGAAAAACGTGATGAAACATTGAAACAACTTTTACAGTGTCGCTTTGTAACTTTATTACGAGTCCAGCTATCGGGCCTCGCACCTACTGGATGTCCTTATTAATACAGTAGTGAATAAATGTTTTTCAGAGACCTCAAGATATTCGCTTATTGAAGGAACTCAAATACAATAACAACACTTACATGACATATTAATGTCAAAAGAACGTATTACTCTTCTGTAAAGTAGTATCCGCCCTCTCCTCCCTTCAGAGCACCATGCGCCGCCGCAGCGAAGGAGCTAAAGGGCCGGCGGAGGAGAGGCTGTGCGACGAAGGGCGAAGGGCAGAGGGCGCAGGTGACAAAGCGACCCTTCGATTTGTCATCCGCTGTCGCTCCGCGTAACGAGGCGCGAGGGCGCGCCCGCCCTCTCGGCCCTGCGCCCTTCGCCCTTTGAGACGCCCGGCTCCGCTCCGCTGCCCTGCTCCCTCGCCCGCTCGCCCGCCGTCTTGGACGCGTGCACTCCCGCTGAGTTAGCTCAGAGCCAGCATTGCTCCTGTCGCCAGCGACTCTGGCCGGAAGATCCTAGTTTTGGGTGCAGATGGTGACGGGTTTTTAATACAAACTATATTGCTAGGTCGATTCCGTCTCTGTGTGGACGAGAGTTCCAGCGGACAGCTGCTCTGATTGACAGTTTTCCATGGTTTATACAATCAGTTCCAGACGAATGCCTGAGCAACAATAATAAACGAGACACAGATCACGCGTAATATTTCCTTCTTACTTTTGTCCAACCTTCATACTACACTTGCATGCACTACACAACCACACATGTGGAGAGATTAGTTGAAATCTTATAACTTGTCCCAGCTGGAGCGGTGCCCTGATAACTGGGGGGGGGGGGGAATTCTCCGCAAGCGGACGTGTAAGTGAGCACCGAATCTCTCCATCCAGAAAGGGAGGAACATCGCAACCTCCATGATAATCTCCACTATACAAACGGCAATACTGTTCATAGCAATTTTCGAGCCCGGTAACATCAATCGATAATCAATGGGCCCAAGCACATCTCCTGAGAATCTGCCAGTGGTCGTGCGGGTTGTGGGTGACATAGAATGTTTCTTTCTTTGTAGCTTCCGTTCAAGTAGTCACATTTACCAATATTATTTTAGTGTTATATGAGTTGATACGAAGATGTCTTTAATGTGTTTCTATATCGAAAAATGTTCATTCAAATTCATTCTAATTCATTTCATTCATTCATTTACCCTTCTTTATAATTACTTCTTTCTTAACATTGATGAAATGCTGATTAGAGAAAAAATCATAATATTTCTCATTCCGTACCTAAAAATAAACTACATTGCCTTCCCGAATACATTGCTTCATTTTTTGAAAAATACCAATCATACGTGAGATTCGAAATGTTAGCAAAAATAAGCAAATGTTGGTCAATTTCTACAACCTGTAGCGAGACACACAAATTCCTATCTAATGACATATTTGACTGGCGAAATCGATAATCAGGAATTTATGTAATATTAACGAGTTGAATTAATGACAATCAACTTTATATAATTTGGTTGCGATCGAAATTTATTTTAGAATCATGACTGTGTGTATATTGTTTGCTGATCTACATTAATATTTGTTATGGCACTCAACCTTTCATCAAACTTCGTCCTTTGTCTTCTCCACTTGTCTCCATCTCTGTCCTTCCTCCCGTGATCCTGTCGCGGTCCGGTTCTCGGCGGCCCCGACACGAGCTTAGTTGCGCGCCGGCAGGTATCAACAGCGGCGGCGGGGTCGCCGCGAGGGGGGCTTTATCCGTCTGCACCTTGGTGGCAACAGCAACAACAACTCCCGCCAGCAACAACAACAACAGCAGCAGTACGAACAGGCTGTGGAAGCCACGGCTCGCCGCCTTGCCTCCCCCGCCGCCCGCACTGCCCCTGCCATCCCAGCTGCCCACGCCACCCACGCCGCCCGCGCCGCCCGCGCCACACCCCGCCCCCGCCGCCCCACCGCCCCGCCGCCCCGCCGCCTCCGCCACCCCCTCCGCCCCCCGCCACCCATGCCACCCCGCTTCCACTGCCAGTACCGCCCACGCCGTCCACGCCGCTCGCCTACGCCCACGCCCGATGTATAGCACCGACGCGGGGCTATATTATGCGTGTGGTTAGCGGGCTTAACCCTCTAAACTGGTCCCGGAGGGGCGCTCGCCTCCACCGCCCGCCTCTCGGACATAAACTTGGTTAACTCACTGCACGCGCCCGGCAGGCAGCAGGCGACGGGTGAGGTGGGAGATGGGGCGAGGAGGAGGCGGGAGGATGCGAAGTGTGAGGAGGGGTAGGTCGGTGGGATGAGGCACGCAATACTCTTCTCGTAGATGGTCTTGTCGGGGGGTATACGAGGGACAGGCGGCGGTACAGGTGAATGACTCAGAATGAGTGACGACAGGCGGGTTTCGGATGAGTTGACAGTGCGGGTTGTCTGCTCGGAATCGGAGGTCGTTGGTTGTCTTCAGACGACTGACGTGGGTACAGGTTAAAGTTAGAGTAGGTGAGAGTAGGTGAAGTGGGAGGAGAGGTGCCTGAGTTGAAGACGACGGACCAGACGATGGAAATCGGTACGGTCGGGGAGAGATACGTGAATGGAATGAGTCAAGAGATACACTTAAAAGTCGGTGGACTCGTCGGAGTAAACATGAGTGAGGACTGGCGTCATGCGTATGATGAATTGAGAGTGAGCGCCCGTGCGGATTATCCTCTGACATTGGGAAGCAGTTGTCTTGAGGTGATCTACGCGGGTGGCAGCTAAGCGCAAGCCAGAGTGAGTAGATTGGAAGGACTATGAGGTGTGAGCAATGAGCGGCACCAACAGACGTGGGTAGCAGAGGTGCATTCTCGTTGGAGACGGACTAGGTGGGTGGTATGAGGCGAGCTTGGTGGATAATATGAGACAAGCAGTAAACCCTTAATATTGCGTGGTCGATTAGGAGAGAATAAATCAAGAATAGAGGGTTGGTAGGTGATCGCAAGTGCCAGAAGTTTGTGGTAGACGGTTGAAAGAGAGTGAGAAACTTTAATCCTGACGGCGCATGCCGATGTCTGAGGGATTGAATACCAAAACATATGACTTCTAGTCAAACATTTAGTTATGGCTTCATCTAAAAATAGTAAATGATAATAACAAGAAGTGGTTTGTCTTAAGTATACCGAAACTTATTAGAAAACATGGCGTACAAAATTAATTAGTTTACTACATGAACGTTGAAGGTAAGTGGTAGGTGACTGTCATTTGAGAAAAATAGGCGTGAAGAGATTGTGTCTGCGTTTGTGTATGTATGTGAGCGCGTGCGTATGAATAGCAAAGTGTTATAGGGAGGGAGGAGAATGGGAGAGGGAAGCGGGTTATACCGGTACGGTAGCTGTTGGTCAGAGTAAAAAGTGTTAAGTTGTGGACCACATTCAATGTGAATGTTGCGTAGCCGATAAGCAGGGTCAAGCAGGGGTGGTCGAGAATGAGCAACAGGGGAGTGTGTAGAGTAGCTGGGATCTAAATGAGAACATCAGAGTGCATAGTAATGATGAGTTGCAGTTGAAGCGCGCGGGGGTGAGTGAAGATGGGTCGAACGATGATATTTCACAAATTATGAATGAGAGAAAGAAAATAGTACTCTAATTAATACAATCGGTTATTGATTGACATCAAATTATTATGCACAATCATTGTCTCAATTATCAATTTCTCTGCCTTTTAAAATGTCATTCTTTTAGTTGGAGATCACGAGTTATGCAGGGGCAAAGCAATACCGTATGAAGGATAATTATTTGTCTGTATTTAGACTTGCTTACATTTTGTATTTATCTTCACTTATTATGTTCCTTGTCCCTTTTACTCATTGAATTGTTTCATGAACAATTTCCACATGACAGTGATGAAATTATATTGCAATAGTAACCGTAAGTAAAGAACGAAAAACATCAAGCTAAACGTTATTTTATGTAACGAGAAAAGCAAATACCATTGTATCACAATGGGGGGGGTGTAGAAGGCACCGCCTGCACATCACACGGCTTACTTTGCGGTCCGAAGCGCCAGATGTGGCATGGATGGGCGGAGACGGCGCATGAAGGGCCAAGTTGTCTGCGAGGGCAGCGGAGTGGAAAGTAGGGGGCTCAGATTGCAGGGGGGGGGTCGTAACAGACAAGGGCCAACGTAAGTGCCGGAGATGAGGGGAATGTTGCGGATTGCAAAAGGCTACATGGAAGGACCGGACGTAATTAAGGCAAGAGAAGGAAAATGCACGGGAAGACGTATTAGATGTGGGGGAAAGAACATCACTGGACAAGCTTATGTAACAACAACAGTCCCGTACACAAAGAGGGTTATTCAAGAAAGTTCAATTGTTGACAAAAAACCCTAACTTAAGAATAAAAGGAACATAAACAAAATGCAGTTTCATTTAATATTTAAATTTGTTCAAGTAAAGTCGAGCTCCTCTTGTATGGTGAAGGTTTGAGTTACGTCACCGTTCTTGCCAGAGTACTTTGTCTCAAAATAAAACCTTTCGACGACTCATGCAGGTCCTTGAGTCTTATTAATCAGAGACATATTGCTTACTCTCTAAGTGGCGACCTTGTATTCATCTTTGTGCAAAAGAAATGAAGTTTTGATAAGGTTCGATTATTGATAATTGAAAATTCTTACTGTGGAAACGTTTGAATGAAAGACATGATAGATACAGCAGAGTCGTTTTCGCAGATTGCACAAACAATGTCTCTACAGACAAACCCCGAGAATCTCGGATCCCGTGAAAACTTAGATCGGGATAAAACATATAACAAAAGAAGAATAAATAAAAAAAGAATTACTTCACACATCATAAGATGAATAATTACTATTTGTAATAATGAAATAAGTAAACAATATTTTCGTATTTAATTAACCAAAATTTACATTAAAATAAATGAAACTCCAAAAAGATGAAATCAGCGTCTAGAATAGTAAAAAGAATAGATTCAATAAATGGTAGATCTACAAAGAAAAGGTGAGGCACTACATCACGGTTGTTAAACCAAAATAATCTTGCACTTGAGAATGTCTCATATGGGACAACACAAGAGAAATAAAAGAACTGTAGATGAAGGAAAAACAAAAATGTTAAGAGATTGTTAGTTCCGAAAAAAGACTGGGAGGAGAAGATAGAATTCCTTGAAAACAATAAAAATAAAGATCTACTTATAAAACTTGATAACAAATTTAATGCACGGCACATGATATACAAAGACGCCAAACAATTATATTTGGAGACTACTACAACGACAAACTACACAAAGACAAGGACTTCGATGCATCAATGAGTTGAAGTGGTAGAACTTCGCAGTCGGCGTCAGCACCCTCGCAGATCGAATAGCGAAGCCCGAAACGGAGCAAATGCGCAGCGCCGACGCTGGGCGACAGTCCGCACAGCAGCAGCAGCAGCAGCAACAGAACGCTGGATGAAAGGGTCGCCCGCCAGCCAGAGTGTCTCCGCTGCATCTAGCTCCCCTTTCCTGGTCGAGCACACTTGCCGACTCCCCACCTTCACCATACCGGCCAACTCTCAGCTCTCACAGACACCGCCCCGCCGCCCCGCCGCCCCGCCGCCCCGCCGCCCCGCCGCCCCGCCGCCCCCCCGCCCCGCTGCCCCGCCGCCCCGCCGCCCTCACCTCCCTCGCCGCCCGGCCGCCCTCGCCGCCTCCCGCCACTCACGCCAATCTCATCGACTCCACTCCCCCTGCCTCCCACGCCTCCTTTGCCTACGCCCACGCAGTTCACTAGCCTACTGTTCTCGCGCCACCAACATTGCCCCGATCCCCTCACCACCCCTACTGCATTTCTACTCGCTACCCCCCCGACCTCACCGTCCCCGCCCAACCTGACCAACCACGCCATCCCCGCTGCCCCTACCTGCTTCGCATCCGTCGCCATCCCCACTCTCCCCGCCCCCACCGTCCTCGTTGCCCCCGCCACGGCCCTCCGCCACTGGGCGCGCGCGGACCTCGCGCGGCCGAGTTGCCATAACATAAATCCCAGCATTAAGCCCATATAAGCCGAGTTTCGGAATTAATGGACAGTATGACGGAGACGCGCGGGGCACGCGAGCCTGTGCCCTTCCCCCTCTCATCCCTCCCCTCCCCTCCCTCCCACCCCCGATCTGAGGGACGACGCGCGCGCCGCCGGCTTAAGCCTCATAACAGGAAGGAAGTAATGATATTCAGCGCAATCTATACCGCGCGGGCGAGCCCTAATGAACAGAAGCCGGAGCGCTCCCTTACTCAGTGCCGCCCCGGGCGCCCGCGCGGCGCTGCACCGGCTACCTGCGCGCGTTAATATTCCGCGGCCAGCAGAGGGGGCCGGACAGGGCCGGACTCGAGGTACGTGGCGGCGGCGCGGCGTCGAAAGAGACGGCGGTCGGGTGGAGGACTGCAGGCGGGAAACGGCGAATGAAGAGGCCAGCAGAACCAAACGGGTCAGGGAACGACAGGACGGGGGAGAATAAACAAATTGGAATGAAGAATGGCTGGGAGTGGAGACGCGTGGTAGGGATGGGCGAACAGGTGGAATGTAAAGGAGAGAAAGTGAAAAAGTTCTGGAAGAAGAAATGGGTTTTGTGGGGAAGAAGGAGGAACAGAGTTGCGCAGGTTGTAGCAAGTTAAAGTTGCATAACGTGCGGGAGTTGGTAAAGATACTGCGAGAGTTGAAGTGGGTGAAGGAGGGGCTAGGTGGGAAAAAGTGAGTCGTGGAGAAGTTAACGGGGAGGTTCGAGGTGAAGAGAAGAGGGGCGGAGCGTGGAGAGGTGAGGCGTGAAGAGGCACAGTGAGAAAAGGGCATGGTGGAGAGAGGCGGGGAAAAGAGGTTGGGGTAGAGACGGACGAGGTCGGAGAGGGGTGAGGCGTACAGAGACGAGACGATGAGAAACAGTTGGGGATAGTCGAGGTGTGGAGGTCTGGATTGGGAGGTGTTAGGGGATCGGGAAGGGGCGGAGTACCGAGAGGTGAGACATGAAATGGCTTAGGTATGAAAGCCACGGTGGGGAGGGGAGGGGCACAGAGAGAGAGAGAGAGTTTGAGAGGGTCGCGGTGAAGCGGGGCGAGGTGGAGCGGGGCGAGATGGAGCGGAGCGATGTGAAGCTATGCGATGTGGAGCGGGGCGAGGTGGAGGGGGGCGTGGCGTAAAAGGACGAGGTTTGCCCTGGCGGTGGTGGCGGACATGGTTGTGTGAAGGGCAGTGAGGATCAGAAGGTGGTTGGCAGAGTTTCGTGTGTTGTAGCGAGGCGTGGTGGTGCGGAGAGTGGTTGACAGAGGCAAGGATCGACGGGGTCATTCGAAACGAGGAGAGGGGCCTGGTGCGGCGAGGAGGTCCGTGGAGGGGTGGAGAGAGCTTACAGGCCAGGTAGGAAGTAACGGGCAGGGCGAGCAGGGGAGGGTAGGACACGGAGAAGATGGTGGGATGGGACAGTGCGGGGAAGTTAGGGACGGATAGGTGTGCGGGGAAGGGATGGACGCTTGGGGAGAGACGGGGAGATTGGGGAGGGCTGGGACAGATGATCAGGGGCCGTGAGGGGAGGGGAGGGGTGATTCGGCGCAAGGCGAAGCGAGGTGGGGCGGGCCGACGCCAGGCGGGAGGGGGCGAGAATGAGCTGATGGGAATGAAGGGGGTTGGGAGACGGGCGCAGCGGTCTCTCGCACACCCGGCGGTCGCCTACGTGTTGATTTTATTAATCAGCTCTCCCTTTCGCAGCCGAAATCGCGTCGCCGCGCCGTCAAGGGTACCCGCACCGGTTCGTTAGACACCTTAACGAAGCTGTATAGAACAGAGGAGAAAATGGCGGCTGAGGGAGAACCGTGCAGGTGGTACATCTTATTTTCATTCTCTCACAGTGGCGTGTTTATTAAATGTGTGCTAAAAAATCCCGTCATTTGTTTTACACCAAAGACAGGGATATTGTGTTTCTGAACTATTAGTATACACTATATAAAGTTTGTAAGTTTCATGATAATAATTGTTTGTAACATTCAATTTCACACATTTTGGCATATTAACACGTTGACATTTCAACGAATTCGCGTCAGTATTTAATTCTACACGTTTTCCTTATTCTTACGTATACAGAAAGTACTTGCAAATTTGCCAAATAATTGATGTCTAGATATTTACAAAAAGACACGTTTTGGTATTCTTGATGCGTTAAAGGTGTTTTATTTTGCTGGAACAACTATTGATCCTTCCGTACGCCTACTTGTCTGTGTAGTAGTATACCAGCGGCTACACCATTTACAGTATTTTCTTCAAAATGAATGTTCCACGATCGATGTGGCATGTGAGAAAATTTTAACACGTAAAACAGTTCTAATGTAACACAGAGTAACAAATGATACCTCATGTATTTAGAGCAACATTACTTTGATCTCTTCTATTTAAATTAAACATACATGAAGAATTTAAAATAATATGGTTTGACCTGTACTACTCAAGTAATTTATGGAAAATGTTTGCACTTTCGACTTTAAACTGTCTTTTATAAAAATCACAAAAATTTCAAATATAAAGAAAAAAGATTTTCTTCCACATATTGACTCATTGTATTAAATTCAAATATGAAATCAAATCTATTTTTCCCTAGTTTGGTTTTATATTTGTATTTCCTCTTCAGCAACCACTTCTTTAAGAGCGTGTTGCAGAAGACTCCGACAGTAAAGGTGGTGGACCGTTAGCCGTAAAGAACTATCTGGCGACAGGAAACGGTTGTAGATCACTCAAGTAAACGTTCGACACATTTTTAATTAACTGGTCCAAAACATAAGTTTTAATTATGATTTTGCATATGCCAATCAACTTGCTACGAAATGAACTTCAACAAATCCAATTAATTCAGCCATTGTCTGGAGGAGAGGGTTAGCGGCCGGTCACCCTAATCAGTAATTTTCCACGGTTTCTCCCATTATTATCAGACACATGTCAGAGTAGTAACCAGTGGAAGTGGCTCAGAGCACTTGTTAAAAGATGTCACAGGACTCTTTATCGGGAGGTCCTAAGTTTCGAGTCGCGTCGGTGGCTGGATTTTCAACACTCGCTTGTCCGCTAAGTGGAATTCAGCTGCTGTCTGAAGGCGAAGTCTACCAGCCAACTGTTTTGATCTGTAGTTTTCTGCTGTTTCTCCGATCAACTCTTCGCGAATGTCGGAGCAGTACTCTAAGAAACTCTAAAAAACTCTTCCTTGTCCTATCCCCACCCCTTACACACACACACACACACACACACACACACTTGCGTACAGTACACTACTCACATGTTGGGATATCAGTCGGAAGCTTAGAGCTTGACCTGGATGGGTGTTGCCCCACTGGTGGGAGATACGTGGGTGGGAGAAATAACCACAAGCCGACGTAGGTCGGCGCCTTACTTCACCAGCCAGTGACGGAATATCATCTCCACCTCCCGAGGAAAACGTGCACTACACTTACTAATGACCTTAGCAGTTGACGCATACGGAATTACTAATCAATCAATCAATCAATCGAAGTAGTACTTTGACATAGTAGTAGTAGGACAAAAGTACGCTCGATCCTTTCTTCCCCATTCTTGTATCTTCCTCCCTCCCCACCCCACATACACACCTTATACGTACCACACTCCCTCACATATCGGGAGACCAATTGGGAGTTAGAACTCGCCTCGGCTGCAGTCGCGCCTCGTTGGAAGAAACATTCACAAGGGGATAATCATGTTAGTCGACGTAGAGGATACTACCGGATCCAATAGGGGGACAACCTTCCTGAGATAAGATACGCACTGTACTTACTGGACTAACGATTAAAGCAGCATAACGCGCCTGCAACACTTTAATACTCCCTCAATCACTCACTGAAACCATGAATACTAACCAAAGAGGGCAGCCTTACTGCGTCAGTTCTAGCACCCTGTAGTTGCGTCCACCGTTTCATTGGAGGGTCCCTGGCGGGGACTGCCGCGCTCTACCTTGCTCGCCTGCGCCCTGTGACTGCGCGCTGCCACGACAAAAGGCGATTCAGCGCTGACTAGCGCTCGTTTTCCACTGTTGTGTGGATTCGCCGCGCAGAACGCTGCTATTCATCATGCTACCTACGCATTGTACTTTGCCAGGGCGCTCGTTTGCGGTGATGTCGATTGTGAATAGGATGAGAAAAAATTGTCCTCTTTGCTGTCGCCACCACAAGGTTTCGCTTATTTGCAATTGAATGTTGTGTGACTTGTGGTATATGACTTCGGTACTCGCGACAAACAGCGTCTGGGCTAACGTTCTAACAAGGAGAAATTTTCTGTACAAATTATGAATAAGCACGAAAACTAATGGGAATGTTTTCCTTAACTTTTTTCGATGTGCTTGTTACATATATGCTATACAAAGAAGTCTTGTGTCACGTCGAATGTTGTTGTTGTTGACAAATACGATTTAAATATTATTGAATTTCAAAAGCTACGTCCGTTCTGTTAAGACCCTGTTTAGTATATGAGTTAAGGGTGAATCAGATTCAGTATTTCAATATTCGCACTTCCTTTATCTTCTGTTGATTGCAAATATAGTTTACTTACAGTTGGGAGATTAATGTCTCATGATACTTCAATGAAGTTTGATGTTCAGATACTCATTTGTATGAATTGACTGGTTCCTTTACATTCTTCAGCCTTTACCTGTTCCCAAGCAGTTCCTTTTCAGTTACTTTACCCTAAATACACACTTCCACTTTGTGTGTCAAGAAAAATGGTTAAAAAATCAAAGAATAATAAACTGTATAGAAAATGACCCAATATTTTTTTTTTATATTTAATGTTAAACTTGTCGAAGGGAAAATATCAAAGTCAACAAAATGAAATCATTTAATTCGAGTATAATATTTCACTTTTCTAAATTGTGACTTCAGAAGGAAGTGGAAATGTGATTGTCCAAAACGCACTTCGCCTTCACGGCTCCTCGGATCAAAAGGCGCCTACACTACTTCCGCCGCTCCCACCTTCCCCACCATCACCACGACTCTCAAGGCTTGATGGATTGAAAGGTGTCTGGCCTACTAACCCAACAAACATCAATCGGGCCCTCTTCTCGCGTCAACGGTAAAAACTAATTTGCCAATATGGAATCCGCTCTTTCATTGATCTTTCCCAAGAGCTTGGTAACTCCAGAAACAAACTCACCTCTGAATAAAATAACGAACGTAACAGATCCGTCGGCGCTACCCATAGCAGAGATAGTAGGCAGGGTGGCGTAGGGAGGACCGAAGCGGGCGAAACGTGTGTGTGTGTGTGTATTACAAAAGACGAAAAAGAGAAGATCGCCAGAAGGTTCGCGACCCGTTTTTAGGCTACTGTTCCCATATTCGATTCGTCGAAGAATTTCAAGAAACAAAGAAACCGCGGAAAACCACCGATCAGAACTGCCAGCTACTAGAATCCTTCTCTAGAATTTTGCTAGCCAAGTAACTACTCGCAAAAATCCACCACCATCAGCACTCCAACCTTCGAGCGTCCCAGCCAACAAGTCAACGGTGTTGCCGCTTAACAATCGCTGCCAGGGGGTGGACAAAGAAGCAGCGGTGGCGGCGACAGTGGGAAAGACCACCAGTGTGGTAGCGGACGAGGCCGAGAGCCGAATCGTGGACGTAGGTAGCTGCGCGGGCGGCCCGTTTCTCCCTGAAAGATCGCATATAAAACACTACTTTCCTCTTTTTAACGCCGGCGCGCCGTCGATACGCGTTCGCTGTCGCCGGAAGCGGCAGCCCTTCGCCCGCCGCCCGCCAGGGTGCTCTGTATGCGCCGCGCGCCGCCGCCGCCGCTGCCGAGGGCGGGAGGGCGGAAGAGGGTCGGGGATGGGGAGGGGCAGAGGAAATTTTTATTGAAAGTTGGCGCGACGTCTCCGGGAGATCGATGGGTAAATCATTGGCTGGGTGGCGTAAAGGCTACGGGCCTCCAGGATGAGGGTGCAGGACGCGAGAAGGAAGGCGGGTGCGGTCATGTAGAACGCGCGAGGAGAAGAAGGGAATAAGTTGTGAGGGATTGCGGTCGCGTGGATATCTTGAGAAACTTTGGTGCTTTGTTAACAGGGGATTGTTTAAGTTATTTCGTGAGAGTTGAAAGTGTAATAAAATTCTTGGTGTTTTGAAATTTGAGATGCAGAAGTGTCATCATTACATTGAAAATTAAGCGGAAATTACTGACATGATGATCATATTAATGATCATATGAGTTAGTGATCATATTAATGATCACATGATGATCATATGATCATATAATTAATGATCATATCAGTTGACGCGCCTGGTAACATGAAATAATCAATCAACAACTGAATGTCGTTTCTCGTTAAGACAGTCCTTGTTGCATATCGGCCCACTGTGTGGCGTTGAGTCAAGCTGAGATTCACTCTGCATGATGTCACCTGCGCTATAGATATAGCAAAACATGCACTACACTAAAGGGACTAATGACCATAGCGGTTGACGCGTCCAGGAAAACGAAATCACTCAATCAAACAAGCAATCAAAAATTGATGTCTCGTTTCTTGATTGTCGTATATCGCCCCATTGTTGGCGCTGAGCCTGCTTGAGGTTCATTCCGCGAGATGACCTCTGAGCCAGAGATAACATGACAAAGCATGTACTTCACTAACGGGACTAATAGCAGATGCTTTTCTGCCTGGTAACACGAAATAATCCATCAACAATTGAAGTTTCGTTTCGTGTTGAGACAACTCTTGTTACACATCGGCCCACTGTGTGGGGCTGAGTCAGCCTCCGGTTCATTCCGCGAGACGGCTCCTGCGCCAGAGATAACACGAGCCGAATCTGCAGAGTGGCGGCGGCAGCGGCGCCTGTATTTAAATTTGCTCGCGCGGATTCTGCAGAGGGTCCCTTCCCCCGGCGGCGACGCACGCCTCGTCACCTTCGCCCACCCTTGATAGGGTGCGCCCCGCTCGCCTCGGCAAAACCGCCTCCCCTCCGCCCTGCGTTCATTAAACTGTCCGTTTGCTGCCTGTCACCGTTTCGTCGGGGGCCACTCCTCTCGCTGTCTCGCAGCCTCGTTGGCTGTCGCTCTTAACTGCACTGGGGATTGCTCCGTCGCTTCTCGCTTTGCCGTGATGATTCTCTGCCCACCTTTTAAACGTCGCTTTTTCCAAATTTCGGTTAGCTTACGTTTCCTGCCTAGTTCCTCTGTCTTCACAAATTCAGTGACGCGTCATTTTAAGAATTTCTGAGTTAATTGTGCTAACACCAAGCATACTCGTTGTGCCAATCGCGAGAGTAGTGGCGTTGTTGAAGCTATCTGGTAGAGTATATCAGAATTTTTTTTACCGAATTATGTTGCTAAATTATAACGCTTTAGTCTTGCAAAATGTTAAATCTGTCTGCAAAGGCGTTATCTAGCCACCTCTCTTGTTGTGACAGTTTTGTTGTCTGTCACTCCCAACTGCACTAGGAATTGATCCTCTCCGTCACTTCTCGATACGCCCCATTGATTCTGTGTCCATCTTTCACACACGCGTCCCGTCTTCATTTTTATCTATTTCATATTTTGTGTCTAATTCCTCTGTCTTCATAAACTCGAATGTGTTCATCAACCTCGTCATTTTTACTCTTTAGCTCTTGAATTTAGCTAATGTTGCGTGCTCACTGACTCTGGCAATTGTAAATACTTGTCGGTCTTCCGGTATACCTTCTTCCCACAGGTCACTCTCGAGACCCTGACAATTCTATCATCATTCATTCTATCAAAGTGTTAATTTCATTCTTTCCTACGTGATATTATCTATTCGGAAATAGGACTAATTACACTTGTTGTTCTATTGTTTTCATTTCTGTCTCTATCCAAGTACGTTTTATTTAAAATGTTCCTCAACACACGCATTTCCGCCACTTCTAGCTGACTTTGCATGCTTTTTGTTTCACCTCGTGTCTCTGCTGCATGTGTTAAAATTGGTCTAACTACTGATTTATATATTCTTACTACAGAGTCTTGTCTCAAATATTTGTTGTGCCACACTGAATAATTTAAGTAACCGGAAATTCTGATTCCTTTCATGGCTTGCTGTTTTAACTTCTTATTCATCTGTCCTGAGCTTGTGATCACCATCCGTAAGTATTTGCATTGTTGTTATGTTACTAAATAATACTGCTGGAGCATACCAAAGCACCAATTAGTCACTGTATCATTGGATCGTCATGCTTGCAGACCCGTCTCCATGGCTAACATTTGGAACCGCGCAGGCAATTGTCCCTCTCTCTTACGCCAAGCTTCATCCTGAGTGTCCATCCCTTACCGTTCCCTCTTCACTTTTATCAGTCATTCTGTCTCATTCGTCTCACATCCTGTCGTATATATTTACCCCGTCTGTACAGATTACAGTGTGCCCCTGCAGCTTCCGCTTTGTTTCCCGTTGCACTTTCTTCACTGCCTAACCACCTTTCTTAAACCGCGGCATTTCTTAAACCAACTTTTGTAGCATACAGCCTTACTGAATTGCCAAGGGAGGTGATATACGAACATGACAGTGTCCAAATTTCAAAAACCTGAGATCATGTGAATTAATACTCCTAGTGCCAATATCTGGAAGATACGCTATGTGATCAAAAGTATCCGGACACGTGGCTGAAAAACAATTAGCAGTTCGTGGATCCCTCTATCAGTAATGCTGGAATTCAATATGCTGTTGGCCCATCCTTAATATTTCTGGCAGCTTCCATTCTCGCAGGCATCCTTTCAATCATGTGCTCGAAGGTTTCTTAGGGAATGGCAGCCTATTCTTCAAGGAGTGCTGCACTGAGGAGAGGTATTGATATAGGTCGGTGAGGGCTGGCACTAATTCGGCGTTCCAAAACATTCCAAAGGGTTACGATAGGATTCAAATCAGGACTCTGCAGGACAGTCCGTTACAGGGATGCTATTGTCGTGTAACCATTCTACCACAGGCCGTGCAGTATGAACAGATGCTCCATCGTGTTGAAAGATGCAATTGCCATTCCTGAATTGCTCTTCAACAGTGGGAAGCAATAAGGTGTTTGAAACATCAATTAGGCTTGTGCCATGATAGCACCACACAAAACAACAAAGGGTGAAAGACCCCATCATGACAAACACGACCACACTATAACACCATTTTGGACGTGTCCGGATACTTTTGATCACATAGTGTACGTGTACAGATATGATGGAATTAGTGTTATAGAGCTGTACTAGATTGGTTCATTTGATAGAAGTAACTAACGGTAACAAATTTTTATCGTTTCTTTTCTCGACCTTCTTCCCTTCAATATCCCTTTTCACACACGTGATCGCATATAACGAATTGCAACGTTGTGAATGAATTAAGAAACTGCGTACGAGTCAATATTATGGTGAAGAAATCCGTTCGTTGGTGCAAATGCTCCAACACTAGAAAAATTATGAGAAAAGATTTTTTCTGTTCTTACTCGTTATGAATACAAGATACAACGCCGTAATGTGGCAAATAGCAAAAATAGTTGCTATTTTTATACAGCGCACTACCGAGAGACATATTTTAGTGATCTGCAAGATAGACATCTGGACTCCACCATTGCCTTACATTACTTCGCTCTTCTAACGTATCCTCAGAAATCCGCACCCTCTCTGCGAAGACATTTTATCTCAGTTCACTTCAATTCTCACGGATATCTTCCATCGCTATTTATTTGCTTCTGGGGTACGTAGTAGGTACCTGAGATCTTTGTCTTCCCCGATTCTCACTTCTTAATGGGTAACAGCGAGTCTCTTTCAACGTCTTTTTTGCCGAGCCAGAAATTCTCTAGTCTTGCTTCTTCACGATTTCTCGCACCCCTCCTGTAATCCACCGCTTCTGCTCTCTCCATCGCATCTCAGATGCCTCATTTCAGAGATCCCCCTGTTCGCAGACTCAACTTATGCTCCGCCTAGCTCTCCCCTCACGCATTTGGAGTCAATTTCGTTAACAGCACCGCTTCGCAGTGGGGACAGCATTGCCGCTACCTCGGTAGCGATTGCGGTTGGGAGATCATAGGGTGTGAATCCCGATGGTGGCGAAAAGTCAGTCCCTGTCTGGAGGAGAATTCTAACTGACGGTGCTCTGATTGGTAGTTTTCTGTGTTTTTTTGTGGTCAACACCAGGACAATGCCAGAGCAGTTCTCTAACAAACAGCTCACGGACCGAGCGCGATCTTTCCGTCCTCTTCCTTGTCCAATCCTCTCCCCTTACTTACACACTTACATGCTGTACACATGTCGGGAGACCGATCGGGAGCTTATATATTGTCCCACTGGGGAAGTATCTGGAAGGGAAAATTCCTCGCAAGTTGTCATAAAAGTCGGCACCGGATCTCACCAGTCTGCGGGTAAGGAATCACTGCCACTTTCCCGGTCAAAACATTCACTACACTAATGGAACTAATGACCATAGCAGTTAACGTTCCAGGAAACCAATCAATTTTAAATTTAAGAACTAATTTATTATAAAGGCTATATAAGGTTTATACGCGTTTTTAACTCAATCATTGTCTTTTTTATACAACGTTCCTCATGATCTCCATCAGTTCATCTCGATGACTTGAAAATATCAATTTGAAAATATTACTGCCAACTAAAATAATCCTAAACAGGAACATTATAGCAACCCGGTAATATGTGAAATTAAAAAAGTATGATTACAGCATGTCAATAATAAAACGTGGACGCTGAAGCAGTGTGAGAATGGTATAGTTAAAGGATAAATCTGCATGCTACATTATACATATATATTTAAGAAGGCTATGGTGAATATTATATCCGCTTTGCCAATGTGTTTTTCAAGTATATAATTTTGAATTAAAGATATTTTATAAAGAAGTTATTCTATTGACAAATATCTGACACTATATGTCATTCTTTTGAACTTTAACTGTGAACAGAATTAAAATCCAATAAATTTATTACAGTTTCTTCGCTTCTTCGCTAGTTTTTACACCATATGTTATCTTGAATACAAACTGCAATGACCACATCCTTGAAATCACACATTTGCGCAGAACTGCTTCATAATATTTTGCTACTGCTCATTAATGTTTGTTAATTTGCACTGTAATGATTAAAAGTAGTAATTGATTCTAATTAAGTGATTATAATGGAAACGGAAGTGTTAGAGTATTAAGTGTTGAGATGTTCATCAATCATTTGTATTTGACGAACACACGAGTATTTGTATTATATCTGGTATATTGCAATTTGTCAATGTTTCTCACAGTCAGATAATACTCTGATTATGTCTGACTAATACAAAGTTCTAAATTTATAAAATTGCGTGTATTATTGTGGATCGTTCTTTCCCCTTTGAAAACTTATTACATATTTCTTAGGTCTACAATGTGAAACAGGGACAAGAACTAAAATGTCGAGTCTTTAGGACCAATAAACGATACATTCCCATTTTTTCAAAATGAATGCCCGCCCCTACACAGTCACGCATGCGCGTTTTTTGCGGCTTCGGGTCATTTTGACCACTATGTTGTAGAACAAAGGTTAAGAATTAACATATCAATCTAAAATCTTTCAAGTTTAGAATTTTACCATTTGACATACCTCGGTATGATTATCTGATAGATTACCTAACTACTAAAACTAGTCGATCTAGAAAAAGAAAGAAAATCCACAGCGTAATTTGCTAGCCGCAAGTAATGAACTGCCTCTATTCCATCCACTAACCGCGACGCCAACTCGCTGTGCGCCGCACTCGTTTTGCTTCTCACCCCAGCGCTGCCCCTCCCCCTCGCGACACCTCCGCCTCCGCTCGTCTCCGACTCGGCCGCCGCCACCGCCGTTGCCGCACCCCCGGCTCATTATAACGCCGCGCCCTCGTTACGCGGCGGCGCCACCGGCGGTGGCGGTGGGGGGCGGGGGGTGGCGGGGGCGGTGGGCGCTGATTGCCGACGTGTGAGCGCGAGCGCAGACGCCGCCGCCGCCGCCCCGGCGCGCGCAGTCAGCACCTGCCCCGCCATCACTCACCATCGCTCTAATGATCGCGGAGGATTCCTGTATCAGCCCCGCCTCGCTCCACCCGGCCCCTTCCTTTACTCGCTCCGCGTCACACCGCCTTACCGCTCTCTGTTACTCTCCCTCGCCTCCCCCCTACATTGGTCGGGCCTCGGTCCCGCCTCGCCCCCGCCTTACCCCCGCCTCGCCCCCGCCTCGCCCCCGCCTCGCCCCCGCCTCGCCCCCGCCTCGCCCCCGCCTCTCCCCCGTCTCTCCCCCGCGTCGCCCCTGCCTCGCCCTTGTCTCGCCCCCGCCTCGCCCCCGCCTCGCCCCCGCCTCGCCCCCGCCTCGCCCCCGCCTCGCCCCCGCCTCTCACCCGCCTCTCACCCGCCTCTCCCCCGCCTCTCCCCCGCCTCTCACCCGCCTCTCACCCGCCTCTCACCCGCCTCTCACCCGCCTCTCACCCGCCTCTCACCCGCCTCTCACCCGCCTCTCACCCGCCTCTCGCCCGCCTCTCCCCCGCCTCTCCCCCGCCTCTCCCCCGTCTCACCCCCGCCTCTCGCCGCCTCTCCCCTGCTTCTCCCTCGCCTCTCCCCCGCCTCACCCCCGCAACGCCCACACCTTGTCTCGCCTCGCCCCCACCTCGCATCCGCTTCGCCCCCGCCTCGCCGCCGCCTCGTCGTCGCTTTCCCGACTTCGCCACCACTTCCCCCAGCCTAGTCTTCACCTATCTCTCTTTACATCCCCCCCAGAACCCTCTCTTCTGCCTCAACGCAACCTTGCATCATTTTTCGTCTTCGTCCACTTTGCCACCAGCTTCATTGCCCCTTTCCATCCATTTACTTTCCTCACTCGAACCATCCAACCACGCCTCCTCTCATCATTCCAGCTCCTCTCTCATTCCCGTTCCAAAACCCGTTTCTCGTCTCTCTCCACTGTGTTTGTACACAAAGCCGCGACCCCTCCCCACTGTGTTTGTAGCTCTCGTTCCCCATTTACCCTACCTCCGTTTCACCGTTGCGCAATTATCCCTTCCCCCCGTTCAACCGTCTTCCGTTCTCGATTCTCCTCGTATCGCATTCCTATTTCTCGACCCTCTCTACCTCCATCCCGCTCTAACCCACGTGACTATCCCACCCCAGGAAATCTCCTGTTCCCACTTTCTCCCCACCTCGGCCCGTGCTCGCCCCGTTCCCGTCTCGCCTCCGCCTCCGCCCCCGCCCCCGCATCAGCCTTGCTCCGCTCTCGCTCCTCCCCGCCGCGTGCCGCGCGCCCCGTGTTGGGTTTCCTTCAAAGGAGCCCCAGCACCCCCCACCTGCGACCTCGCGAGAGCAGCGAGGGGAAAATGTCGTTAAAAAAGTAATGGTGCAAAACCTCCCCCCGCCCACGCTTTCTCGGGCGCCCTCCCGCGCCGTCCCGCGTCGCTGCTTCCTCCACCTGACTCCACTCGCCGCCTTCTCCGCCGCCTCTACCGCCACCGCTGTCTCCAGCACCGCCGCCGCCACCGCCTCCAGCGCCTTCGCCATCGCCTCCACCGCTGCCTCCGCCTCCGCCCCGTCGTCACTGCAGCTGCCTCCATCGCCGCCGCCTCCACTTCCTCTTCCTCCTCCTCCTCCTCCTCCTCCACCTCCTCCCTTACCTCCCCCTCTTCCACCCATTTCTCCTCCTTCTCCACTTCACCTTCCTCCTCTTCCTCCTCTTCCTCTTCCTCCTCTTCCCCCTCCTCCTTCTCCTTCCCCGTCCCCGCCGCGGAGGCCTCTAATGCCGTTTCCGCTACTTTCGCTCTTTCGCCTTCACGTCCGTCTTCTGAACCGTCTCCTTTTCATTGCTACAGGTTTGGCACTGGTCGAGGGTACCCTCGAATGCAACGTCGGGGCAATGTGCTTTTGTGCTGTGTTAGTAACCTCTTTGAAAGTTTATGTTTTTGTGTGGTACTGCCTTCTATTTCATTAGGTAGTCGAATTTCTCTTATTCGATACAAAATCGAAATGGTATGCTTATGACATACTCTGAACTGTGACTAACGCCACAGGAACAAACGCGCAAAATCTGTACCTACACTTTTCTTGCACGCATAGCACTGACACATCGGTTTAAGAGCATTAAAGCGCTGTGCCCATAGTCTATATCTGCGAACAATTACGTATGTGAGCAATACTCTACTCGACGATTCAGACTATTAACTTATTTATTTAGAAAATGCGTAACACTTCCATTACAAAACATACATCTTACGACTTTGATTTTTTTAGTGAGCTTATATTCCACCAACTCCAACCAACAGCTCCGTATTTTTGAGATCTTCTTCGCCATTTTTGCGGGCGCGCATGTGCCCTGCGCCCCATTATGACCTCCCCAAAATCACTCCAAATCCCGAATAATTAGAATAATGGGAATTATTGCCACTTCTGCAGACATTTACCAGAAATTGTGATTTTACTGATTAATGATTTCACAAATTAGTGGACTGGGACTGTCAATTATACATATAATTCGAAGGCAAAAAGTTTCGTTCCGTAATATTTTTCATCGATACCACTGATTACACTTGTTTCCGTTAGATAGATTGCCCGATACGGTATTTGGCCGGCCAGCGGTGACACAGCCTCTCGGCCATGGGGTAAGGGGTTCGTGTGGTTAGCAGTAGACATCCCTTCACCGTACATTCTGGTCTTCATAGCCTTAGGGTGGGCTTTCTCATCGTCACACAGCAATGGATGCTGTGGTATTTTAAAGGAAAGCACACTGCTATAATTTGCCACCGCAGGGAATCGAAGCCGGGGTTGCGTCATGCAAAGCGAGCAAGCTAACCAACTAGGAGAATTATACATCTATATAATAAAAATTTACGAAATATTTGAAATACCGGTGAATGTTTTTGAGAGTAATACCAAGAAATTCAATAATTAATTTTGCGGTTTTTGAATAGCAGATTCCAAACTTCGCTTTTAATATGCGACCACGTCTTGATTAATTTATTTATTACTTCGGATTTCCAGAAAATTAACTGCTGCAACAACTAGTTCCGTAAGTGTAGTACTCTCTTTAATCATGGGAAGTGGCGATGTATTTCCCTTCCTCGATGGTGAGATCTGGCGTCGATCTACCCACCGTCTATTGAGTTTTCTCATCCAGAAATCTCCCACCAGCGCGGCACCGCCGCAGCCGGGATAAGCTCTAATCTTCCGATAGTATAGTGCGTGTAAATGTAAGTGTATGTAAGAAGGAGAAAAAGAGATAGCAAGCAATAAAGGATCGCTCGCGGTCCGAGGCTCGTTTGTTAGGATTCTACTTCAGCATTCACCTGATATGGGCGAAACCACGGAAAACTACCGATTGGAGCAGTTCCCGTCTAGAATTCTCCTCCAGACAACGGAAAAATTCGACTTTGCTATGCAGTTAGTGTCAAGAACCATGCCCCATCAAGTCCCGAACCCTAAGACCTCTTTGACGTAGGCACTGCAGTAACATCCGTTAGGGACATCATTCCAGTCCCCATCGAGACTCGATCCTAAGACCTCTTTGACATAGGCACTTCAGTGACATCCGTTAGTGATATCATTCCAGATCCCATCGAGACTCGATCCCAAGACCTCTTTGACATAAGCACTGCAATGACATCAATTGTTGCTCCGAGTCACATCATCCAGTCTCATGTCTTCGGTTCCCCTCCGCCTCCTCCACGGCAGCACATTTGCACTGCGACCCCTCCCGACCACTTCAAGGCTTCCTCGAGGGTTTTTCTCCCTCGGGGCGCGTGGAGGTATTCCAGCCGCGCGGAGGCTGTGGGGGCGGCGGCCTGGCATGACGACAAGCGGGAGGTCGCCGACGACGCGTGAGATTGCGTGAAGGCGATACGCACCCTGGCGCCCTCTCGCGCAGCAGTTAGCGCCCCGCGGGGGCGAGGGGGGCGTGGCATTCGGCGCGAGGTTTTTCCGCCCCCGCGGCGCCGCTTGTACGCGCGATCTGCGCCGTTGTAATTCGGAGCGCGGGAGGGGACCCCGAGTGGAGGTGGCTTCGCTCGTTAATAGCTCTGCCTCCTGGTGCGCCCTCCAGCTGGCGATTGTGGGATAACCTTCCGCCCTCGCTGAGGTGTGCAGATTGCTGGGCGAAGGGGGGGATAATGTCATTCTTAAGAAACCGGTTTGTAGTATATGCAGATCTCAGCCCGCGCCGTTAACCGTCCTAGTCTGTGAAATCGCGGAAGTTAAGCAGCTTGAGACATTGCGGGTCCCTCCTTAAATGACTGCAGTGAGTGTGGCTTCGCTCGTTAATATGTTTGCCTCCTAGTGCGACCTCAAGCTGGCGATTGTTAGATAATCTTCCATTCTCACTGAGGTGGGGAAATCTTTGGGCGAAGGAAGATAATGCCATTCTTGAGGAGCCGGTTTGTGTTAGCGAGTCTCAGCCTGCGCCAGTAGACGAACGTCTTCATCAGCTCGAGACACCGCGATGGTGACCGTACTGGATGTGTGACCGTACTGGATGGGGCTACGCTCTTTAATAGCTTTGCCTCTGGAGGCGCCCAACCTTCCAACCTAGCTGAGGTGTGAATATCTGGGCTTTGTGAAAGCGAGTCTCAGCCTGAGAGAGTAGGCCAACGTCTTCACCAGCTTGAGACACCACGGTGGTGACCGTACTGGATGTGACTATGTTCTTTAATAGCTCTGCCTATCGGGGCTAATCTTCCAATCTCCCTGTGGTGTGGATGTGCTGAACTAATGGGGATAATGCCGTTCGTAATCAGCCGCTTTGTGAATGTTAAACTGAGCCTGTGCCGGTAGCCGAACTTCTTAATCAAGCTTTGTGAAGTCGCAGAAACAGCTCGAGGCACCTCAGGTTCCTGCACGGGTGACCGTCTGGGAATACCAGTTACTAGCAGCGCAAGACCATGGCCGATATGAATAAACTGCAATGTACGTCTTCACATGACGTTTGACTACGTTCAAGGAGAATTACCCGACTTTCAAAGTCATATGTCTTTGAACGTTGTTAATAAAGGTTAGTTTACCTAGCTGCACTCTACATGTGGTTACATCTACTCAGAGTAGTATTGAAAACAATCTCGTGGTGTTTCAATACCGATGGATGTTTCTGTAAAATTAAGTGCAATTTATAAAATAGTTCATGAACTGCAGTTGAACACAATTTTCTCAAAGCATTAAACATGTTAAATTGTGCTTTTGAATTTTTTCTTTTTATTAATCATTTATTTGAAAATGATACATTTATATGTGCCTAAATATACATTTATTTTAATAGTTTCAATGTCTACCATCTGAATAATTAATATGATTGCATCTTTACATCAGCAATGTTTACTAAAATATGGTCACTTAACGTTATCAAATTTTGATACAAATGTTCAACTAATTGATTTGTTATTTCTGTACATTAATATAAGACTAAATAAACTTTTATTTTAATCGTCTCCATATCTAGGACTTTAAAAACTCTTGTTTTCGTTTATCGTTTGTTTTGTACAAGGACTTCAAAAAGTTCTCACCAGGACTGGCTGCCCTGGTAGTGTATTTATAACGAGCTATCCCATTTTCAGAGGAGGGAGCTCTTGCCTAACATTGAGATGTATGACTATTATTATTATTATTATTATTATTATTATTATTACTATTATTATTATGTCTAGAATAAGAATAATTAATATCATGAAAATGAATGCATCATTACTTCTGCATATATTTTCCAGAAATTTCCCCTTACAATGATAAAATTTCATATAAAGAAATATAAATTAAATAAATTTTCTAAAACAAGTGTGTTAAAAGCATTTTGCAAAGATACTGATAACTATACATCTACAAAATAAGCGTTTTGGAGTAAAAACGTAGAAATGTCATAATTAAAGTGTTGATCTCTCTTCAAGAATTGTCTTTAATATTGAGTTGATCATGCTATCATTTTACAAAAATAAGGAATTGATTTAAAAATTAATTCAATTCAAGCACAACTCTTTTCGGAACAGAGGTCTTCTTTTAACATTGCCAACAGAAATAATCTTGAGTTCTTGAGCCTGTGCTGCCGCATCCGCGGCATCGAACGCTCCTCCTCCTCCTCCTTCCCCTCCTCCTCCTTCCCCTCCTCCTCCCGGCCTCCTGGAGCCGCGTCCGTTCTCTGCGGGCGACCCGCAGGGGCCGTGTCGGCGGCCGGGAGCAAAGCCCCCTATAGCGCCCCACAATAACTCGCGCGAGTCCATATTCCGCGCGGCCCTTACGACGCCGCTCGCGCCCATCCGACGAATTAAGCGGCGCTTTATCTGTCATAAAGGATGTTTTTGTGGCCCCCAGGGGCCCAACATCCACAGCCACCGCCGCCACCGCCGCCGGTCACCGCTATATTTTCTGTACAACTGCGCAGCGTAATTCCGGCGGCGCTCACCGGGCGGCGCGGCGGCGCCCGGGCGCCGGTGGCGCCTCCAAGTGGTCGTAACGAGGGATGCGTTTGCTATTTCATGCGCTGAAGTATGGACAAAGATGTTACGGGAGTTCTTGGAGGCGATATGGCGCAGCTCGCTACCCTGCTCCGTGCGAGCAACGATTAAAAGTAATGCCCGGAGATAGACCAGTGGCTGCCGCATTGCTGCTCCTGGTGGTGGTGGCGGTGGTGGAAGTTCGCAGTGATGTACGCAGTGGTGTAATGGCGATGAGAGTGTAAAGGTCTTGGCGTTGGGTGGTAGTGCAGCGATAGAGGTGAGGGTAGCAGAAACAAGCAGTGACGCTGTAATAGTAATGGTGCCATTATAGTGGTATCGCTGATAGAGATGGCAGAGGTGAAACTATTGGTAATGACAATGTCGGTGGCAGTAGTGGTGTTGACAGAAGTGTTGAGAAAGTAGTGTAATGGTAAAGGTACGTGATGTTCTGATGGCATAGCTGTGGTGCTAGTAATGTGACGACCTGGGATGGTTATGATGATAGTGGTAGTAGAGAGTTGGAAGTGAAATAGTAATGGTGGGTGTGAAATTCATGTGATAGTAGTTTGTGGTGGTAGTGGGGAGGGGTATGGGTTTGACAGTACAATTCTTATAGTTGAATAGTACTGGTGATGTAGTGGTAGTGTTATTGATGCGGCGGTGTTGGTTGAGTGGCACTAAGGATATAATGAAAGAATGATACTGGTGGTATTGCGGGGATGTTAAGGAAATGGTATTAGAGCGTCGTTCATTGTAGTGGACGTAACTGTAACAGTGGTAGTCGAAGTAACAAAGTAGGAATACCAAAGGATACTGTTGTGGTTGTGAAGGCCACACTGATACAGGCATTGACCGGGATTGGATGCTGATGGTGAATTTAGCGACGTAAAATGACATGATTCAGTGACGGTGGGAATTCTTGCATTTGTTTTTGGTGGAAAAAGTGACAAATATGTAATGGGAGAAGTGACTAGCTGCAGAATACCGTTGAATCTTGCAGGACCGTGAATCGAAGTTGCTGGACAGTTACTAGAAAGATTGAGAACAGGACAGAAATATATATATATATATATATATATATATATATATATATATATATATATATATATATATATATATATAGTGGCGTTATGGGATTATACAACCCCATAACACCACCGTTTCGTCTGCATGAACACCCACAGGCAGCGAGGAGACAGGCGTAAATCAGAGTACCTAAACGCGCAGCCTGGTATCCGTTGCCCGTACTAATCAAAGACGAACTAGCAAGCAACGTTTTTCCTGGTGAAGGGTTGAAAGAGGAGAAATACCCCCGCCACGGAGAATTTCCCCAGGCATCTCACAATAAATAGGCAGACGCGCGTGCGGAAGCTCTCTTTTTCTTGCCAACACGCGTCGAGTAAGCAGCTCTCTTTTCTTGCCACCACGCGTCGAGTAAGCAGCTCTTCTGATTGTCGCCGTTCGTCGGGTAAGCAGCATTTGCATCACCGCTCGTCAACGGCAGCTTAGATATTGTTTGCCGCCGCAACGACTGCTAGATAGGAGTTTTCGGCGTCGAACAGACGTGCTAGTTAGTCGTCCGCGAGATTTGAACATTTAGGAAAGTGTTTCCTCAATTAGCATCACGGGAAGTAAAGTTAACCGTTGTGCGAAAAACATTGAAAGTTATTATTTAACAAAGTAAAAGTAGCAACGAGCGAGGAACTTGCACTAGTATTCACGGAAGTGCAAGAGACATTTTTCCACAACGGGGGCGTAGTCAGAGGCGCCGGTAGCAGCCGAGGGAGACGAAGAGGCCGATTAGGAAAATCGAAAGGAGAAGAGGAAGCCGAGGGAGAAGAAGAGGCCGACCGCAGGAGCGGAGGAGGGCGCAAGAAGACGGCGTACGACGCAGACACTGGAATCCAGCAACCTCGGTGCAGAAGCCAGCGTGTGACCTTCCAGGCAGGAAACGGCAGTTTTCGAGGTAACATTCGGGTCCATCGAAAGGTGGGGTGGGTCAGGTGGGTCAGGTTCGTGTCGGCAGGGAGAAGGACTGGTATAGGAAGGTGCAGGAGATCGAGGACGCGTGTGATAACGAATTGTAGCATTGCAGGAGGAGATTTTTGATGCATTATTGCCTGCCTTAAACATTCGATTTGGAGCATTTATTATTCTGCTGTTAGCAGTTACAGTTAAATTATAATTGAGAGTAATGAACTTGCCCACATTTTGTTCTTTGCATGTAATTTTTTTAAAAGCAAGAGATTGTAAACTGAATTTGGTTTCATGTACAAATGTAACTAGGATAGCTTAAATTTAGACATAATTAATTTTCAAAGGGAATTCCCAGTGTAGGTTAGAGAAATTGTTTCAGAGAATTAGTTTTGAAGAAAATTAAGTGTTCATTCATTTAATGGGCTGTAAAGGTTTCTATTTGTGTTTTTTGATTATTTTTGTAAAGTGTGATTCTATTCTTGATGTTTTTCTTTGTCATTAACTTATGCCACAGAGTTTTGGGTAAATTATACGCTCGTTTATGTGCAATTTGTGTGATTTTTATTGTGTCAAGGGTTCAAACCTTTCTCGTACCCTGAAGATCCTGCTCCCGAGATTTTAAGCTCGCTTCACGAGCATAATATCTTATCAACCCGCTTACAATTCATGCTGCTGTTGCGAAGGTACCAGTTGTGTGCAAGGTGGGTGTGTTAGAATATATATATATATATATATATATATATATATATATATATATATATATATATATATATATTGTGACATACCTGGTGGTGCCGGGTATTTTCACTGCAATACAACACTAAGAGAGGGTATCTTTTACGTGAATGGGTCCCTGGATAAGTTGGTGCAACGTTGGGGTGGTTAATCATAAATTGAAATGCAATTATAAACAAGATTTATTTTAAATCAAATTTGTTATTTACATCATTAGACAACGTTTTTACACTCTGCCTTGGTACCAAGATTAAGAGTGAAATGCATTTCTCATACCTGCGGGGCCCCGAACGAATACCTATGATGTTCGTAGAACCGCTCGTGCCGACAGGATTGTCGACCTCTGCTACTGCTGCGGGCCGTCAGCGCCGGATGGCGTGGTAATCGCCCACGGCTGATGCTCCAACAATTCTTCCCCGATCAGGATCTTGACACCTCGGCTTCGCACCTTCCTCGAATCACTGTCCGTCAGTGGGTTTAATTACACAACCCGCGCCTACTCTGTATACTGGTCACAGTTCTGTACCGCGCAATTTCAAGAACGTTTCCACCGCGCCAACTAATAAGAACAACATCAATTATTCTACCAACACTAATCTTCCACTATACTGATACTTCTAATGTTCTATTTACACGCCAATCACTTTGCGGTTCCTAATAATACATAAAATACGTCGCAATGTTATATGCGTCCATACACCGGCGGAGAACTCTCGCCGCACGTCCGCACTCGTCGCCGCTCCGCCAACGTCTCTCTGGTCAGCGCTCTGCCAACGGCTCTCGTCCGCGATTCTCGTAACGAACTTTTGCACGTGCGCGCCGCCCAGTTCCAACCGAAATTCACACGCTGGTCTCCCCGGCGGTGGCACCGTCGGCGGCGGCCGCGGTCGCTCGCCGGCCCCGGCGAGCCGCGCTCGGCGCGCGCACCGCGCAGTTCAAACTAGCGATTAATTTCTTACACTAATGATTTAATTAGTGTAATGAAACACATATTCTGGGTTTCATCACCCCCCCCTTTCTTTTTTTGAATTTTTTTCACTTCTGGAAAAATTCACACTAGTAACATCGTCACTGCCGATGGTTGCACTCGTTTGCATATTGCTCGACGCCCTATATACACTTATAACCTAAAATCGAATTAACATGTGATTACTTATATTAACACTAATCTTGCACTTATTTACACTTCACTATTTTCCATCCCTGTAGGACAGGGTCTTAAGTTATGGAAATTGTAGTGTCCCACCACTTCTCGTTTGTTATTAAGTAACTTGGCCACATTCTTGTCCGTAACTTTATCTATCACATATGGTCCCTCATATAATGGGAAAAATTTCGCATACAGTTTCAAATTTGGGTTTGATACCTTGGGAACACGTAGTAACACTAGTTGCCCTTCACTGAACTTGTGGATCTTCTTCTTTACTTTCGATTTCCTTTCCTTCCCAGACTTCACTAGTGCTTGGTATATTTGTTCTGATGTTTTAGCTGGTTCTTGCGATATCTCAGGTCTTTCCAACGCATATAAAATATGGGGCGGTTTGTTTTGGAAGTGTGCTTCCCATGGGGAAATTCCTGTGCTATCATGCGGGATGTGGTTCAGCCATCGGTTGATGTCCGGAATTAGTTTGTTCCATGCTGTATGGTCATGTTTACAGTATGTTCTAAATAGCCTCGATAGCTCTCTCATTATTCGTTCAGACGGGTTCGATTGAGGATGGCGCACCGACGAATGGATGGGAATTGCCCCCATTCCGCGTATACCTTCTTCCCACTTCTCACTTGTGAACATTGTTCCATGGTCCGATAATATCCTCTTATATGAACCAGCGATTTGAATAAACCTTTGCACCAATTTTAAACAATTCCTGGAATTTACCTTGTTGATTGGATACACTTGGACAAATTTCGAAAAAACATCCATGATTACGAAAATATATTTATTACCGTGCTCTGCACGGGGCAGTGGTCCATACACGTCCAGTGCAGCCAAATCATTTCTCTCTGTTGGTATAATGTTCTGCATTGGGCCGTCATACTTCCGATTGGTATGTTTTACCTTCAGACATGTCATACATGAATTTATCACCTGCCTAATTTGTTTCCGCATTCCTTTCCAATAGCATAGGGACTGTAAAACTTGACAGATTTTTTCTGCACCGAAATGTGCCAATGATGTATGCGCAAATTTGATTAATTCTTTAGTGCAAGCCTGAGGTATCCAGATTCTCCATATTTCTGGGTTGTCCTTTGTTTTAATTAGTACAGCTTCCTGTACCACCTTCCACCTATCCTCCTTTTGTTGCAACGTGGCGAATTCCGCCTCTTCTTCCGCCATCTGACCTTGCTTGAATCTTTTGATTTTGCGGATTTCGCCGTCACGTTCTTGTAACCTGATAAGGTCGTTCCAGTCGAATAAGGGTGATTTCGCAATTCCTAAATCAATCGCCATTACGTGGAACTCCCTGGCGTTAGCGTACTTATTGTCCCTGCCTGGTTCGTGTCTGCTTAGAAGATCCGGTAAATGGTTTTGGGTCCCGCGACAATGTTCTATGTCAAAGGAGAACTCCTGTAATGCGAGTACCCATCTATGCAGTCTATCGTTTTGCAAGTGGCATCTACTTAAAAACGTGAGCGCTTGATGATCCGTTCTTATTGTAAAGTGTCTCCCTTTCAAGTAAGGTTTAAATTTTGCTACAGCCCATATGATAGCGTTTGCCTCTTTTTCCGTGGCCGAAAATCGGAGTTCGGGTCCTTTTAACGTTCTACTGGCTATTGCTACTATTTTCTCCTGATTGTCAAATACCTAATATAGCATCGCACCCATGCCAAAATCGCTACTGTCTGTTTGTACCACGCACTTCTTTGAAAAGTCCGGATGTGCAATAAAACAACTATTATAAAACATTTCTTTAACTTTCTCGAATGCTTCTTGATATGTTTCATCCCACTTCCATTTTCTGTCCTTCTTTGTTAATTGGTAAAATGGATGCATCGCCTCCGCAAATTGCGGGCAAAATCTGGCGTAATAGTTACAAGTGCCAATGAATCTGCGTACCTGCTTGATTGTCTTCGGTGGTGGTATCTTCTTGATCTCCTCGATGGTTTCCGGCTTCATACTAATTCCATCTGTGTTTATCATGTAACCCAGGAATTCTATTTTCTTAGTAAACCAGCTTGATTTCTTCACGTTCAATACCAAATTGTTTTCTTTCAGTATGTGAAATAACTCTCTTAGATCTTCAAAATGCTGTTCTATTGATCTGGCCTGCAAAACTATGTCGTCCACATATGTTGTAATCCTATTTTGTAGCTTCCCTTGCAATATTTTGTCAACACATTGAATCAATGCAGCTCCGCTATTTCGTAGCCCGAATGGCACCCTGCAAAACACGTAACATATTCCTTCAAATGCAAATCCTGTATACTGCTGATCCTCTTCCGCCACTTGCATTTGCCAATAAGCTTTACTGAAATCGGTACTGGAGAAAACGATGTTCCCTCCGAACCTCTGCAATACTTCCTCCACCGGTAACGGAGCATCCCTATATGGTTTTGTTACCGCATTTAGTCTTCGAGCGTCTAGACATAATCGTATTCCTCCATCTTTCTTTTTGACGATCACGATTGGGTTGGTGTAGGATGTCTGTGCCTTTCTTATAATTCCATCATTCACCATTGCTGCCAATAATTCTGCGACATCTTGCTTCAGCGCGGCTGGTATCGGATAATTGCGCTGTCGAAATGGCGTCGTATCCGTCAGTTGTATTCGAAATGTGAATCCCTTGATTGGGGCGCGATTCTTCTGGAAGACTTCTTTATTTTTCAACAACAACTGCAGTAGTTGCTCTTTGTAACGCGTATTTAATACCTCAATCTTCTCCGTTTGCTGCCTCAACTGTTCTTCTAATGAATCTTCCGCCATTACGCCCGTACACGCTTCGTATTCTTCGTCCATCCCCAGGTCAAATCCTACCGCCTGGCTCCCCAGTTCTACCACCTGCCGTTCTAGATCTATAATTGCTCTGTGATCGACCAGAAAATCCGTCCCTATGATTACCGAATACAATAATTTTTTGACTACCAGGGCCACCATCTCATATACTTGGTTGCCAATCCTGGCTTGAAACATGATTTGTTTTGTGATGGGGCTTGACTTCTTCTGAGTTGCCCCAATCACATACGCCCTATTCATAGGCAAACACATTACTTCTTTTCCTGTTGCTTTTAACTCCTCATACATTTCTTCTGATACTACTGTGGTCGTGCACCCTGTATCCACTAAAGCTTCTTTAATTATACCTTCACATTCTATCGATATCGTGGGACATTTCCTGATTCTGACCGCTGAGTTCTTACATCTCCGCCACGGTTGGGTATCGTAGGTTACCGGCTGCATAGCGTTTATGGAGACCGCGTTTACGTCATCGATTTCCGCGTCCGCAATGGGGCCACCTATCACCGCGGACTCTATTAGTTTAAATAGTGTCCTTGATCACTACTTGTGCTAGGCTGTGCTAATCGGTCGGGTGCATTCCCGCCCCCGCCTCGCGTCTCCGTACGGTTTGAATTAAATCTGTTCCAGTCCGGTCTCTGGTTCCCCGGCTCTGGTCTCCATCCGTCTCCCCCTCTTCCGCGTTGGTTTCTCTGGTAATCGTTGCTCCTATCATTCCCTTGCCCCTGGTTACGTTCCGATCTAACCATATTAACATTCCCTTCATTTCTGTTCTTTGGTACGCCTGCAAATGTCAAGTCGTACCCTCCTAACACATTCTGGAATCTTTCCAGGTCGGTGTGCTGCACACTACGTAAAAGATTCTGCACCGTAACTGGGAACTGTCTCGTCAGTACACATATTATTTCCTGATCGCTCATCGGTGGGGATAGCGTTTTGTATTCCATAATACGCCTTGTTGCGTATTCCCGCAAACTTCCCATTGACTGGTTGTAATAATTATTCATTAAACTGATTTTAAAATTAATTTGAATTTCCTCATTCCAATACCGCTCAAGGAATCGATCTTTAAATGCCTTTACTGATTCGGGAAACTTATCAAATGTATCGGCCCATATCCTTGCGTTGCCTTCTAACATTAAATATAATAATTGTATTTTACACCTTTCCGAAGTATTGATAACATCTAGATGTCGTTCTGCTGCCTTCATAAATATACATGGATTTTCTTTCCCGTCTCCTGAAAATTTTAGTGATCTTGGAGGGGTAAATGGTACCGTCCCGCTTGCTGCAATTGGGGATGCCTTGCATTCTTTTATTTGTTCAATCTCTGTTCGTAGTAACACAACCTTCTCTTCGCATTCCCGCTTATTCTCCTGCATTTCTTCCTTGACTACTAACTGCATCCTTTCAATTTTCTCGTCCTGCTTAGCGGTTTTATCATCTAACTGTTGGAATAACTTATTCTTCAAATCCCCCCCAGACTAATTACTTGAGATTCGAGCTCTTTTTTTTGTTTCCCTAATTCTTCGGCAGTCCATTGCTCATGAATTTCCACCCGCTCCGCGATTTTGGTCATCTCGCTCTTTGTCAGTTCAAGTTGTTCTTCAATGCGTCCTATTCGCCCCCCTATTTCATCTAATTTCCTATTCTGTTCTTCTGCCAACTTCCCAATCTGTTCCTCTGTAAATATTTTCTGTTCTTCTGATTTCTTATTCAGTTCTTCTAATATCTTCCTATTCTGTTATTCTGCCTTCCTGTCCCGTTCTTCAGCTGACTTCCCAATCTGCTCCACTGTGAATATTTTCTGCTCCTCAGCCGACTTCCTAATCTGTTCTTCTGTCATCCTATTCTGTTCACCTATTTCGTCTAATTTCCTGCTCTGTTGTTCGAACATCTTCAACAATAACTGTATGGGGTCATTATGAATATTTTCCCCACCCCCCAAATTTGGATTTCTTGTTGCCTGCATCATCGGTGTTGATGTCACTTCTACTTCTTTATTGAAGCTATCTCCTGTCGTGTCGTCTAACCGACTTCCAATGCCACTATCCCTGCTTTCCGATGACATGCTATTATCGATTCCTACATCTATCTCCCCTACTGCATCCGCCTTCTCTTCCCGGTCCAGCACTATATTTTGCGCCTCCATTCTGTTGCTTTGAGCTGTCCGATCGATTCCCACTACACTAAAATATCGCACAAATTTTCCTCTTGCCTCACCTACCAACGATACCACAGTTATCCTATAACGTAACTATACCCGCCACAACACTGTATATTCTTCGTGAATGGTTTAATTCACTCCTATTTCAATTGCTAATTAATGACGAACAACCCTCATTCACCACCAAAACACAATAACACTAATTCAATAGCCATATAAATTTCCACTCACCTACCAATGCATAAACATAATCCTTACAATACATAATATTATTACCATTGAAACACATATACACTGCTAATAGACTCATTAATACTATTACACAAAAATGCTTTCAGATTATAATAAATCCCTTATTAATTGAAATTACTTTTCAACGCACTTATTGCTATATTATGTACATAATCATCATTCACATTTGCATGTCATATCTCCTCCCTGAATTTTCCTCAATAATATCATATAGATATTCACAACAAACATTCACACTGCTGGTATATCTTTCCCAACCTGGTATCTTTCTAATAAATTCCCCACACTTTGCCATCACCAATAGATAATGCACTACTGATTGAATGTTCCCAGCAAAAAAACAATTTTGTGCATAATTTGTACAACACTATTAACCACCTTTATATTCTCATAAGAATTATTACTACTTCCCCATTTCTTTGATTTCCATGTTATAAAAAAAATTGCCAAGCAGTTCAAATATTATTAATATGTCTTACAAAACTTGGAATTCTATTACATTATATTATTTGTAACATGTACGTGTATAGCCTTCATAACCTCAGTAACTACAATGTTAACTATATATTGGATGCTCACAAATAATTGCCTATGTCAGCCCGCAATTAATTACGCAACAACATTTTTGTAATTATCAACATTTCATTATGCTTACTTGACTTGTGCATGTTTTTGCTAACACATGTATTGTTATTTTTTTTTTGTACTCTATAATAATACACTTTGCACTGCCTGCTTCTCATCTATACCCTACATTACTATACATCAATTACATGCACATGATTTTCCAACATTTCACCAACTTTCCTAAGGCCACATTTCTTATCTATACGTTATCCACTTGTTCGGGCGCCAGCTGTGACATACCTGGTGGTGCCGGGTATTTTCACTGCAATACAACACTAAGAGAGGGTATCTTTTACGTGAATGGGTCCCTGGATAAGTTGGTGCAACGTTGGGGTGGTTAATCATAAATTGAAATGCAATTATAAACAAGATTTATTTTAAATCAAATTTGTTATTTACATCATTAGACAACGTTTTTACACTCTGCCTTGGTACCAAGATTAAGAGTGAAATGCATTTCTCATACCTGCGGGGCCCCGAACGAATACCTATGATGTTCGTAGAACCGCTCGTGCCGACAGGATTGTCGACCTCTGCTACTGCTGCGGGCCGTCAGCGCCGGATGGCGTGGTAATCGCCCACGGCTGATGCTCCAACAATTCTTCCCCGATCAGGATCTTGACACCTCGGCTTCGCACCTTCCTCGAATCACTGTCCGTCAGTGGGTTTAATTACACAACCCGCGCCTACTCTGTATACTGGTCACAGTTCTGTACCGCGCAATTTCAAGAACGTTTCCACCGCGCCAACTAATAAGAACAACATCAATTATTCTACCAACACTAATCTTCCACTATACTGATACTTCTAATGTTCTATTTACACGCCAATCACTTTGCGGTTCCTAATAATACATAAAATACGTCGCAATGTTATATGCGTCCATACACCGGCGGAGAACTCTCGCCGCACGTCCGCACTCGTCGCCGCTCCGCCAACGTCTCTCTGGTCAGCGCTCTGCCAACGGCTCTCGTCCGCGATTCTCGTAACGAACTTTTGCACGTGCGCGCCGCCCAGTTCCAACCGAAATTCACACGCTGGTCTCCCCGGCGGTGGCACCGTCGGCGGCGGCCGCGGTCGCTCGCCGGCCCCGGCGAGCCGCGCTCGGCGCGCGCACCGCGCAGTTCAAACTAGCGATTAATTTCTTACACTAATGATTTAATTAGTGTAATGAAACACATATTCTGGGTTTCATCACCCCCCCCTTTCTTTTTTTGAATTTTTTTCACTTCTGGAAAAATTCACACTAGTAACATCGTCACTGCCGATGGTTGCACTCGTTTGCATATTGCTCGACGCCCTATATACACTTATAACCTAAAATCGAATTAACATGTGATTACTTATATTAACACTAATCTTGCACTTATTTACACTTCACTATTTTCCATCCCTGTAGGACAGGGTCTTAAGTTATGGAAATTGTAGTGTCCCACCACTTCTCGTTTGTTATTAAGTAACTTGGCCACATTCTTGTCCGTAACTTTATCTATCACATATGGTCCCTCATATAATGGGAAAAATTTCGCATACAGTTTCAAATTTGGGTTTGATACCTTGGGAACACGTAGTAACACTAGTTGCCCTTCACTGAACTTGTGGATCTTCTTCTTTACTTTCGATTTCCTTTCCTTCCCAGACTTCACTAGTGCTTGGTATATTTGTTCTGATGTTTTAGCTGGTTCTTGCGATATCTCAGGTCTTTCCAACGCATATAAAATATGGGGCGGTTTGTTTTGGAAGTGTGCTTCCCATGGGGAAATTCCTGTGCTATCATGCGGGATGTGGTTCAGCCATCGGTTGATGTCCGGAATTAGTTTGTTCCAAAAATGCAAAAATAACAAAATATTAGAATGCTATTTTATAATAAAATGAAGAAATGCTTTAATCAGAGAATTTATAGAATATAGATGAAATAAAATGCAAGACAATACTTTCAATTTTCAAGTATTACTTGAAAATGTCATGAAACGAAATTATTCGTAACTGAACTAGAAAACAGGAAAATGAGAGTATTGACCAGATTTTGTGTCAAAAACATACTGTTGCTATTTTTTCACAGTAAAATAAGTAATTTTGGGTACTCAATAAGTATTCAGGCAACACCTCATACTTTGATTGTTTTTTTAAAATTCCATAGTAATAATGTTATATTAAATATTCTTTGGAAATATTATATTAGCAAACATGTACATTAGAAGGAAAACAAAATTTAGAGAAATGTGACAATTTACGTCAAGATCATGAGCATTCACAGCACTCATCGCCGACCAACGGCCGAGGCGTCCACATAGAAACGACCGACCAACCAGGGTTAACCTTGCATATTGTTAAATGAGATAACAGTTGCGTTGATAACTTTCAAGTACTGCAAATGGAGGCATTCGCATTCGGACACAAAAACAGTTGAATTGTGATACGTTTCTAATTTTGTGCTTAACTTTCTTTACATTATGGGTTTTCTGAGCCAGAAGGTTTTGAAATATTGTTCCAGGAGTTAATTGTTTATAACATAATTACCGCGCTTTTTAAGTTTCAACGAAGGGATATGAAGTCGAACGTAAAAATTTTTCGTGCAACTTTTATTATATTAAATGGAATCAAGCATTATTTATTTACTCCAATTTTTGTGTTTAATAATTTTCCTTGCAGAAGTTAAACACGTTATCTAAGCATCAATATTTTTTAAATTTATTTTAGCCTGGCCATTGTTCCTCAACAGCCGCATTAGAAAGAAGCATTAATAGAATTATACAATTCTGCTTGAAATTATCGTAAACATTTGAGAATTTTATAGTACGTAATATCATCAGTCCAGTTCGTGTAAACTCAGCATCTCTCAAGTTTGTTGAAATATAGTTTGTCTTCTTCCCACAAATCGGTCAATTGCAGTAAACGTTGCTTCAGAGTCTCAAATTATGAAATGCGAACAAACGCACTGTAGAGCGAAAGAAGTAGGGGATTACTGAGTAGGGCGGGAAAGGTGGAATCAGACGTTAAACAATGCAACGTTATGTCCCCTTTCTGCTCGGATTTGAGGTGCTTCCACGGAGAGTCCTATGACCTCGTATCGCCCTATGTGAGTTTCGTATTTGTTTCGTCTTTATTATTTTTTTGTTGAAGGTTTCTCGCAAAATGACATTAGAAGAGAGGTTGGATATTGCGTGAGATGGTCGTGTTTTAGATTTCATTCCCTCGCTTTGCTTCTTTTGCACCGCATGACCATATTCACAAACATACGCTTGAATGCCATGCTGCAACGTCGGGAAGTCTATTAAAGAGGATAAGGTTTTTAGAAGAACATTGTACGCGTAGTTCACTAAAATATTGTTGTTTCGGCTGTCAGTATTATTTACTGTATCTTTTGCATGTATTATTGAGATGATGACAACTTTCTGGTTTGAATTCTACAAATCACTTTGAAAATACCAGCCAATGTAATGTAGTTCTAAAGTGTATGAGTATTCTTATTCAATGATATATGAGTATACTAAATACATGAAAGAATGTTCCTGTTTACATAATATAGAAAATGTTAATAAATAATTTTTATTTATTATTATTAAATCATTTTATTTAGAAGCGCTCTCAGAATTTTTCCTGGGGGTTGATGGGACTACTACAGGTATTGTATCCGTTCGATGATATCTTATAAAAAATTCTTCATTTCTGCTTCACATACAATGTAGTGTTTTTATTTGTTCGTTAGTAGTTAATATTTATATTATACTCGTAAATCATTGATAAATTGAATCATTTTCGTGAGTATAGAAAATTTTAAAAGCATTTTTTTTAAAGTGTACCATTGTTTTTCTTTGGGTGAGGGATGACGTTTCACAAGCCCCACACTCTCTCCACCCCCGTCTTGGGGGCGCCGCCGATTTTATTCGTTCACCGCAATCCGATGTAGTTGAGTAAACTCAACCATCTTGATTTTGCAATGGAGCATTTGATCGCTGGAATAGCACCCAACAGACCTTCTGTTAAGCGGATTCCAAGTAGAGCAATTCAGCTGTAAAATGAAAGGGACGGGAGAAATCATTACGGTAGTAAAAACTATAATGCCTCTGTAAAATGCTAATCTCAGCGTTGAGAGTAAAGACACTCGTATAAAGGTGGCAGTAGCGTCGATAAAAGGAATGTTATTTGCGATAACATTATTCAAAATCCTCTCTTCCAGCTGCTCCCCTTCGTATAAGCGTGCGTTATTTCACGTAGCTCGGTGTTCATTTCGGGGGATGTGCACTTGCCGGTGACATAGAACTCTTGAATAGTAAACGAAATTGGATGTATTTTACAGGCACGTATTCTACTAAAACAGTGCTCCTTTGATGAATTACCTACAGATATGGAACGACGCGAACAATAAGGACCAAAACGTGATAAAAATACGGTACAATATTATTCAAGAGCACATAGAGTATTTGCTACTTTTTCTTTGACATTTTTTTTCACCATGTTGGTTAGCCTGCTCTCCAGTATATTTCCATAACATATTTCAGTCTTTCGAGCAGTTATATGAATATTTAAGATTCTGATGAATGAAAGTTGATGCCCTTTCATGTATACTTTGAGAGAATAATTTCGTGATGGTGATAAATAAATTATTTCAAAGCCTCCAAAGGTTAGGCATTCAAACTGACGTATTTGTAATAGCCATCTGTCTTGGATAGAACATCAATCGAATAATAGCTAACAGAGTCTCTTCTCGCTCGACAAATGGTTTAATGCTATAGATGACAGTTTAATCTTCATTTTTTCAACTTCAAATATTTGTTGTTAGCGTGGGGAAAATTTAACTTTGGAGTTTGTGTTGAAAATTGAGCAAAAGCCGATTGGATTTAATGTGTCTTCTGAATTAAAACATATTGATTTTACTAAGTAATGGCAGAGAAACATACAAAATGTTACCATTTATTATAGAAAACAATCTTCTATCACAAATTCAATTTTAGAAATCTCCGCATGACCGCATTAATTTTTTTTTAATTCCAACCTCCCATATGCCTCCAGTTAGAGTTGGATGGCGTGCATAGAAATATTATAAAACAAAAGAAATTGTTTTTTCTGCTCCGAATAACATTGACACAGCGGGCACCCTCACACTGCTGTTGACATTTCGAGGCCAATTTATTATTTTACCGCCGGACAAACATTTTCACTGGAATTATTGAAAGATATTTATTTACCTTCTGCGATGACTGTATGAGTACTGACGCGATGCATCCTATGGCAATACGGACACTTTTACCTCATCGTCGTAGTATTTTTCAGCAAGAGAACCGTGATATCCAACATGCAAATTTTATTCATGGCAACATACTGCTATCAGATATGTATTGCTCAGTCGATTACTGATACCAAGAGCGTGGACTGCTGAGGTCATTAGTCCCGTAAGTAAGTGAATGCCTTTATCGCGGAAGTTGGCGCTGACCTTCCCTCGCTGGATGGCGATATCCGATGTCTCCCTACACCTCGGCTTCAGGTATTTTCCCCATCTACGAATCTCCCACCAGCGGGGAGAGAATATCCCGCCAGCGACGGATTTCACTATTGAGCAAGGCAGATCGCCGCCGCATCTCCCGATAAAGCATCTCCCGTTAAAGCATCTCCCGTTCCTTACGGAACTAATGGCCACAACAATTGAGGATGTTGGAAACACAAGTCAATAAATCAACCGACGTGTTTGGTATTGAGGTACATGTCAGTGTAAAAGTGTGTAAGTAAGGGGTAAGGATAGGAGAAGAAAGAGGACGGAAAGTTCGCACGCTGTCCATGGCCCGTTTGTTAGGATACGGTCGCAGCTAACGATGACAGCTGCAGGTTGTTTCCTCAAGGTCAAATGACATTCGGTGGGAGCAGGCCATTACCCGTACACTCATTGCTTTTCTTATTGTAAACGTCCATTTTATTTGAGGTATTTTATTTCCTTGCCAATGAAATTTTGTTACTTTTTTCATTATGAATATCGTCATTATGCATAATTATTAAATATTGAAAAGTATATAACGTATATAACTACTGTATCACTTTATATAAGTTTTTAACGCTTATTGTGAACTATCCTATAGATAGCCCTGGAATCTGATCCTGTCCCGCAAGGAGTAGGGACAGCGTTTTGAACAAATTATGCGCCTTCTCTCTACCGTGTAGATGAGTTCCCGAGTAGACGGGTGTGTCCGAAAGTAATTGAGTCAAATACTGTCATGCAATTGTCACTCTATGCATAAGGCGCAATCATTTTCTATGAGCATCAACTGTCATTGAAACCGAACGCGAGGCGACACCACATGGAGCGACGAAGCGGAACTGAAAGCTAGCTGCTCGGCTGCAACCAATGATTGTGGAAACCCAACTGACAGTCAAATTTTACCGAATGCGCATTGGAATCAAAAAGTTTTTGACGCGATTTTGCTCTAGAGCCATGTCTCGAGCCACGTTCTTCCCATTGGGGTCGTTCCCTTTCATTTCCATGTAAACCGTTACCGCCCCTGCCATTTCGCCCTCTCTTCGTGGAGAGGCCCATAGCGCCTTCATCGCCGCCACAAACTGCCCGGGCTTTAGGGCCCTCCGGCCACTTAGCGCCGAGAGGCAATTAGTGCGTTATAAGCGCCTCTCAAGGGCTGGGCGGCGACGGCCCAGGTGCTCAGAGAGGTCGCCACGGCAGGTAGGCCGGACACGTGGGTTCAAAATTTTCGATAAGTCTGGAATGTAGGTGCCGTTTAAAGATAAAAGTACCATAGTTAAAGGTTGTCCCTTCAGCAATTGATTCGATTTGATTATCGTTTTGAGATATTATAGGATATTCAATTACGACAATATCAAAGAAAGCATTTAAATATTTATGTAGTGAAAGTGTGTAATATTTGGCCCACTTACGCAGAATAGAAAAAGATTGTACATTGTGACACACGTCTTTCTTTTCAAAATTCAACATATATTTGCAAAAATGAAACTTTCCACTAAATTTTCTGTTGATACGGACTGAGTCATGTTCGTTCCTTGTAGCTTCACTGCACTCGGTTTAACCATCCATTCCTTCGCAAGTACCTTTCTACAAAGCATGAATTGCAGAAATGTGCGAAATTTTTTAGGACAATCTGTACCGCTTAATAGCGACCATCGCTGTCAATCAAAACTCTGTCTGTCGAACTTGGACGCTAATATCTCTTGCGTAACCTCTAATACTGCGTCTCATGAACGGAGCAGGCTGTGTGATAGCAGTTAAAAGGGGCAAATGAGTACAGCCTACGTCATATTGTAAGCAATACGATATTGTAAGCAATTCTCAACAACGTAGAAACAAAAGTTGAAGATCAAAACCTTTGTTTATCTTTTAAAATTGGGTTCGAATTCAATCACATTGACTTTTCTTAAGGATTTCTCTATAAAATAATTACTAATGTAATGAAGGTACACGGCTGCGGGGGTGGAGATCAACTGACATAGCAACACCGAATTAAAATAAAACATATGTGGCCATTTTTAGGAGGAGACACCTGAAGGGCGTTCCCACAATTATTATTAATTTACTCGGACAAAGTAAATGTCAAATCTTGAGATTTTTTTCTAGGGCTTTTTTTCCAACAGACAGCTGGTTCCCCCTTACATTCCAATGGATCAAATGTTTGGAATGGTTACGTTCCAATAAAATGCATACACTAGACTCCATCAGACTTGCAAGCTCCTCTCATCTGGGATTAGCAGAACGCGAGGCCCTCCGTGAAAACACATACATGAGAAACAAGGGACAAACAACCATGTCCAAAGTGGGACTCGAAACTGTGTCTTTTTGGCCCGAAGCGATGGCTCTTAGCCAGTGCGGCCATCCAGGTTGGTCATCTTGAGTTTTTTTGCCACTACGAAAGTAAATAATGATATCCTGCATTTATTATGTTCTCTCAGACGCGTTCATATTCTATTAATTTTACCTGTTATATTTGTTACAAAGGGCAGATTCTGTATTAAATGCTCAAAGACCAGAAGGACAAAGAGAGGGAAGAGAGGGGAAAGTGTCCGCTAATATATTACCAACACGGCGGTCTTTCCTTTAGAGGAAGCAGGTGTATTTTACTCCACACAATTCGATAACGCTTTGTCTTAAACGACTTTTGGAGTTTTAAAAAATGTACTGAGACACTAAAAAAATGTATTAAACGTGCAAGAACTACCAACATAAGTCTTTACCCAATCTCAAATTCTCATCCATTCAGAACAGTAATGTTCTTAATTAGTTTGTCGAATTGTTTGTTTCAAATGAAACGTGTTCTCCTTGACCCCGTGGAAGTTGATACGTCCGTTGCTTTTAGAGCTGATACTCAAAATAAATTTCATCCTCTTGCGCTTGGGTTTCTTTCATTAGCTTCATAACTTGTTATGAATTGAACTATTTGAGAAAAAATAATTAAAGCTTAAAAATAACATAATATCTAATCTAAACAGAATGTTAAAATACATAATAAAACATGCAAATATCAAAACAGAATCATCGTATGTGAATGCACAATGCTATTAGGATTTCTGACATTTTTAATGTCATATGAAGAACGTAACTATATCTCCCAACATGTAGTTTTGAAAATTAATGGAAGCTGACTTATTCATGATCCTTGTCGCTGCTACAAGTAACGGTGACTTACTCCATCGTACCAGAATTCACATCATAATCAACACCTTATTCCTTATTTCTCGCCAGTACTTCTCGGACGTCCGGTGGAGCAAGTGAATACGGCCAGAAGTGAGGAAGACGATAGTACTGTTGGAGCTATTAAGATGGCAAAGGCTGTAGCCGGGACACTCCAGAAGCAGTGGAGGAAGGTGTTCTGGAGCAGGTAGTTCACCGGCTCTTCCACTTGCAGAGGAAATGATGCGAAGGAAGGGGCTAATCGAGGCCCGGGCTTTACGGTCGGCCTCCAAGTGACCGCTCTGAGGGGATGACTCAAGGTGTCCCAGCAATGACGTCACCAACGAGCCTTCGAGCGTGAAGTTGCAGCAATAGAACTAGAGGCGGCACTCACACCAGATACACTATTTGTGTATTATGTCAAAGTGGATGTCGCAATCTTAAAGTTAGTGCTATTGCATGTTTAATGTATTATATCGTTTGCATGGGAAATGTAATGTTTCATATTCTCGTTAATATACGTGTATAAACCTCTGAACCGGTTTCTTAATAAGCGATTTACAAATAATGAGCTTCATAACTATTGATTTTGATGGTTTGGAGGAATGGAAATTATATATAATATTTTATTTAGATATTGTGAAAATATTGAGGCAGTTTTTATTGTCTGTTTTGTCATGAGCACTTTCTAAAATACTGTAATGCCTTTCTATTTAAGAAGTCAAGATATTAAAAGGCCTGGATTTTTATGTATAGTGGAAAAAAGGGTATTTGCGTGCAAAAGAATCAAGTTAAATTGAATCCATACTTACAGAACTTTACTCGAAGGTACTATGAAAAAATTTTATTTTGTGAACTCCGAAAAATGTTATTAATGAACAGAATACTAACAGTTTATATCAAATGAGGTTTTGATCCACTTGCAAACGCTTGGAAGTTATGTTCTCTCGTAAAGACACAATGTTTCGTTTGACTCAGAATAACAACCGAAATTCTTTGCCTCGCTAATTTTGCTCGATTACTTAACTGTGCTTCTATGATCTTCCATCAACATATTTTAATGGAAACAAAACCCATTACCGCCGGCCTGGATTTACGAGGTCACTAAGTGGAAAGAGTAGTTGCCTTGGTTCAAATGGCCGCGGATTTGAATCCCGCGTCGGGAATGTTTGTGTGTGTCTGTGTTGTCTTTACGTGTTCCCTCTACAGTAACTAATCACAGTTAAAACAACCACAGAGGTCGCTATATGACCTAGAAGTTAAAAAGCGACCAAAAACTTTTTAAAAAATGAAAAAAGAAACCATTACCACACGTGGTGAATAAGCAGAATGTCCTGCTGACGATCTTATAATAACTCATTTCCAGTCACGTTACAATGCCATTCCGGTACCTCAAGAACACCACGGGTAGGGTGACCTGCAGGCCTCAGAATATATTACAATTTGATTCAAAGAAAATTTTATTTATTTGATAACGAATACTACAGATATTAGACAACAGTTTACAATTATTTTCTGCATATTTGTGTTAAAATATTTTCAGTTTTGAAGCATGGCTGAGATATAAATAGTTTGACTATTGTCTCCACTTGCGGTCTCTCTGAGAGATCGCAGACTGTCACGTCCTTTTTGGAAGAACTACTTCAAAGTTTATTATGTTGCTCGGATTACACAACTGGTAACTAGAGCGACCGACATTAAAATGAAGTTGCAACATGTTTATGGACAGGCACGGTTATACGAGAGCGGAGGAGGTTCCACGAAGTAACTACCCGTAGCGCCGGTTTCGGTTAGTTTTGTAAACAGTTAGTAAGCAATGAAAGATGAAAATATCACTCAGGATTAGAAAATGCTCCAACAATAAAATTTCTAAACCATGTCTGCTCAACTCAATGGCTCCGCCTGCTGGCTCGGGCCGACCCCGACGTGCGAGCCCAGAAACTCGCTCACGAGCTGCATTGTTTTGAGAAAGGAATGGACGTGGCAGGGGAAATTCTTGAGAGGGGAGTGCGGTGCTTTTGACACGGCTAACAGACATCAGTTTCGAAGCGCATCACACAAGGGCAACGCGAATTTTCGTTCGCTTTCATCCCTTCTTATGGGGCAGTCTGCACCAACATGGATGGCGACAGGAATAGAATTTGAAAGCAAAGAACTGTGTCAAATGTTTCTGAAGGTCACTCGCTTGTCCTTTTATCAAAAGACGCTGTCTACACAGGAATCAAACACCACCCTCCTTCCTGACCTCATGCTACCCTCAGCTTCCGCCCAATCGAAACAGCACGGGCGCCCGCCTCGTCTCAAGCCAGTTGAGCAGGCCTGTCCTAAACGATGAAACAGTAATTCCACATGAAAAATAAAGGTAGTGGGAAAAAGCTTGAGTACCCCATTCGTATGTGACTGTAAATACGCGTTCTGCAATATTCGCAATTGATCCGAGCATGTAGAGGAGATTGACTCGTGGTTATTGACTCGGCGCTGCACCTACCTTCGCTGTGTATTTGTCCTGCGTTGACCCTTTGGCCTCGTACGAGGAAGCCTTCGCACCTGACACCCACGCACACCCGAGAAGTTAAAATGAGGCTCCTACTCTCCACTCATAGTAGAGAAAGCTTTGCAAAGGACGTCATAAAATGTTACGCAAATAACGTGTAGCAAAGACCTGCAGTAAGTTTCAAACGGTTGCAGTGTATTTAATGTTAAGAAACTTGGCAAACCGCCGCGGTAAAGTTGCAATAATTTTTCAAGCTAATGAGGATTAAGTACCGTTTATTATTTTACTTAAACATAATTAAATTGAATACGACGTGTATAAAGAATAAAAAATTATGCTTTATGAAGTAATTTATATAAACAATAATATACATTTGTATCGTTGCTGCAACAGGCTGTGACATCTAATAATTTCAATTTATGGTGAGTTCCCGTTTGATGATGTGTAACACCAACAAAATACATTTCATTTGAATGAATACCTTTGTTTCTCAGACATTCGTGCTTTTGACGATAATGTGGGAGAGAAATTAGAGACAGTAGTCGACGTTCAAAGGAATCCATTAACGGTATTATTTCCGTGAAAGAAGTGCCAGACCTCAATGCACATATTTTGCCTTTTCTCAGCGCTGGCTCTGACTGAAATTATAAGACATTTGTCCTGCGGTAATGTCTCCACGCACACCCTAAAGAGACCAATGTTCTTACTAGTCGGCAACTCTAATAGCAGTGGTAATGTTTCCTGGGAACAGAAAGGAAACGCAGTTCATTCTCCTCGATTCTTTGTGCCACCACCATACAGTGCGCCCAAATACCACAAATATCTCCATTGGAAATTGCTGGGATTTCAGATAATAATTACAACTAATTAATTATGAAAAGTAATAGTACAGCACTTTTAGTGATATTTAGTGTAATTATTTCAAGAATTAAGGCAAAGCATGAATCAAATGGATAATTAAAATCACAGGAATTACGAAAGAGAGAAATATTACTCAAAATTGCTACTGGAATATGTGAAAGTTTCTTTCAGCTCCGAGTTATCACTGTCTCCTGGAATAACTTATAATCAAGTAAAATATAATTTAATGCAAAAAATAATTTCAAATATGTTTCGATTTTAAGGTAATAAAACTTTTAAAAACAATTATAAGAAAGCTACTTACAAAAACATTTATTCAAAACACAATTATTAAACTTGTAGAAAGTTTAGTTTTCCTTGACTTGGTTTACTGTGAAAGTATTTGAAGTGGAAGATGTACAAGCTGAATTAGCACACGTGTGTACACATTAAAGTATTTTCCTGAATAATTTTGGTTGTATCGTTCCACATAGTTTTAATATTGCACACAATATGCGTAATTTCATTTGTAGTTTGTGCTGCCCATTTGTAGTTTCTTCACGAAAGTCTTGAAATTCATTCCACAAACTTTCTCTGTTTCGTTTGCTGTTTTTCGGCACTGAATCTTTAATAATAGATTCTACTACTTCTATCTTTCAGAGTTTTAAACATTACCAAAATGACACATTTTAATATTATATTGATGCTCACAAGTTGTTATGGACCTAAAACAGTTTCTATCTTTATTTTAAAAAGGTAAACAAAGCAATTACGGCGGAGAGAAAACTGTAAACAAAGTGATAATTTTTGGCGATAGACATCTGGGATTGGTTTAATTTGAATATATTCTTGCTTAGCATTGGTTACTTACTACATGGACAGACATGAGTGAAATATTCATTATAACTAACTGATCACCTCAATTAACACCTCGTCTCTCCTCCTTTTTATGTAGTTTCCTCATTGCATTGGGTAAAGTCCTTTATGAATGACCTTTATTTTGCTTCTGAACATGAATGTAACTTCACTATGCGCATGTTTTGTTGAGCTCTCATTTTGCTATGTGGAGTGGAAGTAGTTACTTTGTTAACAATACTAAAAAATCAAATCTGCAGTTCGTTTACCGATGCAAACAAGTCTACCCCTCCTCACATATGTAACTTATAGTCTTTACTGTTTTTGAAGAAAATAAACCAAAGAAAATTTAAAAATATGTTTTTAAAAGAACAGAAAATGTAGTTTTATATTCATTTTTGTTGTAATTATTATTCCTAATTTTATAGTTATTATCTACAAAGAATATTAAAATTTGCAAACGTAACAATTTGTTATCTATTATTAATGTATTACATAGACCCTATTTTACGAATACAAAATAAAATAAAACCTAAAGTACAGAAACATAATAAAAAATTGTACAATAACATAAATCGATCAAACAAAATCAACAAAATCTGTATAATATAAATCGGATGATTGAAAACATCAGCTAAACATTCTTCTGTTTAAAGTTACATTTGTCGTGATATTTCGACCACACTTAGTGCTTATTATCCCGCTTATTTTCGCTTGTACACCCCTGTCTGTATTTAGAGCGAAGTCAGGAGAAGTTGAGGTGCCCGCTAAAGCGCCATGCTTCCCAGGCGGATAAGCAGCTTGTGCGCATGAAATTTGACATGTAAGGTGTAGATGAGTCGACAATTCACACTTAATATGCGGCAATGCGACTCTTAATAAATATATAAAAATAAAATATAAAGTGAAATAGTATTTCAAAAACTATCCATTAAAAATGTCTCGAAAATTTAGTAAATTAGAAGAATGTTTGAACTAATTTCAACTAAAATTCTCGAAGCAACATTATCTTAAAAGCGATTCCATCCGACGCACGCATTTGCACCGTTTCCTGCCAGTGTAAGCGCCGCCAGGTAAGAAGGTGCGCCGCCGGGGGCGGGGGTGGCATTAAGCGAGTGGCGCGTTAATGCGGTCTTTCGCGCGCTCCTGTCCTGTCGAGGGTTGAGTGCGTTCGATTTCCGATGCGCGGCGACCTCCAGGAGGCTTTTTGCTCGGCCTCCTGCTTCTGCACCGCGTCTGCTCTCCCCTCCCCTCCCTCATTCTCCCCTCCCACTCTCCTTCCCTTCCTGCCGCCACCGACCCCGCTAGCGTACCTGCGACCGGTGCTGAAGCAAAGGTTTTTGCCGCGAATGCGACTTTAAAATCGGAAGCACACCCACAAAATGTTGAATGACACGGAGAATGATGTTTTGTTTAATAATTTCAGTACTAAAAGCAACGTTTTGAGGATAAATGAGTGTGATAAATGTGTGTAAAGTTCATAAGATTGACCGTATTTGAGATGATCTGTAGATCAATCGTTGTGTGTTGATGCTAAGCGCAGCAACATCTCTCTGCTAGTGAGTATTACGCTTTTTGTTTAAAACAGTTGTGTTCTCCGGACTTTCAGAAAAAGAAAGCAAAGAAAATTAATAATTTTAAAAGAAAATATATTGAAGTTTCTTAATAATACATTTCTATGTTAAATTTTAGTGAAAAAATTGCATTTTCGCGAGTCAATGAGTGTAATAATCATTTATGTTATTCTTAATTATATTTGTATTACGTACAACATTATTTATATCTCATATTTCTGGGAATTGAATTCATAATTTCACATGAATTCCCAACTCCTTTATTCACGACGTTCACTGATATAGAAAAAGGTCATACTTCTTGCTTCGTAGTACACAGAGAAAATGGTTGACTTTTTCGTTAACCAAGGAGGTACCATCTTTTATTATGAAGTAAGAGATAAGAAGTGTGATATTTTCTTGAAATACAAAAAAGAATGAATACAAGTGAAAATGTATTTCAACGGATAGAATCTACAAATCTTCATTTCAATATTTATTTTTAAAATTAGGTTCTAGAAAACAAAAACTGTTTTTAAATATGCCAGAAACATCTTAACTGAGAATCAAAGACAGCGAATCGGCATTTCCACTCAAAATCAGCAAAAGTCGATAGACGACGCCTCGATATTTTTCCTAGTTGGTCCCTCGCCTCTAACAATTCGCTTCGTTCGCTGCCTCTTTGAAGGCTGGCCCCGTCCGCACGAGGCGCGACCTTTTGCTTTTGATCCCTGCGACAGAGCGCGTCACAGTGAACGCTTGGCTGGCGCTTCTTGTGCAGTTACGGACATTTAATTTCCCGCTGGGACGCAGAGTGTTTTGTACATCAAGGTGTCACTGACAGCGCGCTCTATGCAACTGCTACACGACACCGCGCGCGCATACGATACAGACTACTCGAATGTCGGCATGATTTATAAGCTGGTTTCTTTTATGAGGTTGGGAAACTTTGGCAATTTTCACATTTGTTTATTTAATTGAATACTCATATTAACGTGAGGTACAAATTTCAGGTGTTTCTTTCCATCATTGGCTACTGATCTATTTTTTACCCTTCCGGTTGAATAAAGAGTACAATAGGTGCCATATTTTTAGGAGAGCGTAGGCTTCCGCGGCCGGAATCAGTATTTACTAGGCTGTCCGGGTGACGCCGCGTCCATGGCGAAGGTGCCGACGTTCCGGTCGCCATTCTGCGACCTTCCCTGATTACGCCCTGAGGAAGGTCGCAGAATGGCGACCGAAACGTCGGTACCTTCGCCATGGACGCGGCGTCACCCGGACAGCCTAGTAAACGCCATATTTTTATCCTGCTTTCGGCAGTGTGTTTAAAGTACTTATGTTTTTGGACTTATATCTGTATTCTTTTCTTACTTCACAGAGGTATCTAATTTACATTATTTATAATACTTTGTAATAAATCATTTACTTTGTCAATGAAAACACAAACAAAATATCCTTTTATGATTTTTCCAAAACTTTTTCAACATTACACGTTTGCCCTGACAACGTAATTTTTAATTTCTAAAACTAATGCTCATTAGTCTAAAAAACACCTTATTAAACATTCGCCGGTTTTGAAGAGAACCTCTGTTTGTCCCACTTTCTCCAACATCACACCGCAAACAGGAAGAGGCCGTCGGCTACACGATGCTCAATCATGGCAGGCAGCTTGGAGCGCCAGGAAGCCGCGAGAAAAAAGTGCTCAATAACCCAAAAGTTTCATAATTTCCCCGGCGCGGGGGCGCGTAAAATGGACGAAGTTGGAGGCGGAAACGCCGGCAGCGGGCCACCAGCGGCGGCGGCGGCGGCGTCGCAAAGGCAGAAAGGGAAAGGATGGCGGGGGCGGAGCGGGGAGACAGTGGGGAAGCGAGTCTGTTAGCCACGGCGTGCGCGTCTTCCGGAAGCAGCCGCCCAGACGCTTCTTTTGTTCTCGCCAGGCCGCCCCGTGCCTCCGCCCCACCCACCCCACCCGCACACAAGGACAGCCTGTGGCACCGGGCGCTTGCGCTTGCCGTCACACCCGCCTACTCGCGCCCGCCCGCGCCAGAACCCCGCCCTTTCCTTTCCCCTCACCACCTTGGCATAATCTGCCCCATTATAACAAGCCTCGTATTTTCCCCACCCGTACCCGTCCTACCTCGTCCTGCCTTCAACTTGACCCCGTTCTATCCCCACCGTGACCCGTCCGCCCCGCCCCTCCCCGCCACACCCCCGTCCCTACTCAGCCTGCCTCCGTCCGCCAACCCCCGTTTCGGCCACTGTCCCACCTCCGTCCCACCTCCGTTCCGTCTCCGTCCCGCCTCTGTCCCGCTTCCGTCCCGCCTCCGTCCCGCCTCCGTCCTGCCTCCGTCCCGCCTCCGTCCCGCCTCTGTCCCGCCTCCGTCCTGCCTCCGTCCCATCCTCCCCCGCACCGTGTCTTTTCGCCCAACCCCGTCATGGTCCCGTCTGGTCCCGCGTTCTCCGGTACCATCCCGTCCCTTCTAACCCATCCCATCACCGTCTCGACCCGACCTCGATCCCGTCCCAACAACGCCTGGCCCTCTCGCTTTTCGTTCGTATACGTCTTCGTCTCCCTGTCCCTCCCATCCCTCCCCCGCCTAAAACCCTTCCTGCCAATCCTCTCGCCCACTACATTTCCCATTACAGTTCTTCCCCGTCTTGTCTCCGACCCAACTTTGATCCGTCCCACCCCTCCTACGTTACTCAAATCGACCCCTCACCCCCTCACCATCACCCGTCCAGCCTTGTCACTGTCCCATCCCGTCCCGTTCCACCTCACCTGGTCCAGCGTTTACCCTGTTTTGCCTCCACCTTTCCGGCCCCTTCCCCCAGCCCTTCTCATCTCCGCTCCCCCCTCTCACTCTCTTGGCACCATCCCCTCCCCTCCTCGGCGCCTGCCCGTGAAACGCAGAGTCGACGCGCATTAACATATTCGCTTTCATGCATTTCCCACTTTTTAATCCTCCTCTCTCCGCACGCGCGTCGCCCCGTTGTTTAAAAATAAAACTTTCGTGCGCGGATTGCCATGTTGAATATTTAATACGTTTTTAATTATCGCGGCGGCGGCGGCGGCGCGCGTACGTGAGGGCGCGGACACAGACTCCGCCCCGCCACGTCCCGTCCCGCCTCGCCGCGCCCCGGGCTGGCCCGCCACGCCACGCCACGCACCGTGCGCGCTGCCGGGCGTATGCAAATGGCTGTCGTTTGCTGCTCTGAGTGCTCGGCCGCGATCTCACGCAAGCCCTGTGTTCGCACCCAGGCCGCGACAGGGGGTGTGGTGTTATGTTTGACACTAATTGCGTCGAATCTGGACATTAGCTCTTGTGTTTGATTTGGGCTTGAGTCCTTAATTAAATAGGGGGCAGAGATAGTTCGTTAGTAATTTGGAATAGTGCTAACTTATCTGAGGTATGTTCTGCAATTTTAAAAGTGTTGAATGTTTTTTGTATAAACATTTCGGACATCTCTGTCTATATTTGTTTTCTTGTTTTAAACATTTCACGTTCTCTACATGATGATAATCATGTAATGCCTGAAGACCCCTCTTCAGAACTTAAGCCATTCAGATCACTTTTGTATTGTTTACAAATACAGTTCTAGAAATAATTTAAATGGAGACATCGACATAAGTTTTCACTAATATTTTGCTGCAAAACAGTTCGTTAGGAGTCAATTTTTTTGTAGGACTATCAAATGCAATGTGTACTTAATTTCTCTTCGTTTCTGTTTCTTCATTTTGATCGATGCCCATCGATCTCGAGTACGACTACAATAAATCTGATGAGAAAACAAAGGAGTAAGAAAAAAAGAGAAGGTCGGGGAGGTTGCCTCCGCATTGTTGGAGTGGCTTTTCGCGATGGAATCGTGCACGCACCCGGCTTGGGGCCGCAAGAACCATCCCTATTTCAGACGCCACCGCGCCCTGACACCCGGAATCCGTAATGAAGCAGGCCGCGACGCTCGGCAGGGAGGGGACTGGGAGCAAGAACACGTTATCTTCGCATCCCCCCCTTCTTCACCCTTCCACATCCACCCAATCCCCCACCATCCCCTCTAAGCTGCCGCCCTAGCCTTCCGCCGTCCTCACCCCCCGGCGCCCCCACTCCCCGCCGCCCCCGCCACCGCCGCCACCCCCTTCATCCCGCCGCCCCCGCCGCCCCCGTCGTCCTGCCGCCACCGACGCCCCCGCCGCCCCCACCTCCCCCGCTGCCATGCCGCCCCCGCCAGGCCGCCCCCGCCCCCCCCGCCGCCCCCTCTGACCTATCCGCTTTCAAGGCCTCGCCGCCTCATCACCCCACCACCTTGCCATCTATGCCCTCCCATCGTTCTTGACGTCACGTCTAGCCCACCGAACTGCTTCCCCACTTTCCCCGCAGCCCCGCTATTCCCGTCAACTTTCTACCCCCACCTGCCCGCTACGCCACCTGCTCGTCTCCCCCGCAGAACTGTTACTCGTTTCGCCACTCCTACCGTCTCCCTTACTACTTTCTTCTCTCTCCTTCGTTTTCTCATCTGTTTCATTGTAGTCGTTAAACAAAGAGATCGATGTGAAACTATCAATACGAAGAGGTAGAAATGAAGGGAAAAGAAGGAGACATTATACATAATAACTCTTTACAAAGATTGAACCCAAATAAAGTATTTAGCGGAAAAATATAAGTTGAAAAGGTATTTCATTGTCCCAAATGTGTTTATTCGTAGAACTGAATTTGTAAACAGACAAAGAACTGAATGACTTGAGGGTTTTATGAAGAGTCTTCGGTCTCAGACGTCTCTAGCCGCTCGTGCCTGCTCCTGCCGCTCGTAATTCTCACCCTCATCCTCCCCACCCTCTGCTAGTCCTACCCCCACCCCCGTCGGCCGCCCTCACCACCACCCCCGTACCTCTACCGCTCACACCATGCCGTCACACCTTATATGATCCCGACTAGTGATACGTCATCGTTATTAGCTAACATTGATATTCAAAACTAAAACATTGGTGTTAAAAATATATCGACTAACAACCGTCTATGTTTTTACACTGGTTTAATAAGCCCTAACATTAATTTCGTGTACATTAAACTTGAATTTGACAGTGTTCGTGTTTATCAATTCGTCGCATCAGGGCACGAGAAGAAGGGACAGACTCTACGCTCACAACGTATTTGTTGACCCTATCTCAATATGCGAAACGAATATGATGAAAGAGCAAATACAAGGGCATGGAATTCATTTCTGGCGAGAGAGTTTGATCAATGATGGCAGTACAAACAGCGTGTCTTTGATTCCAGCTCATGAACTATAAGGGTTACCATCGGTTATTGTTTCATATTTTAACTTTTACGGTATTGTTATCATGATAATTTTTCGTTCAGAAACAAAACATTGGAAAGGGAAAAATATTGCTGGCAAAAGATGAATGTTAGTTTCTATAAAACCTCGATGTGTGTTCCAAAACATCGATGTTCTTCAAACATACCGACATGGATGTCGCATCCCTAGTCCCGAACCCACCATCCTCGCTCTCGCCGGCTCCACCGCCCCTGCAACCTTCTCTGTTCTCACCGACCCTCCTGCCCACGAGGCCCCTTCCCTCCTCGTTCCTGCCCGCCGCGTTGCCTCCCGCCGCCTCTATCGCCTATCACCGACCTCATCAGCCTCGCTGCCCCATGGCACTCTAACCCCACCAGCGCCACGCCATCCACCGAGTTTAGCTCAGCGCAAGCATTGTCGCTGATGCTGTAGCGACTGATCGAAAAGGCCTAGAGCTCTTGTCCCCGTCGGTGGCAGATTTTCGATTCCAGGTGCATAGCTATGTCGATAATCAGCTGCTGTCTGAAGGAGAATTGTTGTGGCCGGCTGCTCCGACCGACAGTTTTCCGTGCTTTCTTCAAATAATACTAGAAAAATGCCAGAGCAGTACTCTAACAAGCGGAACATGGTTAGTGCAAGATTTATTTTATCTCTCAATGGTCCTATTTTTCCCCTTACACTTATTTCCGCTCTATTACCACCTGCCGGGAGATCAATCGGGAGCTTAGAACTTCCCAACTCGGGCGGTGTTTTGCTGGGGAGAGACATTGAGAAATTGTTTTCGACTTAAAAGATTCATTCAAAGATAATTCAAAACTTTGAAGTACTTATATATATATATATATATATATATATTTATATATATATGTATGTATATATATATATATATATATATTTATATATATGTATGTATATATATATTTATATATATATGTATATATATATATATATATATATATATATATATATATATATATATATATATTCTCGTATAATAGAAATAATCCAGTGTCTATGTAGTATTTTAAAAATATCTTCAATATTTTTTGAAATGTTAATATTAAGGCGCTTCTATTTTAATATTACAATATACTACCTTAAATTGTCAACTCTTATTCAAACCACAATAAATTATTAGCTGTATCATTTTTCACGTCCCCTTTACACAATTCTAATTAAAAATATTAAAAATATTCAAATTATAGTTTAACTATGAATTATTTGATCTTAATATATTAATGAAAACATTTTTTATTAATAATTTGAAATTATGAAACCAAGTTTTATTTCGCCAAAGAAATAATTTAAATAATCGCCACTGCCATCCCGCGTAGTTATGTAATGACTTCTTAGACGCAGTCAGTTTGAAATATGTTTATTCTTTGACGTGTGTCGCATGACCACTGCCTTTGCTCCGTCAGTTGATGTTCGGCCGGCACTAAGCTGAGTACGCTCTATCCGTTCAACTCCCGTTTTGCAACCAACTCGGGCTTTCCTACCGGTTATCAGATACCTACATTTTCTGCGTGTGCGTTTGGAAAGCTCCCGTGAGTGTATTAACATCAAAGTGTTCGTATCAAAGTGATTTCTGCAAGTGACTAAGTACGTTTCAAGGAGTGAAAGTTTCAGTTTTATTCAAAGTGGCTAATGCTGGGTGCCAGGTGCATTGCGATGCGAGGTGCTTCACATCTGAAAATCGTGAGTATGTTACAGTTTTTATAAAAATTGGGTAACTTTAAAGAAGTCATGTGAATATTTTTAAAAGTTACTTTTCGAACAACTGATACCAACGTACTAATATCAGCTGCTCATATCTTTGATCTGGTAACGTAACCTAACCTAACCACAACCGTTTCAGTAGAAATTGTAACACTGATATTTATAGTTATTACCTGTTAATTGTCCAAGTTCAACTATGCATAATTATCTTTTTTAATAATGTTTTATTTAGTTATGTTGTTTAGTTAAGTAGTGTAGTATCTTTCAGTTCTATGTGTTCAGCACTCGTGTAACAACTTGCATCTTACGCCTCACGAAGGGGGGGGGGGAGGTTTGACTCTTGTTCTGTGGGAGTAGGGAGAAAAGCATAACAGCGGTCTCGAGGTGAAGCTAAAGCTTCCGTAAGGAGTGCGCGATCTGTTATTAAGGTCCTGGCGGTAATTCAAAGCTTGCCCAAAGAAAATATACGAAAAAAATTCTTTGGTTGATCCGGAGTTCAGGGTGGCACCGGTTCCTTTGGTTCACTGATTCGGTTCACTATTTTTCGTGATTCACAAGAAGAAGAATTTTGCTGTCACTTCACGCCGCTCCGGCGGCAACTGCGCAGTTCGAATTGTGGAGGCTTTCTTGAAAAGTGCTTTCTTATAAAAGTGAATTGGTAATTATGCTTTGGATAGACTCAAGGATGTTTATAGTGAACGCGAGGGCCGAAGGCCCGAGTCTCGCCGTGACTTGGATCCGGGCGAGCGAAGCGTGAAAACTTGCCTTTGAAACTAAATTCGCATTACAATGCGGCGGGGACAAAGAGTATGAATCAATGCCAGCACAATTATTCTCTAGTGATTGAAGTGAACCGCGCAACTATAATTTTGTGAATCACGAGAAGTAGTGAACCGAATCAATGAACCAAAGGAACCGTCGCCACCCTAAACTCCGGATATACCAATGCTTTTGTGTACGTAAAAAACGTTTAAAGAGGCGATAATTAATTGAATGTTAATTTATTAGGTATTGTGATCAGAACATAAATTGAAAATAGGATACTTGTTCTATTAAAATCAATTTATGGTGAGTAGTTGTTGAATTACAAATTTTAGTTTCAATTTACATTATTTACTTTATGATGAAGTAGGTAATATTAGTTATTGTTAATTAAGGAAAAGGTTAATTAAGGCATCTTCTCCCTTGTTGTATTTAACTAGATGGAACCGGTTGGCTTCAGTGAGAACCTTACGTACGACAACACAGGTGCGTGAGGGAAATGGCTTGGTATTTATAATCTCAAAACGTCCTGGCACAATGAAGCTTCGCTCTGCATGTCCAATTTTGGGTCGAGGCTTCGGCCTTCAACCTGCAAGATTAATATAAAACCTCCTTGAGCCTGTCTAAAGTATAATTTTTAACGCATTATGTGCCATAATATTTTTAACTAGTTAACATGCGTCATTGTCATTCGAGCTATGAAACAAAATTACCTCATTTCTGCAACTCGTTTTTCCCTTTTTTTACCTATCTTGCGACGTGCGAATCAATTCATTATGATAACGGATAACATACAAGTAAAGTACAAATGACTTGGATAGTTATTTGACTCTATTGAACCTTTTTCGTTGGCCATTCACACCATAATTTTAGTGGCTTATCGCACATGTTGAACTCATTTGCCAAGATGCCATTCATTAAACAGGGTCTAATGTTTACTGGTTCAGAGATTGAAATTAATATAATCGTTTACTATTTTCAAATATTTATGACAGGATTGTTTTCAGGAGAGTTTCGTGGTATTTCTGAACTTTATAATCGCGTTCTTGGTCATTATTGATGAAACATGACTCAAATATCTCTATCTAGCATTAAGTTTTCATTTTCTGAAAACCGACCGTCAGTTAGCTAAATTGTGCCATATTTCAAAGAATTGCTATTACTGGAATATCCTATTTTCAAAATGTGAAATTTGTATATAATTAGTCTATACCTTTTGAAAAAATCATGATCTACATCATAATTTGTCAGCAATTTTGTCAGTTTTTTCATGCAGTATGAGGATCTCCAAGTCCCTACTTCGCCTTACTATGGTTCGCCTTTATATTTTTCAAATGAAACTTTTCTCTCCCTTGCGAAAAGAGACTGGCCATCACAACGGCAGAGAAAAGACCAGAGTAGGACAAGGGCGAAGGCGAGGGTTCGTCCCAGGGAAGGCATCGCGAAAGCACTGGGACATTCGAATCGAGATAAGATATCGGCGGCAGCGGAGACAGCGGTGTGGCACGGCGCGAGTCGCGGGGCCGGAGGTGGACAGGGTGGGTCTGAGTAAGGAAAAGGCGGTGGATGTAGGTGGCAGTGGTGAATGGTGGGGGTGAGGTAGGGGAGGGAGGGGTGGAAGCGGGGAGAAGGGAGGCGAAAACGAGGAGGCGGTGGTGAGCCGGTGTACAATGGTGAAAGGGAAGGGGCGGAAAATGGGTGGAGAGGCGCGGGACGGCGCGCAGGATGCGACGTGGGGGCGGCGCGCGGGGATGGCGTGGGGAGCGGAGGTGGTGCGGGGGCGGCGCGGGGGCGGCGTTGTGGCGGTGGGGCAGGTGACGTGCGGGGGCGGGGCAGGGGCGGCTGCAGCGCGGAGTAGGCGCAGGGACAGCGCCGGGGTGGAGGCGTCGAACATGCGGCCCCGCGCCATTAATCTCGATCACGCTATCTGGCCGCTGGGCGCGCCACCGTCGCTTTTTGCTTGGGCGCTCCACCGCCGCCGCCGCCCACGCGCCGCTGCGCGCAGCCGGCCCTGACCGCCTCGCTCGCCGCCCACCCGCCCACGGCGGTCACGGCCACTGGCAACTGGACCAGCCGCCCAACATCTCATCCGCACCCTCTCACCGCCAGTGCTTTTCAGGACTCCGATGTAAAACAGGGCGAGGGCTAAATACATTCCCGTGCCGAAGGCGATGCTCAAGTATGGAAGGCGTATAGGGATTTGACCTATTAACGATTTCGGTTGCTTTCAACTCGTAACAATGATTATAATTAAGTGGAAAACTTGAAGTGGCGAAAACGGATTCTTATTTTTCATTATATTGCTATAGCTCTGCCACGTGATCATTATCATGAGATTCTCAATCATTCAGTATTCTCATAGTGATAGAAGGGACGTAGCTACAAAATTTCTAGTCTGATAACATATCTGGAGAAATTACATTTATGCAAGAATTTTTTTCTATTGTCTTATGTTAAGATTTATACTTATTTCTCAGCTCTAAAAACTGAATTTTACTCATATGTGACCAGACGAGGTAATTAAAGAAATTCAGAAAACTTCCAACCTAATTTCGCACTATTGCTGCGCACGACTGATATTCTAGATTTTCGGATTTACCTTTGTATAGGATACATATTCAGTGCAAGTATCATCGTTAGTAGTGCATTTTGATCGTGTTATGCATTCTAATAGCGTGCAGGCTTTAGCAGTCCTAATTTTCATCGCTATACGAGTATCAATATAGAAAATTTTGCCATGCATGCCGTGCACACTCCGTTCTTGGAGGTGTTGATAGGAGCTCAGTAATTTGTGGATTGGAAATACAAGGTTACAATATTAAAACACTTAACATACATGTACATTCTCTTTAAACATATTGTGAAAGCAAAGTAGTTGCTTTGAAACATCGATGAAATACATTTGATACATAAAAGTATGACTTCCTTGACCATTTGTTCTTAGTTATGGCTTTTCATAATCTGCTGAATTCATTGCTCCCAGAAATGGAAGTATATCTATGCGAGTAATGTCTATGATTTAGTTAGAAATCCAGAAACTCGGAAAAAGCCCCAAAACGAAACAGTTTCCATTTTGACTGAAAACTGTAAATATTTAATTGTGTTATTACGCGTATCTTCGTTCTGCAAGTACAGTGTGAATTTCCGTTCGCCACAACTGAGGTCACACGACTGCGAGGCTTCAAGAGTGGTCGCTCCACAGTAATATTTACTATTCATGTGGTGCGTTATGAAACAACACCTTTCTTGGAATATTAAGAACTGTGACACTGTTTATCCGCATGTACTATCCCATATTATTTCAGTATTTGTGGAAATATTTAATTTGTTGCAGTGTGATTTTATTTGTTGTTTTTAAGAAGCTACTTTTTGAAAGCCTTTTTGTGCAGATTTGTTATGCAGCTTATTTGCTGCTGTAGTCCACTAGTTATTAAATTTGCTGAATGTCAATTATTCAACAATGCAGGTACTCATCGCAGGTACATCTGACCAAGTTCAGAAGAAATTGACAATGATTACAACTATCTGTAGGTGATTAATTTGGTTCCTTTGAATTGCAGAAATTGAAGTAATAAGAGCAATTTTAATAAGAAATAATCTTAAGAAGAGTGTATGTAGTGTTGCAGAAGAATTTAATCAAAGGTTAAACCGCTTAGGATTTTAATCTCACATTTTTTTCTTTTAATTAGTACATTAAAATGAACTCTCTCTCGTAAATTTATCTGATCTTTAGGGTCATCTAATTTACCAGACATTAACTCTTAATTATCAAATTAATTCGAACTCTTAATTACTTTAATAATTTATTTCATGTATAATTTATAAGTATATATCTTGCAATATGCTCTTAGTGAAGTGAAAGTAAACCATTATAGTAAGTTTGATTTCATTGACATTGTGCCATAAATACAATTGATGCGCGCTTTCACGATGAAATTACAATATTGAACATCGCCTTTGATTAAATTACAATATTGATCATCGCCTTCGATTAAATTATATATAAACCAAACAACCCACGTTGATTTGTAGGCACGGTAAACATGCCCTAGCATTGTTCAAAAATAGCCAAAAGCAAAGGTCAAAGCGAAGGTCACCTCTCCGAATGCGGTGTTCTTCTGTTTCGTCAGTGATCAAGTAATCTAAATTAGATATCTTTAATTTAAAGTTTTGTAAATTTATATTAATACACTTTTGGCGTATGCAGATGCATCAAATGAAAATAAATATAGTCTAAATAAATATAGCATTGATATATTGTTGGATCCTCTGAGATGAAGCCTAACGACATTACAATGAGAACTTCTCCACGTTTCGTTTCAGAGTATACGAATATCACTCGATTGCAACCTGATTGTTTCCCCCACATTCGCATTCCAGATAATCGCCTTTCACATTCAGCTACCTGCGAATCTGTGGCATTATTGAAACCAGGCAGTTGGTTTGGTACGGAAAAGAAGGACACAATTTAGTTGAGTTTACACGCATGAGTAGAGCAAATAGATGTTCTCATACCAATCGAAAGAAAATCTGGAGCATTGGTGAACACCTACTAACTATACTCGTATATGAAGAGATTTTTACACGAACTACCATAGTCCAAAATCCAAACTGTTGAGAAGAAGCAAAAATCTCCCTACGTTAGTATAATTAAAACTCGTGTTAATTTGAAACGTAGATTAATTGAAATTTATGGATGATTATTGAATGCTAGTTTTGACATTACATGTGTAAAGACTACATGAATTAAGGTTTTAAAGTTGAGTGAGTGTAGACTTTGGTGTTTTTTGACAAAAATTATTAATACTTCTCATGAAATTTGAACATATATACAGTTAATAATTTGAAACATTAAAATTTCATATGCAAAGTACGTAAGGTTTTATTCTCATAGTTATTTTACAAACAATTTCAGGAAGTAAATTAAAAGCTTTACAGATCTGCTCCACAACAATTTTTATCACGTTTCCCCATTTTCTTCAATGGTACTTTCATTTTTATTACTTGCGTCTGCAAGTAGTTTGTCGTGGAAGAGTTTGGTTTTAGGAATTTAGAAATACCGAGAAAGTCTCTGGACATTTGCTACATTCTTTGGTTTCAGCGGAAGGGGTTTCTTGCATAGTGTATGAAAATTAATTTCCCCATGTAACTATTTCTTGCTTCTGATATTTACCTTGCTCAAAGCACCATGGTATGTATACTTAACAGGCACATGTCGATCTTCTTGCATTATTTTTAAGAATTCTAAATTTTTGACCCCAGCATTTAGATTTTTCAACGGTAATATATCTGAATCACCTGCGAATATCACGGAAAGGTAATCAACAAGGAACAGTGTGTGATACAGTGCAATCTTTATAGAAAAACAACCACAGTTAATTTGTCTGTGGAGAACGACTGTTTTTGCCAAAAACTGAGAAGTCATTGGCTTGTTTCTGCAAAAATAGTAGAATTTCAAAGCTTCATATTTGCAGCACCAAAACTAATTATTCTACACTACTCAGAATAGATGATGCCCGAGGAGAGAAGCTTATAATACTGTAGAGAAGTCTAAATTGCAGTTTTTGGAGTGTGGTCGTTTTTGTAAAAAGCTCCTCATATGTACTATACCTAAAATATTATTTTAATTCTGCACATTTTAAGATGGTATGTTCGTTAGATCAACCACAATTAAGTACACCCAAAAATTACTTTAAATGAATGCAAAATCTCTGTTCGTCAAGATGGTAAGAAAAATGGACCTTACAAGTCTCATTATTGAATTAAATAAGTTTAAATTAGCACGGCCTCTTATGGAAAAGCATATGTTTTTTACGTTATTGTGAAGTTATACAGTGAAAGTACTGTATTCTTTTATTCAATAAGTAGCAATTTTTTTTAGAAATCAAATAGGGCGATAGAGAACGAACGTGAGGAGACTAGCATGAGGAGACTAGCATGAGGAGACGAGCGTGAGGGGACGAGCGAGAGGGGACGAGCGAGAGGGGACGAGCGAGAGGGGACGAGCGAGAGGGGACGAGCGAGAGGGGACGAGCGAGAGGGGACGAGCGAGAGGGATTAAAGAAGTAAAGGAGAGAGGATGAGAGTGAACGGGTGGGAGGATTAGGGATTGGGAAGGACCCGGCCGGGTCAGGCACGGCGGGGTGGGGCACGGCGGATTGGGGCGGTACGTGGCAGGGCTGGGCCGGGAGGCGGGGCGCGCGTTTTTGCATGCCGCCCGGTGCCTATATATCACGCACTCACCCGTCGTACTCGCGCCGAGTTATGGGCGGCCGCGGCCGTATTTCGCCCTGTCCGAGCAGGCGGCGGCAGCGGCGGCGGGCGCGCGGGCGAAAGGGCGATGGGCGATGGGCGAAGCCAGCTGGGAGGTGGGGTGGTCATCGGGTCCGCGGAGAGAATAAGAGCCGGTGGCTGGGAAGGGGGATGGAGCAAAGACTACGAGCAACCGCAAGGAAACTGAGTGAAGCTGGCGAGCTTTTAAAAAAGTTCTGTTACTCTCGTAACAGAACCTCAATTCGGCATTGAACACTAGTTCTCCTTGAGTCTTAAGACATTAAACGCGAAGTAATTATTTCTCAACGTAGCCATTGTGTCAACATCATTGCTGTCGATGCCTATCGGCCAGGAATCGGCGTCGTTAGTATCAGAGTTTCTCAGACAGACTCCCATCCGGTCACCCTTGGGATCTCGAGGTGCTTCACCTTCGAAAGCAGTTGCGGCGGAAATCTAGTGACGGAAGTGTTGTTGTGGGTCCTTGGGTGTCTAGATACAGGTCGAGTATGTTTTATGCAGTGACAGTAACGGTGCTGACAGGAATGACAGTTACATCAAAGTTTCACGTGCCAGGTGGGACAAGTACTGGGAGAGGTCGAGGAGCAGACGGCGAAAATATGCTAGTGGATGTGGTAGGTGAACGGCGATGGTATATCTTCGGCCCATATGAAACTGAGAATTTCTTTAGTAAAATTCAAATTTTACAGAAGACCAATATTTCATCTAGTTTCATCATACATCCTTATCATTCTGTTAATAAACTAATATACTAGCGTTAATGAACAGACTGCCAAACTTATTTGTTGTTCATTATTTCAAATTCTCATTTCAAACGTTTTATTAATTAAGCATATTTTCAGTTATTCCATAGTCGTAAAAAGGACATAAGTACTCTTCCAGACTATGAAATATGCTGCCACACTTTAAAATAATGTCCAAATAAACCCTTGTTATGTTAAAATAGTTTTAAATTCAATTCTCCTTGATGTAAAAAATTCTAATGCTAATGCTCGAATTTCAAGAAATGAAGTACTTATATATTTTGTTTTGAGTAATAAAACAAAAATTGAAAACATATTGGCAACTAACATATACTGGAAGATTAATACATCGACTTTATCAAGAAAATACTGATAAATTAGGATTTTTTAAAATTGAATTGAAAATTTGAATTTACATATGGGGCGCAAATCATTTCCACAGGAGGAGCTTCTCACGATGTAATGCAACTATATCATTGCTTCCGCTGGTCCACCTGTTGTTGAAATATAAGAGAGGTTTAAGCAAATCCACAATAGAGTCGCTTTAAAATCCGTTAATTAATGGAATCGTTTCATCATCCGATAATCCTTTTTTTCGAAAATCCCAACGCGATGTACAAACATTTTAACTCGTACACCCTTCGGCGAATTGAGCCATTACTTTTTTGCGATCTAAATCACGGCTTGTCCGCGTCGTTTTCGCCGTACGCGCGTCGAAGCCGCCAAAGCTCTGAATGCAATGCTGCTGATTTGGCGGGATGTGGCAACGCTGGTTTTCCGAAATCCAGAATTTCAAATATTTATTTTTGTTTAGGTGAAATTAATATGAGTAAGCGATACGTTGGTTATAAGATTTGTTTTCTATGTGCACATAACATTTTTCAACATATGTGTTCTATGTTTTGTTTATCTCCATGTGACATTAAAGCGTCTCTGATAATATCTATTACGTAGACATATTTCTTCTCTTTTTTTTCGATTTATTCAAGGGTTTTATATTTTCAGTTAGCCAGTAGTCGTAAAACAGAACATAAGTACTTTTCAAGGCTTTAAAATAAGTTGTTATATAATAGTTATATATTATAATTATGGGACTTGCTTTTTTCATGCAGTTTTGGTAGATGCGCATTTTACGTTCTCCGTTATGTTGACCAGCAAATTATTTTTTGTAATCCAATTCATCAAGCGTAATATTTCTCTCGGATTTTGGAAAGAGGTTGTATTTATCTGGAGAAGCCTTATATCTCTAATTAGTCTGAATATAATAAATGTTTAGACAGCGTCACATCCCCCTTAATTTCGTTTATGTATTCTCGAAAGTGTAATTTCATCATTTGCATTCAGAACAAGTCACTCTGACGATTGCTTTGGGTAATTATCTGTCACAGTTTAGTCTTGGGTTTCGTTCTCAGGACTTCTAATTAATTACAAAGCTTTCCCTTGTTCGATCCTCCAGTTTAGCCATGTTCTTCTAGGATTACTGACTTTCCGTAAATATTGTAACCGTGCATATTTAACATCCATACGCATTTATTTACCTATTCGTTAGTGTTTTTTTTCATTCTTTTCGTTATACCTCTTGCTTTACGATTTGTAAAAATGTTTCTGATGTTAGTCTGTTCACAATAAATTGATACGTAGGTTTTGAATGATGACATCTTTATAATTCATTTTGTCCACTCTTGTGAATATGATTGAACCACACTCAAAGAAATTGCAAGTATATGCTACATTGTTTTTATTAACATCATTATAAACAATATCTTCAGTAGCACTAAATTATTCGTAAAATGTAATTGTGATCATTACATAATAGCTTTCTCTGCACGATTAATGAAGCTATACTTGTCATGTTATACGTTTATGTTCATACAATGATATCAAGCAAATAATGAACCCTATCACTCTTATTAGCAAGGAAGAATATATAAAGGAATGCTGACCATATTCAACCTTAGGAGACCATTATACGACATAAGAATGTAAGGTTTTTTAATCCAAATGCCTCACTTTAAATTCAGTAACTCTAGGTCTCGTATTAAATATGATCGATCGAGTTGCAGTAATATATTATGAGTACGAAAAAACATTTTAACTATATTCTTTCTCTGCCGGTATTCACCATGTGAACCAGCATTGTTGCTGTTTCTGCAGAGACTCCGACCAAGAGGTTTTAGGGTTCGAGTTCCGATGGCGGCTTTTCTTCGACACTAGCATCATAGGTCGAATTAAGCCGGTGTCTACTCGTAGAAAAGAATAAAGAGACGGATTCTCTGATCGCTGGTTATCCGTCGTACCTCCGATCAATTTTAATTTGAAGCATTGTTCTCACAAACGGACCACTGAACGATCTTTCCTTCCACTTCCTCGTTCTAAACTCTCCTCTAGCACGTTTCTGAACTATTCACACATAGTTTCAACACGCGGAACTCGCGCGGGTTGATTTATTGATTGTTTCATGTTTTCGAGTACGACAATTAATGTGGTTATTAATCCCCTCATTAATGTATTATCCAGAAAGGTGGCTGGCTGTGCACACTTACTTACACTTAAATGCACTACTCTACTACAGATGTAAGAAGACCATTTGGCAGCTTAGAGCTTAACCAGCCGGGGCGGAGCCCCGCTGGCAGAAGACTCCTAGAGGGAAAGTTAGGCCACTGCCAACGTGTACTTCAAGACTGTACCTCCCTATCCAGAAGGGAAGGAATACTACCACCTTCATGGATAATACATTCAGTACACCAAGGGAACTAATAACCAAAAAACGTTTACTGCCCGAAACAGGAAACCACCATTCAAATCACACGTTTTCCGAATTCACCTGGAATTATGTGTGATCTGGGATTTTCTTCATTAGCCGATAGTCGTAGCTTGTCAATCGTAATTGGAATGAAGGTTACGTTTTTATTTATCACACGACTTGAGTGATGCGACATACCTATCCACATCTAGTTGCAAAGTAATCAGGTTTGGGTATTCACCCCTTCAAATATACTGCAAAGAATAAAACTGAATTACTATTACTTTACTATTATTCGTTTTTAAAAATAATAGTAATGACAATTATAATATTAAAAGTAATAATACTATTATCGTAACGCAGTTGAACAGAAAGTACGCATTTCCTCTTTACGTAAGCAGGCCGTGGAGAGGGAAGATTACTCCACAAATGTGACGGTAATGGAGAGGCATGCTGGGCGAAGAGGGCGTGTCTCGTTTGGTGCTCACTTCAGCTCCTTCACCCTTACCCTCACCCTCCCCTCCACTCGCGCCCATTTCTCGCCTTAATTAAGCGATTCGGCGATAGCGTCGCCTTGTCAATATGGCAGCCATTCAAACATGGCGGCGACGCGGCGCGGCGTGCGCGACTTTGTTGGCCCTTAATGGGCGGCAATTAATTTAAGGCGCGCCCTTCTTCGCGTCCTCTGCGCCGCCGTTGATAGATTTCGCGCCCTCTGCTTCGCTGCTAATGAAATTTGCCGCGCGTCGCAGTCAGGCGCGCTGCAGTCGGAGAAGGTCGACACGCCGAGTGCGGAGGGAGTTCCCCCGTGTCAGGTGTGATATGAGCCCATCGCATCTCGTGGGTCGAAGTGAGAAGGTTGACGCTTGATACGTACGGGTACACCTTTAAATTCCGTCTATTTTATATACCAGAGGAGTATTTTCTGGTGAAAACTAGCGGCGTTACAACAGCACATACTTTCTCGCGTGATTTGGAACTAATCGATTTTTTCAAAATGAAACGTGTAATGTTTTCAAAATTGAATGGAAATAGAAACATGTGTACTTGTAAGCGTCACTTGTAAGCGTCACCTGTAAGCGTCACTTGTTTACAAATCCGTCTCACAGCTAAAAGATCGGTGGAATATGAAGGTGAAAAGCTACAGTTTAATTTTCACCCCATCCACGATTCGCGGCTTGGAAAGCCAGCTCGCTAATCATGTCCCATCGGAGTGTAGTAAATAAAGATGAATATATGTAAAGAAATTATTGTCTAAATCTGCTGAAATTAAAAATACGTAAATTATAAGAAAATCTCAAAAACATTTGATTTCAAAATACTACGTTTAATAACAGACTTTTGAAAGCCTATTTATGCTCTAATATGAAAATTGTCGAGTGCACCAACCGAGAGTTGAAAATGAACACAAATGAAATCGTATTATTGAGAACCAAGACCCCCAAAAAAGTATTAACAACTTTGTTTTTACACAGCATCAATCCAACATCAAACAACTTTCAATATTTTCTCTTCTTTTTCCAGTAAACTTCGTGATGACAATTGACATCTAACCTATACGAGTTGGGTGATTATATTGCGCAAAAGTTTAGACAATTATTGTGGAGAATATAAAGTCAATAACGCAGATGAAAACTACTTTATCCCCTAAAATTTTAGAAAAGAAGATACTGAATGCTTTCAATTAATAAATTGATATATCACTGGGTATTTTATGTTTAGTTACATAATTTATTCTACATTCAGTACCACATATCATTCGAATAAATAATAAATGAACATGAAGAATCTTTAATTTAAAAATATCATTCAGTGCCCTCTATTTGCTAAAGTGGCGTCCTGTCTTTCGTGTAATCATAAATTCGAAAGTATCTTCTGAAGTATGATGTTTTATTTCCTTCTGTTTTGTTAGAAAATTTTCTCTATTGATGAGACATTATGGATTATCGCCTCGGTCTGCTATATCCAACACCGCTCATAACTTGCTCTATATTGATTCAATGATCTAACTTGGTATTAAAATCTAAATTTAAATAATGTGCCAATAGCTTCGATTCACAAAAGTATTAAATCGTACTGGAAAGGTTTTTGTGAGCTCAAAAGAACGTCGCAAGAATCTTCTAGATCCCAGGCACTCGCAGCTCCTTCTCGGGATTGGCTCCGACTTCAAGAATGGGCTGCCCGTCCTCTGGGGGCGCAGGCATGCATAAAAAACAGGGGTCGTGAGTAGCTCCATTGGATTCGTATTGTCGCCCTTGCGGGGCCCGGGCAAAAACAAAAGCGATCGACGGCAGACGGAGGGCGCGGAGCCCGGCGCTGCGGGGCGAAGGGCGATTATAATCCCCTGCGATCGCCCGTCGGCCGGTCGGCGCGCCCCGCCCCATGGCACATCACCCGCCCACGCCCACTCGCTCAGCCGCGCGCCACCCGTTGCCTAGCGACCGCCCCATGGCCACCTGTTGGGGGCGCGGCGGAGGCCCTGGAAAAGGTCTTCCGACCAGCCGATTCTCCGAACTGGGGTAGGGTGATAGGGCAACCGAAATATCGATCTATTGGTTTCAAACGACTGCAAGTAAGACTGCCCGAATTATTTCGTCCGAAAACACCCGAATGTTACACACAAAATTGTGGGAATATTCCCAAAATTCAAAATTAAATTTTGTAAACATGTGCAAGAAGCACTATCCGATTCTCTCGTGCTAAACTATCTTCGAAGTGCAGCCAGTTATTCGTAACCGGACGTTTTCAAGCGAAATTGTCCGCTTTATTTCATCCGTAAAACACAGAAATGAAGACTTATTTCATCCGAAAACATCCAAATGTAACACACGAAATTGTCAGAATATTTTCATACCTCCATAGTTCATTTTTTAAACATTTGCGAGAAGCACTATCCGATTCTCTTGTGTTAAACTATGGTCGAAGTGCAGCAAAATATTCGTTACCTGACGTCTGCAAGTGAAAACTTTCGTTTTTTTCACCTGAAAAACACAGGCATGAGGACTTATTTCATCCAAAAACATCCCAATGTTACACACAAAATTGTGCGACTATTCCTATTCTTTTACGGCTCGTTTTTTAAACATTTGTGAAATGGGAGGTCAGATTTTCTTTCTGGAAAGCTACGGTCATAGTGAAGCCATAATATCGCGTCTTCGCTGCCAAACAAATGAGAGCGAAATCGTGCTCTTTATTAAAAAAAGTAAAAATAAACAAAAGATGCCCCCTAAACCTTCCCAATAATCTCATACTCTATCTAATTTTTAGAAACATTGTAAGAAGCGCCATCGGATTCTCTCCCATGTTCAGCTATGGTCACAGTATCCGAAATATTGGTTGTTCGCTATAGGACGGCTTCAAGCGACATTTTACGACTTATTTCATATGAAAAAGAGAAATGTTCAACTCAAAATTAAACGGATATTCCCAAAACTCCACAGCTCATTTTTTTTGAAACACGAATCACAGGTGGTCTTAACTCTCCATCTGGTTTCGGGTGAATGGATCTGACAAAACGAAACAAAAGATCTTCGTCCGACAGCCGATTTTTTCGGACACACGACATCAGAAGTGATTGTTCGGGTTCACTTTGACAATTTCCATTTACCAGCACTCGCTTTAATGAATGCTTCAGACGAATACGCCCGGCTTTGGGTGACTGAAATAGCGGCCAAAATCGACTCCACTGGGACCATCGCGGAGGAAGTATACTCGATTATGTGGGAGAGAATCTCATAGAATACTTTGTTTTTATTCCTAAACATGAGTTCATCTTTCGATCGTTTAATGTTGTTGGTTGTGAGTACTTTCCAATTTTCCACAAGGTATACGTACGATTCCAAATTATTTTCGGGACGTGACGAGTATACCGCTGTGCAGTTTTGGAAAATCGAGCTTTTGTTTTGATTTCTGGAAGTGCATTTTTGAGCTTCTTTACAGTGTTTGGGTGTCGAGTGCATTATTTGGTGCTGAATGCTCTTAGATTCTTCCTATTAAGGGCACGATACCAAATTCGTTTGGGGATTGTGACGAATACAGTGCTGGACAGAGTGGGAAAGACGAACAAATACCTTTCGTTTTGAATTCTGGTTGAAGGAAAATGTGTACATAGTTCGATGTTGAGTACCCTTCATTCTTTCCAATGGATGTGACCCGTACCAAGTTCTACTCGGACGTGATTAGTACTTCACTGTGGAGTGACAGAAAATTGTACTGATTCATTTTGTTATAATTTGTAATGCAAGAAAAAATATGTTTTGGCGTTGTTTGAAAGCCTTACATTTCTTACTGTCGTTTTTCGGGCGGTGCCAAATTTTCCTTGAAGCATGGCGAGTAAAGATCGATTGCGTGTTGGTTCGGCAAGTAAAATCTACTGCATTGAACTTCATTTGTAATAGACCCTTTTCTTCCTATAACACTTTCATGTCTTTTACGACTTTTCGTTTCATTTCATGATACAAAACTGATATTTACGTAGTGGAATTGAAAATTATGACGGCCGTAACTGATGTGTAAGAGAATCGTTTTTCAGTAAATGATGCTAAAATGTTAAAATGAATAAATTATGTGAATAAATAAATACGCTTTTTTCTATTATTTAACGATTTCACGAGTTTATTTTCTTCTTAATCTTCAGAGATGGTCAAAGTTATTAATTATTTCTTATTAAATGTGATGTTTCTGGTCACAATACCAAGTTTGTTGTAATTATCTTAGTGAAAATGAAGGTGGCTTTCCACTGTGTCTATGTGCCTAAAACGTTTGAATTACCATAATTATTGTTCCCAAAATTTGCATGAATAATTTCGAACGATTAAAAAACATAGGTGGTTTGTGATTCAAAATATTACCCCACACCATGTTTTTACCCTCTCGTATACGTACGTATATACAGCGTAATTTACGTACTACAGAGGGAGATATGATTGCTGCGGAAATCGATTTTGAGATTTCAATGCAAATATACGTTTTGGGGGTCTGATACTGAAAAAGTGCTTTTTAAACTTTATTTCGTCCGTATATTCACCGATCAATCAGGTGTGATATTTTTTAAATTGTGAAGCGATTTTGAAAATAACCAACTTTGAATCTTTAAAATCTCTGGGACATTTTCAAAAATAGATTCAAATTATATATTTAAACTTCTTGTCGCAATATATTGCGATGCAATTATAAATATGGGGTAGGTCTGATTTTCACTCTTGACCCAGAGATTTCGAAAATCGCAAAATTTTGAATATGCTTAACCTGCTCATAAAACATTTACCCAGTATAAAGACACTAGGATATTAAATAGTACAAGAAAACCTGTTTCATTCAGTAGAACCAGTAATTTAAATTGAGTTTAATGCAATTTGGAATGAATGTACGCAGGACTGTAGCCTGGCAACACGGGTCGGGACCTTGCGAAGTGGGTAGGGTTGGCGGAGCGCACAGACTCTGGGACACTCATTTTAATTTATGCTTAATTTCTAGTTATTTCTAACATAGGGAAGATGATAAATAGGAAGAATTCAAACAATATTAAAGATAAGCAGTAATGGATAAAATTATTGTAATAGTGATACTTATTGTGACGGTTCTAATCTTTCATTTAATGAAATAAATCCACTAATAATGGAAAAATTGGAATATTCATTTATTTATTTGAAGGTCGATGATTTTATGATACACACCACAAACTTGAATAAAGTAATTTACTTTTTGATTAAATCACAACAAAAAGAACATTTTCAAGATTCAAATCAAAATAAAGCAATTATGTATATAATTAATCCATATTTAGGAAAAGAAACAATAACAACGAGAAGAGATTTACATAAACAATTAAAAGAAAAATAACTTAATGGTCCGTTCGTAGGACGGACGTATTCCACTTTACGTCCTATTCACGCGCACAGGTCCTTCCTAAATCCTCCAGTTCCTCCAAGATATGAACTCCCTGACGACGATTAAATTACTCACTCCCACTTCCGACTGTAAAATGTCTAACAGTTCATAACATTTCGTCATCCACCCGATCATACATCACATTGAGACATTCATTCCAATTCTGGTTATTGATTTTTATATTTTTGGATATCTTGTCTGCCACTATGGTATCCGTCATATCATTTTATACAGGTGGGCCGTGAATATGAACATCGAAAGTCTTTGATCTTGACTCCTTACAATATGTATTCGTCATAGAAGTAATTGTTCACATAACTCAGTATTAAAAAATGAAAATATATCGAAACATTTCCTCGGCACATGTGGTCTGTCACAATCTTGAAATCTGCGTTTAATACGATATAATATTTCTTGTTGGCAAACATAAATTTGCGATTTAGTATCTATTATAACGAATTCAAATTAAATTTTTCGTCGGTATGGTGATGCCAAATATTTAAAATGTTCATAAATGTTGTATGATACTTTTCATTTTCCGAATAATTGAATAATTTATGATGACATTTAAATACAAATTTTATCGTTCTAGTCACGTTCATAAAAGCGAGCAGTGAAACAAAATGCGACAGATGTGCAGTCACAAAATGTAGTGCGTGACATGCCACTTGATATTTCGATTAATTTAACTTCAAGACAAGTTATAAGCAAAGTATGCTGGTTCTTGTTTTCATTTTCAGAATTTTGTAGCAGCATACCTATGAATAATTTCCTTTTGAAAGAACGTAGAGTACACATTAAATTGTGTTATGTTGTTTCAAGTTTTATATTGATACGCGAAGAATCCTAATGTCCCGAAGTAAATATGTTACATTGAGATGATATTTTGTTTTTTGTTTTTATTTGATAAATGTTTTTCTTTGTTGTAGTAGCATTAAATAATTATAATTTACGCATTTCCTTGAATTATTTTGCCTTTTCACTCGCCAGTTTCAATAATTGTATATCTATTTTCGAAATAAACTATGAATTCGTGAAATACTGTTCCCCTCGAATGCAGATAAATTATCAACACAAAAGTATTAATATTATGCTCTTCAGATTAGTAAGGTTCCCAAACAGTTTTTTGAAACAAAATTTTATATTAGTTCATAAATACGTAAAATTTGCCAATAAAACTGTTTTAATTGAAAACGATATTTTTACATTAATTTTATACGTTTGTTCAAGGTATTGATATCAATAGGGGGCCATTGATTTGGTCATCCTTAAGGTTCCGTAAGAAGTAAACCCGACGGTGGCTATTAGCAAACTCTATCGTGCCTGATCGTAATACGCAAGGTCGTCACACCGTACCAGTCTTGCCAAGATTGTCATGTGCTTACTTCAAACACACCAGCGTTCACAGCAAAGCGAAATTGCACTACCCCAGTCGTCTGTTCGCACCGACTTAGCGCCAACAAAGGGAGATTATATCGTTCTAGAAGCTGCTACTCTTAATCGTAACTATGACACTATTGTCTATATCCCCACGTGACGCAAACAGCATGCATAAAGACGAATGACACAAGAAATACAGAGAAAAATATACTGAAATAAATCTGTTTTCTTTTATTATTTGAATTATATTTTTGCTTTTTCCTTATTGGGCGATTCGGCGAGTGCAAGAAATGGAAATTCCAATAAGAAATTTATATTTTATGAATAAACTCTACAAGAACATTTACTCGCCTTTAATATCAGAATTTTTTATTTTAATGAATTCATCAAAATATTACATATTTTAAACACCTGGAAATTGTTTGAGAGAGAACGGAAAATTCATGAGTAATTGCCCAATAGCAGAGATACATGAACTTGTGGATAAATGTAAATATTTTGTAAGTATTTTTTCTTTATGACAAATATATATATTGTGACATACCTGGTGGTGCCGGGTATCTTCACTGCAATATAACACTAAGAGAGGGTGTCTTTTACGTGAATGGGTCCTAGGATAAGTCGGTGCAACGTTGGGGAAGTTATTCATACATAGAAATACAATTATGACAAGATTTATTTTAAATCAAAGTTACTATTTACATAATCAGACACCGTTTTTATACTCCGCCTTGGTACCAAGATTAAGAGTAAAATACAACTTTCATACCTTCGGGGCCCCGTGTGAATACCTATGAGGTTCGTCGAGCCGCTCGTGCCGACAGGGTTGTCGACCTCTGCTACTGCTGCGGGCCGTCGGCAGCAGATGGCGTGGTGATCATCCACGGCTGATGCTCCAACAATTCTTCCCCGAACAGGATCTTGATACCTCGGCTGCGCACCTTCCTCGAATCACTGTCCATTAGTGGGTTTAATTACACGACCCCCGCCTACTCCGTATACTGGTCACAGTTCTGTACCGCACGCTTTCAAGAATGTTCCCTCCGCACCAACTAATAAGAGCGACGTCAATTATTTTACCAACACTAATCTTTTACTATACTGATACTTCTAATGTTCTGTTTACATGTCCATTACTTTGCGATTCCTAATCACATAACTATGTCGCGTATTACATGCGTCCATTCACTAGCGGAGAGCCCTCGCTACACGTCCGCACTGGTCGCCGCTCTGCTAACGTCTCCTTCGCCGGCCGCACGTCGGCACATCCTTCGGCGGCGGCCGCCTCAATCCAACTAACGAACTTTTTGCACGTGCGCGCTGCTACGCTTGTACCCGCCGTTCTCACGCTCGCCTCCCGGCGGGCACCGGTGGCGGCGGCGACCGTTGCCGGCTGCCCGCTGCTCGCAGCGCCCGGCGCTCGCACCGCGCAGTCCAGAATAGCTATTGAATTCTTACACTAATGATTTAATTAGTGTAATGAAACACATATTCTGGGTTTCATCACCCCCCCCTTTCTTTTTTTGAATTTTTCCCGCTTCTGGACAAAATTCACACTAGTAACATCGTCACTGCCGATGGTTGCACTCTTTTGCATATTCCTCGACGCCCTATATACACTTATAACTTAGAATCGAATTAACATGTGATTACTTGTATTAACACTAATATTACACTATTTACACTTCACTATTTTCCATACATGTTGACCAGGTTTCCGATTTGAAGCTTGTGGTGTCCTACTATGTTTTGTTTCTTGTATGACGGTTCATCCCCATTTTGCTGACATTGATTTCCTAAATCACAGTTGTAGGACATAGCTTCCAGCGTGTTGGGCACATCTTGGTAAGTGTCGTCCCATTTCCAGCTACGACCTCTTCTACGTTTGTACCAATGGTTGACTATACCATCATTCTTCCCTCGCCCCTGACTTCGCTCCATTTTGGACCTGCCTACATCTCCTTCATTCCCATGCTTTGGGGCGTCTGCAAAGGTGACTTCGTACCTCTCCAATATCTTCAAACCCCTTCCTAAATCGGTATGATCTGCTCTGCCCAGTAAGCTCTGCACGGTGACAGGATACTGTTGCGTTAACATGCAACTAATTCCTTGATATTTTATAGGAGCAACTAATGTTGTTGGTTCCATAATGCTCTTCATTCTGTATCCACTACTATTTCCCGTGATGTAGTTGTAATGGCTATTCCTCTGGTCGCTCTTGATGTTTATTTGAGTTTCTTCGCTCCGTTTTCGTACGGAAATCTTGTCTTCAAATACCTTTAAAAATTCCGGAAATATACCAAAATTCTCTGCCCACGTCCTGGCGTTCTCTTCTAAAATTGAGTGTAATAACTGGACCTTATATCCTTCCAATATGTTGTTTGATGCTAGGTGCCGTTCTTCTGCTCGCATAACTACCTTAGGGTTTTCCGTCCCATCTCCCAGAGATTTCATCGACTTTGGAGGCATAATTGGTGTCACCCCATACTTGACACTTGGCGGCATTTTCTCGTCTTCTTCCTGTTTAACCTCTTCGTGTACTATTTTCTCTTCGCACCCTCGTGTCTTTTCCACGATTTCTTCTTCTATTATACGCTCCATTTCTTCTATTTTCATGTCCACTTCTTCATCCATTATTAACTTCAACTCTTCCGTTTTCACTTTCACTTTATAAACATCCTCCTCGGCCTCGATTTGGACCTCCACCGTTTTGCCCTCCGCTGTCTTGACTTCTTTATGGATTTGGTTCGTCATCCCCTCGTTTCTGTCTGCTGCCGCTACCCTAGCATCTACTTGATGGTATAATTGAAATTTTAGCACCTCATCTTTCCTATCCAGTTCCTCCGCTTTCCCATACGGTTTTTCGCATATTCCGATGAGCTTCCTATTCCGTTCTTCTGTAATTCTTCTCATTTCTTCCCCATGCTTATCCAGTCTTTCCATCGACTTCCTATGCCATTCGTCAATTATCTTGCTTCGTTTTTCTAATGAATTGTCAGCCACTACACCCGTACATGCTTCGTGTTCTTCGTCCATCCCCAAGTCGAATCCTATCGCCTGGCTCCCCAGCTCCACCACTTGCCGTTCTAGATCTATAAATGCTCTGTGATCGACCAGAAAATCCGTCCCTATGATTACCGAATACAATAATTTTTTGACTACCAGGGCCACCATCTCATATACTTGGTTGCCAATCTTGGCTCGAAACATGATTTGTTTTGTGATGGGGCTTGACTTCTTCTGAGTGGCTCCAATCACATACGCCCTATTCATAGGCAAACACATTACTTCTTTTCCTGTTGCTTTTAACTCCTCATACATTTCTTCTGATACTACTGTAGTCGTGCACCCTGTATCCACTAAAGCTTCTTTAATTATACCTTCACATTCTATCGATATCGTGGGACATTTCCTGATTCTGACCGCTGAGTTCTTACATCTCCGCCACGGTTGGGTATCGTAGGTTACCGGCTGCATAGCGTTTATGGAGACCGCGTTTACGTCATCGATTTCCGCGTCCGCAATGGGGCCACCTATCACCGCGGACTCTATTATTTTAAATAGTGTCCTTGATCACTACTTGTGCTAGGCTGTGCTAATCGGTCGGGTGCATTCCCGCCCCCGCCTCGCGTCTCCGTACGGTTTAAATTAGATCTGTTCCAGTCCGGTCTCTGGTTCCCCGGCTCTGGTCTCCATCCGTCTCCCCCTCTTCCGCGTTGGTTTCTCTGGTAATCATTGCTCCTATCATTCCCTTGCCCCTGGTTACGTTCCGATCTAACCATATTAACATTCCCTTCATTTCTGTTCTTCGGTACGCCTGCAAATGTCAAGTCGTACCCTCCTAACACATTCTGGAATCTTTCCAGGTCGGTGTGCTGCACACTACGTAAAAGATTCTGCACCGTAACTGGGAACTGTCTTGTCAGTACACATATTATTTCCTGATCGCTCATCGGTGGGGATAGCGTTTTGTATTCCATAATACGCCTTGTTGCGTATTCCCGCAAACTTCCCATTGACTGGTTGTAATGATTATTCATTAAGCTGATTTTAAAATTAATTTGAATTTCCTCATTCCAATACCGCTCAAGGAATCGATCTTTAAATGTCTTTACTGATTCGGGAAACTTATCAAATGTATCAGCCCATATCCTTGCGTTGCCTTCTAACATTAAATATAACAATTGTATTTTACACCTTTCCGAAGTATTGATAACATCTAGATGTCGTTCTGCTGCCTTCATAAATATACATGGATTTTCTTTCCCGTCTCCTGAAAATTTTAGTGATCTTGGAGGGGTAAATGGTACCGTCCCGCTTGCTGCAATTGGGGATGCCTTGCATTCTTTTATTTGTTCAATCTCTGTTCGAAGTAACACAACCTTCTCTTCGCATTCCCGCTTATTCTCCTGCATTTCTTCCTTGACTACTAACTGTATCCTTTCAATTTTCTCGTCCTGCTTAGCGGTTCTATCATCTAATTGCTGATATATCTTATTCTCTAATTCTCCCCCCAGATTGATTACTTGGGATTCTAACTCCTTTTTTTGTTTCCCTAATTCTTCGGCAGTCCATTTTTCATGAATTTCTACCCGCTCCGTGATTTTGGTCATCTCATTCTTCGTTAACTCAATTTGTTCTTCAGCGCGTCCCATTCGCCCCCCTATTACATCTAATTTCCTATTCTGTTCTTCTGCCAGCTTCCTAATCTGTTCCTCTGTGAATAATTTCTGTTCGTCTAATTTCCTGCTCTGCTCTTCTGCCAATTTCCCAATCTGTTCCTCTACTTTCCTATTCAGTTCTTCAGCTAACTTCCTGTTCTGCTCCTCTGTGAAAATTTTCTGCTCCTCAGCTGACTTCCTAATCTGCTCCACTGTAAATATTTTCTGTTCATCCAGTTTCCCATTCAGTTGTTCGAACATCTTCCTATTCTGTTCATCAGCCAGCTTCCTACTTCGTTCCTCTGCTTTCCTGTCCCGTTCTTCCTCCGCCTTCTTCTGATCTTCTGCCGCCTTCTTCTGTTCTTCCCGCATCATCATTATTATCTGTAGTATGTCTAAATTAGTATCTTCTCCACCCCCCCGATTCGGATTTCCTGCTGCCTGGTTCATCGGCGTTGACGTGATTTCTATTTCTTTATTGAAGCTATCTCCTGACGTGTCGTCTAACCGACTTCCAATGCCACTATCCCTGCTTTCCGATGGTATGCTATTATCGATTTCTACATTTATCTCCCTTACTTCATCTACCTTCTCCTCCCGGTCCAGCACTACATTTTGCGCCTCCATTCTGTTACTTTGAGCTGTCCGATCGATTCTCACTACACTGAAATACCGCACAAATTTTCCTCTTGCCTCACCTACCAACGATACCACAGTTATCCTATGAATTAACTATATCCACCACAACCCCTGTATATTCTTCGTGAATGGTTTAATTCACTCCTATTTCAATTGCTACTTAATACCGAACAAGCCTCACTCACCACCATAAACACAATAACACTAATTCAATAGCCATATAAATTTCCACTCACCTACCAATGCATAAACATAATCCTTACAATACATAATATTATTACCATTGAAACACATATACACTGCTAATAGACTCGTTAATACTATTACACAAAAATGCTTTCAGATTATAATAAATCCCTTGTTAATTGAAATTACTTTTCAACGCACTTATTGCTATATTATGTACATAATCATCATTCACATTTGCATGTCATATCTCCTCCCTGAATTTTCCTCAATAATATCATATAGATATTCACAACATACATTCACACTGCTGGTATATATTTCCCAACCTGGTATCTTTTCTAATAAATTCCCCACACTTTACCATCACCAATAGATAATGCACTACTGAGTGAATGTTCCCAGCAAAAACAATTTTGTGCAAAATTTGTACAACACTATTAACCACCTTTATATTCTCATAAGAATTATTACTACTTCCCCATTTCTTTGATTTCCATGTTATAAAAAAATTGCCAAGCAGTTCAAATATTATTAATATGTCTTACAAAATTTGGAATTCTATTACATTATATTATTTGTAGCATGTACATGTATAGCCTTCATAACCTCAGTAACTGCAATATTAACTATATATTGGATGCACACAAATAATTGCCTATGTCAGCCCGCAATTAATTACGCAACAACATTTTTGTAATTATCAACATTTCATTATGCTTACTTGACTTGTGCCTGTTTTTTGCTAACACATGTATTGTTATTTTTTTTTTGTACTCTATAATAATACACTTTGTACTGCCTGCTTCTCATCTATACCCTGCATTACTATACAACAATTACATGCACATTGTTTTCCAACATTTCACCAATTTCCCTAGGACCACATTTCTTAATTATACGTTATCCACATGTTCGGGCGCCAGCTGTGACGTACCTGGTGGTGCCGGGTATCTTCACTGCAATATAACACTAAGAGAGGGTGTCTTTTACGTGAATGGGTCCTAGGATAAGTCGGTGCAACGTTGGGGAAGTTATTCATACATAGAAATACAATTATGACAAGATTTATTTTAAATCAAAGTTACTATTTACATAATCAGACACCGTTTTTATACTCCGCCTTGGTACCAAGATTAAGAGTAAAATACAACTTTCATACCTTCGGGGCCCCGTGTGAATACCTATGAGGTTCGTCGAGCCGCTCGTGCCGACAGGGTTGTCGACCTCTGCTACTGCTGCGGGCCGTCGGCAGCAGATGGCGTGGTGATCATCCACGGCTGATGCTCCAACAATTCTTCCCCGAACAGGATCTTGATACCTCGGCTGCGCACCTTCCTCGAATCACTGTCCATTAGTGGGTTTAATTACACGACCCCCGCCTACTCCGTATACTGGTCACAGTTCTGTACCGCACGCTTTCAAGAATGTTCCCTCCGCACCAACTAATAAGAGCGACGTCAATTATTTTACCAACACTAATCTTTTACTATACTGATACTTCTAATGTTCTGTTTACATGTCCATTACTTTGCGATTCCTAATCACATAACTATGTCGCGTATTACATGCGTCCATTCACTAGCGGAGAGCCCTCGCTACACGTCCGCACTGGTCGCCGCTCTGCTAACGTCTCCTTCGCCGGCCGCACGTCGGCACATCCTTCGGCGGCGGCCGCCTCAATCCAACTAACGAACTTTTTGCACGTGCGCGCTGCTACGCTTGTACCCGCCGTTCTCACGCTCGCCTCCCGGCGGGCACCGGTGGCGGCGGCGACCGTTGCCGGCTGCCCGCTGCTCGCAGCGCCCGGCGCTCGCACCGCGCAGTCCAGAATAGCTATTGAATTCTTACACTAATGATTTAATTAGTGTAATGAAACACATATTCTGGGTTTCAATATATATATATATATATATATATATATATATATATATATATATATATATATATATATATATATATCACATTTCTTTGGGCGTTCCATACACAACGAGATGCTACTTACCGAATATTACTACTTTAATAACAGACAACATTACTCACAATTAAACTCGTAGTATTGATATGACATAATAGAAGAAAAATTGTAATGAACCCTTCAGTGGTCGCGTGCAGAAATTTACCGTGAATGGTCGCTTGGATTACAATAGTAATCCATTTTAAAATCGTGAAAAGCTACCACTGAAAATTTCTCCAATTCAAAGAATATGGGAAGGTAGCAGCTTAAGAAACATTATTTATTTAAAATTATTACGCTAACTTTATTAAGTAAAGATACACATAATTTTTGATAAGTACTGCTTTCATTGCGGGCGGTTTTGCACTCTTGCGAATAATGTTGCAAATGAGATCTTAAACATTTTTTTCTAAATAATTTAATAGTACGAACGAAGCATAAAGAAAGAAAGAAAAATCTGAAAGCAGACCTTTTAAGATGTAAAGTTTAGTCTGTTTCTGAAGCTGCTTCATCGCTAGACCATCTTGCACAGAGTTTTTTAAGATGTTTTTGCCATACCCGTGTTGCACATTTTGTGCAGATGTGGTGAGTCGATTTGTTTATCGGACGACTGCACAGGAAGCATCGGCCCAGCCTGCTCTTTGGGGTCGCCGGTGGGGTCGCGGTTTCCTCTCCGTGTAGTAGCAGCAGCTTCCCACGTTCCATCACCACTCGAGGCATGTGTGATGACGCGATCCTTCTATTCATTTCTGATGTCATAAGGCCCAGGGACAGATGTCGCAGGAGACCTTTCCTTGTCACAAGTGCACTATTATTCTTTGAGTTTATTGCCGTTGTGTTCACGATATCAAAGGGCAAGTTCAGCGGCCGTCGGCGCGAGTTTCTGAACATGTAAGACGCCGTCATTTGTTCTACATCAACAACTCTCACTTTTGTTCTGTTGTAAAGGGTGATGATTTCCGGTTTCAGTCTCCGGAGTCCTTATCAACACTGCTATCGTGGTGAATAGTGGAAAGTGCCAAAACCATTCCTTATTTTCTTAGACACGTGAGAAACTATTGTCAGAGCACTCCCAAATCCAAATAATTTACTTGGAACAATTCTGTTTCTTGTACTTGGAAATTGTGCTAGCATTTCCCTTTTATTGTTACGCACTGTACCTAGCAGAGTCAACTTATCATTTTTTAGTAAATCAAATGCAAGAGGAATGCTGGTGAACCAATTATCTACAGTGACATAGCGATTTGTTCCTCTGATTTGCTCAAATAAGTCTCTTCACTACATCAGCTTGTTTGAATTACTGCATCGTCGATCTGGTTTATCAGCCATATTAACTTCTACATTTGAAGTGTAAAAACATTTTGTGTCAACACTTATATTCCACATTTTCCACGTTTATCGGGCATATTCATTCTCAAACCATCTACCTCTCTTAGAGCTGCCAATACATCTAGTTATCTTTGTTCACGATCACGGATATCAACGAACCACATGTAACGCACAAAAACTTGAATATTTTATAAGACATTGTCGTCTCTTTCTTTCTCTCTTTCTCTCTCTTTCTCTCTCTCTTTCTCTCTCTTTCTCTCTCTTTCTCTTTCTCTCTCTTTCTCTTTCTCTTTCTCTTTCTCTCTCTTTCTCTTTCTCTCTCTTTCTCTTTCTCTTTCTCTCTCTTTCTCTTTCTCTCTCTTTCTCTCTCTTTCTCTCTCTCTCTTTCTCTCTCTTTCTCTCTCTATCTCTTTCTCTCTCTTTCTCTCTTTCTCTCTTTCTCTCTCTTTCTCTCTCTTTCTCTCTCTTTCTCTCTCTTTCTCTCTCTTTCTCTCTCTTTCTCTCTCTTTCTCTCTCTTTCTCTCTCTTTCTCCTTCTCACTTTTTCTCTCTCTCTGATTTCGGAAAAGCGATACATATTCGTACCCAATATTATGTTATACTACTTTATATTTCATACTGTCACATTTTCACTAGAATTATTTATAATAATTGGTTACATGTTTGTGTAATTTTATTATTCGCTTCTGGACTTGAAAGGGAAGTGCAGCAATCATCTTGGTTTCTTGATTCCTCTAATACTTAATCATCATTAAAACATGTTTGTGTTATTTATACTGCTTTAATGACAATTTCAAAGAGAGACGACAACGCTCACTCTTCATAACCGTCGTACCATATATGTAATTTACCATCAAGTACTATATCTCGGGTCTTTTCAGACATCATGCTTTATTGACAATTGGAAATGGTAAACATGGATATATATATATATATATATATATATATATATATATATATATATATATATATATATATATACTGAATGTAAATAATTATTTTTGTATAAGTAAATTTTTTAAAGTAATTTTCAATTTCATAATAAATATAATTTATCCGTCTTTAATATTTCATATAAAGATTAATCACTATTGTTGTTGATGCATAATGATTCAGAAATATTCATAATAGTTTGTGAAACATTATTTTCAGATAAATCAAATATTTACTGAATCAGACACAGTTTTTGAAGTTCATGACAAGATATTTCAAGTGAGAATGGGAAAATAAGCTATATCTTAGGTCAAACCAGTCTCATGTAACGAAAAAAAATATAACTTTCTAATAAAATTTGGAAATTATATGAAAATGGTTGGTTTCTGCTTAATAAGTGCACGAAGGCATATCTAGAAGACTGAAATTATTCTGCAAGTATTCAGGAAAATATTAACAAATTAATCATTATGGGGTCCAAAAAGACCCCAGATATAGTACGAGGGTTAAGCCAAATTTCTCAGCAGATAGTCCAGCTTCCCGAGACTCCAAGCCCCTCCTTTCGCGTTGTGCCTGGGCGGGGATTGCGAGAGGCGGCGGCGGCGGGTGGCTCTGCTGGCGGCCGCGAGGGCGGCGCTGTGGTCGAGGTACGGGACGGCCTTCGATTGTGAATCGATACACCGGCTGACCGCCCCCCGCACAGTCCACCTCGCCCGCGCCGCCCGGCGGGCGATGACCGGACGCCCGCTCGTCAGCGCGCCCACTCGCTCGCAATAAATTTAATTGTGCCCTGGACCCGCCCCCTGGGGTACTCCACTTGCGGAAATCTGGACAAGACGGCGAGAGGTAGAGCTGGTGTAACAACAGGAGCGTTCTGAAGACCGACGAGAATGCAAAGCTATATGGACGTGTTAGCTTTCTCTGGGTCTGTTTGTAAAGTATTGCTAAGTGAAATGGATGAAGATTGACTGACCTTTTTTACAAACTGAAGTAGTCTTGAAGTTGTCACTAACTGTACTAATAAATCCGAATGTTTGTTTATCAAATTACGCACTTACCACAAATCGTTGCCTATTTAATTTTCATTACATTACCTCTCGATCTTTTCGTTTCCTTAAAATTGTATATACATTCACTCAACTCTTACCTTTGGAAGTAAGGGATATTGAGGATATAAAGCACATTACAGTTGATTTTGACAAAAAATAATGTAAACGGGTGAGTCTTCTCTTTATTCAACAAGAGACAAACTATAAATTCTTTATTTCAATTATTTATTTTAGATCGCGTTTCAACAACAATGTCCGTCAGCGACTCTGAATATTGAGCAATACTTTATTCGTATGACATATACAATATTAAATGCAGTGAAGCTTTACTATGCCGTTAAACTATTTTTCGAAACCAAAGTCAAGATTTCTCAGAAATTCTTATTAATGTTGAGACATGTAAGGTTATTTATGCCTCACACAAAATACATTTCTCATTTACGAAAATATTTTCAGTGTTGTTAAATCTTTTATATTTATTGAAAACTAATTTTGAATGATTGTTCTTTTCATATTTGGTTTTAACTTATTATATAAAAAACTGTCAATTATTGAAATAGAAGTGGTTACTTATGAGAGATTTATTGTTATAATTATTATAGTAAATAACAATAACATTTAACATATTATTGGTTTCTAACCTGAGAGACCCGGGTTCAAGCCTCAACAAATCTGGAAATTTTTACCTTGGTAGGTCCTATTCAGGGTAACCCTGAGGTTCACTCAGTTATTTTAAAAAGAGTACCAGTATTTAATGTATTTATAAACCGTAAATATTGGAGAAAATCTTCTACTTCTTCCAAAAAAGCACATAAAATCATCTATGACGCATTAATTTACCAAAGACCCTGAAAGTGGGAAACAAATACGAAAAGTCTGTTATAGAAATGGGCCCTAACTTTCTGCAACCACGGTGGTTCCTGCAGTATTGTGCAAAAAATACTTAATATGTATCATCAGATTATTATTGTTATTATTATTATTATTATTATTATTATTATTATTATTATTATTATTATTATTAATTTCACTACCTAGTCACACTTGTACGTTGCAACAATTAAGTAGGTCTATGTTCCCGTGACGCAATTGCCAAATGCCATGGCGACTCCCTAGCTAGCCGGTAAAAGCAATGTTACAAATTGTATTTGACTGCTTAATATTTTTGTCTGCCCCAGCCAGTAACTGAACTCCAATATCTCGGTATATACCTAGTTCCTCTTATCACTTAAGCAAATGTAACAGTCCTTCGAAAGCCTTCTGGAGTTAGGAGCCCCTGTAACGGTTCAAGTGAGAATTAATATTTCTGAGATTTCGAAAGATCATTATCATTCTATAATTCAATAAAATTTAAGATTTTCCACATCTAAATCCATCTCCATCCAATTCTAATCATTTTAGTTTACAAACGCTACAATTGTAACGTAGATCGGTTCCATGAATACTTATGCACATTTATTAATTTACAAGAAAAAGGATAGCAGGTTCCAGCAACTACATGAAGAAACATTATTTTATCAAGTATGTTTTTTTAACAAATGCTCACTTCAAATTGTTTAGTCTGGTAACTGAATAGTAACATAAATAGTATGTCTAGACAATGATAAAACACTACGTACAGAATGTAGTCGTGAATTGAAGAGCCGGTTGGTCTTGTGTTATTGCTTTGAAATGATTTTTGAAATTGAATCCACGCCAGAGAAACGAAACCCGAAATAATCCCAGAAAGATAGAAAGTCGAAGCCCGGCGTTCTGGAATCAACCTTAATCCGCCTTTCAATCAGTGTGTTGGAGGGAGCTGCTTTTGATTCGAGTGTTTCTCATTCGAGCAGGGAAGTTTTGACTTCGCCGGGATTGCGATTTCGTTCTCGTTGACGTAGCCTGTCTCTCCGCCCGCGTCGGCTCCGCGCTTCGAATCCGCACCAGTGGCATTGTCTGTCTCAGCCAATGGCCCAAAACTGATCCCCGTCTCTTTATACCTTCAAAAGCACAGTGGAATGATTCAGCTCTGATAAGTCTCATCCTGTATAGAATGCTCTTTCTCATAATTGAGGTTGATACTTTTTACGAGATAAACTCGATCTCTTTTTGAGGTTTTCTATTTCAACAGTAGCCTCAAAATGTGACTCAAGATTCAAAGAGTATTTATAAAAAATTGTGGCAGATGGGTGCCTCGAAATAAGAAGTGAATGCGCATGTGCGCAAATGAAGGAAGATTCTGTAAAAGTATTACAATAATATTTTAAGAACATTTCCTTTTTGTCAAAATGTAGATGTAATGTACACTTGTAAGAATTCTTCCACTTTTTTTGTATTTCACATGTTTGAAAAGCGTTGTTTTTACTGAGAATTTGTATTTGTATTCAGCCATTGTATGTCCCGTAAAGGGCAGTTGGTCTCGGCGCCGTTCGATCTCGGGGTTCCTAGTCTGTCACCCAACCAGGAACCCCCGATGTCTTGAATTCGCTGAACCTTCGTGACTTCACGTAGATGATAAATTCGGCAAACTACTCTGGTTTTGCGGTCATGGCATTTCAGTAGAATCATCCCAGCTTTCGCCTAGATGACCGAAGGAAACCACAAAATCCCCGGCCAGGATGCCCGGCATAGAAATTGAACCCGGTCCACCCGAATGCGAAGTCGCTCGATTTACTTGCAAATATGTATGAGAAATGAAGTAGATACTATAAACTTTCTTGTAGATGATTAATAATAATAATAATAATAATAATAATAATGTGCAATATTTTAACTTTTTGCTTTGTGGACACACAAACAACGCCTTTGTATCTTATTAATGTATGTGTATGATTAATTTACTATGTATAACTATGTATAACAGTTTTTTAAAATGAACAGACATTTTCCCCGAGATAAATGACATAGTATTCGAGAAACCTGCATCCGTCCGTCACGCAGGGTTAGCCCTTTTCCCCTTCACGAATGGAGACTAATGGGATGCCATTTGATGTGTCTCGGTTATCTGATGAGGATCTAATTGTTTGTTTTCGCATCTCCACCTGGTTGGGAACTGATGATTTGATTGAGATTCATTCAGACGATTCTAATAAATTTCTCCAAAGACTTTATTTTTTGTTTTTTTAGCTAGCCACTGTTTATGTGTTTCCGGGCTTGCCTGGCTTGTACGGAACAGGTTCTTCGTCAGTGTTGCCTTCAGTAAGATAGTTATGGTTATGTAGGAACATTAAGTAAAATTGTAGCGTATCGACAGAGTTAATGAAATAATAATAATATTTTGTAGGATAATTTAAACTATAAAAATTATATTCTAAAATAAATGAGTAATAATGGAACGGTACGTTCTAATTAGGAGCTTGTGAATTAACAAATTTTCTTTAATAAGCCGCCTTATAATATACTGAAAGAATGAACTCTTTACAATAACTGTTCTGCGATCGTCCACATTAGTTTCTCCAACACCCTATTCTGGGGTTTGTAGTGATCGTAGCCCGAAAGAACATTCGACAAGATGAGTTGCGTTTTCTTTGTTGCACATTCTATTACTTAATTTTTATTCTTCTATTCTACTTACGTACTACGCCCGAGAATGAAAGAAAATGAGAACTGTACATTTAGAGTTTCTTTTGTTCAGTAGCAGAATTTTTTTTTATTCGAAAATATTTTTAATGCAGTTGAAAGCGTCGGCGACGCCATATTCAGGTAGTACGCGTTATTGTTCCAAATCAAATAACCCTTTGCATCATTTTGGGAGCTTCTCTTTACTTCATTAATTTAATTGATACCAAATTTCCATTAATTTGCTTTCTAATGTTCCGTTAATGAATATTCAATTAAAATAGTCCCATTTCTTGTACCTTCATTTTTTGGGAGAAAATAAGTTTTATCTTTAGTGAAGGTCCCACAATGCACAGCGCTCCGCCAGCAAAATGTTTCCGTCCGATGGCAGCGGTCATTGCCTCTGATAAGCCTCCCACGCCGCTCCACCCCTCCCATCCCCCACAAGGCGGCGCTTTCGGCAGCGCACGAAAATATTTTGGACGGAGACGACTCAATCACAGAAGCCCCATTAACTACGTGCCGCTACGCTAGAGGGCGCGCGGGTTTCGTCCCCGTGCCGCCACCACGCGTATGGCCTATCCGCCTCACGACACATCGGGTCCCCTGCACGCGTCCACACCACGCATAACCGTACGCATCTTTCATATGCATCCTTGCTACACATCTTTGCCATGCATCGTCGCCACACACTTCGCCTACGCATCCTTCTTACACTTCTCATCCTACGCACACTAATCTTCGCCTACGCATACTCACTGCGCATACCCGACACATACATTCGCCATGCAGCCATGTAATGCATCCCCCATCATCCATACCTGCCGTGCATCCCCAACATGCATCTCCGCAAGGCATATCCTTCATACATGTACACCATGCATTTTCGCCGACCATTCCCGCCACGCATCCTTGCTGCCATACTCGCAATGCATCTTCGCTACACACCCATTACGCGTCCCCTCCACGCATCTGCGCTAAGCATTCGATCGTTATTCACCCCCGCCACGCATCCTCGCCAATCATCTCTACTGCTCCTTCTCACCACGCCCCCCCGAAACACATCCCCGCCACGCACACACACACACACACATACACACACACACACACACACACACACACACACACACTACTCCACGCCCACTACACTCCCAGCCTAACCCCCACCACCCCCTGCCACGCACCCCGCCACGCATCCCCGCCATGCATCCCCGCCACGCATCCCTGCCACGCATCCCCGCCACACAACCACACATGTCTTTCTCGATCATTGCCACCCATTCGCCTCATCCATCCCCGTCAAGCCCATCTCCGCCAAGCAGCCTCGGCACACATCCACGCCCCCCACATCCGCCCCGCATCCTCTCCTCGCCACGCATCCCCTCCACGTTCCCTCTCCGCCGCTATCCCACAACTCTCCGCGCGCTCCCTCACCACACATTCCAATGCGCTTTTACATCCGCTTTCTCGCACCCCACTACCCCCATTCCCAGTCCCGAACTTCACTTCCCATCTTCACCAAGTGGTGTTCTCACGCACCTCATGCGTTCCCTTTCGCATTCCTTCTTTTCCCTCATTTCTTCGTCCCGCCCTTCGGTCTTCTATCCCTTCCTCTCGCATCCTATGCCTGCAGTCGAGCGCCCGATCCTCCACGTCCCTGCCTTGCGGAGGGGATCCCCTGCAGCGAGGGGTGGGGTGGGGGTGGGGTCTGTGGTTCTTGTGGTGGCGGCCGCTCCGAGGGCAGATTGTTCGACAAATGGAGAATGTTCCTCGGAGAGGCCTGAGGAGTCAGCAGACTGCGCCTGAGTTGCTCTGATCGCCTGATCGCCCTGCGGAGGTTTTTTCGAGAAAGGCGGAAGGTTTCCGCGTTCCTCCAGATGAATGAGAGACGGAATTGTTTCAAACTGGCTCTCGTCCTGTTTGGAAACCGAGGTTGCGTTCGATGTATCTGCGTCTTGCATTAGATGGATTATTTGTTTTGAATCGAATTCTCTCGGTATTATTAAATCATCTGGAATTGACTTCCTGTGTTAGAATTGATTGTATTTTCATAGTAATATTTTGTTATGGTAAAATTTTTAGTTGGGTAGATTATTTTTTAGAGTAGTTTTTGAGTCAGTCGTGACTATTAATAAGGTCTGCTTTTGTGTTTACAAAACATTTTTATACAATTTACTGAAAAAGCTTTTGTGAAATGTATTTATCATCACAATGTCGTCTGCAACTTTTGATATTTCCTAAATACAAGAAACTTATTCTTTTCAAATGAATTTGGATGTGTGTAATGGAAAATAAAAATATTTTATTCTGCTCTCCTTATATAAGAATAGTCATTTCTGGGATAATAATTTCGAAGTAATCTTACTTAAATGGTAAATCTTCGATTTTCAAATATATAAAATTGATATATTCACTTTTTACTGCATTCGATACAGCAATATGTATTTGGTTGCTTGAAATATTTTAGTAAAAATTTACAATTGTGGATGAGTTTTGCAAGAAGTAATTCATAACCCTAAGAAAGTCAAATGAAATTTCATTACAAAACTTCGTTCTCTCGTTCAGACACAGGAAGACCCTCAAATGCAGGAAATATGCAGTTTCTAATCGATAAGGGATTAAGGAAAGTGGTTTTCTGAGCCGCTCGAAAGCTACGTATAAGCCGTGCACTGATTCAATACCTCCCTCTTCCACTTCAGTTAAGGTCTTCCCCTCGGACTTCATTCTGCCTCCCGTGCTTGTCAGAGCCAAATCTGTTTTGTGCGCCGTCGCCCTTGTCCCCCCGTCTCCCTATTCGCCTTCCTGAAAAGACCTGTTTCGCTCGTGTCACCTGCCACGTTCACCTGCCCCTTGGACGTTCCCCCACAAGAGCAACGTAAGCCCTTGTCCCTCGACCCTACGACAGAGAGGCATGCCACCGCAGCGGCGCCGGTGGCGCCTCCCGCGGCCCCCTCGCGCACCTCTCGGGCAATTAATCAGTGCTTCGGAGGGCCTTGTTCTGCGGTCGTGGAGCGGCGAGCAAAAAACGACAGGAAGGAGAAGGGTTCGGTGCGTGGCGTGTGCGACAAGAATATGAATCTATTGTTAAACCACATGGAGAACTAGGAGTGCTTCAGAATGGTGTAGACTCTCTCGTACTACTCGTTAGTTTTGGTATCATTTTAGTCTGGCTGTGATTTTTGGTATTGCCCCATGGCGTCTCTAACTGCTACCTACAGCCGCCTAAATGACATTTTCCCATTTTCTCGTTTGGTCAGGGTAGAACTGAAACGTGACGTCAAAAATACTATAGAACAATAAATTGTATCCATCCCTGAAAATTTCATTGAAAAAAAAATTGGATTTTTGGAAAAAATAAAATAATACACAAAAATGGCGTTTATACTCTGCTATTCAGTGCATTTAGGACTATCACAAAAAGTTCCATGGAAAAATTGGAGCAGTTTGAGAAAATATAGTATTTTATGGTGCGTATTTCATTTAAATTGCGCTAAAACTACCAACATTTAAAAAAATATAATAACATTATTCAATTAATTAAAAACTATTTGTAGAAAACAAATTTATTTGATAGAAAAATCTTTTTTTTCTGTGTGATATAAGAGAAGCAGAAAAACTTCAAATTTTTCAATTTTCGAAAATTTAGAATTAACAGTAAAATACGACCAATGTCATATTTAAGAGAGAATTGAATTCTAATCTTACAAGAAACTTAAAGACAAATTTAGGATCCGTTTTTCAGAAAACTTAGGAAGTGTTCCAGGGTCTTAATATGAAGCATTCCATTTCTTAATATAAAGCAGCAAATCAAAGAATTCTTTCCAAAATCTTGGGGTTTGAGTGACGCCAGATCCATCTGGGAAAATTCATTTTGGTAAAACGTCTAGAAATACGTTCGGTGATAGTGTTGTTCACAGACTGAGAGTCGGACTTTATAGAAAATAGCAATACTTCGGTATTTGGGAGCCGCAAAACGTGTATTTCAATAAATTCTCAAAACAACCGTAGAGATTAATCGATAAGTTCTCAAAATTACCGATAGATTTACCGCAGCATGAGTGAATGCCTTCATACTACGTATATTAAATTTAAAAAAAATGATTAAAAATGGGTATTAAAAAAAGTCTCATTAGTATGCCCTGTTATTTTGATTTGACATGTGTCGTCACCATTCCTATCGGTTGTCGCTGACCGATTTCCACTCAGTGATGACAATGCCCCGCCATCTGTATCGATAACAGTTGATGTTCTCTTCCTGCACAGTTGCGTGGTATGTACATGGTGCAAATAGATGGGCATTAGTTGATCATTATATACAGATAAAAAAGCACCAAGCAAAGATTTTCTTCCACTGTTTGAATAAAAAGGGCTCTTCGCGTTCACACTCCAAGAGAAATGACACATTCTCATGTCGTTTTTTATCTACTATATTTATAGGAACATATTGTTATGATAGGCCTTGAATTCGTACTGCAACACAACGGATAGTACCTACGTTGTGAAACATACCTGTTTATGTCTCCATAAATAAATATTGAAGAATTTAATATTTCACAATAATTTTCCCAAAAAATGGATGGAACCTACTTTGGGTTAGTAATGAAGGAGTTTAGACAAAGAAAACTCGGTTTCCTTGTAATTACCAATTGTGAGTGATATTAAATTGTTGTGATTGTGAAAATATAGAATGCTATCAGAAATACAAATAAAAAAAAATTTAAAAAATGTTATTGAAAACGAATATTAAATTTAATTTTGTTTTACGTAATATTGTTCGTAATTACGTAATTTTTTCGTTATATACCACAGTGATGTAATGACCGTCGGTGGAAGTTACAAATGAAAACAATCAATTTTAATTCATCGTTAGATTTAATTTCTTCAGTAGTAAGCTCTACCACTATGCAGCTCTTACTAATTTTTTGCCAATCAACTACAGTCAACTGTTAGGGTTATAAACATGAACTATAAATGAACAAATACAAATTCATTTTATATTCAGCATTAATAAAATATTGATAATAATAAAACTTCGAATCAGCTGGCGTAAAAAAAATCCTGTTAACCCCTCTGCTTAAAACGCACTATTCCCTTCCCTGCTGCGAACATTCTCGTCTCCTCCAAAGCCTCCTGCAAAGCCTTGCCCCCCACCACCCCGCCAACAGATCTGAGGCGCGCAGGCCTTCTGTAGCGCCCTCGTGCGCCCGCAGCCCGGTCTGCGACGCTGCGATGCTCATGACCGGCGCAGGACACCGCTCGCTCGTGCTTGGAGGTCGAGGGTCCCTATACGGGCGTAGGGGCGTGCGAGCGCCTCTGTTGCAGTGCGCTGTCGGTGACAGTATCGACACAAGGCTAAGGGGTTCGCCCGCCCGAGTTCTAACAATCGGGAGATAGATCGCCTCGGCGGCGGCGCCCGCGTATTCACGGGGCCAATCAACTGCCTGGGAATTGGCCCTTCCCCTCCCCACCCGCCCTCCTTACGCTATGGCTGCCCCAGTCACGGCATCACCTGCTTGCCTCTTACGAAACTGGATCTTTCGGGAAAATTAACACAACAAAATGTGCACTATTTGTACTTTTGTTCGTGTAGTCCTTTTTTACCATTTTCTGTCCATTTTATTTACCACTTTTTTTATTTATCTGCTCTAAGTATTCTGAAACAATCTATTTTCTTGACGAGTGAATTCTTTATATGCATTGTTACTTATAAAATAATTTAATATTAATACCTTTCATTAATATCACAAATATTTAGAAGCTAGAAAATCTTATTTTTACATTTAGTTGCGAATAAATAGATTTATAAGAAAACTGGCAGCATAGTTATGAAAAACATATTTGTTATGTTATATTTATTTTTCACTTTCTCGCATACTACTTCCTACCTAGTAGAGATAAAGTATGGTAGTGCTGTAGCAAAAGATGTCGATTTTTGACAGAAAACTGAAATTGTAGCCCTGATTCCGAACAACGGATGTATCTTATTCCAATGCAGAGTAAATTATTGTATTCCAATAGCACAATTACATATATATCCAATAGCACGTTGTGTAGTCAGAATCCACGTTTTGTGAAAAATTGGTTTCTGACTTATATTGACTTAATACTGAAAAATTAACGTTTGATCGCGTGTCCGTCTGTTGGTCCGTCCTTCTGAACAGCGCTACGGACTAAACTCTAGGCTTGCTTTCACGAAAATTAATATTCTAAAATGATCTGGTGCCTTTGAATTTGAAACAACATAATTTTAAAGAACAAACAATTTTTAAAAATATCTCTTTTTATATTTTTTGGTGAATTATCTGAATTTTCGAAAATTGGAAATATTTAAACTTCCTTGACGTTTACCTGTCACTATTATTTTGAAGACAGAGATTTTTTCTTGAAATAAAATTTGTTCTCCATCTTTAGCTCTTTATTTAATGTCTGATATATTTTTTGAAAATATTCGTAGTTTTCACGCCATATTAAGTAAAATATGGGCAATTGATAAAGATTGCTTTACATACCAATAGTTTCTCAGAAAGGGCTAAAAGTTTCACTGTTTTTTTCCGTACAGATAGTGCTAAATGCACACAGTAACATGATACAGAGGCCATTTTGGTGTATTTTTTCAATTTTTTAAAAATACTCCAAATGTATTTTTTAAATCTATCACGATATTTACATTAAGGGGGCGGTTGGGTTCATTATTGCACAGTGTGTTGATACCAAAATCACTGACAAGTTATGCACTGTGACATCTATTTCCTAACTAGGTTTGTTGCTATTTTGATAATTAACACTAGATTTGTCCCAAGGTTTTATCAATGACCCTGATTCAGTGCTCTTTAATATGGTATGCAATTTCTTTTCACTATGGAGGTGACTTACCAGCAAGAATAGTAATATCCTTCGCTAACATGCGACGATTCCCCAACTGCACCCAGCGGCCTCTGTCAATCAATCTGTCTCACTCATCCCCGGCTCTCCCAAAAACTCACCCCTCTATTGACACTTAGTCACCCTCTCAAAACTCTCTCTGAAAGAATCAATTGGCAATCGTTTTTCAGTTCAAGCCGAATCGAGCACGTATAACGGCTTTCCAACCCTGGTGATTCGGTTCAAAACACGGCTTCTTGTGTAAAAATACGATGAACAAATATATTATAGTATCATCAAGTTTTATTTCCGTTCCTTTGATATTTATTAATTTCCCTGCTAAGGCATTCCTTTTGGTTTAATTATAATTTACACCTTCATCTTAATACATTGTCTTTAGCACATCTTTATCCTTTCTGATTTAGAGGGGATAAAGACATTTATTAGAGAAAATGGCATAAGAAAGGAGACAATATCATATGATCTTGAGAAAAACTAGATGGCTTCTTTACCAGCGTCACCAGTGAAACAAAACCTACGAATTTGTTATGTAAGGAATGAAAATAAATCTACATACTCTCAGAATGCTGGTTTTATTCATAGCGGTAATGGGACTTCACAAAAATATGCAGGTAATTTGCAATCATTGCTGACATAGAATAATTCACGAAACTTTGTGGTATCTTTTACCCATTCTGGATAAAAAAAGAAAGTACTTTACGTAAGAAATATTGACTTCTCAGAAATGACTCAATAAACACAAATGCACCGCTTTTATAATGTATCAGAAGTTGTATAAAATTACGCATTTCGTTAGTGGTTTATCTGGACGTTTGTGAAGGAAATTCGACATGCTACCAAAGGATATACAAATAATTTGGGTTATCCTCTGCCCTTTCATTTACTTGCTTGATTTCTGTCAATTTAGCTGGCGTGCATTTCATGCCGTCTCAATTACAGTCTAAATCCAACAGCGGCATAATTTTCAGCTCGCGTTGCTTCGTATTGATCGCAAAAATGACAGGCGAGAGCCAACCCTCCCCACCCCTCCCCACCCCCCGTTCCCCTCCAGTTCACTTGGAGCGTTCTCTTCCCCGGAATAATTAAAGGAATCCTGGCGGTTCGCGTGCCTCTTTCGTAAATCCAATAGCCTCCAAGTTTGAAGAGCGCGCCTTGTGCTACCCTGAGGCTTTCCGGAATATCGTATTCCCCGTGGGCAAATGGGTCACCAGCCGGCTTTTTGCGTAAACATGGTGAGCGTTGGGGCAGGCCTTGAATAATCGAGGAGAGGACTAGCGAGACGGGGCGTGGGACGTGGAACTACGTGGGACGCGCCCACGAAGAATCGCGATGTCTCTGATAGATGCTTCCGGACCATATTCTCTTTCATGCTGGAAAGTGGATAGACAGGTGGCGTGTCTTGGTGGCGGTGAGCAGTGGCGATTGATATTCTGGGCGAGATGGATCTCGTTTCTAAGAATGTCCAATAATGCCCTCTAAATGACTCTTAATTCCGCTAAAATGTCACCAAATAATCGTTTATATCATAGAATGTGGTTCGATATTGTGTAATTTAATAAATACTTTAGTTTCTACGACGTTTGACGGTACATTCACTGGTGTATTAAGTTAAAGGGCCTTTTTGCTTCTCATTCAGTGCTCTCGAAGTTGCAATGTTTTGTCATGCCGAATTTGCGATTGATATCGTAGGTGAAATAGATCTGATTTCTAAGAATGTCCAGTAATACCGCTCTACTGTTAACTCTGCACAACGTCACTAAATTGTTTACAAAATGTAGAATATTTAATAAAATTTAATCTTCTTAGTTCAATTTAATAAATTGTTTTGTTTGTACGTAAATTTTAACTGCGCACTCTTTTGTAATAAGTTAAAGAGACATTTACCTTGCCATTCTGGAGGATGAAATGACTTGTTACGACGAATTTGAAAATGCGGCATTCGAAAAATAAGAAGCAATTTGCTAGAATTTGAGCATCATAAGGGGTTTGGCAGTGTAGTAATTACCTTCATACAAGAGATTAACTTTTCATTTTGTAAATGTTACGTAATATGATGTGATAACATCCTAATATGTCAATTTCGTAGAACAGAAAATACACTAGTTTTTATTTTCTCATTCTTCGGATTAAGATCCAACGAATGACATTTTATATCATTTGTACTAAAATCGAGAATAAAAGAAAGGCGGTTACATTTTAAAATGTTGTAAGGATAGCTTTCTTAATTTTCTCGTGTTCATAGTGTGGTTTAACATTGAAATCTTTTGTGATTCAGGTCTAAATCATCCCCTCAAGTACTTCATTACAGGGATAGTTAATATATTACACTCTCCTTGTCCAGTGTTTAGGGTCTTTTCATCACTCTCACCACCTCGTAATAGATTCGACACGTCCTTTCCCAGTTCGACCACGGCTGAAGTACTTAGAAGCCCTTGGCCTCTCTAGAGCAAAAGGGTAGAAGCACCCTGTTGTACCACCAAACAGCGCAGCTGCATTCGAAGAGGGTATGGCAAGGAGAGTTCAACGAAATACAAAAGCAATATTGGAGTACGGTGCTCATTTTTAAAATTCTAATTCAGTATTCATTGATACATATATTCTATGGAATGTTATGTTATCGACCTACTAATTGGGATTTAATTTCATATTTAACGATTCAGCAGATACACAAACAAAAATTAGAATTAAAATACATTTCGAATTTCAAGCCGGAAATATCATTAGGGAAATGAAAGTAATTTTGTTCTCGACCAACATACCATAGAATTACAATATTACAATGTTCATGAGCTATGGTTCCTCATTCCCCTCAAAGGCAACGAACTCTTTTTTCAAAAACTCAATATATGACTTCAACAATCTAATCCTCTTCGACCATAGCCACAATCTAATCCTCTTCGACCGACCCCTCTAGCTCATTTAGACGGTCACTCACTGGCAGTCCCACTCATTCACTTAACTCATATGCATACGTTTTTTCTCCATTTCGCCATATTTTTTTTCATTTCTGACAATATTATTTTTGTTCTCGAAATTCGTCTTAATAACGAGATTGAGAGAATACAAATCACTCGTTAAATACATCCGTAACCTCTAACGGCACACATTTAACTGACAGTGAAGCAATTGCAGTTGATGCTCGCCTCATCTCGCTGCCTAAAAAATACAATCCGCGGCGAGATACGGTATTTGGTGAAACTCAACTGTTTTGTAACATGACGTAAAGATCATCGACTGGTCTCAATTCACCTGATGGCGTATCCTGTACACCAATCAGCGTAATTTTGTTTCATAATGTCCATATCCCGCTAGATAACTAGACCCGAAAATACGCCAGCGTCCGACCTTGGATATCTCTGCGCGTGACCTCTTGTATAGACCCTCTTGGTCACCGGTCTTTACATAAGACTCACAACTACGACATGCGCTAACACACTTGGTACGACCTTGGGTAACTCTCCGGCACCCGGCAAACTTTGCATCGTCTCCCCCACCGCTGTACCAATATTATCAATACACGAGGCTGGTTACTGGCCTGAGAGTGGCTCAGAGTCAGGCAGCGTTGACGCTGACTCTCCAGTGACTGTGAGAGGTCCTTGGTTCGAGTTCCGACGGTGGCGACTTTTTTACTAGCTAGGACGAAAATAGCAGCTGCTGTCTGGAGGAGAATTCCAGCTACCGTCTGATCTGCTCAGTAGTTTTGTGTGGTTTCTCCGATCAATACGAGGCGGATGCCGGAGTAACTCCTTTACAAACGGGTCACGCACCGACCGCATTGTTTCTTTCCACTTCTTTGACACGTTCGCCTCTTACACTCTCACTTACACTGCACTACCACAAATGTTGGCACACCTGTCGGAGGCTTAGATATTGTCCTGCTAGTTCGAGGTTCTCTGGGGAGATACCTGCAGATGGAAAATTCCCACAAGCCGATGTGTAGGTCGTCGCCGAATCTCACTACTCAGCAGATGCTACCACTACCTCTCGAGAGAAAAAATCTCTCACTACACTGACGGCACTAATGACTATATCTGTTGCCGTGCCAGGACACATCAACCAATCGAGGCAGAGTCCCTTTGGTTCCTCGGCTGTTATCCACTCCCGCCCTCCGCCTCCCGACCTGAGGGAAGTTGCGAGCTCTTCGTTGACCTACTTGCAGGCAGGGCGCTCTGGAACGCTGTACTTCAGCACTTTCTCGGAGGCTGCGTTGCATGATAACGAGCACCGGCCCCGCTAATGTTCGCCAGCAAAGCGCAGTTCGCTAATAGCTCAGGGCAGTTGTTGGAGGAATTGATTGTACCAATACCTGCCTCTCAGAAGAACTGTTGGTTAGTAGAGTTTTGTTGACAGGTGGTTGCAGGTTGTGAGCGCAACTTGGCGAAAAGAAAGATGCCAAAATATGTTGATGATATTTAATTTATTTGCTTAATTTAAATAGTGACCATTATATTGCCTGAAAATTATATTACAAAATGTTACATTAAATTTTGTTTCCATAAATTTTAAGTAAAGATTTTCCGCGGAGTAGTAAATTCACATTTCCAGTTTTCTCAGAAGCGGATGAAAACTTACACTAGAAAATCTTTAGAATGAACCCTCTTCTCTGCCATCATTTCGTCTTATCAACAACGAAACGAATTGCGAATAAATGAAGCGTTATATACTCAATTGTCTACTAGTGAGTATTGTATAAATGATAATTACATATGAAAATCACAAAGTAAAAAATATTGCTATTCGAAATCTTTTTGAATTCGAACTTTTAATTTTATTTTTAATGGAGTCATTTTTTTCTGAAAAATACGTATGAAAAACGTATCTCTCCCAACAAACATGCATTTTAATTTTTTAGCGCATTAAAAATATAGGATTTAATATATTTTCAAATATATTTCAGATATTTTAATAGCCATTCTCCCTTTATTGGTAGACATTCGTTAATACATGCATTAAAAAAACAATCAGTTGAAAACACTTCTCTTTAAAACTAATGTACAGATACAAAATATTATTCAGTAAATACTTCATTATTTACTTGCCATCTGGGAGGATTTTTAGTACTTTCTATTAATTCAAGGGTGTTCAAGAACTTGTAAGTGCGAAACTTTTATTATTATGAAATTTTACTCCTAATTATATATAAATGTTTCATTTAAATACAACGTTATTAAACGTTTATAATACATGCATAAACTTAAAATTTTATTTCGGTAAAAGCAAAAGATTATTTGTGGTTACTAATAATATATTTATTTAATGAATTTAATTGCATTTCCAATAATGCAGACTTTATTATTCTTTCATAATCTGTGCTAAATCTGGATTTGAATTATCCAAATGGAATATTCGTGAATTCGAATTATTAATAACTTTTTAACATTCGTTAAATTATTGAATTCGAGAGGAACATAATCTTCTTCGAATGATTTGCTGCGAAATTCGCCATAGTCCTCTGCCTTTCCTTCTGCGAGTGCGATTGCACATTACAATTACCCCTCACCCGACTAATCCGTGCTCGAGCTGCTCTGGTGGGCGGTTTCGCCCTCGGCCGAGGTGGGCAGTCTTCGCTCTGGGCGTCAGCTCTTACCTCGAGCCCCGCCCTCGCCCCTGCCCCCGCCCCAGCGCCGCCCCGCCTTGCAGGGCAATCAATCACGAGGACACCGCTTGCGCCCGTACGCGCGACCTCGCGCCCACCCTCGCACCTCACCGCCCCCCGCTACTACCCGCTGCTCCCCCTCTCCTCCCGCGCCGCTGTTACCACTCGCCCGCTGCGATCTGAATTAAGACATCGTAAGCTTGTAGGAAATGCGTTCTGTGCATCGGTAATTTGAGATTGGGAATAAATAATCTGACGAATGACTAACGATGAATCTGCAGTTTCAATCATCCAGAAATTTAATGTTCCTCGTTTACGCATTATTAAGGTAAATATGTGACATGTATGTCGTAATTTGGATGGAAAAATATTTTTACAGAATACACCAACAGGCTTTTCTTTTATAGACCTGTATGTCTGTCTGTCTATTTGTTTGTCCGCCTGTTTGTCCGTCTGTTTGTCCGTCTGTTTGTCCGTCTGTTTGTCCGTCTGTTTGTCCGTCTGTTTGTTCGTCTGTTTGTTCGTCTGTTTGTTCGTCTGTTTGTTTGTCTGTTTGTTCGTCAATCTGCCTGTGTGCCCGACTTTATCTCTCGCGAAGAGTCCTAGGGTTTGAGACTCGAAGTTGACATATTTTTACCACTAATATTAAAGTATGGGCAAATTCAGCCACTGACTGGAAGAGAATTCTCACGGTAAGCTTCTCAGATAGCTACTTTTCCATAGTTTTACCGATCAGTATCAGACGAATGCTTCAGCAGTACTCCCATCAAACAGGCTTCGAACAACGATGCTTTCTCCTTATTCTTTGTTCTATCTTTTCCCATAACACTCACACACACACATAAACACACACACACACACAGAACTACTGTACATCTGGAATCTAGTTACAAAGTTAGAACTTCTCCCGACTAGGGCGATACTCTCTGGGGACGTTGCGTGGAGAGGGAATTTACCAGCAAGCCGACCACGAGTAGGACGGCGCCAAATATCACCATCCTGCTTGGGAAGAACACTGTCCTCTCCAAGTAATATGAATTGCACAAAACTAACGGGACTAATCACCTTTGCAGTTGACGTTTCTCGAAACTTCTAGCAATGAATGAATAAATAAATCAATCATCTGTTTGTTCGGCTGTCAATCAATTAATCCATCAATCGTTTGTTTGTCTGAGTAAAAATATCAATATTTTCACGGTTTAAAGGTTATTCAATTTTCAACTTTTTATGTAGAATACACTTGTTTGGCTGACAATTCTTCTTTCTCTCCCTTCTGCTTCTAGTTGACCGACCCACTTTGCTGGCACGACTCTCTCCGTTTTACTTACTCCGCACCGTTCTTCACCTTTTCCCCCTTTACTGCCTCGCCTCGTCATTCTTCATAACTCCACCTCCACTCCGCTCCGTCACGCTCCCTTCGTCACTACGGATTCTGCCCCATCGTCGCACGCTGTCCCTAGCCACGCCCCTCTCTGTTCCCTCCCAGCTCGTTTTGTTCCACTCTGCTTCCACCTTCTGTGTCCTACCCCGCTCCGTTAGGCGCTTCTTTTATCGCTCTGCTTTGCCGCCCTATTCTACCTGCCCATACAGTGTTCCATGTCTCAGTATGCTTGTACCAGACCCTCCAACTCCACACACTCTGACTCACCCCCCCCCCCTTCGATCAGCCTCTCAATCAGCCTCTTGATCTGCCTCGCCCGTTCCATATCCTTCCCTTCCCCCCCTCCACTCAACCCAATTCGCCCCACTCGACTTTACTCTGTTCCGTTCTGATCCCTCCTTCTCAATCTTCCCCTTGCTGTTCTGCCCTAGCATGTTTTACCCCACATCCCATAACCCGCTCTGTATTTCCGCCTCCCTATTTACCCGTCCCTGTTTTTCCCGTGTTATCACACTCGGTTCCCTCTTCCCGCTATATTCAACCCTACTTTCCCGCTGCCGTCTTTTTCTCTCCTAGCGTTATCCCGCTAGCTTAACCCGGATCGCTTTACTGCTCTCTGTTTTTTGAGGCTCTTTTTCCCCGCCCTTCTTTCCCCCTCTCTGATTTTCCCTGTGCCACATTACCCCGCTCTACTTTCGGCCCGCTTTATCCAGCACTGCTTTTCGCCGCCCTGTTTTACTTCGCTGCTCTTTTATCCTCCTAGTATTTTTCATCTCTGCTCTTCTCTGCTCTGGTCTGCCCTGTGCTGCTTTGCTACGCTTCACTTTCGTCCACTCTACCTCGCTCTACCCCGTCTCTTCCCCTCCGTCCTGCGCCTCGTCCCTGCCCCGTCCGCCTGTCCCCTCCGCCCCGCAGCCCCGCTCCCAGCCGGGGGCGTGGGCGCCGGCCTGCCCATCAGCAGTTCGCCCGCGGGCGGCGTCCGGGCGGCGCGCGCCATTCGTCAACGTCGCGATCGCCCCCGCAATTCCACGCGCTACGTGCCGCCTCCGCCCCGCCCCTGCCCATCGCCCACGCGTGAGGATGGCGCGTGCGTGAGGGCGCGCGTGCACGTCTGTTGCGAACGTGCTCCGCGCGCCCTGTGGCCCCCTTCTCTCTCCCGCGGGCGATAGATCGCTTCGCCCCGGGCGCTCGGGGCTCGATCGGGGACACGCGCGCTTAGAGCGCCAGCTCTCGTCTCTCCCTCCACGTCCCCCGTTCCCCGCCCCTTGTCCCACGCACCTAACCCCTCGTCTCTCGCCCCTCGCCCCTCGCCCCTCGCCCCCACCCCCGCCCCTCCCGCCCCCGCCCCCCCGCCCCCGCCCCCCGCCCCCCGCACCTCGCCCTTCGCCCCTCGCCCCGCGCCCCTCGCCCCGCGCCCCTCGCCCCTCGCCCCTCGCCCCTGGCCCCTCGCCCCTCGCCCGTGGCCCCTCGCCCCTCGCCCCTGGCCCCTCACCCCTCGCCCCTCGCCCCTCGTCACTCGCTCTCCGTCCCGCGCCCCCCCCGCCCCCCCCCGCCCCCGTCCCCCGCCCCCCGCCTCGCGACCCTCGCGCCATGCCACTATCCTTCCCACGAGCTGGGAATGGGACGCTTCTCAGTGGGGAAGGATGCAAGTTGTTCTTAAATCACTGCGCAAATGTCCTTGTTCTATTTCTCTTTTAAATTTCTCTCTGACTTTCTTCACCTCGTTATGCTACTCATTCCTCTTTCGTGTTATTTTTGATGTCACGTAGTTTCCTTTCTTCATCCTTCGTTTTAAGTGTTTAAGCCACCTCTACCTCTTTCTTCATCGTATTTAATTTCCTCTTATCTTTTTTCTTCCTTTCTACTTCAATTTTTCCCTTTCCATTACCTAATTTGCTCTTCGCCGACTTCTCTATTTCCTATCGTTTTTCCTTTTCTTTTTATTTCTATTTTATTCTTCGCTTTCTTTTCTTCCTTTTGGTCTTTTCATTCTCCATTATTTTTCCTTCTTTTTTTAGTAATTCACCTACTACTCTTAATGAGAAAATCACTAGGATTTTTTCTCTTCATTGTTCTCATTCGCTGTCTTTCGTGTCCTGACGTCCGTAGCTATCTTTCACATGCATTGACTTTCTATGTGCCACTTCGCTTTCCTCATGCTGCTTGTAGTTTGAGAAGACGTTCTGTTAAAATTCTCTTTGATCCTCTCGTTCTCTTCATTTGTGCTGTTTGCCTATACAACTGAAATGCTCCGTTCTTTAAATCTAATTGTACTATGTCCCTACTCTGGTCATCTAACTTGTCTACTATTTTCTTATGCTGTTTCATGTTGCTTCTTCTCTTGTGAACTCATATGTTCTATTACACATCTGCTTTAAATAGCACTGAACTCTCCACAGTACTCACAAAAATGCGATGTAAAGATGCGATATAGTCAAAAAAACAATTGAATGCTACCCCTATTAATTCGAGACCCGATTTTTTTTGTCTTGAATTATCTTGAAAATATGAATGATTTCCCTTTCGTGTCCAGCATAGTCAAAGAAAAAAATTCTCAATTACGAAAATCATCTCGTTTTGATCTGCTGTTGACCTCAATAATTTAAGATAGTGAAAGGTCATATCTCCTGCACAATGTGGTTGGCTAATGTAGTGAGAAAAATGTAACAGTCATGTAACATAAATTCTTGAATATTTATATTATCCATAGCCATAAAAATTAAATTATGTATTTTTGAACGAGATATGGTCGTTTTGTTTTCGTTCATGACAGAATACAATCCATATCTCCCTAGGTCACTCTTTCATTTAAAAAATATAATTGATAAAAATTATTTAAATACCTCCTATTGACATGCACTTGCAAATAATGTACTGTTTACAACTCCTATATTGTAATATTTGTAATAGCTTATTATCTCTGTTACATTTATTTCCCATACATATTGCATGTATATGCATAATAAATGTCTCGTTCATTAATTTTGTTTTATTCTATTTTTGTCAATAAGCAGTTTTAAATCCATTATTTATAAATGATATTAAAAGCAACTATTAAAAATAATCTCTATTTCGATATTGACTTAGATTAATCTGTTCGGATATGCACATCCTAATACAAATTTGGATTATCATTCAATTTTGTAATGGTCATTGGTCTCAAAGTCAAATATATAACTTAAACACAAATATAACGTAAACAAATAGACTGTAGTGACTCCTGGTGTACCATTTGAAATCATAACGAAAGTAGGCAACATTTTTTTCTAATTATAGAATTAAACTAAGCTCCATTGAAGGATAATCAATTAGCAGCTATTGATTATAAAACACATGCCAGTATTACTCTTCATTGTTTCCTTCAATTTTTTAGAAAGGAAGTATTTTATACACTACTGACAATATCTGGAACACTTCTTTGTGTTTCCACTTTCTTTGCACTCTCTGAGATTTACCTTTATAACAAAGCCTTCTTTTGTTTGCGATCAGCCGGTACAACGCCTCCAATGTAATACGCAAAAATTACACCTTTATTCGAGAAGTGAAACTCAAGCAAGCAAACAGGCAAAGTTGCTGAGGTAAATTCTTGGAAACTTAACCGCATGAACAAGAGAAGAGAGAACGCGTTGAAATCCCCGAGAGTAAATTTACATGAAGGAATCTTATCTTTCGTGTTCTGCGAGTTTCCCTTTTGTGTCGAAAATAAGTTTTTGAATAGTTAAATTTCTCAAAGGATCACCTAGTTAAACGTTATTTACCCTTTTAACATATACAACAATGTTTGTGCCTTTGCGAAACAAACATATTTGGGAACATTAGAGCAAATATTCAATATCCATCCTTTTTTGTAAACCCACAAAATACAAGCCAACAAGAGATTTGAAGCTGCTTATTTCTGTTTCTCATATTTATGTATAATTGCTCTAATGATCAAACCAAAATGACAATATTTTCATATTTATTTATGTAGTTTTCAATTATTCCTTGAAATTCTTGAAATGTCTCATAATCTCTTTCGAATTATAATTCATTTACAAGTGAAAATTGGTATTTCAATACAATATTCCTTTTTCATACTCCAAACGTGAAAACACTGAGTTTCAAACATGATATTGGGTCTGGTTCTCTAACGCACGTATATAATTGTATTGGGACTAAACACACAAAGAGTGTTCTGTCTTTTGATGTCATTCTTTCAAATGGAACGTCAGCATAAAAAGCACATATTGTTCAGATCTGCGCTTCCAGAACATACGAACAATCTACCACACACACAAACCCTTCTTAGATTTACTGGCCGCCAACATTCCTTCGTAATGAAACAAATGGCAACAAACTAAGGACCTCTTCTCCAGAGCGCCGCCTACTCTTTCTCATCCTCTTCACCCGCGCCACTCCATTGTCTCTCCATCCGGCGGGGCAGAAGTACTTCCGACTCGCAGCTTGACTGATGCTCGACGTATCTGCCAGCAGTGCGAATGAACACGGAGCGCGGCGTTCTCTAGCCCATGCTCCCTTATCAGCCCGGGCAGAAGGGCTTCGCTTGACGAAGAGTCTCGGAACGTCTGGCGCGCGCCCTCCGCCCTCCGCTCTCCACCCTCCCCCTCGACGGCCGTCCTCGGTCCTCACGGGCCCTTCGTCCTCAACGGCGCGCGCGGAACGGCATACATTACAATCGGTTAATCAGCGGAAACGCGATAATACGGACCCGAGGACGGGGCAGTGCTCGGCCGGGAGGGTAGAATGCGTAGAGGGCGCGGCGGGTCAAAGAGGGGAGGGACTGACGGAGAGACGAGGACGGGCCTGGTCAGGGGCGGGGAGAAAGGTGAATGGTCGGAGAAGAGTAAGGGGAGGGGGGAAGCGACGCGGGTGCGACGAAAAGGGAAAGAGAGGTCAAGTGGTCACGGAAAGGAGGGGGAAGGAAAAGGGAAGCGAAGAACTGGGTGTGGTGAGAGGGGGTGAGGAGGGACGAGGTACAGCGAGTGAGGTGGAGAGGCACAGGGAGGGGTGGAGGGGCAGGAGAACGGACAATGTAAGAACGGGGAGGGGGTGGGATGGAGGGGCGGGCGGGTATGGGGTAGGGATGGTGCGGGGGGAGATCAGAAGAGAATCGAGAGAGCGCGAGGGTAGGGCGGGAAGGGGTCGGAATTTTAGAGCAGGGGAGTCGCTGTCGCGCTAATCACGCTTTCTTTGTTTCGCCGCCGCCTCATGCCTCATGCCTCATTTCGTGCACAAAGACGGTGATGAGACAGCGACGTAAAAAGGCGGGCTGTGCGGGGGGGGAGGGTTGTAATGAACCGGGGAGTAGAAAAATACACAGTCGCGGACGCGGTGGGGGATGAGCGACGCAGCACTGTGGGCCAAACATTCTCAAAAAAATAAATGTAAAGCAACAAGAGAAACAAATGTAAACAAAAAAAATCAAAAACTCTCTGGGAATGTTTTCATTAAATAAAGTACAGTATTTTGTGATAAAGTACTTAGGCCTGTTTCAAATTTAAACCTTAATTTAGCATGACTTCGATGGTTTCTGTTTGCGTTGATTGTTATTGTTTGTTACGAAAAATTCAGTAGCTTCTTACAGAAAGAGAAACAATACAAAATGAGTTTTGCTGACTCCCTTTTTATGTAGTTAAAATGTTATGTTTCTTCATCGAATACTTGAAATATCTCATTTCACTGAAAATTACTGTTGTTGATAATTGCATCATTTCATCGAAAATTACAAGTATAAGAATATTGTTATTTAAATGTATGTTTTTATTTTTTTTCATTCCTTGTTGTAAACTGATAAAATAATATTTAGAATTAGTAACATAGAAAACACTGCTTTAAATCTCAATAATAACACATTTCATGATAACCTTTGCATCTTTCACAAAATGGCTGTAATATTACAATAATATAATGTGTAATAAAATATATACATTTATATTGCATAGACTTCAAGGAAATACGTAAATTAGATAAGTTTCTACTACATGAGCCATTAAAATATAAGCTCTTTGAAGGTTGATTACCATAAAATAATCACATTATGGATTACCACAAGATTTCTGAAACCACTACGAATCTCTTCTGTATGTTTTCTTATTATTTTCCTCTACATCTTTTTTCAACTTTGGTTGGGCACAATCGCTGGTCCGCCTTTCAGTGATTTCCTCCAACGATTTTTATTTATTTAATTAATTTCTTTATTTTTATTTATTTATTTATTTATTTATTTATTTATTTATTTATTTATTTATTTATTTATTTATTTATTTATTTATTTATTTATTTATTTATTTATTTATTTATTTATTTATTTATTTATTTATTTATTTATTTATTTATTTATTTATTTATTTATTTATTTATTTATTTATTTATTTATTTATTTTCGTTTTTTGGGTGACTTGTGCCCAGTGTGCGGCGCGTGGCTGAGCAGCAGGGTGCGGGGAGATTGGCGCGCGAGGAAGTGTCCGTCTGGCGATGCGGAGGGCGCCGGGGTGAAAAACGAGGGCGCGAGGCGCCGCGGTGCTGACAGCGGCCGAGGAGGTAATGGCCCCTTAGCGCGGTAGCGGGCGTGAGGGAGAGGGGAGCGGGGCCAGACGCGCATCATGAAGTGCGCAGAGCAAACACTCGAGGCGGATATGGCTGAGACCTGACCGGGGGAATCCCCGCGCGGAATGGCTCTCGAGTCACATTTCGTTGGTTCGGTTATTGCCCTGGACACTGTGAATGAAAACTTGTGTGCATGGAGAAAATTTGTTTTTTGAAGCAATTTTTTGAACACAGAAAATGCAGCAAAATTTTCTAAATTGGCCCCTTCATTATTTCAGTGCATTGTTGGCATCGATGACAGATAAATTGTCTGTCAAAAACTTGTGTACCCGGAAAAATTTGTTTTCTAAAGCAATTTTTTGGACACAGAAAATACAGAAAAAATTTCTAAGTAGGTCCCTACATTATCTCAGTGCTTTGTTGACCTCCATGATAGATACATTGTCTAAAAGATGATACCTAAATGGCGCAGCAAACACGTCTTTTCACTCAATGGAATGAACGAGGCATATCAACGATAATGTTCATTTCGTGGAATTCCTTTGCAGCTGGTTTACCAGAATTCACTTATTGTGTTAGAGGTTGTGAATTTGTACCGTGTGAATATTATCTGTTTAAAATTACATTGAATGTTAACTTTCCAGATTTGAACTGTTTCTTGGTATTTAACATTTGAATTTAGAAAATTGGAAACATACTCTAATTTCTTCCCTTTCTTATTTTGTCGACATCGGTGACAAAATAATTTTTCTTGTGATACAGTTTTTTATTCTAGTGTTTGCTGAAACTAATATTTTGACCTGGCAAAATCTGACAAAAACTGTGTGTGCCACGTCTTGTCTATGTCCAGGCAAAATATATATATATATATATATATATATATATATATATATATATATATATATATATATATATATATATATATTGTGACGTACCTGGTGATGCCGGGTATTTTCACTGCAAGAAATTACTAAAGGAGGGTATCTTTTCCGTGAATGGGTCCCTACGATAAGTTGGTATAGCATTAGGAAAGTTAATTAATAAATGAAGTACAATCATGAACAGCATTTATTCACAAACCAGATTTGTTAATTACATGATCTAACAACATTTATACACTCTGCCTTGGTACCAAGATTAGGTGTAATACATATTAGCATACCTTCGGGGCCCCGACCAATACCTTCGATGCTAGGAGCACGGCTCGTGTCGGCAGGGGTCGCCGACCTTCGCAGCAGCTGGGCGTCGTCGGCGGCTGATGGCGTGGCGATCGCCTCGGCTGGTGACCTTGCGAATCCTTCCTGATTCGGCTCCTGGTACCTCGGTGTTGCATCTCACTCTGATTATCTTCCGTCGCTGGATTTAATCACTTAACCCACGGCTACTGCACGCGCTGGCCTCAGTTCCGCACCACACAATTCCGGTATTATTCTTACCGCGATAAATAATACAAGTGCGATCGATTGTTCTCTCGTCGCTGATCTCTCATCCTAATAATATTCTCGATCTCTACTTCACGTATCTATTGTTTTACAGTTGCTACTACTTTACAAAATATACCGCATGTTCCCTTCGTCCATGCACCAACGGCGAGCTCTTCGCCGCACGTCCGTACCTACCGGCCACTTCTCCGCGACTGTCCTAACGGCTGAAATCTTCGCGGTTCGCTGCCCGGTTCGTAACCGACATTCTCACGCTGTCCTCGCGGCGGCGGCAACGGCGGCGGTAGCGACCGTTGCTAGTTCCCATCGTTGTTCGCCGCGCTTGACGTACGTACCGCGCAGTCCAAAATATATACTGATTACTTACGCTAATGTTCTAATTAGTGTAAGGAAACACATGTGTTTCAATATATATATATATATATATATATATATATATATATATATATATATATATATATATTTCTTTTACAATATTCTTTTGAGGTATCGATGGTAATGGATGTGAAATATTAAATACAAGTGGGGTATACACGATGCTTGAAAGAGAGATACATGTCCGTTCTAGACAGGTATGTAGGCGCGATTTGAAAGTACCATATATAAGTACCATATTATAAGTACCATTATTTATATGCATTTTCTTGTCAAGTAGTACAAACCCGTGCCTTCTACCAGCATTCTGCGTTGTCTCAACCTTAAAATGAAAGAGATGGAAAACTAGTGTTGTTAGGGAATAACCCAATATTTTCGTACTAGTTAGTTTCCTGTTTTCTTACGTTTGGAGTAGCTTTTCGGTTTTGCCCCACCCTATTTGTAGCTGCCATCTATTGGCATCTGAAGATATTTTTCACATTTGTCAAAACATTTTCTTTTCCTTAATGGTAGAATTGCAAGAATATTATACAGGAGAAGAACCTGATTCTATATGCGATTTTTTTTCATAGAGTTATTTTGAGCAATTGTCATTTGAGCGTTCCTAAAAGTAGGCAATTTTAAGCTTATTCTCAGAGAAAAGTTTTGACTTTTCAAGAAACTTCATAAGAATTCATTTGAAACACTGACGAGGGAGACGAATGAATTGGGAGTGACGCAGGAGACGAGTTAGGAAAGGCGGTGGGAATGGGCGGCGGCGAAAGCAGTGTGGCCGGGAGGTTGGGCAGTGATGGGTGTTGGGGGCAACGGATAGCCGGGATAGGAGAGAGAGCGGAGAGTCGGGCCGGCGTCTAGGGTGCAGTGGAATGGAGTGGAGTGGAGTGGAGTGAGGAAGCGTGGGGAGGAGTCCGCCCAGGGACAGCGCACGATTCCTCATTAAATTTGGAACAGGCTTCTTCGCTCACAGCCAGACATCGGCCACACGCCACACGCATGGCGGACTATCGACCAGAGCTTCTTTCTTGCCGCTTTCTTGTCGTCAGATTTCTCCTTCACTTGGCGCTTTCCGCGAAAACACTCACCCATTTACTTCACCTAATACATACGTACCAAGAAGTACTAGTTTGGTAATTTTTTGGATCCATTAGCGCGTCTTAGACAAAATTAATACATTTATTCTTTATCAATTCTAGAATTGAAACTTCACACTAGTAGTAATAATTTATCAGTTTTAGGGGCACTCGTTGCTGATATTTTTAACAAGTTACATGTTTATGATCGACTAGCAATTAGAAAGTTTGGAACCCTACATCTATAAGAGCCAATTCCTCTTAAAAAAGTTTAGTTCATTTATCCCCAGGATGTATGTTTCTCGTACGACAAGTTAATAAGCATACCGGTTATGGTAAGCGTCATCTACACTGCGGTGTTTTAAAAAATATTGTTTAATTTTTTATTCAACTTTACAAATATTTGTGTCATGTCTATCTGCACGTCTTGAACTATACTTTTCCACATAGTTCACGGGGTTAGACTCTTCAGTACTTCTTGTAACATACTCTTTCCGTTTGTTGCACGAGTTTTCTGGAGTCATTAAACATTGTTAGATCACGGAAACTGTATGTTAAATTACACAGAGATGTCGAAATTCATTTAACGTCCAAACTTGACTTAATGAACTCACATCTTCCGGAACCAAACTCCGTTCTTTAGTTTGCACAACGAGAAACTAATGTAATGGACCCAGGAGAAAACAAGAAAAGAAATCACTAATACAACTGCAGAAAGACTTCGAAAGTACGCGGAAACAATAAACTGCACTTTGTTCGTCCATGTCTCATTTTTTCTCCCGCTTCAAATGTAAACACCGTCGTGTAAAACACTCGAACCGCGTCTACTTTCCACATCGCTTGCAACGGAACTAGAAAGTATCATTGTCGGAATCAATGCCCGGATACTTTTTGCCCCGAGTAAACTCTTTCGGAGCCAATCGCCGCCAACAAATTAGGATTTGGACAGTCTTACGTCTGCAGTTCGCCTCTCCGAGGCCGGGAACTTGTTATAGAAAGTGGACTTTACGTTCTCCCCCGTCGAACTTTCCGCTCTCGGCGTAGGCAGCGCCTCGCGTGGCGCGCTCTATGGCCGATTTTTCTGACTTAGCCGCCCGCGGGCAGCGGCGTGGTGGGGGAAGGGATTTACGTAAGCTCCATGGACGCCGCTCGCAGCGAGATCTGCCGGAGGAAACCGAACACGAAAACAAATCCCGCGCGCTTGATGCGATGCAATGCCCGAAGTTGGGCGTCAGATTTACTTTCGCGTGCGGAGCAAGCAGAGAAGAGGCGGGTTTGGATCTTTTCTTTTTGGCAGAATATGATACATCTGAATGTATTGAAATGAGAAAAATGAAGGGGGATTCGCTCGTTTTTTTTTTGTTTTTTTACTGAGTAAAGGGAGGTTTTTATTCGTCACTGTGTGCGTTTGTCGTGCTTTACAAGCCGCGTTGAAAGTAAACTCTCGTCAAAATACAGCGTTAATTTTTGTATTGTGAATTATGAGGGATTTTTTGACGTTTTTACAATGAACAAACTACATTCGATTATTGAGCCGCTTTAGAAAATGGTTAGCTACAGCAGAAAAATTGAGATGTTTACCTTTCTCGCTTTTGATAGAGGTTCGATAGTAATCGTCGAAGTTGTGTAATACAATACATAAATGTTTTCAGTGTCAGTTAACGCAATGAATATGCGTTCTATTTAAATCACCTAATTTACACAATTCATTGAACTTTGTATTGCCTCATCTATAGAAGTAACTTGAGATGACTGATTATTGTCTTGTGCCAAGGACCTAAACAGGTGCAGCAGCTCCTGTCATTAATATAAATTATATTGTTATCTAAATCGAGTTATTTCTTTCAGATTTGTTAGTTTCATTTGTGACATCTCGAAAAAATATTAAATTTTTAAAATTTAAATTTTCATCTGAAACTTGAATAGCAAAGCAAAATATTTATATAATTCTCAAAGCAATCATAGGAAGTAAAATATTCTTAAAAATGTAGCTAAAGCAAGTTAAGTTTATATATTAAAGCACAAGTGCGTTTTATTGTAGAGTGCTTCGTAAAGTAGTGGAACGTCCATACCACGAATTTATTGAAAAACTTAACTAAATTTCGTTGTAGAAATTATGAATATGAATTATGAAAAAACTAAATATTAGAAAACATTTATTTTTAGATAATATATAACACACAAAGACTTACGCATCCCAACAATAAAAGTATAACACAGAAAGATAAGCCCAAAATACGTCGAAAGACTACGAGTTTATAATCATCTTAATATACTCGCCATCAACTTACTTGAAACATTGAATCTATCAGACGACTTAAACGATTGAACTTCCATGTAGACGCAAATTTTCTGTTATTGTGCCTTCATATAGTGTATGTTCATGATGTTCATCAATTTTTTTCTTATTTTAGTGTAAGTATTTGTGCATAAAAACATGTAAGGCTTTATAGTATAACATCCTGCATTCAGATTACAAATTGGAGATTATCAATGATCGAACATTCCGTTTGAGTAGGTGCCAAAAGTATGTAAATTTGCCAAATGTTTGAAGAAAAATAATCGCAAATAAAAAATATTATAAATTACTGTATACTATTATAACACTTTTTTCGGATTGGGTTCCAATATTTGACTTACAATATTTTCATATTCTTAGTATGCATCTATTTATCATTCCGCGAGTATTCCAACAAAAACAATGCAATGCAATGCAATGCTGCAAACAACCGCGAACGCAGCTTGAAGTAACTCAACATGTGCCGCCATTCTTTTCAACTACTCCCAGGTGAGGGAATCCAGTTGGATCCAGCCGCTCGCCACTGGAGGCCGCAAGCCGGGGCTGCTCGTCACCTTGAGAGTGTATTTAATCCAGCCCTAGGGCTCAACCGGGGCCACAGACTCTGAATTATAGGCGTAATTTACTGCGATAAGTTTTTTATATTTGCGCACTTTACTGTTCTTTTAAGGCTGAAATATGTGATTTATTTTTCGCTTTTTTATGTTTATTTCTTCCCGCCGCGTGGATCTTGCTCCATTTATATGGCTGGTAAGCCCCGCGCCCCGTTTGTCGTTGTTGGGGGCGTCTGCTGGCGTCGAGTTGCCTCTTTTTCCTCCTTCCCCCTCCCCGTCTTCCCCCTCCCACACTCACCCTCCCACCACTCCCTCTTCCGTCTCGTCCTCGGCGCCAGCCCTGACAAGTGATAGCATCCACAATATATTTTATTTAAGATAAAAGTACATGGATTTATCTCATTACATGTTGTCTCTACCTACATCCCTCTACGCCGACTCGCTTTTTTTTCTTCTTCCCTTTCTTTCTCGTCTTTTTTTAAAATTTTGTTTCCTTCCTTTCCGCAGTAATTTTTATTTCCACTGCGTTATTTCGTTTGACGAGGCCTCGCCGACCAGATAAGTGTAGAAACCGCCAAGCGCCCCAGTGTGAGGAAACTTTGGTGTGAGATTTGCGAGAGGAGAAGTGGAGAGATGAGGATGTGGGAGGGGGTATGGCGGAAAGAGAAGGGCAGCAGGTGAGAAGCACAAGGATGAAAAAGATTTTTGAGAGGGCAACGAAATTATATAGTAACATAAATAAGTGAAAGGTGCGTTATCTAGAACGTAATGGAATTGCAAATTGAAGAATATTATTTTATGTTTTATTGGCGTCGACATCAAGGCCAAATTTTAAATATGTTCTATTATTGTCGTTTTATTTAATCAATGAAACACATGATTCCATAATAAATGATGAAAGTCAAAAGAAAGTGTATTTTGGGGGGAGATACATCGAGGACCATCAAACATTTATTAAAAACTAAGTGACAGAAGTTAATTCGAAATATTAAAAAACAAATTGATTGGAATAAACTTAAATATAAAAACTGATAAATTAAAGTAAAAGTACTGATTTTTACTTGAATTAAGTACATTACTTTAATTAAGTACGTATACTATCATGAAATATAGTACATATTATTTTTAAAGTTTGTGAAATATTAGATTAAAAATCGTTCAGAAAAAACGAAATTAATAGAAAATATGACCTATATATAGATATGTTCATATTTTAATGTCTTTCAAAACCCTTTCATTGTATTCAGTCATAGCTGTCTGCACTACTGCTTGATAGTACGAAATATCAAACTAACTATGAAACATCTCTTCTCGGATTGAAAGTCTGTTGGGGTTTCACAATTTAGAAAATGTTACAAACGATGCCAGCGTTTTCAAATTAAATGTAGGGTTACAATCTCAACGACCGCAGTATTATCATATCTATTTAAAGAAAGAACAATTTTGAAGAGACTCAGAGAAATAAAATACAGTTATAAAACTCGCATACAAAATAGAAAATATATCTCTTGAAGCAATCAGAATTGAGATGAAGTATTTGCTGTTAAGATCAGAGAACAACGAAAATTGTAATAGGAGAAATGATAACTAACAACTGATTTGTGAACTTTCATGTTTTTTCTTTTAATTTCCTGTGGATCTTTTGTCCCATGACATTACTCTTGCCTAATTCTTTTCTGTTTATAACTGCGGAAGATTTATCTATAAAACTCATAGAGAAGCGCCCATACCTGATGGGCAGTTAGTTTGCGTTAATTTATTAACGTATACGTTCGTTATGTTTACTTTTGAACTGTAAATAAATGAAAAGTTTACATTTCAAAATGTGTGTTACAATTATCATTGTGCTTTCTGCCATTTTATCTTCAAATATTCTATGGATATTTTGTCGCAAGACATTGCTTTTGCCAACTTGCGTTAACATAATTGGGAACGTCCGAGCTACTCCCGTACCTTTTTCTAGTCTCCTTAACTTGACTTATACGTCATTGTATTGATAAATAATTTAAATTAGGCTAAAAATAACAATTAATCTTCTCTAAAACATTTTTATTTAAAACGTTATAATTGCACGTTTTTCCTTAACATTTTTAATTTCCAATATTATATAACATTCACCTTACGTAACATAATCTATTTCTGCTCTTTCAGATTCTGTATACTATTAATACTTTTTAGACATCGTTTTCAGACTTCTTCCATGACAATTGCACATTTTATATTTATTAGTTACTCCAAAAGTCCCTTCCTTTACTTACAGAAAATTGGCCCACATTCATAATTTACCTCTATACATCATATATTACTCATACAAAAACATACAAAAGCAGTGCTCATTCCAAAATAGGTGCCTGTTTAGTTTCTTAATCGGCTGTTTGGGTGACGTCGCGTCCATGGCAAAGGTGCCGACGTTTCGGTCGCCATTCTGCGACCTTCCTCAGGGCGTGATACCTAGGCATCACGCCGTGAGGAAGGTCGCAGAAGACGCGGCGTCACCCGGACAGCCAATTAAATACTGATTCCGACCGCGAAAGACTACGCTCTCGCCTGTTAGTTCTTTTCGCGTTGATACTATTTAAATATAATTTCCTAATTTATATCACGTACTTCTATAAATGTCTCCTAAACTGTCTAGGTACACAGTATCTGGTCTCCAACCTTTTTTCTTCCAAACCTTCTTATTTTAACCTATAAACCTGATGTTAATTATAATTTTATTTAATAGAAATCAGTACCAATATCATTCAAATACATTAATTGAATTTTTTGTTGTATTGAACTGTTTGTTGATAAATTATCCTTTCTTCCCCTTGCTTTATTTATCAAATACATACTAGCATACAGTTCATAACGTACTATGTAACTTTATCCCATATCCCATTACTATAATTCCTCCTACATTGTGGTATCTTTTAAAATATTTTCTTTATGCTACCGCTTTTGGATGTGTCATAATTTCTTTGTAGACATAATCATATGTCTACTCATTTTATTATAATATTTTAATTTACTTCATAATTAATTTTTCAAAGGGGAGCTTACAATTTTCCATATAATTTATAAATATGTGTTGTAACTGAGACTGAAATACTATACATTAATACTTGAATTGTATTCAGTATTGAACATTGTGTGGAAACTGAAATTTTTCATTTTGACATAGCAACATTGGTCAGTTTAAAAAAAAGGTTCTTTTGTTCTGCTGAGGTAACACAAGGCAGTGATAAGAACATGGAATTGTGCCAGTGAACTCGTTTATGAGTGATCATAAAAACTTTAAACAGAAATGGTTATGGATCTATACCTTTAATTTATTTTTTCTCCGTGCGTGAGAGAGAGAGAAATATCTTCTTTACCATCATGTCCATCGATGGCTCACCATGTTGCAGAAATTTAAACATAACGTGATTTCCACTGTTTTCGTTTGCTGGAGCGGCACCCACATGATCATGAGGTAAGGATTGGCATTTTTTGAGCTGTAAACTGCCTGTTTTCATGCATATCTTCCTACTTGGAATGCAAAGTCCTGCAGTACTTTGTTTGCGGTCAGGGAACGTTGTCGAATTATTTACATCCAGAATTGCTTGACCAAAAAACACAGTACTGGGGCGCGTCATCGTTTGCAGTAATGATGTGATAACGAAAGTTTTAGACACATCCTTTTTAGCTTTATTTTCTTATGTATGTGTTCAGCATTTCAGGGTCGAATTAATCCGTCTTTTTCTAAGGGTGTTCCCAGCCCTAGGTCACGCCTGTGGGTGAGGGAGACATGTGGCGAGCAGAACGTATTCCCATCACCATATCTAGCATACTTGGCTTGCCTGAGTAGTTTCTTACGACATAGAACTATAAAACTGCGACGATTGCATTAGAAAGTTACAGCTCAATTTTTTCCTGCTCTGGATTCGAACCCAGGATCGCAAAAGATATTTTAAATTAATTTTAAAACCTCAAAAAGTTTTTTTTTAAGCAACGAGTTAAGTCACGCCTCTACTTCTACCCCTGAACTCAGTACAGGCCATCCTCTGTCTTTTCCTCTTGTGTCTTCCCCTTCTTTGCACGGCCACCCTTCCAGAAGCAGACAGAGCCAAGGCGTCCGCCGGGGATTTGATTTGCGGCGCGGCCGAGCGGCGCGTGCGCGTCGCCGCGAGGTCGCGCCACCGCCGCCTTAACTCTTGCGCGCAAATTGAATCCGCAGACGCGGCGCGCCGCAGTTCATTTCGCCCTCGGCGCGGCAGAAAAGGCGCGTAGTAAGACCGCGTTGAGATACCGCCCGCCCAAGCCCGCCCGCCCGCCCAAGATCGCCCGCCCGCCCAAGATCGCCCGCCCGCCCAAGCCCGCCCAAGCCCGCCCAAGCACGCCCAAGCACGCCCAAGCACGCCCAAGCCCGCCCAAGCCCGCCGAATTAGGTGCCTGCGTGTGCGTGTGCAGATACGCCCCGCGCTGATCAAGGTGTGATACGGCCCAGTCACGTCCTGCCCCGCTGTTTTGTTGCTTTGGGAGTGCGTCCATATTCCGGGGTGCTCCGCCGCCTGACTATGTTGGTAGTAAAAGTGTGGTAAAAGTTTCGAGACTTGTTTTAAAAATATGGCACAAAATAGAACGTTTTGCCCAAGGTTATCCTAGGTCGTGTGTCATCGTCGGTACATTTTAGAAACTTCTTTACATTAAATTCTAGAGTTTGAGTACGGTAGTAAGAGTATATATATATATATATATATATATATATATATATATATATTGTGACGTACCTGGTGATGCCGGGTATTTTCACTGCAAGAAATTACTAAAGGAGGGTATCTTTTCCGTGAATGGGTCCCTACGATAAGTTGGTATAGCATTAGGAAAGTTAATTAATGAATGAAGTACAATCATGAACAGCATTTATTCACAAACCAGATTTGTTAATTACATGATCTAACAACATTTATACACTCTGCCTTGGTACCAAGATTAGGTGTAATACATATTAGCATACCTTCGGGGCCCCGACCAATACCTTCGATGCTTGGAGCACGGCTCGTGTCGGCAGGGGTCGCCGATCTTCGCAGCAGCTGGGCGTCGTCGGCGGCTGATGGCGTGGCGATCGCCTCGGCTGGTGACCTTGCGAATCCTTCCTGATTCGGCTCCTGGTACCTCGGTGTTGCACCTCACTCTGATTATCTTCCGTCGCTGGATTTAATCACTTAACCCACGGCTACCGCACGTGCTGGCCTCAGTTCCGCACCACACAATTCCGGTGTTATTCTTACCGCGATAAATAATACAAGCGCGATCGATTGTTCTCTCGTCGCTGATCTCTCATCCTAATAATATTCTCGATCTCTACTTCACGTATCTATTGTTTTACAGTTGCTACTACTTTACAAAATACACCGCATGTTTCCTTTGTCCGTGCACTAACGGCGAGCTCTTCGCCACACGTCCGTACCTACCGGCCACTTCTCCGCGACTGTTCTAACGGCTGAAATCTTCGCCGTTCGCTGCCCAGTTCGTAACCGACATTCTCACGCTGTCCTCGCGGCGGCGGCAACGGCGGCGGTAGCGACCGTTGCTAGTTCCCATCGTTGTTCGCCGCGCTTGTCGTACGTACCGCGCAGTCCAAAATATATACTGATTACTTACGCTAATGTTCTAATTAGTGTAAGGAAACACATTATGTGTTTCAATATATATTGTGACATACCTGGTGGTGCCGGGTATTTTCACTGCAATACAACACTAAGAGAGGGTGTCTTTTACGTGAATGGGTCCCTGGATAAGTTGGTGCAACGTTGGGGTGGTTAATCATAAATTGAAATACAATTATAAACAAGATTTATTTTAAATCAAATTTGTTATTTACATAATCAGACAACGTTTTTACACTCTGCCTTGGTGCCAAGATTAAGAGTGAAATGCATTTCTCATACCTGCGGGGCCCCGAACGAATACCTATGATGTTCGTAGAACCGCTCGTGCCGACAGGATTGTCGACCTCTGCTACTGCTGCGGGCCGTCAGCGTCGGATGGCGTGGTAATCGCCCACGGCTGATGCTCCAACAATTCTTCCCCGATCAGGATCTTGACACCTCGGCTTCGCACCTTCCTCGAATCACTGTCCGTCAGTGGGTTTAATTACACAACCCGCGCCTACTCTGTACACTGGTCACAGTTCTGTACCGCGCAATTTCAAGAATGTTTCCACCGCGCCAACTAATAAGAACAACATCAATTATTCTACCAGCACTAATCTTTCACTATACTGATACTTCTAATGTTCTATTTACACATCAGTCACTTTGTGGTTCCTAATAATACGTAAAATACGTCGCAATGTTATATGCGTCCATACACCGGCGGAGAACTCTCGCCGCACGTCCGCACTCGTCGCCGCTCTCCTAACGTCTGCCTGGTCACCGTTCTGCCAACGGCTCTCGTCCGCGATTCTCGTAACGAACCTTTGCACGTGCGCGGTGCCCAGTTCCAACCGAAATTCACACGCTAGCCTCCCGGCGGCGGGGGCACCGTCGGCGGTGGCAGCGGTTGCTCGCTGGCCCCGGCGCGCCGCGCTCAGCGCGCGCACCGCGCAGTTCAAAATAGCAATTGGTTTCTTACACTAATGATTTAATTAGTGTAATGAAACACATATTCTGGGTTTCAATATATATATATATATATATATTGTAGCGAAACCGATTTCGTCATACTTTTCGAAACGAAATTCATGCTGGAAAAATTAAATATAACAAACTCGGACCACCCAGAATTCTACCGGGAGTTTAAACAGATTGCAATGCACGCGTAGTCTCACTTATCGCGGGGGCCATTACCGCCTCCTTCCCATTAAGCCGGCCGTTTTGAGGACTGCTGGTGACAGATACTGTGCACGTGCGCGTGGCCAGCTGCAGATTTCGAGACCACCCACTTTCGGGGGAGCCCAGAGCGATACTTCCGTCATCGAACGCGCCCCCCTACGCCTCCGAGGGCCAAATTTCTAGAAGGTTCGAGAACAGCCCGTCTGATCGCAGCCAGCACAAAGAGTGGAAGTTCCCTTTGCTTCTCACGCTGCGATTGGGTTAGAATATTTCACTGCGCAGCAACCTTTAACCAATAGCGACACTGCTATCAAAGGGAATTAGGACACGTAAGAAATTGGGGTGGGGAGAAGAGCTAACCTGGTGCGATTTCAACGGAGAGAACGGCAGAAGGGATTTGGAGTTTAGACAGGACAGTCGGGGCAGAAGTTTCTCTTGGGGGGAATATTCTTCGTTTAGAGGCAAGTTCACCTCTATCGAACTTAGAATTTTTTACAGTATCAGCTCGAGTATTGAGCAGACTGTGGTGAATAGAGGAACTTTTCCGAAATGTGAATAATTCGTGACGGATTTCTTGATTTTCTGAAACCGGACTATGCGAATGACTGTCAGGAGAATTAGAGAGACGCATTGTTGTCGACTCCGCGCCTGAGGTCGGGAGAAAAATCCCGACGGTCTCCAAGAACTTCTAGTCGCCTAGACATCGCGGGCAGACCGCCCGGGACACCGCCTCCCCTGGTTGAATGAGCGGAGGACCGCTCAGCTGACGCCACGCGCCAAGAGGGGTGAGGGACGGCCGCCGCCGCCCCCCCTCGCCCAAGGCCGCCGCCCTCCTTCCCAGTTGCCGGCCGAGTGCCTGCCTGGGCACATAAAGGACCCTACGAGGTTGATGACCTGCCGGGTATTCATCTTCAAAACTTATGTAACGCAGTAATGTGTTTGGGCACGTCAAATTATCATTCTGTAACGCTTGTAAATATTATTTGTAATAAGTTGACCTTCTTCCTAGTTATAAGTCTTTTTCTATAATTACTAACATGCCTAATTTTCTTTTCTCTATAATTTTTTCTTTTCCATTGTTAGTGTAAGAATTGTAATCTCCCTGGTGCAATTTTGTTTATTTTTTTTTTTTGCTCAGGAATAAAGTGAATCATTTTACCAGTGAACAAGTGTTTATTTTTGTTGTGTTTCTCTTGTACTGTGTAACTGTTCCTTCCATCACCGATCTGAGCTAGTGGCAGGGTCGCTAATCGATTCCACAGGTAATCGTTAGTGTTACAATATATATATATATATATATATATATATATATATATATATATATATATACTCTTCTATACTACTCTTCCTTTACATTCCTTTACATTATATTCCAAAATAACTCGATAATAGATGGAGTAAAACAGCAGTAAAGGAATACTGCTGAGTGCGAAAAAATAATATAAAGTGGGTAGAAAGTTTTACGCGCGGTAATTTTGGGTATAACAAATTGTCTATCGTAAACGGTTGAGAGTGTCACTGAATCTTAAAGCGTACACAATTAATGAGTACGAATTATGAATAACACTTTTCCACAAGTTAACTGTTTAAGTCTCGGGCTTAAAGATTCTAAGACTTCCACGTGTAAACTAGATTTGTAAGAAGTTATTTTCTACTTATTTTATTGTTCTTTTTTTTTCTCTTTATCGAAGGTGTATTTCTTCATTATCATCATATTTGTGAATAAATTTATAAGAACTTTCGGTGTACAGTTAGCAGATTATTAGTTATTTATGCACTTACGGCGTTATAAGGGTTCTAAAGATCTAGCGGCGACAAAAATCTCGAGGGTCTTTGGCCCAAGAGATTTTTGTAGTCCAAGCTCATTAGAACCAGTTAATCCCCGTGGTACATACGTGATTTTATTTTTTACATTATTTTAATGACTGAGATTGACTTATTTAATTAACTTGCAGTTAACTTCACTCGGTTTGTCTTATGTATTTCACCCCATAATACCCCTTTCATACTTTTCTCCATATGAGAACATGTAGCACTGTTCAACTGTTCTTATATTTCCCTCGTAACCACGATCCTCTTGATTCAGATAAGTTATGCACTGTATATCGATCACCGTATTGATGGCAATAACGAGCAATAACATATCAGTAAAAAATTAACCAATAAATAGTATTACATTTTAAAATTAGAGTCGAGTAAATGCAACGATTTTATTAATGTAAACGACTAGGCAAGTAATAATTTATGCTACAAATTGCTTCAAAATATCTATGTTTTATGAGTATTTTCAAATACATGTAAAATAAATAAATAGGACAATTTTCATTTCCAAGTTTTTTTAACGAAATTAATATTTAAAGTAACCAATTTATATGTAAACGTTCTTTTGATATATATTTACACAAACTTACACATTATTGTATGTATATTCAACGTATAAAATACTTACATACTAGACACATTTGTGCACGAATACATGCATACCTACATGTATGTTCCGTCGTAGGTCCCTATTACTGTTGTAGTGTGCTTTGGCTTCATCTGATAATAGTAGCCTTGCTCTGTTGTACTTCGCTATCGCTTCCTCCGTAAGCCGCAAAGGCTTGTTCCCCGTCGGGAAAGACGGAGAGGGCGGGGCTAATAGTTATCGTAATTCGAATCTTCGGTACTATATCGCGTGTAGAGTCTTGTACGTTCCGATGTGCTCAATTACACTATCACCTGTAACAGGCATTGGGATAACGTCCTTAGGAAAGATTGTGGGTGGTTATCGCATTAGTGAAATTACGGTATCAAATTCACTTTATTATAGGCGTCTATCTAACGGTCTTGCATCTTAGAAAGTGTCACAAAAAGAATCTCTCCACAACTCAGGAAGTGAACCCTATGCAGTAAGTTCTCGACTGCCCGTTTTCACAGCTCTAATATTTGATGGTATTTACGACCCTAGTAATTGTTGCAAGCGTAACTTCAGTCTTTTATCGTTCATAGATTTTTTCGTAATATAGTTTTGTTGCTCTGCTTTCTAAGTTACGGCGCTCTGAAACGTAATACTTGTACATTTGAGAGAACAAATGCATCGGAAAAGTACCATATCGTACTTCAAATAGTTGCGCGCTCTTCTGTTGAAATCTAAATCGATATGTAATGCAATAGTATACTCATATATCAGTTTTTATTTAGTTTTTGTGGATTTTATTATTTTTAAGTTGTTACAAAGTTTCTGACAGAATATTCATATTTGACACAACCAATGTAACATGTCTATTTAATTCCTTAGACGCTTGAATTGTTCTGAATTTTGGAAATTCTATTAGAAGAATTAGTCTTTCTTCTCGTTTCTGGGAATTCGATATTTAAGACGTATTTTACAAGAATTTATCCCAGTGACGGATCACCAAGAAAAATGACACATCTAAAAAATTTACGTTTCGAGTGGAGAAAGGTTTTATTCTGACCGAAGCCATTTATTTCGTGGCAAAAGAGAACCTGCTTTTTCTATGTATCAGCTGCCTTGTGATCATTTATAAAAGGTCACTATAAAATGTCGTCGACTGATTTTAAACACTTATCTTCACCTCCCACAAAATGATTTTTTTGTAATATATTTATTGTGCTCTGACGACGTGTTTAACATAAATAAATTGAATTTGTGAAACTCAAAAGAGTAAAAAATGAAAGATGGTTTACCTCTCTGGATAACGTATTGACTCTACTTTAGTGAACTGAGATTATATTTTTCATCGACATATGAATAAAACTTCAAATCTTGATAAAAACGACAGTTTAATACGTGTCTTAACAGAAGTTAACACCCTATAAATTCTACAAACTAATCTCTGTTCCTTCCTTCAGTTTAATATTTGCCAACCTACTCCGCCTCTCCATTTACGTCACGTCTTCAACTCCGCAGCCATCTTTATGTTCTGCGGCCTGTTTCGGCGCAACCATGCCCCCCACCCCCGCCCACCGAAATGCTCGTTGCGTTTATCACTGGCAGCTTTTCGGCGGCGGGGCAGCTCCTGCAGAAAATAAGCGTCAAAAGCATAATGAACTCTCGTGGCGCCGCCAGGGGCGCACAAGTCGCGTCGCAACGGAACGACCGACGCCGCTCGCGATATTTCTCCGCCGCCCACCGGGCGCGCTGCTATCGCTACGCGACTATCTCGTGGACGCGCGGGAAAAGAGGCTGGGATGAGGGAAGGGAGGAATGGGGGCGAGAGGAATGGAGAAGAAGGCAGCAGGTTGTGAGGGGGAGTTTGGGGGAAGTGCGGGTTGGGGGAGGGGATGGGATAGGAGACGAAAAGAGAGGTTGGCCGGAGGGTGGCGAGGCGAGTCAAATAAAGAGTAGGGAGGATGCGGAAGGAAGAGGTAGGGAAATTCAATGTGGAGGAGGTAGTCGGGGGAAAGAGGAGAAAACAATGCGGACGGCGGGGTGTGGTCGGGCGAGGTGGGGATAGGCAGAGCCGGAAGACATGAGGGGCGATGGAAGGAAGAATGAGGCAACACGAGGGGAGAAAGGTCGTAAAGGAAACAGTATTGAATGGCAAGGAGTGGAATTGTGGAGAGAGGCCTAGAGCGGGGCGAGATGAGATGGAGCTGAGAGGGAGAATGAGGCAAGATAAGGCAAGGGAGCTGGGGTAAGGTACTTTTGAGTGGGAGCGGGGAATGGAAGGAAGGGAGTAGGGGATAGGCCAGAGTAGAGTGATGGGTAGAGGCACAAATAGAAAGGAGAGACTGAAAGGGGCGTGGCAAGATGAGACGAAGCGGAACTGTGAGAATGAGGCAAGACGAGGAGAAGAAGTACGGGTAAGGCCACAGCAGAAAGTGCCGGGGATGGGCGATGAACGGCGGGGAGGGGCAAGAATCGAGAAAAACAGCAGGTCGAAGCGAGGAGACGCGGGGAAGAGTGGAGTAAAGAGAGATGAAGTAAGGAGAGGGGGAGGTGGTAGGGGGCGGGGCGGAATGGAGGGAGGGGAGAGGCGCAGAATGGGTAGGCGGGCGTTGTCCTCTTAATGGAGGGACGGAAGAAATGTTTCAGAGAGAAGTGTATTCTAACTGCCGCCGCCCTCAGATTCCCCGATTGTAATTGTTTGCCGTGTTTCAGTGTTACAGGGAATTTTTACGCGAACTGCTTTGTGGGGACAAATTTCGTGCTAGATGTGCCGTGTTGGAGTGTGTTTACGTACAGAGTGATTATGAACTCGACTAGAAGATTTCTGCGAACGTGACTCTGAGTCTATAGCGGTTGTGATGAAACAAATGGAATTTTATAACACTGAAAGAAGCTTCTGTGCATACGCTTTCTGCGGTTGTCAGCTAATTTTTCAATGCTTATTCACCTGCCAGTGGAATACAAAGAGAATGATTTGAAGTTTGACAGTATAACGAAGCTGGTTGAATATAAATCTGTGAGAAGCTGTTCTTGATTAATTGCATTCGCCGCTTTTATCTCCTGATTACTCTTTCTCTTTGATGTACAAGAGTTCACAGAATATCAGAGCAATCTCTTAGACGTCTCGCTCATTTCTACTCGTTCCTGTTGTTTGTTTTTCCACATATTCGTATTTGGGTAAAATGTGAACAGAGAAACCGTTCAATGGAATTCGAAAATATGACATAATGACGTAATATTTTATTCGCGGATCATTCCATTTATTTTACAATGTAACATATAATATTAAAGACGTTTATAACAGTTTTATGTTTTATATTTAATGTAATTATTTAAAGTAGATATATTACATGCATTTTGAACTACTATTTAAAACATGGATCTTGCAACTTGAGTTGGAAACGGCGCTTCTTCAAATGCACATTATGAAATCGTTTTATCAATCATTTTAAGTACTTTACGAATATGAGAGAGAGAGGGGTGAGGGGAAGGAGGAGAGGGAGGAAGTTTAGAGAGAGATACCAACACTAACACACTGTCATAATCTGTAGAAAACTTTGTCATTTATGTGCTGATAGAGTATGTTTTATATTTAGAGTATGTTAATGAATATAATATATTTTCGAAATAATCGGTATTAATTGTATGTATTGAGTCTCTAATAAAATACATGTAAAACATGTATTCAGACTAATTTTTTCACGAAACCAAAAATTTTGTCTGGTCAAGTCATCTGCTGCTATCACTAAAAAAAGTGCATCTACTTTGCATTACAAGTCATTAAAAGCAAGAACTATAGCTTAAGAAGTATATTCAAAAGGATTGCAAAATTATTTCCACTTTCCAAAACCAAATAACATTGTGCTGATTTTTTGTCTGGTATACATCTTTATCAAAGAAAATTAAGGGTATTGGAATATCCATACAATAGAGAACAAGATAATTTTCTGTAATCTTGGTGCCACTGTTTGTAATTTTTTGTGACCACTTTATACGCCTGTGTGGAGACTTTGGGTCATTGTTAGTTGTTGCTGCTCTTTGACTGAAAAGATTCAAATTAGGCAGTTGGTGTTCTCTGTCAATGGCAATCATATCATAGACAAAAGTTCCACATTTAAAAAAAAGTTTTTATTCTTTACTTGTTTAAAAGCCGAATCGATGGATTAAATCAAATTACTGAACGTTTTTTCTTTTTTGTGACTAAATTTATTTTTTTAATTCACAATGAACGGAAAAATGTGTCACGATCTGCATACCGTTTTCTACAACGAAGGGTTTTGGCAACCAAAACGTGAGTAATGACCGGGTTAGATTTGTGTCCTGTACTCATTTCTCTAACTGCTGGCTATCACAAATGCAACTCTCAGACAAAGATCTACTAAATAGCTGCAATAATATTTCATTTTGTGCGTTCCATAATGAATTGTGTTAACTGCGTTGACTCTCAATGAAGATTTTCAACTTTGTTTGTTTTTCCAAAACTATCCTCTCATTCAGAAAGTGAAATGATACAAGTACTTCAATAACACTATCTTACCTTCGTGGACAGCATTTAAGATAAATATTGCAGTTACATTTTTAAATTTCTCTCAGCCAAAATTCCTCTCTTTCTCAGTTTGGTTTTCCCGAGCATTGCTAGTATACACTGATAGCCTCTCACCTTGCTGCAATACTTACGACCGTTCACACTATATTTTTAATCTTCTATTTCATTCCAAATAATATTTGCAATCTGCTTTAGGTACTCATCTGTTCTCACTTAGTTTTTTGTTGCCACAGACTCTTTAGATTTCATCTAACTTTCTCTGGCCCTCAAAGTCAAATTGAAACGTATCTTTCAAAGGACTTTTTAGTTTAAATTTGACTTTTAGATTGCATTGCATAATAATCAAAACATTTTCGAAGTAAATTTTCAATACCATGTGAAATAACAGCAATATTTCAGATAAATCTAGAGGGCATGATGCAATTGAAACCACATCGTAAATAGGCAACGCTGCTCTATCCATGATTACTGAGATCATGCTTATTTCACCAAGTCTTCAGTGTTTAATATTTTACTACTAAACGTCTGGGAGCTATAGCAGTTATTTTAGAGAATGTGAAGATGATATTTATCATTTGGAATTAGACAGAGGCTTTATTACAATATAATTACGCTCCCTTCAATAGATAAAATTTGTTCATTATATCGATTTTACAAAGGGTACAGCCGAAGTCAACATAAAACAATTAACCTTATAGCTTTACAGTTGGTATATAAGTCAACATCAACAGGTGAATGCGACAGGGTAAGATAAAAGGTACATTACACATGACTAACATACCAATATGTGCGTGTTAAAAAATTATACACTCACGATACCGTACTGCTTGACCACAATCTAACACGCTGGTTATTATTGTTATTATTATTATTGCTATTATTTTTTGTTATTGTTTCTATTTCTAATAGTATTTGCCTTCAAGTGATGGCTCGGGCCGCCTTTTAAATTAAAAACGGCGCTGTGCATTGATGTTTGAACCCATCAGAGTGGGCAGCCAGAGAGTTTAGTTATCTATTGAGACACGAGATAGTGGTGACACAAGATAGTGTGACCATCGTCATCATTCTTCCCTCAAAATATTTCCATGTGATTAGGTTAGAAAACAAGCCTATACATTCATTTCTTATTTATTAACTGAAGTGCACGTTAACGTGAATATACAATGCTTTGTAGTAAAATCTAAAATATAAGAACATTGAGTAGAAAACTCTTCGCGGCTTAAGGGGATTGCACCTGGTCCAGTTTTTTTCACGACTGTGATGAAATATCTAAGAATATTTTTCATATATTTTTGTAATAAGAATATCATAGAAACCTTCTTATGCTAATTATTGTGTAAATTAAATGAATTGGTAATTTATTACGTGTAATTTGTAGGTGATTTCAGTGGATTTGAGTAATCTAAATTCCAAATATTTTCGTTTTATTATAACATACTAAGCTATCTACCCTTTCTCTCCCCCACTTTCCCATTTACATTTTAGTTATTAGATTATACCTTCATACTTCAATAGATTTTAATTTAGATTATTATTATTATTATTATTATTATTATTATTATTATTATTATTATTATTATTATTATTATTATTATTATTATTATTATTATCATCCTGTTCACATCTCTTGGTAGGGCAAAGGCCTGTTACATTGTAAGGTTTTATACATTTATAAGCTACATAGCTTGTTCGTTTCTATATTTAGTCTTATTTTTTGTTCACTCCTTACTAGTCCTTTCTTATTGCTCATGGCTTATTATTATTACTTCACTGTTATTTATTTTCTCAATTAACTTCGACGAGTGTGCGAATGACTTATCTCCATTTTGTGCGGTCTCCTGCTGTTCTGGTGCATAATCGTTCCAATCTTCTTACTACGTCGTCTGACCACCGTGTTCTCGGTCTTCCGATACCTCTCTTGCGAATCGTTGGGTCTCATATTGTAATTTTTTGGTCCATCTGTTTGTGTTCATCCTCATTACATGTCCTGCCCATTTCTGTTTTAGAAGGCGAGTGAATTGACCTACGTGGTTTTGACGTGTTCTTTGCCTTATGTCAGTAGTTTTTACTTTGCCGTTTAGTCTTATACCTAATATTTTCCTTTCCATCTACCTTTGACGTATTTTTATTCTTTTTTTACCCTTTCTGTTTGTGATTATGTCTCTGACTATAATAATACTGATAGAACACAAGTGTTATGTGTTCTCTTATTTTTAATATCTCTCTTATTTTTAGGCCACAATTTTTGTTCTGTAGTATGAATTATAAAGACCAATTTGTTTCACATTTGTGATATCATGTTTTTTATTATGGATTGGATGGGATTCTTAAAGGAATGAGCCCTAATATTGGTACTTGTCTACATTTGTATGTTTTCACCACATGCTGTTATGGGTATTGTCGGGCAGTTGGTCATTATTTTGTCTTTTGAGTATTGATTATCTGTCCTGCTTCTTAACATGCATATATAATGATAATACTGGTCTCTTGTAGTTACTCGTAAGACAAACAACTATTATTTTACAGGGACCAAAATAATGGTGATTAGTGAAGACATTATGTAATTCTAGAAACGAGGTTTAAAACTTGAAGTGCCAAAAAACGGATCCAGAATATTGTACAAACTTCAGACGTTGATTATTGTAACACATATTCTTCTTCAATGGGAATTTTTGTTCAAAGAAATGTAATTATTTTGCAAGTAATAAGTTTGACTCCATACATGGCATAAATTAATAATTTTCATATGTCTGTCAATATAAGTAGAAACAGTAATATCGTCTCATTTTTCAAAACTATCTGACCAAAATGAAGTCTTATTATTTTATTTCTTGATACATGTGGTCAGATAATTTTACTTTCTCGCATATACCCGTAGTATATAGAAAGTAATTTAATTCTGAAAAATGCCGATTTTATACTAAAAACCTGTTTTGCGGGTCCCTAACACCGAAAATTATCAGTAAGGACAGATTTTGATGACCTAAAACATCGCAAAAATGATCAATAAAATACTCTAAAATGTTTTTAAAATGCTCTAAAAGCAAAGACAAATGAGGTAAAAAATGCATGATGAACAACTCAAGCAGTTGGATATATTACGGATGCAATTGACGATTCCTCCTTTCGTTGAATTGAACTCAGCCTGCAAACATTTGGTTTGTATCGTTCTTTAGCAGCAAAAATCGACCGAACTGACACTGGCGCCGAAAGGCGTAACGGGAACGTTAGATTACGTCCTCACAAGGCTTACATTACAATTTCTATGGAATTAAATCGGATAGACTACCGAATAAACCTGTGATGAACATTTTTTGCATCTCGTAATTATTATTTGTAGCTAGTACCATTAAAATCATATTAAAATCGATGAAATCCCCTAAAACTGATTTAAAAATGACAGAATCATAACGAATTACTTATTAGTAGAAATCGCGAAAAATTCAAAAAATGCCATATAAAAATGGGTCATTTGCTTTTGTCATAACATAAAATCAATGTCTATACTAAAAGAAACTGTTCTGAAGTGAATAGAAAAAAATCCTTAAAATCCGCCCCCGGGTCATCACACATACGAGAAAGTATGTGCTGAAGTAAGACCGTCAGGTTTTTGATTGAACATCCCATAATAAAGTTCTATTATATAAAAAAATCATCCAAATTGCAATAAAAATTTGTCACCTTCCTCCCATCTGCACTCTGGTCGTCCTCTCTGCCCTTCGCGCGACACCTCCGATCCGCCCGCACCTGCGGCTTGGCGACCGCGCGTCCGAGTTGAGAAGTTAATTTGCGGAGCGGAGTTCGTAAAACCAATAGCGCGGCCGACGGGGAGGCGGGGCGCGGCGCGGAGCGAAGCTGGGAGGGCGACGCGATTGCTAGACGGCAGTTGCTGGGCGGATTGGGAGCAGAACGGGGCAGCGAGGGATGGTGATGGTCGACATGGAGAGAGGTGGGCAAGTTGGACCGGAACGCGGCGGAATGTGGCGGAGAGTGCAGCAAAAGAGAAAGTGTAGGAAAGAGGTGAAGCGGAAAAGAATGGGGTAGGATGCGGTGAAGCCGAAGAAGAGTGGAGGAGAGTTGGGCAAAATAGAGGAAGCTGAAGCCAAATGGGTTGAAGATCGAGGGGAAGGTAAATACAGATAGCGATATGAATAGATAGAAATATAGTCAGAAGAGGAGGTAGATAGAGATATAGGCAGGTAAATAAATAGAGCGGAATAAGTAGATAGATAGCAATATATTCATGGATTTGGTTCATTTAGACTCTCGGTTATTTGTGATGTATTCAATATGTATTTATGTCACTTGTTTACATCTAGGGGGAAAGACATGAATGGCGGAAGAGAACGGATAGGACTAAGCGTAGTAGAAAAGAACGAGTATTTTTGTGTTTCTGGTGGTACTTCAATGGTTGTACCGTAAGTGTACATCATGTTATATCTCGAGAGGTGGCGCTGTTTCTTGCCATTTGGAAAGTGAGATTCGTGCTGATCTAACCGTCGTGTAGCGGGTTTCTGCACGCCAGGTATCTCCGCCCGCGGGGGCATTGTCCCAGTCGAGACACGCTCTAAGATAGAGTTCAACTTGCAAGATCTAAAGGTTCATATACTGCGTAATAGTGTATTTGGTACAACTTTAGTACATCCCGTTCAAGACACTGTAAATGCAGAGGTTGATCCCAGAGTCATCTCAGACGCGAAACTCACCGGAGTATAATAAGAGCACGACAGTGATACAGAGAGAGAAAGAGGGAGAGAGAGCGAGAAAGGGAGGGAGGGAGAGAGAGCGAGAGAGGGAGAGAGGGAGAGAGAGAGCGAGAGAGGGAGAGAGCGAGAGAGGGAGAGAGCGAGAGAGGGAGAGAGCGAGAGAGGGAGAGAGAGCGAGAGAGGGAGAGAGAGCGAGAGAGGGAGAGAGAGCGAGAGAGGGAGAGAGAGCGAGAGAGGGAGAGAGCGAGAGAGGGAGAGAGAGGGAGAGAGAGCGAGAGAGGGAGAGAGCGAGAGAGGGAGAGAGAGCGAGAGAGGGAGAGAGCGAGAGAGGGAGAGAGAGCGAGAGAGGGAGAGAGAGCGAGAGAGGGAGAGAGAGCGAGAGAGGGAGAGAGAGGGAGAGAGGGAGAGAGAGCGAGAGAGGGAGAGAGAGCGAGAGAGGGAGAGAGAGCGAGAGAGGGAGAGAGAGCGAGAGAGGGAGAGAGGGAGAGAGAGCGAGAGAGGGAGAGAGGGAGAGAGAGCGAGAGAGGGAGAGCGAGAGCGAGAGAGGGAGAGAGAGAGCGAGAGAGGGAGAGAGAGAGCGAGAGAGGGAGAGAGAGCGAGAGAGGGAGAGAGAGAGCGAGAGAAGGAGAGAGAGAGCGAGAGAGGGAGAGAGAGAGCGAGAGAGGGAGAGAGAGCGAGAGAGGGAGAGAGAGAGCGAGAGAGGGAGGGAGAGAGAATTTAAAACAAGTCAGCAGTGAGGCGGGAGAGGGAATCGGAGTGAGTCGGGTCGGGATTCAAGTGGCAAAGCCTGTGTAGATTCGTAGGCTTCCGTGGCTGGAGTCATTTGATCCTTGGCTGACCAGCATAAGCCGCATCTCAGTCAATCGAGCTGATGTTTCGGCCATCGTGCTGTGGCTGCTGAACAGTATAGTCAGTCAGTATAGTCAGCTCGATCGGCTGAAACGCGGCTCAACCCGGACAGCCAACAATCAAGGGCAGAGTAGGACAAGGAGGGGCTAGGCTACATCCATAATCTGGATGGGGGTGGTCAAGGATGAAGAACGATCCATGTGAGTGATATAGGGGAAACGTGGGAGAAGGAACGAGCAGAGTGGGGTGGGATGAGAGCTGTCTGATCGTGTCTAAACGTTTTTGAGCGGGACTGAGGGGATCTGAAAGTAGTGTGCCTGTACGTTTCTGAGCAGTGGCAAGGGGTTTTCAGGGGGTTTCAGCCAGGCTGAGCGGTGCTGACTGGAAGTGAGCGGGTCTGAGAACAGCTGAGTGGGACAGGCGACATTGAACGGATCTTGAGTCTCTTTAAGCGTGTCCGAGTCTCTAAGCGTCTCTGATGTATCTAAGTGTGTCTGAGTGGATTTAAAAGTATCTATGAGTGTGTGAGTGAAGCTGGCCGGTGCTGAGCAAGTTTAATCGGGATTGAACGGGATTGCCCGTGTCTGAGAGTGTCTGAACAGGTCTGAGTGCGGCAGAGTGGGACTGAGGGGAGTTCAGTGGATCTAAGCTAGATTGAGTTGGACTGAACGGCACTGAGCTGGACTGAACGGCACTGAGCTGGACTGAACGGCACTGAGCTGGACTGAACGGCACTGAGCTGGACTGAACGGCACTGAGCTGGACTGAACGGCACTGAGCTGGACTGAACGGCACTGAGCTGGACTGAACGGCTCTGAGCTGGTGTGAACGGCACTGAGCTGGTCTGAACGGCACTGAGCTGAACTGAACGGCACTGAGCTGGACTGAGCGATACTGAACAGAGACGTGTCTGAGCGGGGCATAGCAGGTTGAGCGGGAACGACAGCATGGGCAGTGCGGCGGGCGGGACCAGGCCGAGGGGCGAGCCGGACTGCATCACGTCCCCGTCCACGAGGTCGTACCAGGGGGCGTGCCCAGGCGAGAGCGACGTGGGGGCGTTGTTTGTGCAACCTTAGCCGTTTGCGGGGGCAGCGCAGAGAGGAGATTAATTGGAAAAGAAGGCGCCGTGTTCTGCTGACGGGCAGGGTGTGGGCGGCGCCGGTGTCAGTAATCGGAGGCTCAAAGGGCCAAAGGGCGGCCGCAGGAGCTCCCGCAGGGGTCCACACAGGACGATGCCAACAATGCGAATAAATAATTCAAAGGGCGGCCCAAACGAGAGGAGGTCGTTGAGGGTGATGCATGTGGTTGCTCATTAAAGATGCATTAGGTAGTGATTTGTAAATGTATTTAATTTTAGGGTAAAAACCTCCTAGTAAATTATGTTTGGAATATATCTATAAAATATGTAGGTAAGTCATTTCAAGTATAGAAATCACTAGCACCAGTTATCTCTTAATGTCACTAATAAATCATTCATTTTAATTTTGTTCTCAGAGACACAAATATTTGTGAAAAGTTATTCGTGTAGTTTTCAAATTATGTTTCGGTTTGTATCTTATCTCAACCCCAAAAATGTTAAAACAAAAGGTTTTTCTAGCATCCAAGCACCACCAGATACGTTAGACTTTTGGCGTTCAAAAATTAACACAAAAACTAAAATTGAAAATGGTGACCATCAGATGCAATAGACACGGGTAAAACATTATCACAAATATGTTATTTTTATTTGTGTTTGTCGATATTGGTCCTCAATTTCTTCAATTAAGAAATTAAAATTCACTCTAAGGACAATCACAATTGATGATTTTATACTGCTGTCTCACACTCTTTGCAACCTATCAACGATGGGCCAATAATTTTATCACCATTGTAATAAGAGCTTTTTTTTTAAGATCCACTCTCGTGTACTATCTAATGAAAACCTGACTAAGCGTTGAAACGTGTTATAAAAGAAATTACTAAGCGCGCTTTTGACATACGACTATGACTAACAGCATAAAGCTTTCTCCGCCGGATTGCATTTATTTTCAGTGACATTCTGAGGTGTGTGCGGGCCAGGATAAGCACAAAACGTTTTAGAGCATCATTTGGATTTATAAATTTCAGGCTTCCTATTAAGTCCATTTTATTATATTCAACTACACACAAAAGATGTTAACTGTAGCATTTGTTTTGAATTTTCAATAGGCGTGTTCCAGATTCATTGGAGATTAACTATTTCGTGTTTTCGGGCCGTCAACTGCTACTAGTCGTGCAAGTGTAGTGCGTCACGGGTGGCAGCTGAGTTCTTCTCCTTCTCTGGGCGATAAGATGCGACGCCGAAGTACACGTCGGTTTTGGGCGTTTCCCCGACATTTATATTAGTGTAGTGCGTGTAAGAGTGTGTGTGTGTGTGTGTGTGTGTGTGTAAGTGACGGATCATGTTAAGGGAAAGACGAGGAAGGAAACATTGGGTTACTTCTACATTTGCTTGGTCACTACGTAGCAAATGTCGATAATTCTGCCACCATTGAGACTCGAAACCTAGAACCTTCATGTTAGAGGCACTCTAAGAACATTAGTAGATGCCTTGAGCCAACTCATCTGGTGAAATGATTGGTGGTTCCACCGCATCCAAGTGCTAACTTCTCCACCGTGCCGCAGCACACAAGCGCGCCGATTTCGCGCTCTCCAGCCCGGCTGGCACCGTCGTCGCGTAAATCAAGTGCGGGGAGGGCGACGCCAGCGCCGCGACGCCGTACCGCCCGCTAATAGGCGCGTCGATTTTATCAGCGACAAGAGCGCGCCCGCGTGGCGGCCGGCTAATGAGCAAACAACTGCCGAGCGCTTGCCCCCCTCCCCGCCCGCGCCGCCGACGCCGGCCCATTGAGAGGCCTTATTGGAAAGTTAGTTTGAATTGAGCTCCACCAGAGTCCTCCGCCCCCGCCCCCGTCGAGCAACGCGGCGTCGTCGACATCTTGTTGCACGCCGACTAATTAACCTGTTAGTGCGACACGCCGAGCGGGTGGGATGAGGTTCGGAGGGGTGGGGTGGGGCTGGGGGAAGTGATCGAGTTCGATGCGTGGTGACACTTGACTCGTGTTCATGCTGCTGAGCAGGGGTCCTGACCTATGCTTAGCAGTGTGAGCATCGGAAGGCAAGTTTCATTCTCTGGTTGTTGTTTTCGAAGTCTTTAAATGCCTCCTAAAAATTATAAGTCAGCAATTTATTGTGATGTTGTTTTTATATATATGGATATTGAAAGAACGTTTTTTAACTTTTTAAAAAAATTATCGCTCCCTCTGAAATGTTACAGGTAGTTATTTAAGATTTTTTGTACGGAAAATAAATAAACTACATTTTATGGGACGTGTATTGATGTACTTACAATTTATTCCCTTCTCAACAGATTTTATGATTTCATTCGATCTTTTCATTTTTTGTTCTATAGACTTTCCCTTTCTTCTCTATTTTGCGAGTAATAAAAAAAATGAAAGAGAAAAAATAAATGGTATTTTTGAGAATGGGTTTTAGTATTTATCAGTGAGTGATATTATGTCATGATTATCATTTGAACAAGATCACAGCCAAAATCATAGTGATGTATTTAGAGTATGATATAAATATATATTTCTAGGAATATGGTGTGTGGTATTTAAAAAAGAGATTTTATCGTCCATTAGAAAGGACTATTGTTTTAGAGCGTGCATAGCGTGATAAAAGTTCAATGTTGCTCAATGCAACAAACGAAACAAAAAACTTTCATCTGACCGCAACAGTTACTATTGACTTACTATGACTACTATTGACTATATATATATATATATATATATATATATATATATATATATATATATATGTTTCCTTTTTCGGTGACTGTTGTTCTATGATGCGCGCGACCCCATTATATCCGGAAGCCATAGAGCAAACATCGGCGATTAGGAGTGCGCGTAGAGTATTCTCTGAATAGTTGGTAGTTCCCTTCTGCGGGATTTCGGTGCTTTGTTGTATAGGGCATTGTGAAAAATGTAAAGCCGAGTACAAAGTGTGCTAATTAGGAAGCACACAGAATGGAAACTCATTGGTTGCAACTGATGGATAACGAGCTGGATATAGAGGAGTAGATGGTGAACGAACTTTTCGCCTATTGTTAAATGAACTAGTTTATTTTTGTGCTTGTTTATGTTTCATTTCTCTCAACAATGTTTTCTTTTGCCTTCTTGTCGAAGTAAAATTGGGTACCATTTTTTCCGTATTGTTATTCATTTTTCCTTTTCATTCCTTTGTCATTTACTACATCGGTAAACATATTGTACACATATACTCTGAAGAGAAGTGATCTATGAAAATGTTCGATTAAGGTTTACTTAATTTCTTCATGCTCTCTATGTATTCAATTCGTTATATATAAAATTAACGAAACATTTACTGAACATTATAAATGGGACAACGAGAGGGCTATTGTTTCACATCTGGACGAGCTTTCTGAATAACAGACACGACGAGAAACAAAAGATTGCAGAGCAGCTAAAATAAACGCGTGTTCACCATTTCATACACTATTAAACTGAAATTCTGGTTCGGAAGTGTTAAAACGTTAAGTAAAAATTAGGCTTGAACAATGGGTCATATTATAAATTTTCTACTTGCGTTTTATAGACCTTTTTTGTTTAGTTGTAAAGTACAGTTAAATGTAATTTAGTTGTCAGATTTTTAAAATGTATCTAAAAACCAAGGGCGCTAAAAAATACCATTATAGATATGCTGGAAAATGAGTATTTTTCGATTTCGCGAGTTAATAAATAATATCTAAATGAGTAACAAAGTCGAAAAAATAAGTATAATTGAGTAATAAAGTTCACGAAAGATACATCTTTGGACCGAAAATTTGAACAGTGAATAGCAGAAATAGTTTAAATGCGCAATGTTATGGACAGAAGGATATAAAATAATAAAAGCCACCCAAGTGAGATTGTAAAGTGGAAACTTTTTGTAAGCCTACGTCGCCTTTCCTCGTTCTACACGTACTTCCTCCCCACTCACAACGGCATCCAAGCACGATCCACTTGTTCTCTTCAAGCACTTTTGACCCTCAGACCTGCTCGCCGCTCGCCGTAAAAAACCGGCCTCTAATGTTGCAGCGGCCTACACCGACGTCCGCGCTGCACCCGCGCACGCTCCCGTCGGCGTCATAAGAGTTCAGTGCGTTCCAGACCCAACGCCAACTCTCGCTCCCCGCTTCGCTCGGCCGCGCAATCTCCTTTACGCCGCCACCACTCTCCGATCCTTGCTCGACGCGCTCCACGCTCCAAAAATTATCCGCTTGTAACTAGCGGTGTTGCAGCCGGCGGAGCAAACGGTCGCAGAGAGGGTTGGCACAGACTACCGCTGACGTCCGGCCCGGGCCCACAGTAGTCGGAGGTGAATTTATATGCGACCAAAGTTTGTCGCTTTTAACACTCAGATAAACCGATTTTTATTGTTGTGTCTATTTCTATGCATTTGGAACACGAAGAAAAAGCTCGTTTAATTCTTTAAGCATGTGTTTTATTGTTGTGCAAAATCAAACATGTGGTTTTCAAGTGGGCAAATTTCATAATCTCATGAATAAATCAATACTAAGGAAATATTTCAAATGAATGAAAAAAGAGGTTGAAATTATTTTCTAAACAAGTAATTTAGTTTTAATCGTGCTTGTGTGTGTTTGTTACCATTCGGAGAAGAAACCATTAGATGTTGTTTCGAAAGGTATTGAAATATTGATATGCTGTTGTGAAAAGTGCTTTGAAGTAATGGATGATTATGTTTAATTGTCACGAAATTGTCGTAGATATTTATTATTTCTTCTTTAGGTTTAGGCAACGTGATGGCAGGACACTTCAATTTACAAACATTGCAATTAAGAATATTAATACAATGTAGCTTCAAATTACTTAAAATATTAATAATAACAATATAATAACATCAATAATGATAGGTAATACTGATTACGATCTTGCTTGCGTCGTAACTAGAAATAAGTAAGGCCAATTAATAAACCGGTCTCGTAGACCAGTTTTTCTCTCACCGCGTGGATAGCTTCTCCTACTGTGCCGGCACTACGAAGGCTTTGCGTATCTCCGGGCGCGCAGCTGGCTATAGGCGGCGCGGTACCGGCCCGCGTTGCGATTTAACCTGTCGCGCCGCCCCGCCGCTTGGGGCGCGCCGTCCGCCCACGCATTATCTGCGCGTGAAAAAGGGCGGCACCAGCCTCCTCCCTCCCCCCATAACGCGCGCTCCATTAGCATATTATCTGCGGAGACAGCGCGCGCCCCCCTTCCGCGATTACCCGGCCGGGTAGGGGTAGGGGTGGGGGTGGGGGTGGGGGTGAAGAAGGGTGGCGGAGAAGATGCGGCCGAGGGGTTGCCCCGCGACGGACAGCGCCGGGGTGAAGTGCTCCTATCTCCACCGCGGATAAGTGTGTGAAGTGGCGAAGCGGAACGGGGAGAAATGAGGGGAGGAGTGAACGGGGAGGAATGAGGAAAGATGAGGAGAGGTGAGGAGGACGGTGTGGTGGCAATTCAGGATGAGGACGGCAAACAGGTGGAGGAAGTTGGGTGCGTGGATAGAGACGGGTACGGCGACAGATGTGGGTACGTAGACAGATGTGGGTACGGAGACAGAGATGGGTATGGAGACAGAGATGGGTACGGAGACAGAGATGGGTACGGAGACAGAGATGGGTACGGAGACAGAGATGGGTACGGAGACAGAGATGGGTACGGAGACAGGATAAGGAAACATTAGCTGAACGTAGGGGGGGAGAAGGAGGGGAAAATGAATGGAAGGGGGCGAAGATAGTTTGGTTTTAAAGAAGGGGTCGCGATGATGCAGAATGGCGCCAAATAAGTTGGAACCAAGTCCGTGAAATGGCAACTGAAGAAGAGGACGGATCGGGGATAAAAAAACAGCCAGAGAGGGGACAGGTCAGGGTGTGAAAACAGGATGTAGCGGGACAGGGTGGGGCGGGATGGGATAGATGCGGGGCTGGGGCGAGAACGAAGCGGGAGGAGAATTGAAAATGAAGTGTAGATATGTGGGAGCGCGAAAGAGACTGATATGGGTTGGAGAAAGATGCACGGAGGATGGTGGGTTGGCCAAAACCAGCCAGGCGGAGCAAATCAGTGATAGTTTGTCAACAGGAGGAACAGAGCTTGGCATGACGGGGCGGAGACGAGGATAGAAACGCTGGAAAGGGCGGGAAGAAAGCGGACGGTGGTTGAAGAACTGTGCGCAGCGGACAGTGCTGGGCAGCCGAGGGGCCCTAAAATTAAGTGTAGTGAGGCCATCGGCGTTTGCACCGCGATGACCGCGGGGGCAGAAACGGCGCCTCTAGCCGCAATGATGGTCGAAATCCTGTCGTTACGGTCCAGTGGCATTCTCAGAACTGCGGTCTAGTTCGTAGTTAATAGCGAGGGCAGTTAGTGTTAGAGACTTGTATTTCTAAAAATATTATGATATTTATGATTTTGGGTTGAATTTCCTGTTTGATTTAGGATTATTGCATATTCAGTAGTTTGTTTTTGGTCTCTACTGTACCGAAGTGTATTTTTGAAAATATATATGTGCACAAAAATGCTTTGATTATGTAATAGAAGTTTAGAAGTGTAATAAGAGCAAGTTGCAATCTGAGTATGAGGTTTTTTCATTTACTCTATTATAACCAGTTACTTTACTGTAAAGTATCGCCATAACGTGAACAAAATTCGGTATCACGTCTTTTGTCTTACCATTATTATATTTTCGCAACAATCTTTCTCGTGGAGTGTAATTTGTTGTTATTCGTGTAACCATCGGCTGTGCAACTTACGAGCGCAGGTCAGCTGTGAAGGCGCTCCTGCGCTTAACGCGAAGCGCTTTCTGATGGCGCGGGGTCTTTCGTGGGGGCGGCGGCGGCGGCGGCGCAATGGCGCGTCGTGGATGCGCAGGGGGCGCGCAGCGAGGTGGCAGCGAGAGGCGCGGCGAGCGCTGCGCCGCCGGGGGAGGGCGGTCGAGGGCTCAGAGGACGGCAGGAGGCGCGTGGGCGTGTGCCAAATGCGTACCCGATTATCCGACCCATTTGCTGCCAGATTTGTTACGAGCCCCTCCGCCGCCACCGCCGCCGCCGCCGATTCTGTCGCAGTCTCTTGCGCCGTCCACCACCTTCGCCGTTGTAGCCACCACAAGGGCCTCCTGCATCACCGACCCCATCTACCTCCTTTGCCGTCTCAGCCACCCCATTAGCCACCACTATCACCGACTTCACCACTTTTGCATCCATAGCCACCCCAACCGTCTTTTCCATCATCGATCCCACTTACCTCCTTTGCTATTTCAACAACCCTCAACGCCCCCTCAACCACCTTTGCCATTTCAGCCACCACAATCACCGACCACACCAACTTTGCCACCCTAACTGTCCTCTCCATCATCGACCCCACCTACCTCGTTTGCCGTCTTAACCACCCCCAACAGGCCCCAACCACCTTTGTCATCTCAGCCACCACTATCACCGACCACCCCACCTTTGCTGTCTCAGCCACCCCCGAACACCAACCTCACCACCTACTACCATCTCAGCCACACCAACAGCCGCCTCTATCATTGATCGAAACAACTTTGCTATCTCAGCCACCCCAGAAACTGCGTCCATCACCTATCCCCAACACCAACCTCACCACCTTTCTCAGCCAAAATCCTCTTTTATCACCAACACCGCTGACTCTGTCGATTGCGCGAGTCCACCACCGACATGTCTATATCTTCTTTACGTTCCCACCTCTCCGCAGTTTGTGTCTCTTCATCACCTGCGTGTCCACACTGTTGACAACGCCCACGCGTTCCCGCCTCTCTCGTTTCCATTCCGTCTAGCGTTTTCTACCGCTTATCCGTACTCACCCCTGTCACCGCCTTTTGCTTGTGCTGCATTCTACGCGTCCTTGTCCATTGTGTCTACGAGTTGCCATGGCCTGCGTATTTGCCTCCCACATGTCTCCACGTGTCCCCGTTGTCTATGCGGCATCGCTGCCCACACGTGTCTGACACACATTTGTCCCCACAACGCGTGCGTCCTAGCTGCTCTCGTGTTTTTCAAATCTCAATTCTTTCTGTTGCACCTTCGTCTCGCCACGTGTTACCCTCCTTATCATCATACTATAATAGTATTTGGTTCTGTATTTACTATCGGTTCCATTGAATACGCCGCTAGCACCGCCTTGCTAGTATTACACTTACCGAATTATTTTGCTAAAATTCAAGGTTTTATTTTAAAAGAAGAGCACCGCGTAGGTTTTGCGTTGAAATATGTTTTATGGCTCTAAATGTATGTGTATCATTTTTAACTTGTGTTATGAATCTCGCCATTCTCTGTTTAACTGAGGCTAATATTTCAAACCAAGATAATTCACCTTTTTATTTGCATTTATTTTTATGTAAACGCAATTTATCTATAACGCAGATCGCGATTAATCAATAACAAATTCAAAACTTGTAGTAATCATCACAAATATAAACATATTTATCTAAACCAGTTTTTAACGCAAATTACGTTTTTACATTTGCGCCAACATCCACATTTTTCAACAACCGCGAATCTTTACATTAAAAATCAAACATATTCTATTTCCTTATAAATTGTTTTAGTAAAGGGAGTGTAGAAAGTGTAACTTAAATGGCAATACGCATTCCAGGTTTTGAAATATACACAAAAATCTCTTGATTCCATTAAGAATCAATATTTGTTTTCCCCCAGTAAATGTTTACATATCTTCTGAAAATTTGCCCAGGCATTTTGCCCTTCTGGAGTCATCGTTTAGATGATTGCATCATCCTTTAAAATCTCTCAGCTTTGTGGTCTCGCAAAGTTTCCTTCCTTTATTATTGCTGCTCTAATTTTGGGATTTTTTCAGAATGATACTGGAATGAGTTTGAGAATGAAGAGTTTATCTGGCCTATCGTCTTCACCAAACAATAATTAACCCAAGCTGTGTAGGAAGATCAGGGACAAATATGTTGGGATCCACACAGATGAATTTTTGTGAAGGAACCACACACGTAGCTAAATGTGCTTAGGTATCTTTTTTTTTAATTTTTGAGGCATTTCGATGCTCTAGTAACTACACGCAGAAATAGAGTAAACATACCCGCTCTTCCGCACGCAGCAAGAAGTAGTCTGTATTAATATTTTAAAATAGGCGAGATTGCGGCGAGAATTCTACATTGACAAAAGATTCTCTAGCAAATACACACCTATATATCAGTTTTTAAGTGCTTTGAGATACATTAGTCAAAACGAAAGCTTATTTCTCCCCTAGTGACAGAAGTTTCAGGACGAACGGCTGTGCAGTTGAGAATTACCTGTCACCATTTAAAAACCATTCTTTATCAGAAACTATTAGTAAATCTTACATATTTCTAGTCTCACATAATTATTAGTAATTAGCAATTAGTAAATCTCTGTAGTTTTATTTTCTGTTGATTTTTCATGGTTGACTAGGCACGTGCTTATTTTAGAGGATAATTCGCGAATTTTCATTATTAAAATCATCTTACTACTAAAACGATATGCGGTAGAGAAATTTTACGTATATATTGGCATGAGGGCATGATACGCAGTAAATTACACAACATTTTATTTCTGATTATTTTTTTATTGTTGACCTGTGTAATATTTTTGCAAACCTCATCGTGTTTGCAATATTCAATTTGAGAATTGTTCGATAGGTATTGAGAAAAATAAAACAAGTGGGGTGGAGGAAAACAATTAAGAGAAGATTTAGACCTCTGGCCGTGATGAGATGAATAGAAAACAGCCGCCGAGGGAACAAATGCAATAAGGAAGTCAAGGGGTGTGAAGCGGGAAGCTTAACTAAAGATAAGGGCAATTAGTAAGGAAGAGGAGGACACCGCCCTTGGGGGAAGACCTCCGACATGGAACAAAGCCGAAAAAAACGTGACGGGACTGGAGGGGGAAAAGTGAAATCTCACGCAAACACGACAACACGGATTTCAGGCCCTGTGTTAATGATGATGTTTTAAAATGAAGTTCAACACTGCCTTTTGCTTAAATATTTTGCACTTTATTACTACATGATTATACATTGAACTGCACTTCACTACTCCGCTCCATCTGAACTCGGAACAAAAAAACACTCGCCACAGAGGGCGCTGTTGGATCAGTTTTACAGTCTTACCAACATAAAAATCAAAAAAATGCTCTTTGATTACTAACATATTCTGGTCCTCCTTGAAAGGTGCGCTTTCAAAACCAAAAAAATTACCTTTAAAATGATTTTATACAATGATTTAATATTCGTCGTGAGTACAATCTTAATCGTCAATTGGCAGTAGACACAGCCTTTTGACGCTCCTTGTGAAGACACCTTCAAGAGTTTTCACTGTGACTACTCGAATTTCACCGTCTTGTCCGGGATGTAGTTTGATTACTCGCCCTCGTGACCACCTCAAAGGCGGTACTCCTTCTTCAATAAGAAGAACCAAATTGCCTAACTCGACGCGTTGATCTGTCGTTTTCCATTTCGTTCTTCGCTGCAGCTCCTGCAGATACTCTCGCTGCCATCGCTGCCACAGGATCTGACGAACCTTTTTCAGGTGCTGCCACCTTGACAAATGATTGTCGGGTTCTTGGATATGACTTGACTGTATGGGTTGAACTAGTGAGTCGCCAATTAGGAAATGGGCGGGGGTGAGGACACTCAAATCATTAGGATCGCTAGTGAGTGGGGTCAGGGGTCGCGAATTCAGGATTGCCTCAATGTCGCAAAGCAAAGTAGATAGTTCTTCGAAGGTGAATATGCGTCCCTGAGACACTGTGTACAAATGTCGCTTCATTATTTTTACCGCCGCCTCCCACAATCCTCCAAAATGTGGAGATCGAGGAGGAATGAATTTCCAGGATTTATGTTGCTCTGCCAAGTGTGAAGCGATGTCCGATGACTCGCTCGTGAGGAATGAATTCAGTTCCTTTAACGCATTCGCAGCGCCAACGAAATTTCTTCCATTGTCAGAAAACATCTGCGAGCAGATTCCTCTATGTGCGGTAAATCGCTGTAAGGCTGCCAAAAAGACTTCAGTGGTTAGGTCCGAGACAAGCTCTAGGTGTACAGCCTTTGTGCTGAAGCAAGTGAAAACTGCTACGTAGCATTTGAAAATCTGAAGCCTGCCTCTCCGCTTACTCTCTCGAAGTTGAAACGGGCCGGCGTAATCCACCCCTGTTACAGTAAAAGGTTTGGTGACCTTAGTGACCCTTTCTTTTGGTAAATCGCCCATACGAACTTCCGGAATGGAAGGGTTGAACCCAAAACAGTTCAAACATCTTCGAACAATTTTCTGAGCTTCTCTTCGACCAGCAATCGGCCAATACCTCTGACGAATGGCATGCAAAAGTTGCTCCGGTAGACAATGGTGCAGTCGAACGTGCTCTCTTCTCATAATTGATGTTGTGATATGATGGTTGGCTGGCAAAATGATAGAATATTTCTGCTCTTCCGTGAGCGATGAATATTTCAGTCTTCCGCCTACTCGTATCAATCCGTCTTCATCGACGAAGGCATCCACTGATTTTAGTGGACTGCCCTTAGGTTGCTTTTCTTTCTTTATCAAGTTCTTTCGAAATGAGGATAATGCTTCCATCTGAGTCCATCGAATGATGCTAATTTCTGCTTGACGCAGTTCCTCGAGCTTTAAGTAGCCAGTCATTGTTTCTTTCGGTGCCATCTTTTCAGTCTTTGTTGTGACCAGAAAACAACAAAGATAAACACGGTTTCTTACGACGTGTTTTATTTCACAATCCAAAAGAGCAAATCCAATAACAATAGCCAAGTTCTAACAAAATTCCAGAAGAGAGTCCAAATACGTCGCTAGATCACCAAATATCCGTGGGGCAGTCCAGAGTCCGTTAGCACTTCGACGTATCACTTATTCACAATGTCACTCTCTAATCACTTGTAGGCGCTCGCTATCGACTGCCTCCTGCTTGCCCGAGCGGCTCTTTTATAGCCCGCTCGAGGCGAAGGTCCGCTGGCCAACCCGGTGATACGGGTGGGTTCTCGCGCGCCGCTGTCTGCTCGAGCGTGACGGTACTGCCGCGCTGTCGGACAGCGCACTCTCTTGGGCGGTATTGGTACCGTCATCCGGCGGCAACTTTAAGGGTGTCTGTTCGGCCACGGCAGTCTTCACATGTATTCTGGATTGGATATTTCCAAGATACCTATGCCAGTAAGCAATCAACCGACGTAATTTTGAAAAGGAGGAATATTTATGCAAAATCCGGGAAGTATTCGTTATGGTTAGGGTCGTCTTTAAATTCTTCAGCTCTGGCAGATCGGTTTCTGGTTCCATTGAAGAACTTGGACGTGGTGTTGCTGTAGCTAGCCACTCAGGTCCGGACCACCAAAGCTCCTTGTGTTCAATCTCTTCTGGCGAAATTCCACGAGAAATAAGGTCTGCTGGGTTGTCTTTCGAAGGGACGTGGTCCCATGTTGCATGCTCAGTTGCATCCTCAATTTTGGTAACTCTATTCGCAACGTATGACTTCAGTAGTCTGGGTTCAGTCTTGATCCAACCCAACACTATTGTGCTATCACTCCAAAGGAAGGTATTTTTTATTCGGTGTGAGATTGCGTCCATTACCTCTCTCAGAAGTTTTGCGAGAAGAAGTGCTCCTTCTAATTCTAATCGAGGTAAAGATATGGTTCTGTTGGGAGCGACTGCCGATTTTGAACTAATCAATCTGGAGATAACAACTCCATCATGATTTTTGCTAACTGCGTAAATGCAAGCTACAAATGCTTTCTCAGAAGCATCACAGAATCCGTAGACATCGAATCTGAATTCTTGGTTATGTGGATGCACATTTCGAGTAATTGTCAGCTTGTTTAACAGTGCCAATGAAGAGTAATACTCGTCCCAAATGTGGAGCTGCTCCTGGTTGAGTGGTTCATCCCAGTCGAGTCCATCTACCCATAATCGGTGCATTATAATCTTCTCTGTGATGAGAACTGGACTTATAACACCAAGCGGGTCGAACACTTGAGAAATCTTGGATAAAACATCTCGTTTTGTGATTGCTGGTTTCTGTGAGAAGGTGACTTGAACTTGCAAAGTGTCTCGCTGAGAATCCCAGACAAGTCCCAATGTCTTACAGGCTTCTGCTTTGTCCACTACCATCAAGTCGTGAGCGTTTTGTTGAATTTTTAAGTTTTGTAGAATCCGTTTGTCATTGGACCTCCATTTCCGTAGTACCATGTTTCCTCTCTCGAGTAACTGCAACAGCTCTTCTTGCATCTGCATCACAGTGTCTATGGTCTCGCCACCCGTGATACAATCATCCATGTAAAAGTCCTGACGTATCGCCTTTGCTGCTAAAGGATACTGCTGATCGTATACAGTAGCAAGTTCTCGCAGACACCTCATCGCATGAAACGGAGCAGAAACCGTGCCATAAGTAACCGTATTTAATTGATATGTTTTATGGGCATATGAGCGTCTCTTCTCCACAAAATCTGTTGCAGTGATCTGTCTTCAGGATGTACTGTAATCTGCCTGAACATCTTCTCGATGTCTGCTGTGATGACATATTTGTGAGTACGAAATCGAATCATGATATTGACTAACTCCGCTTGCAAATTTGGACCAGTCATTAATTTATTGTTCAATGACTTTCCGTTTGTGGTTGCCGCAGACGCATCAAACACTACTCTCAGCTTCGTGCTGCTGCTGTCCGGACGTAAAACTGCGTGATGAGGTATGAAATAAGCCTCTCCTGTTTCCAGTGGTGTGTCTTCGATAAGCGACATGTGACCGAGCTCCTCATATGTGTCCATAAACTCGCAATATGCTTGTTTTAGAGTTGGCTGACTGATAAATCTTCGCTCGAGTCCTTCAAGTCTCCTCTTGGCTTGTTCTTTGGATTCACCCAGAACAACCTCAGGTCGTGTTGGCAACCTGACAATGAATCTACCTGTTGAATCTCTGGTTGTGGTATCTGCAAACAGTTTCTCACAAAGTTGTTCTTCCTTTGTCTGATATTTTATTTCTGGTATAGCCTCTTGTTTCCAGAACCTTTCTAGTTGCTGTGACAATTGATAATTGGTGACTGTCAGACACGTTGATTTACCATTTTCTTTACTCTGTACTTCACCTCCAAGAATCCACCCTAGTTGCGTGTTTTGTAGAGCTGGCTGACCATCGATGTGATTCTTAGGTTCGCCAACAACGATTTTCCAGTAAAAGCCTGCTCCAAGCAGTAAGTCAATATCTCCTGGCTCATTGAAAGATGGGTCTGCAAGATTGATATGACTTGGCACAAGTACTTCGTCCACGTTGACCTTTGATTGAGGTAATTGTTCCGTTATCGAAGGTACCACAAGACATTCCAATTCTTCCTCGAACTGGTTCTGCATTGAGGAAATGCGTATTTGGTCGACTCCTTTCGCTTCCCCTTGGACACACTGAACTCCGCTGAACTGTAGCTTCTGATTTGTGTGTTTTAATTTAAGCCTTTTGCTTAAATTTGTTGTCATTAAATTTAACTGTGATCCTGGGTCCAATAACGCTCGACATTTGACTTTCTTCCCTTGATTGTCTTCTGCATAGACGAGTGCGGTCGAAAGTAAAATTTGAGATTTTGTCTTTCTGGCCAAAGCTACATTTAGTCGTTGGGATGCTGGAGTGCTCTCAGAGTTTTGTACTTGGGGAGTTGTCTCCGAAACTGCTGGTTTCTCCGCGTTGCTCAAAGTATAACCATCTTTGTGAAGTAAAGTGTTGTGTGGCATGTCGCACTTCCTACATTTTGATGATCGACAATCCTTAGAAAAATGCCCATACTTCAAACAGTTTACACAACATTTCTTTTCCATAAGTAGTTTTTTTCTGTTATCTGGCGATAGTTTCAATAACTCCTCGCAGTTGAAAGGAAGATGATTTCCATTTCCACACAAAATGCAGTTGGACGATGTATTTATCAGCACTAGCTTTTTATTTTGCGCTCTATTCTTTTGATAGGATGTCTTCAAATTTGTAGATTTGGGACTGTTTTGTCGTAGTAACATCAATGACTGACATCTCTCTGCCAGAAACTTTGTGAAATCAGTTAACGTTGGCATATTTTCTGGTGTACGATTCTTGTTTCTCTCTTGCCAATCGCGTTGCTCCGCATAGTCGAGCTTCTTCTTAGCTAAATGTATTATTAATGAGTCCCAGTAATCTACAGGCTGATTCAGAGATTTCAAGGCTGATATGTTTGTCTGAATGTGCCAGTTCAATTTTCTCATCGAATCGACCTTGTTGTCTTTGCTAATTTCGGGAAACTTCAAGAGTTCTTCCATGTGTTTCAATTATCATTATCTGGTTGTCATATGTGGCCTTTAGAAGATTCCAAGCATTTATGTAATTTTCATTGCTGATTGTGAATCCTTCGATTACATTTAGTGCTTCTCCTTTCAATACTCCAACGAGGTACTGATGTTTTTGAACATTGGGTATACTTTCCTCGTTGTGAATTGTGGTTTCAAAACTGTTTTTGAAGAACAACCATTTTCCATAATCCCCGCTGAATTCTGGAAGTTTTATTTCTGGTAGCTTCGGAGCATTCCTATTGGCTGAATTAACTTGAGGATTATTTTGATTTTGAAGATTGGGTTGATTGTCAGTAGCAGGTTTTTGCTTCGTTGCCAAATCGATGATGGTGTAAAGCTTCGTAGTTACTTCGAAGTACTGCTTCTCAAATGAAGCACGTTCACTCTCGCATTCCAAGTCAAATGCCGCTATTGCACCTTCATCTTCGGGTGTATATTCTTCGATCTCCTGCTGAATATCTTCGAAGTTCTTCCATGATTCTCCAATCTTCTCTAACTTCACTTTTGCTTCGGCCGCTGTAGAGGCTTCGGTGATAGAATTGGCTGTTCTGGTCAGGAAACCTTTTACTCGTGCACGACTTTGCTTCAATTTTGCTAATTGCGACATCCTGAATTGCGAATGGGTTTGGAACGTTATGGGTTAATAGTTTTCGGTATTGATGAAAACAATATTTAAAAAATGAGTCAATGTTTGATTGATACAATATTCGAAAACTATTAGCGTCAATGTTTTTGACTTGAACAATATATGTATATTTGAAATTTGAGCCAATGTTTTTGACTTGAAGAATATATGTATATTTGAAATTTGAGCCAATGTTTTTGACTTGAACAATATATGTATATTTGAAATTTGAGTCAATGTTTTTGACTTGAACAATATATGTATTTTACATTTGCGTTAATGTTTTTGGCTTGAACAATATGCGAATGTGAAGGTTCACTTGAATATTTTTAACTTTACTTAGGTTAGGATGGACTTAGGAATTCGAAAGAATGATTTTCTGGCGACTCACTAACCTGAACTTCTGTCGATGTTCTCTGCCACGCCGCTGTCCGATGTCCGACCGATGCGTTGTCGATGTTGAGATATCACAAATTGGCGTTTGTAGACCGCTTCTGGAACTTTGTGGAACCTTGTGTGACGCTGCTTGTACTGGCGTCTTTGTTGCTCTTGCTGATGTCTGCGTTTTTGGCTGTTTGACGCTGCTTGCAATGGCGTCTCTGTTCGCGTTTTTGATCGCGACTTGATGTTTTGACTTTTATGAAATGTTCAATACTCTCAGGCGTCGAGAGTCCCGCTGTTGCGCGCCAAAATGTTAATGATGATGTTTTAAAATGAAGTTCAACACTGTCTTTTGCTTAAATATTTTGCACTTTATTACTACATGATTATACATTGAACTGCACTTCACTACTCCGCTCCATCTGAACTCGTAACAAAAAAACACTCGCCACAGAGGGCGCTGTTGGATCAGTTTTACAGTCTTACCAACATAAAAATCAAAAAATGCTCTTTGATTACTAACACCCTGTGTATTTGATGATGAAACTGGGAATACAGCGCCCACTAAAAGAGTAACCAATACAAGTTTTCGTAATAGTTTATTATTTTTAAACAAAATGTCATCCAGATAATTATGTGATTTCTCGAATGTTGAGTAAAACATAATCCCTTTCAATATCTAGACCCCTGAAGTCTAGAAAATGTCTAGTATCTGGTATCAACTAATAGCAAGTAAAAATGAATAAGAATGGCAAGAAGAATGAATAAGGCAGATAATAGAGAAAAAAAGTAAGGGAGACAGTTTTCGACGATATCCGTATCTGATATATTCTGAAAGCGTGGGGAGTTTGACTGCATAGTGAGGGTCAGGAAATATCACACAAATACGACTATATGGATTTAGGGTACAGCTTATTTAGTGATGAAATTGGGAATTCAGCGTCCACCAAACAACAACCAATACAGGTTTTCTGTACTAGTTTATTAAACACAAAAACTCGGTCACATAATAATTTTTCGAATATCCAGTAGAACACTATCCATTTCAGTCGAGTTTCCTGTAGTCTAGCGAGGTCCGGTGTTCGGTATCAAATAGTGGCAAGTTAGAATGAATGAGTATGACAAAAACAAAAAGAATGAATATGTCGGAACAAAGGATGTGAAGGAGAGACTTTCCGAGGACGTCGGTATCGGGAAGACTGGGAAACAATGGAGGTTCAGAAGGGCTAGAGAGAGAGCTATGGAGAGGTAATGAAGGGTGAAATGGAAATTGTGACAAAACGCCTGATCTAAGGTGTCATGTGTGATTTAGTGTAGTCCCACCTTTTCGTGCTACTAAGTACTCTACGCTTGTACCTATTTGTCTTCTTCCTAGTCTCTACTCCTCTACTACTCTAATACTTGTTTTATTTTCTCTCTCTAAGGCTAAAGCACCTTACAAGCGACGACATATCTTCTACCTTGCCCGTCACACATATTCTGAGAATTATCGATATATTTACTTACTCCATGCAAGGCATATCCGTCTCATTGTCCCTCCTACTCTGGCTCTTCACCATATGGCACGACATCCACACTAGTTTCTGAAGGTAAAGGCAGATACTGGGGAAATGGCCGCCGAGGTGTAGCACTCTCTTGGATTTCCCACTCTCCTACATTACCCGGCCAGGCCAAGGAAAATAGAATGAAGTTGAAGGGTGACACGTGATTGTTGGGGGAGCTCGCAATGCCACTAAGACACCGAGAGTGATGGTGAAGCAGTGGTGTAGATTGCAAACAAAGATTGAGTTTCGGAACATTTTTAGGCCCCGTGAGCTGTAGCTCCGAGAGTTTGCCAGAGAATGCAAGTGGTGGGGATGGTGAAGGGAAAAGTGAAGATGACATTAGAGCTTTTTGGTTGACGAAGAACACTGAACGCGAGTTTCTAGAGGCCGAAAGAAACGCAGGGGTAACAATGGCGTTGATGAGGTTGAGAGTGACGGTGAGGGGCTGCGTTTGGGGCATTTTGTTGACGTGAGATTTATCAGAGGCTAAGAGAAAGTATAAAGCAATAGAAAAGGTATGAAATGTGTAGTGAATCAAGTCAGTGAGCATTTTGAGGACTCCTGGATAGTTTTGGAACATTTTGCTTATCAGAGAGTAGTATGCAAGCGTTTTCGGAAGTTGAATAACAGGTGATGAACTTGGTGATGCTGAGGGTGGTGGTGAAGCATTGGAGTGGAAATAAAACGTATAGTAAATGAAGCGTAGGCTTCCGCGTCCAGAGTCATGTGCGTGATCTTGGCTGTCCGGGTGACGCCGCGTCGAAAGCTGTGTTGCCGACGTTTCGACCATCTTGTCATGACTTTCCTCGGACATGCTACTTGGCCCAGACATGCGTATACACACGAGCGTTTACCATCACGGCGCATACCAGCTCTGAGGAAGACCACGACAAGATGGTCGAAACGTTGACAACACAGCCTTCGACGCGGCGTCACCCGGACAGCCAAGATCACGCACAAAATGTATAGTAAATCTTGAGAAACTACATTTTAAGATTTCTCGTCTTTCTGAGAACTGTAGACGTGAGCGTTTTCCACGACTCGAATAATGTAAGTAACTGGCTAGTCGGTTTGGTGTCCATGTTATTGGTATTGTAGTGAGTTTCTGTTGGCATTTACAATGAAGTAATTATATGAGTCGTCATTGCCAACAATATTATTTATTACAATCGGCTCTGGTTTGGTTTCCATGGCTTGTTGGTTTTGTTTCCATGGCAAATTGATTTGGATTCCATGACTTGTGGTTTAGTTTCCATGGCGTGATAATTTGGTATCTATGGCGTGTTTGTTTGGTTTCTACGTCTTGCTTGTTTGGTTTCCATGGCATATTGATTTGGTTTCCATAACTTGTGGTTTAGTTTCCATGGCGTGATGGTTTGGTATCTATGGCGTGTTTGCTTGGTTTCTACGTTTTGTTGGTTTGGTTTCCATGGCGGATTGATTTGGTTTCCATGGCTTGTCGGTTTTTTTATATGGCATATCGGCTTCGTTTCCATTACTTGTCGGTTTAGTTTCCCCCGCTTGATGGTTCGGCTTCGACGGCCGTGGCTGGGCCTTTCCCATGAGTTTTGAGGGAACGGAGAGCAGCGAGCGCAAGCACGTTCCTCCGGCGTGGGCGTGGGCGTGGGCGTGGGCGTGAGGGTGAGCGTGAGCGTGAGCGGGGGCCTGGGCCTGGGCCTGGGCATGGGCATGGGCGTGGGCATGGGCGTAGGCATGGGCGTGGGCATGGGCGTGGGCGTGGGCCTGGGCCTGGGCCTGGGCCTGGGCCTGGGCCTGGGTGTGGGCGCGGGCGCGGCCGCGAGGGCGCCTCGTGCCGTCCGCCCCAGCCGTTAGGGCGGTCGTTGCGCAGCGCCTGAGCCGAGCTCCGATGCCGCGTGCAGATAGCGCTGCGAGCGCGCGCTCGCGAGAGGGCGGGACGTGTCTGGCGGCGCGAAACGACGCTGACATCTTGTTTGCTCGCGCGCGGGATAACCCGGTTTAGGGATTAAGATCATTTGCCGCTTAAACTTGGCGCCGCGCGCGATCGCGTCGTTAAGATTGAGCATTAACGATCCGGTTTCCCTCTCCTGGTGGCGAGGGACCCTGTGTAATCGCGTGCTCCCTCCGTGATTGTGGAACGCAATTTGTTTTTTAGGAAGAGCTTAACTTGTAGCGAAGGCATTATCGTTGGTTAATTTCTAACACAAAATTTTAATACATTTTTAGTGAGTGCATAAAATATTAACGAAAACTGGTTATTTTTACCCACAGAGAATATCCAAAAATATTTACTAGTTTTAGAATTTTCTCATTCTCTAACTGTTCTTGTATTTGTCGTTTTCAAAAAAATATAATTTGATAATAAAATTATTAAAATAAAATAATCAAAAGTGAGTGGTAATGTATTAATTGAATAATATGTAAGAGTGCTATAAATTACAATTATGTAGCAAATGTATGTTAAAGCAATGTGTAAAAATGCGTTTTGGGCAATTATTGGAATTCTACACAATGTGACAAGATTCTAGTCACAGCGTGAATATTCTGTTTTACGTAAATATGCGACAGGCGTGATACCAAATGACAGAACTTGGAATAGGTATACGTACATCCAAACAGGGCTACTGGAATGCAGAGGAAAACGTTAGAGGAAAAAGAAAGATGATATAAAATCAGTTACAGAATGAGACACCCACGAAAAACAGAAATAAAATATTAATATTAAATTTATTGCTTGCAATACTTGTAAACGAATGACATTTTTACAGAAAATAATTGCGTATTTTGGCACTCATTCTTCCGCACACACTTGCATACATGCATAGTCATACGTACATTTGTAAACATGCATCTAAAACAATTGCAAGGTTTACATTAGTATTCCTGTATGTCCACATCAATCTAGTATGTGTGAAAATCACTTTAATCTAGCGTTTATGAGATAATTTAAAATTCTTTAAATTAATCACTTCAGTCAGAACTTTAAACTTCAAGTTGACGCAAAGACATTATGTTATCACCAGTGTTAATCAAAGTACTTCAAGTGTGAGAATACTGTTTATTCTAAATAACAATCTTTGAAAATTACGTTTTAAGGCGATATATTAGTTTTTATAAATTCAGTTTTAATTCTCTTCCTCAATTTTCGACAATTTCTTGCGATTACTCTTGCAAATAATTATAAAGTTTAATTAATGTATATATATATATATATATATATATATATATATATATATATATATATATATATTTGAATTGGAGAATGTTTGATTCTGATTAAAACTCATTAAGGGGGATGTAGTAGGTGTTCAGACTATCTTGATTTCATTCTTGGAAAAAGATTTACCGATTTAGCTAGTTTGTACAAACGAGTAGCTGGGCAGGATGGATGAGAGTAATAGAGGTTAGAAGGAAGTTCAAGAATCCAAGTTTTTAGAGGTTCTATGGATAATTCTTTTAAAATTTGATCATTTGTAATAACCATGGAGCTTTTAAAAATTATTTTAAGAATTTGTTTTGCAGTTCGTGCAGATTTCGATGGATGCTTTTAGTGGTACCTCCTACCTTGGACAAGCATAGGTCTGTGAAGGTCGTATAATATTTAAATATTATTGCTAAGTCTATTGATAATTTAGATTTTCCATTTATTAATGGATATGCTTTTAATATTTTTATAGGTGTGTTAATTGCTATTGTTGTTATTTGTTTTTTCGAGATTAATTTAGTATCTATTTGAAGTCCAAACGGAAGTGTCATTTGAAAGCCATTTAACTGCATGCTTATTATTAATGAAATGCTTGAAACTGTGCGCTCAGTATTCTCCTTCTCTGCAATATCGCACGCATGAAGTCCGCGTCAGTGTACTTTCGTCAATAGCTACGGTATTGAGATATTTCAATTGAATTTCCTTTCGTTCTATATAGAAGTTGAATAGACTTAATTAATACTAGCCACATATTGTTCCGTTTTATTCTGAAAACGAATTATCTGGGAATTCATTTGTTCAGGATTATATTATTTTCAATTTTGTTTCCTCTCGCTGTATTCATTACTCGCTAATCTCCAATTCACAATATCCTCTAGAGGTATTTGCATAGTGGTGAGCTCACAGCCCATTGCAGCATGTGATTGTGAACTGTACAGTCGTCACGTCTTCGTTTCGTTGCATTTGATGTTCTAGAACTAGCAATTCTTGTTTTGGTTCCTACAAACAATTTTATTTAATGTTACTGGATATTACATTTTTTGTATATAAGTGATAGGACTTCGAATGACGTGAAGAAATAAATTACACATGTACTTTTACTTAAAATTATGGCACTATGTTTTCTCTGTAATTATACGTTTATTTGTTTATTGCAGATATCCAGAATACTGAATGCGGTATGTGGAATTCAGATTTTTTTCATACCTCAAGTTAACTTGTTCGATCATCGTAGGTGAGTGTTACCCCATTAATGTTGTTAATAGCCTATCTCGAGAATTTAATGTTTTATCTATAGAAATACTGTTCATTTGGTGTCTTCACTAAGGAACCAGCGAAAAGGCACTTTTAAAAGATCTTCTTAGTAATTGAAAAATGAGGTATTTGAGGAATGATGTTTTTAAACTAAAAGAGGAGAAGTATTGGATCTCATCCTTCTTAAATATGCGGCTTAAACATTTATCAGGATACCCACATATCAGTTCATACCTAAATACATTTTTGAAATATTGCTTTCCTAATCTGTGCAATATTTTGAATTAAACATTGAAATAACGAATAATATTCCATATTTGTCTCGCCTTTTTTACTTTTCATTTCCACAGTGATATTAAGAACGAAAAATTCAATGCACAACAATTTGTATTTCTCTTTGAAATTAGTATACAAGACAGTTGAGAACTATGACTATGGAAATTCTGTTCAGTAAACAGCCATTGAAATTTAGAATTGCACCTTCTTTTCAATAAAAAAATGAATTATGTACTTTTAGTACGCGTTATGACGAATCAAAACCAGCTCACCTAGACTGTAAGATTCTTAATTAGCTTACACACACGTACATATTTGAAGTTTTTGGAACAATGATTCTCACTTTTTCTTTGAAATATATTTTCAAATTTTATACTTTGTGAATTGGTTGTAACATTGCAAATAATTATTAATTCTTCATTATTGTAATCAAGTTGCTTGAAAATGCTACAGAAAATACTCTAACGAAAAACTAAAATGGAGAACGTAGTTAAAGAACATATGAAATTATACGGTACACGACATCATAATTTTGACGCAAACGACGGGAATCTCAATTTCATACTGCTGGCTCGAGAGATATGTGCAGTTATTAATGAAATATTGGAGAAATATATGCATGTTGGCATTCATTTCTCGGTACAGAAATTGCGTCTGCATCTGCAAAACAAATGTGACAATCGGTTTTTCTGCGAATATATATTTCGCATCAAACCGAATTCAGATAAGAGGTGTTCGTGGAGGTACCGCTGGTCGACGATCAACTGAAAATAATTGTGTAAATCGTTTCATTTCCATTGCTACTCGCGCTTTTTCAACCGACTGAACAAAATGGAGATTTCATAATTTGTATGAAGCTTTTTTGTTGCGTTAGCCATCACTTTTACAAACCTACACCGGATTCAATTATTTCATTTTCTTGAGTTAATCTTCATTTTGTTGTTGTTAGTAATATATCAATTAATAAACAACTGAAAGTTCATGAGTAATTTGATTTTTCTAGTCTTATAAATTATACTACAATAAAATTTTGTTTTCACGTCACTACATTTGTTTCGAAAACGGCTGATCATATTATTTTATTTTTTAATTTGGATTGTCTTGATATTTCTAAAATTACCCTACACTTTTCTTCGTTATTATCACCTTTCCAATAATAAACATTTTTAGTTTTGCCCATGTCCGAAGCCTCAATGACTAGCCTTATACCTGAACACTCGAGTATTAACTGATTGTATACTCTGCGATGTTTAAATTTTGATGTGAACTTCATTTGATTTGATTTAAATTTTGTTTGTCAATCGATGATATATCTAAAGATTGTGCCAGTATCTACCTCAAGAGAAATGTTTGTTATTACGACTACTTTAATTCTTTCTGAATAATGAATATATTAAAAGAAAATTGTGTATTGGAATACGTGTCCTTCAAGTTTCCACCTGAAAATATAAAGGATCTAAACACTCCTATCTTACAAGATATTTACAAATCACGTCCCTTTGAGTGATTAAAGGAGAACCAAGGCCGTCTGGAATATATATTATACGGTTTAGTTCTACCTGACCTTAGGTCGATGCACTCTAGGATCACTGAAGCAAGAGAAGAAACAGCTCCCTGAAAACGTAAAAATTCACTGACAGAAAGCCCATTACACGACTATTCCGCATTACCTTTTGAACTTTCTTTGATACTATCGAGATGCTATTACAAATTTCAGGTCGTTGTTTCTTTCAATTATGTGGATTTATAACCCACTTTTGAACTAATGTTTACTCCCTCTCTGTTTTAAAATGGAAAGATATTTCGTTCTACCCAAATACTACGCATTCACTGATTAAATACCAGAGGTCAACGCGCGGGTAGAAGGCTACAGCGAGGCCTCATTTCAAGCAGCTTTTCTGATTATGATCATATTGTTCAATAGCAAACTCCAATAATGGATATTTCAAGGAATATTCGCAGATAATTCCATGTAATACAAAATTCAGAGGTATTTCTCTATGATAATCGAACTTTACCCTGACTCTCCACTATCCTGAACTTTGTTGCAACTATACTTTTGCATTTTAGTATTAATCCTTTACGTGAATCAAGTGTCGTTCCGTCGGTAACGATTTCCTTCTCCCTCACTTTCTCCGCCACATCACGTTTTCGGCCGCAAAGTAATTTTCTACGTCCCCCCTCCCCGACGCGTCGCCCTCTCGCTTCGCCGTGGACATCGCGGGCTAACCACCGGCGCAGCTGCCGCCGAAGCGTTGCCGCCCCGCTCGCAAAAACACGGGTGACGCCGCAGCTTGCAACAAGGGAGCGGAGCGGAGCGGCGACGTCGCACCTTCGCAAAACAACAAACCCATATAAAATTAACCCAGAGATCGGGCGGCGGCGAACATCCGACAGAGGCGGACGAGTGCTGTTGGGGTGGCGGTGGAGAGAGCGAGAGAGCGAGAGAGAGAGAGAGAGAGAGCGAGAGAGAGAGAGAAAGAGAAAGAGAGAGCAGAAGGGAAGATAGAGGAGACGAGAGGTGAAAGAACATTAGGATCAGCGGCATGGGCGAGAGAGGACACGAGGACGGAGGATTGGTGGAGATGGAGGAGGTGACGAGGATAGGAAGTGACGGGTATGGACAGTGTGGCGGGAAAGAAGAGGGTATGGAGGCGGTGATCATGATGGAGGGGATGGCGAGAATGGAAGTTTGGACGGAGATATGGGTACGAACCTATGGCGGGGGTGGAGGATATGGTGAGGTTGGAGAGTGTGGGGGAGATGGTCGTGAGGATGAAGGGGTTGGGATAGAGGGTGTGGCAGTGTCGGAGGGGTGGCGCGGATGGAGAGGTTGCGAGAATGGAACGCTGCCTAGATGCAGGTGTGTCGGGGATGTACGTATGGCGGGGATGCCGGGTGAGACAGGGAGGAGGGGTTGCCGGAGGATGGAAGCGGCCGGGGGGGGGGGGCAGTGGAGGAGACGGAAGCAGCGGGCGCGGGCGGGGGCGGAGCAAGCGGGACCGGCCGCACTTCTATCGCGCTAAATTAGATCGCATTGTGCCCGTGCACACTGTTCTCTTTGAAACGAAACAAAACAGCAGCGGCGCGCGCCGCGCCGCGCTGCGCCGGCCGTTCCATCGGCGTGGACAATGGACGGCGTCATGTAAAAATAAATTGCGCTTCCCCGCCCGTCCGCCCCGCCACTCCGCCGTGACTGTTCGCCTCCTGCCGCCGCCGCCGCCTTGCTTCGCATGCGCCTATATTGGCGCCTGCAGCGACCCATGCGGGCGACAGCGTCAATAAGTGCGAGGAGATAGAGCGCGCCGGGGCCTTAGATTGGGCAGGGGGTTGTTGAAACACGCACTGAAGTACAGAACGTTCATTGTAGTGACAGCTCAGCGTCAAATAGGTTTAAAAAGTCATTAAGTTGAGACTTTTACAGATTAGAAAATGTCCGCCGCACTAGACGGGAAAGTTACATATGAAGTTTATGTATTGTCTGAATTAAGACATGAAGACATGGGCCAGGTCAGGAAATAGAGTTTTTCAAGTTATTTTGTTTCTAAAAGTCTTTCAAGATATTATAGTTTGTGTAACTTACGTTATTACTTTCTGCAAATATCCTAACAAAATATTTCTAATTCTTAACACTAACAAAGAACATGCACCAAAATTAATTCACAGTTCACAAATAAGGTGGTAAAAAAGGACATTCTCTATACCGCTCAGGAAAATTTCAGCGAAATTAGACGTTTAGTAAATTTTGTAACATATACGTGCGGACGTCTTTTACTTTCTGTCGCAAATAATGACTCCAAAAAAGATAGAAGAAAATAAAATTGTTACAAATTAATATGATTACGAGCATTACTTATCATATGTGCCAATAATAAGCAAAAGCTATCTTTTGAGGTCCTCTATATCAGGAGCATCAATATTTTTTCCGAAATGCGTTTTTTAACATAATTAATGACGTCAGCAATATATTAATCTGCTAAATCGACGGTGTTTAAATTTTAATATTGCCAAGAAATTAATTATCGTGAAATAAAAATGTATCAACGTCCTTTGTGGGCCCCATTTCCAAATTAATTTTTATTGCCAATCCAATTAAACATATTGAAACGATTTTATATATCCCACACACACATTTTTGGGGGCAATTACTCGAATACAGTTACTAAATCATAGTAAACGATTGGTTTTTCTCTCCCTCTTCACGGGATGTTGGTTGGAGCGCGTGGGCTGGGCAAATCTCTTCGTCACTGTCGCACCTCCTTCCTTCTCTTCCCCCTCCTCTTCCTCCACCTCCTTCTCCTCCTCTACCACCTTCTTGTCCCTTTTTTCCTCCGCCACGTTCTCCTCATCCCCCTCCACGTCCTCCGCCACGTCCTCCCTCATCCCTCTCCCCCATCCCTCTCCCCCTCGTACCACTCCTCTCCACCTCCACCCATCCCCTCCTACTCTCCCTCCCCTCCTCCTCCCCTCCCTCTTCCTCGATCCCTTCTTCCTCGTCCTTCTTCACTCCTCCTTCTCCTTCTCCTCCTCCTCCTCCTTCTCCTTCTCCTTCTCCTCCTCCTCCTCCTCCTTCTTCTTCTTCTTCTTCTTCTTCTTCTTCTTCTCATCTCCCCTTCTCGTCGTATTTTCATCTTCGACTTTCTTCTCCTCCTTCTCTTCCTCTTCTTCCCGTATTCTTCATCCTCCTCCCCCTCCCCCTCACCCTTTGCGCGGAGAGCACCCGCTGCGCGCCCCGCTTATCGCCCGCGCGGGTGCCCTGTCCGCTCGCTCGCCTGCGCCGCCCCCGCACGCCCCGCCCCGCCCCGCCCCGCCCCGCCCCGTCGCGTCGCCCCTAAGCCGCGCGTGGTAATCCGCGCCGTCGCTGAAAGCGCCGGGCGCTGGCTCCTTTGCTTATCGGCGCGCGCTGCCCACCCACCCGCTCCCTCGTCGCCCACGCCCACCGGCCCTTCCCCAGCCCACGCAGCTCCTTCCCCGATGCTGATGCGGTGCCACGACTCTGTCGCCCTCGCCACCCTAGCCGCTCCCAACATGGAGCAAAATTCTAGCGGCAGGCTGCCCTGATCGGCATATTGACGCCCGTTTCTCCGATCAACACCTAGCGAAAGTCGGAGGATTTCCCTCAGAAACGTGCCATAGACCACGCACGATCTTTCCTTCCTCTTCGCTATCATATCCCCACCCTTTATTTACATTCATTACACTTACACACACTTTACTATAACAAATGCCAGGAAACTAGTTGGAGGTATAAAGCATGTCCCGGTTGTGACAGTGCCCCGGTGCTGGGAGATATCTTGTGGCAGATAACCCCACAAGCCGATGTGTAGTTTGGCACTCTCGTCATCCAGCAGAGGAGGTTCACCGCCACATCTCGGGATGAAACATGCACTACGCTTACGGGACTAATGACCTTAGCAATGGACGCGCTCGGAAAAACTAACCAATCAAGCGCCATCGCCGCTCTCGCCGACACATCCACCTGCATCTCTTGCCTTCTCCACCACAGACTGCTCTTCCTTGCTGCCACTGCTCACCACGCATCCCTTGCCACGCCGTTCTCTCCGCGTGAATCTGCTGTTTTCGCCCGTTCCTCCTCATCGTCGACCTAACGTTCCACCCTTCCATTCCGTCTTCACCATTCACTGGGTACCACCTTTCGACCTAGCGGCTTCCGTGACCCAGGTACAGCTTCAGTTTTCGTTTCCTCTGTCGGCTCCATAGTCACTGAGCGTCGCTTCCCTCTCCCAAGTATCCTTTCGCTCTAATTCTACCCACTGTCCCTCCCTCCTTAGTGACCCCGTCCGCGCCGTGGGTGACACGTTCGACGTCTCGCTGTTCTCCGGTAGATGTGCAATGCCGATTATTGATGTGTTTTGCTAGCAAAACCTCTAAAGGCTAGAGAAAGCTAGATGCTGCATACAGTGCTCTGGAAGTTATCACATTGGGATTGGTAATAGTTGGAATGACGAGGGTGATGGTATGGGGACACTGAATACTCTTGTAAGAACTGCGGCTGCAATGATAAATAATGTGTAGATTTATTAGATGCATCAATGGTTAAAGGGCAAGTTTATATTCAGTATGAATGAGCACATTTTATTAGGTGAAATTGAGAGTTCTGGAATGTGTTGATTGTTGCCGTCAATGGATGGAAGTTTATCAGAAGATTGGGCAGGAGTCGAGTGTTAAGGGTCAGTAAAAATGTGAGTGGGTGTAGCAAAGAAGAGACAGGTACCACTAATTATGAGATGATCAACTTCGTTGATGGCATTGTGTGACTCGGGGCAAAGAATGGGGTAAGAGATAAATGACCATATTCGCAGATTTTGATAGCACTGGTGGGATTGATCGGGTTGTAGATGATGTTACGTTGATACTATTAGAGGCGGATTCTGTATGAAAACGGTTTACTGTATCAAGCTCACAGCAACTCTTTTGAGACTAAATCTAAATGCTGGCGACATAATGGTAAAAAATATTCTTGCTCGCCTTCCAGTGACGGAACCGGGGTTCAACTCCGGACGATCTATGTGGATTTGTGTAGTGGATAAAGCGGTTTCATGGAGGTTCTCCCGCTTTTTCTAACTCTCCACCATTGCATCATCATTATGTTATTCATCAATTACCTATACATCATCATCATTCATTCATAAGGAAGGTAAAGATATAGAGATTAGAAATATACAGTAAAAGAAAGAATAATAAATCTAAATAAGTGGAATTTGTCATCACTGACCTACACACCAAAATCATTCATTCATAAAGAAGGTAAAGACATATGGATTAGTCTATCTGTAATATATAAATAGCCATCATTATTCCCTACCCTACCCTACCCAGGCCAATCAATCATCAACCATTACTCCGCTAAGGATTCACAGATCACAGCCTCGACTAGCAAAAAACCGAGTAAATAGCTGGGAACGGGGATTACTTCAGTGCGTTATTTATAGGTATGGTACCGGAGGGGTGATCTAGAAAAAGAGAGGGAATGGTGAGGGAGTGGGTGACGGCACCCCCCTAGGCCCTGGTTACGCTTGATAGAAAGTGGATCTTATGTCAGTCGGGGCGAGGGATACAGCTTCGTTGAAGCTGGCCTTTGAGGGGGAAACTGAGTTTAGTTTTTATATCTAAATAAGAATGAACCTTCATGCAAATTGTGCGTTCCGTATGTTTCAATATGATGTGCAGGTTGAGAAAACCTGTTTAAGCGGTTCTTATCTCATAACATTGTATATACAAAAACTACAGAAGCTTGGAGAGAAATGAATGTATAATGGAACAGATCGAAATGACGCATTATCCAGGGTGCCAGTAGTGAAGTCCCTCCGCAGCTACTGCACTGTGTACAGAGTTCGCTATCCCGGGCGTGGCAATGAAAGGTTTCCCTGGCGTCAAAGGATTTGTGTGCGAGTCGGCAGTGACAGGAGCTGTGACGTCTGTGGCTTCCGCAAGAGGTAGATAGCCGGCCCATGACGTGGACTCTCCAAGAGGCGATTATGCCGCTCCTCTGTGGCACCTTTGGACCGCGCAACTCCAACGCCGTCCACCCCCCTCCCCCTTCCTCCTTCGCCAGCCAGGCCCTTTGGGTGTCGGGTTTGCCGGCGCCAGGCCACCGTTGCGTCATGGTCACTGCGCTGGTAGGCTGGGCTTCTTCCGTAAACCTGCTGCAAGCCCGTTTGAATGAAAAGACTTGCGTGGAATAATTCTATGGGATTATAAATGATTCAATCAATCATCTGTTTCAGAAACCAATCATGCATCACAAATGAGTTAATTATGTAATATTTTCCTGAAATGTTAGTAATGTTTCATCGCAAAATATTATTGAAATATACACCACTTGGACCAAAAAATTAAGTACCTTATCAAAAACCTTTTTCTGATGTCTTAGAGTTCTTGTTCTGATAGTTTTATTTAATTTCCTTCAAACTGGAAAACTTGTGTCTTGACTGGAACGATTCAATTATTATTACATAATCTCTCTTGAAATGCAATATTGTACTTGGTTCTCTTAATTATTGCAACGTATACTCTTGCTAATCAAAATATACTTCGAGCACACGTTACTTTTTCTTGCCTGGAGATTTTAATTTTCTACTTCAAAGTTGCTTTCCGTTGTTCAGTGAGGGACGACGAGCTGGTTGTGGTACAGTCTTCAAAACTATTGATATTTTTTTCTTTCAGTCACTTTTTCGTATCTTTTTGTAAAGACAACGTTTGGCTGTGTCTTACGTTTCGGCAGTTTTTATCTGACAAGTGACATCAAAAAGTGTTCTTAACGCTGTTACAATGATCGGCAAGATAAATAATTGAAAATTGACCTACTAAAAGTTTGAGTCTAAAAAACAATTTATTTTCAACATTAAAGTCAATGCGTTCTTTGTATCTGAAGATTTATTAAAAATCAAGATCGCGGAAAAACAATATAAATATTTAGAGCAATACAAAACATTTTTTTGTCATTACAGGCTCAACACATAGTCAAAAACATTTTCTGACCAATCTTAAAATAAACTAAATATGACTTATTTTGAAAATAAAAACTAACAGAAATGTAAACTAATTTTACCATTACTAAGCAAAAAATGTGAAGTTGCACCATCGTTTAGGCCAATGTTTTTTTAGAAGTGAAGTGACATATTCCCGCAACATTTCCGTCCGTTTCATGGTTACAAAGCGTGGAAGGTCGCACCACATATCACGTAGCGTCCTAACTTGAAAATCGCTTTTGTTACCCAGAGTTACTCTTTGGGAGAAGCAAAAGCATTGGGTTGCTCTGAAAGCGACAGTGAACGTCCCGCGAAATTAAAAAATTTGTCAAAGTTCTTTGTCGCGCCGATTCTCGGAATTTTTTTAATGCAAGGGGAGACATTTTTAAAAACCGCCTCCCCTCCCCTCCAGAGAGACGGAATCCCTCGCAAAAAGCCAACCCCTGGGCAGGGCAGTCGAACGACTTGGCCGCAGTCGAGTCACATAATCCCTGGCCGCCTGAAATTACTCGCGATTCCGCCCGCCAACGCCCCCTTATTTTTAATCCCTCTCGTTCTCCTCCCTTTGCTCCTTGATGTGGCGGTGAATATTACAGAGTTACTCCTAACGAAGCTACCAGGCCACGTTCGCTTAATTTGGTGCGGAAGGGGAAGGGGAAGGGCCAGCGAGGATGAAGGGGAGGCTGAGAAAATCCGCGTGCCGAACTGGGGCGGTGAATGACGCAGCGACAGACGCGGCCGGTCGGGAGGTGAAGATGAAGGAGTAATTTTTGTTGGCTCGTAGACTCGTGGTAAGTTCAAGGCACGCTCCTATTCCATTTACTTCTTTCATTTCAGTGTATAATTTAAAATTTGGTGGAAGGTATTTTTAGTTTTTGCTTTGGAGACTCCTGCAGATTTTAACATTTTACCTAATTCATTAGTTCAATTCCCATTAAACAAAAAAAGCATAATTATATTTTTAATCTAAAAGCGTACATGCAAAAGTTACCCTTTTTTAGTGGTATGTGTTCTCGGTACTCCAAATTTATTTCCTTAAGATCGTTTTAGGGTTTAAGACGCATCCGTAATCTAATTCAGAATCTCACTATTTCAGAGTGAATGAAATTCCCTTTAAGATCCGAATGTTGAATGTATGTTCTTATATTTTACTTTTAAGTTATTGTTAATTTGATGTTGATTTGCTGTACACCAGAGCTTTGATTATTTCTTTAATCTGGTACATTGTATTAAAAGTGTAACATTTCATTGAAGATGAAATTAAAAAAGATTTCTTTCAACTTACAAACACATAGTCTACACAAGATTGCTTCAAGCATGCAAAATAACTTAATTTTTGCAACTGATACAAGGAAAAAGAAATATGTTTTTGTGTACCTTGATATCCCTAGCTGTTACTGTATGTAATAATGTAATAACGGAATCATTGATCTACTAATGAATAGTATCAGAGAGGTGAGATTACATCGAACGATTGGCACTCAACAGAGTGCAATCTCAAATGATTAGTGGAGCGTTTGTTGCGTAATTACTGCACTAGAGGGTATCTCAAGTGACTATTGATTGTCCAATTTGCCAAATCTAGTCGTTGTATGCTGCATCTAAATTGGATTGTATAATTAATGAAACACAAGAATGTCACACTTAATGTCTTGGTAATACAAAACAATTCCATTTGGCCAATGATACTTGGTAATAAATGATTTCTTAGAGATTCAAGCAATTGTTTACTACAATTTGGGAATGGTTTTTCACCATAAGTTCACAATTGAACTAGTATTGTTGTCGTAAGTAGTAATATTTATGTTGTGACACCCTGCCGAAATGTCAACTTTTAGACATTTTTATTGCGTTCTTCAGGGTTAAGTATCCCTTCGGTATAAGCCGCGTCAACGACCCGCCTGCACAATACTTGCAGCTTCTAGCGGCTGACGTTTGAAGCGCTGTATGGTAGTGACGCATTGAAAGTTGAGAGTAGTTCACATAAACCTGAACTCTCTTACCAATATCAGTTAAACCACATGTTGCTGAACTGATGACGTGTCCCTCTAGCTGGAAAAATAGTCCCACTTTTCCGAATGGCGGTCTTTCCCAGAAACGTACGTAAGTGCTATTGATACCATTTTTCTGAAAATTAAAACTGAACCAAGTATTATTTGGTTATCATCACACTACTAATCAGATTATAATTGTCGACGCTTATCATTCACACGGCTACTGCTGCTATCGACGCATTGAACGAATGATCTCCGCGGTGGGTGAACAGGATATACCTCGAGAGATATTACTACAAATTATGTTTATCTGTGAATACTAGCTTAAATATTCAGTCCAACGAGTCTTTGAGAGACGAAATTGAACAAAAAAAGCACTTGGAAAAGAAATAAATATGCAATGAACAATCAACAAAATCATTCATAAATGTAGGAGACGTAATAAGTAAAAGAAGCAAGATTATTGCAATAGAATTGCTATATTTTTTGGATCATTTTACCTGCTTGCAACTTGAACACCACAGGTTTCAGACAAAAATTGAGTTAATCACTTGACATCTCTTGAAACTATTAATTGCTTTATGAGATCTACAATAACGAATACAGAAAGATCGTATACTAACTGACTCATTAAATATATCACTTCTATGTTGAACGTATTTCATATCGATTGAAATTCTGACAAGGACGCAACAAGAACTTTCTATCAGAACAAACGGTGAAATATCAGAATATTCACTCAATCGCCTTTGGTTAGAAATTTGAACACTATACACGAACACTATTCGTACGTCATGCACTCTTCAAATTGCGTTGTAGACAACGGTACTTCCGTAGACGGAAATAAGTCGGACGAACTATCCTTTAATGCAGACAGAAAATAATAAAGTTGTAGGGTTAGTCTACATATCAGGGCACGTCAAACCTGATTATAAGGAAAGAGGCGAGGTGGAGGCGACGGCGGTGATGGCGGCGGCTGGCGCCAAGATGATAGGAAGCGGATGTCAGCGACAAAGAATAACGTGGCTGCTCGCACGCCGATGGCAGTTAGGTCCGAAGTGTAGACTGGCGGGAAAGGAATGAGTCGGCGGGGAGGAATGATGTAGGGGAAAAGATACTGAAAGTGACATTTGAGTGGAGGTTGAACGCCAGTGTCGACCCGGAGAAAAGGACAAGGGAACGCCAAGAAGACGAAATAAAAGAGAACATCGCATTCAAGGAAACGGCGAGTCAATGCGCTGAAAGATGGAACACAATAAAATAGGTTGTGAGGGTTTGAATTATTGCAAGGGTAAAGTGAACACAAATTACGGGGAGTAACGCGTATAAATTAGGGTGTGCAAATGATGAGCGTAGTGAGAACGATAGATATGTCTAATGAAGGGAAACGTACTGTGGAAAGCAAATGTATGTGCTACAGCAGAAGTCGGTGATTTGGATGAGGGTGAAATACGCATATGGAATCAAGGGGGAAAGAATTGAGCTTGTTACAGTGGGGTGGGGAAGGTGCTGATAAAGGCTTTGGCAAGGGTAGGAGGGATTAGGAAAAAAGTCGCATTCATAAATAATGAAGGAATTTTAGAGAGGGAGAGAATAAGGCACCGAAAAACGGAAATAGACAAGTAGAGGGAAATAATCAGAGAAAGGGAAATATAATTCAGAAGACAGAGAAAGAATGAGGAAGAGGCAGAGAATGAAAGAGACAGAGAAAAGAGGATAGTGATAGATATAAATGCAGAGACAAGGCACAAAAAAGAGAGGCAGTGATGTTATAAAATATGTCGAAGATAAGATACGTTTTTAAGTTGCGATGAGTAAAGTAAACAATGACCCCTGGTTTCAAATAACTCCACGTTTTATTTACAATTAACACAATCGCGCAGAAATCGGGGAACCGCGCTGATACAAAGTACGTATCAGAAACACCCAGGGCCTGACAGCAAAGGTCATGTAGCGGCACACAGTAAAGCAAAAGAGGAGATAGCAAAGAGCGAAGGCGGAGTTACTGGGTGAAAGCGCGCCACCTTGACACGCCGCGTGCTGGCAATTAGAGTGCACAGCGCGACCTCGCCTCCGCCCCCACCCCCTCCTCCGTCGACGCCGCGCCGCGCCGCGCAGCGCCGCTCGCTTCTCCGATATATCGGACCTCGATCGCGGCGGCAATATATCGCATCTGCAGCGCCTTTCCTCCCCGCCCCCCTGCCTCGCGCCGCGCAGCTGTTCCTCCGTGCTTTATGGGAGAAAGTTGGGGGGCGGGGGTGGAGGCGGCCTGGCGGCGCGGGTAGATGGCAGCGCAAGTTACGGCGCGACACGCGACGCTCCGTTTGGGAGTGAGGACGGCGCTTCGCCCTGCCGTACCATCTCTGCCATAGATTTCTCGTCACACGGTCCTCGTCACGGCCGTTACAATTACCTTTTTCTAGCACATTTTTAGGCGTGCACTTTGTGTCATGCTCTCTCCATTTCTTCCCTGTCTGGCTTTCCCCGAACCGCATTTCGTGCCTTGTCTGCTATTACTTCCTCGCCATGTCCTCGTCATCAGACTTCCCTACTTTGCATTTTTGTTACCCTCTCCACGTGTTCCTATCGTGTCTTTCCCGCTATGCTTTCGTTGAGCTGCGTTCCCTACCATGCCTTTCTCGCCTCGCATTTCTCATTACATCATTTTAACTTCTTCCCTCTATGCCTTGCTCGTGATGCATTCCGCGCCACGTCCTTCACACGTTACCTTCCCTACTCCGCATTTACATTTTACCCCCTCCACTCGCCATTCGCCGTGACTTTCCCACTATGCTTTCCCCGGTGTGTCTTCAACGCCGCACCTTTACCATTGTGCCTTTCCTCGGCACGTGTTTCTCATCTCTTCCCCTGCATTTCCTCCCCGCTATGTTTTCTCTGGCATGCCATCTATACTTAGACTTTCTTGCCAAGATTTTCCCACCTCAATAATCTTCCCAATAATTCACTACATTTTCACGGCCATACATGACATTATTGTCCCTCATTTTCCACCACGCTCTCTGTCTCGCCTTCTCATACAAGCCTTTTCCCACCTTGTCCACATCCATCCACAAAAGTGAGCGAGTTTCAACTTTTCGTCGTCTCCGCCCTAACTTGCGCAGCTTTACGTTGTATTATCTTCTCCCAGCCTCGCAGCATTTCTGCAATCGATGAGTCTTCTTGAGCGCCTTCAGGCTCCCTTCGGCTTGCCGGGATATGCGTATGCTTCTTTCCGCTCGGCACATCTTTACACCTTACCAAGCATCTTCCCGCTTTTTTACTTATCATTTCTTTCTCTGTCCAGTGGCGATCTGTTCCGAAGCGTCCCAGTTCATTTTGTCGATTCACTTTATTTATTTCTTCTCTCCAATTACACATATTATTCCTTCATTTTTCTTATCCTTTTCCTATTTCCTACCTCAGTTTCTGTATACTTAGAGTCTTACAAATCTGTATCTTCTTGTTTGTACACCATTCTATCTCTTTTATTAATTGTCCTTCCTCGTATCTCCCTCTGTCTTTCTCTCCTGTCTAAAATTAAGATACAATCACCTTCTCTCCTCGATACTTCCTTCCGTTTATCTTAAATACACTGTTAATATCAACTGACATCTTTCTTTTTTCTCCTCGTCATTTCTTCTCTTTCTCATCTTCATCTTCTGTTTTGCCTTATGAATTGAATCATCCTCCCTCCTCCCTGCTTCCACAGCTTTTTCTTTTCTTTTCACTACCTATTTTCTCTTTGTCTCACCTCTCCTTTTCGCCTTCTGTCATTTTCTGTTATTTCTTATCCTCCATCTTCCTCCTTATCCTCTATCTTCGTTGCTTCGTCGCTTGTACCTTATTTAACGTGTTTCCCTCTATTTCCCTCTTAATCTTCTCCCTATTTCCTTCTTCCTTCTCGTCTCTTTTCATCATCTAAGGGCGGCCGAGAGTTAAGCTAAGAGCCAGCAATGCCGCTCCGTCTGCAGCGACTCTGACCGGCAGGTCCTAGGATTCTTGTCTTGTCTAAGTCTTGGCGGTGGCAGGATTTTTGACACTAGCTAGGTAGCTAGATCAAATTCAGTTGCTATTCTAGGGGCCGGCTGCTCTGATCGGTAGTTTTCCGTGGTTTCCCTGATCAAGACCATGCGAATGCCGGAGTAGTTCTCTAAAACACGGGCGATGAATCCCGCGCTATCTTTCCTTCCTCTTCCTTTTCCTATCCTCGTCCCTTACCTTCACTCACACGTACACGCATTACACTACCACACATGTCCGGAACTTGGATCTCCTCCAGCTGAGGTGGTATCCCGCTGGAGGAGTTAACTGGAAGAGGAAATCCCTCGCAAGTCGATCTGTCGGTGGCCCCGGGTCTGAGCAGCGAGGAGGGAAGGAATTACCTCTACATGCCCGGATAAAACATTCACTACTCTAGCGGGACTACTATACACAAAATTGACTTGCCCGACAACATCAATCGATGTATCAGTCGATTCTCTCCTACCTCGTTTGCCCCTTCAATCTTTTCCCGCCATACTTCTTGTTTCTTCCATCGCCCCACTTCGCTGCTTCTACTGCCCAACACCGTCGTATTCCTTGTGTTCACCATATACGCCACGTGCTGTGCGTGGCGGGCGCGGTCGAGACAGGGCAGAGGGCGCCAGGCCTATCAATCACGCGTTACGGCCCCGTCGGCCTCCTCGCCCCGCGCCCCGCGCCCCGCACCACGCGCCCCGTGGCGCCTAATGCTCCATCGGATTCAGTTACTTCCTGCAGCGTTACACAGCGGCCACGGGCAATGCGAAATAAATAATATGCTAGCGAGGAAGTTAATGGTCATATATACAGGTGTACCGTTAAGTCACGGTGAATGTAAGGGGTTGTTTGTTTATGAGTATTCTGGGTCAATTTGTTTGAATGAAAATAATAGCTTATCCTACCGGACTTCAGACATGAGTAGAGGAATATTATTTAACAGCGTTTCCGAACACTAATGCCTCAAATAGACTAATTAACGTCGTTCTTGTCAAGGATTTTAGCGATTTTCTATACAATTCTCTAAGATGCTGGGCATCGGATAGTAATCAGAATCGTCAATTTGTTTATTGGAAAAGTTTCCAAAACTATAGGTTGACGGGTTCTCAAATAAATCATTCTTACATATATATGGATAAGTAATAGTAAACAATTTGATAGTAAAAGACTAGTACCTACACTGTAACAATGTAATTAAATAATTATATCATTTTCATTTCACGCTTATATTATTGAAAATTAATGAACCGTGTTTCTTATTTGTTGTCATAACCACGCAAGAAAAGTATATTTTATTGATTGCAGCAATTAAAAAATACTTCATCTATGAGCGTTAAATTATCTCACATGCACAGTTTTATTTCAAGTATAGTGCTGATTTCAATATTTTTTTTATATTAAAATGGATGAATCATGAAGTAGAGTGACTAACAATGACCTTTTCCATTTTACATATGTTGCACTCATTTTATTAGATGATTTATACCAAAGTTCGTAGAAGTGAGATGTCACAACCAAATTCCAGGAACGCGAAAGTGATAAAAATGTATGAGCAGCTAACGGGCAGAAAAATTCACAAAAGAGGATCATTAATGTATATCACAAAAATAAATTTCGTAATGTGGAATCTGGTTTTAAAAGCTAATAAACTCTCAAGATATTATAAAAACTTCCCATTACTACATGTGTATCATTTACAACCCGACACGTATTGAACTTGACCCTTCAGTAACAACATGCGTTTATATGAATTAAAACAAAGAATTTGTATAAGATACAAGAGAGGAGAATTTACATCGTTTATTGTTACATCGGTTAAAATCTGTGGCAAGAAATTTGCAGTAAAACTTCCCCCCATTTTTTATGCTAAAGTATAGTCAGAAATGAAATTAATTTCTTTTGAAAAGTACCTGTGAAACTTCAATCTGAATATATGTTTAATTTTTCGCCAAGATTTTAGAACGTGGTTGTATACACATAGTTTGAATTTTAAACATACGTAATGCACATACTTCTGCATATTTTTTTAAAACCTTCTAGAATGCCATTCTAGAATATATTCCGTGTTTACGGTTTGTGGCTTGGCTGCTCCGTCGGTTGAAGCGAGTTCGGTTTTCGCCACTTCTGCGCCCGAGGCGCCTCCCTCACTCGCCTGCGCTGCTGAGCAGCACTGAGCGGTCGCTAGAGACCACTCCCCCCAATCGGTGGCTACTTGGCGGCAGCGCCCCCCCCCCCTCTGCATGCCCCGCCCGCACCCGTCCACCGATCCCCACCCGCCCCACCGCCCAGGCCGCCGCCGCTGCCACCGCCGGAAGATGAAGCCCGAGCGAAAACCCATCCCCTTCGTCGCCTCCCGGCCTCTCCGCCTTGCAGCCCAACCCCTCCCTCCGCTCGATACCCGTATTTACCGCCTTCTCCATCACCCTCGCCTTCTCTAGAGTCTTTACCTTCAACACTGTCCTCGCCTTCTTCGCAGTCCCCACCCCATGCAATCGGCCCTAAACAAAGCCCCTACTCTCAACATGGGCTCCGCCTTCAACAGCGTTCCTGTCCTTGACAACGTCTCTACCATACTCACTCTTTCCACTCTCCTTGCACTCTTTGCCCTACTGCCTTCTTTGCCCTCCACGTTCATTTCATTTGCTTTCCCTTCCCAGCCCTCTCCGACCTTCCAACCTCTCTTTTCCGTCCAGTCATCTAGGCCCTTCTCACTCTTCCCATCCTCCCCAATCTTTCCGCCCTTTCCACCTTTCTCAATATTTCCACCTTTCCGACCCTTCTCAACTTTTCTACCCTTCCTACCCTTTCCGTCCTTTCCAACTTTCCCATTCTCCCGGACTTCTCACCCTCCCCACCCTTCCCATTGCTTAAACATTTCCCGACCCACTCCTGCCCTTCCTTTCCACGTTTCCCACCCTTCCCACTCTTCCCGTCATTCTACATCTTCCCAACCTTCTAACACGTCTCACCCTTTCCATCTCTCCCGCTCTTCCTACCATTTATTCTTTCCACCCTTCTCGCTCTTCCCATACTTCCTACTCACTAGGTCTTCCCAACCTTCGTGCCCTTTCCGGCCGCGCATTTTTGGCTACCTGTCCGTCATCTCTACTTTCCTTACCCTCTACTCTCTACCTTCCCTTCTCGTCTCTTTCTTCCTCGCTCTCCCTGGTCTACATCCCCTCCATGCTCATCCCTCTTTCATCGCCCTCGCCGCATCGATATTCGCGCGCGATTTTCTGCCTCCCTAAGCGCGCGTTAGCGACCGCGGGGGGGGGAGGCACCCGAGGGGGTAGGGGAGGGGATCGAGGAAGGGAGAGGGAGGGAAGCGGAGCGGACGCGCGCATCTGCAATTTAAATCGCTTCTCTGGAGGGCGCTTGCATCGCGCCTCGCGGCGGCGTAAACGCCCCGGCGCGCCCCGGGCGATGGGCGATGGGCAGCGGGCGACGGGCGACGGGTGGCAGGGGAATGCAGTCGGGCGATGGATGACGGTCGCGAAGTAGGGGAGGAAAGAGAGCTTTGATTAACAAGGCAGAGGCAATTTGAAGTGAAAAGATGATGTACGAACAATCGATGCGTTGGGGACGTTTTTAGACTAGATCGGATATTATCGGACAAAAAGATGCAATAAGGGAGGCGAAGGGGTGGAATATCTGTGTGAATCTAGCAATACGCACTGATCGTAATGAACAGTGTTAATTTGTATTTTTTTTTGGAACAGAAGAACATTTTACATTGGGGTGTTGTGATATGATGAATGATAAGAACTATTAAAAAAATAATGTGGTGTCCAATGATAATGAATCGGATAAAGACGAGACAAAGTATGCAGAAATAGACTGAAAAAGTTGAATTAGAACGTAATTCAAATTAACAAACAAAAATACAGCAATGTATGACAGTGAGAGAACAACGTACATTCTTGCATGTCACGAGTCACTGGAAACGATGTGATAAATACAGTGAAGCCTATAAATACAAGGAACGCCTATAAAAACAGTATGGGATATAAATTAGAATTATTCTTCCAAGAATCATATGTAACATGAATTTTATCATTGCATTAGCTAATGAGCGTACATTCAGCAGCATCCATTCTGCAATTTTACTGAGATAGTTTAAATTAAGAAACTGGCATGAAAGAATAATTTGTTTATGGAAAGAAAATTAGAAATGGATAATAACGATATTAAATTTTTGGATGTAAAACTTCATTAAAATTTGTTTTGTATTGTAGGAATTACTCCTAGAAACGGCGTTATATTTTTGTGTATATCATGAATGTACGAACTATCTTGTCTCGCCAAGTAAAATAAGGCATCATTCAATTCAATGTTTTACGATAATTCTTAGTAATAATTTATTTTCTATAAACAAGTAAAGCTGTTCCTCTATTTCGAATATTTTATAATTTTTAGTTAAATATAAAAAGAATAAAAACGGTATATGTTATAATCGTTTTATGTGAAAGGTAACACAAGCACACCAACTACGAGTGTTAAAGGCGATATCTTACCGACTTACGTCGTAATAGCTGCTCTACAAAAGCTTGCATGTAAAACATTAAAAAACATTACATCTGTAAACCACTTATTGAAGTTCGTTTCTCAATGTGCCCTACTTACTGAATTTTCAGTTGGCTTTCCTCTTGTTCAAACTGAATTATTGAATTTGACCGTAAACTATTCAAACTTGAAACTCTTAGTCACGTGCAGGGGTGTTTCCTCTCTGTCTACACAGTCAAACCTACTGAAGAGTGGTTCATATTTACTTTTGATTATCCCGAAGTCAGCCGGAGGCTAGCAAAGAGGGAGAAAATAAAGGCTCCCAAAACGCAGCCCTGAGGAACGCCTAACTGGGCCGGCAGCCGAAGAGGCCCAGCGGCCGGCCCAGGCCAGCGTCACGGCGGAGAGGCCATCCATAATGCATGAGCCAGTTCCGTGAGCGCGCTCGCCGAGCACTTGTTCCAGACCCGAGTATCGATACAATCGGATTCGACCTCTCGACCGGGCGCTGATTGCGGGGCGTGGGGCGGGGAGACGCGCAGAGGAACGGGGTCGGAAGGGTCTGGGAAGGGGTGAGGAGGAAGAGGAGCACGGAGGAGGGACGAAGTGGAGTGAGTTGGAAGGGGGCGGGGCAGGAAAGGGTCCTCGAGAACGAGGTGAGGTGAGACTGGGCGGGGGAGGAAGGGGAGGGGATGAAGGAAGGTAGAAAATATCATGGAGTGTGGAAGGCTCTTGGAGAGAAGGCAACGTATCAGGGAAAGGATTAATGGATAGGGAAGTGGGAGCGAAGACATGAGAGCATGGGATGTGGAAACGTCAAGAATGAGAGGTCTTAGCGAGGATGGACGTGACCGGTAGAAATGTGGGGGAGTGAGCTTTATGGAAAGAAGTGGAGCAGTAATGTTCTTCTTTCCGTAAAATAATGTCGCGAGGTGGGTGGCGGGAAGTATTGTTGAGCCGAGAGGAGGGATGAGCAGAATTGGGTGAAGATGAGAGGGGAGGGGATGCAAAAACAAGAGAATGAGGAAAGGTAGAGTGAGGCGATGCGGGGTGAAGAACTGAGAGAGTAATATCAGCGCAAGACCAGATGGGTCGAAACAGGACTAGGCGGGGTGGGGCGAGCTGAAACAGAGCACGAGTTGACCACTTGACCGTCAGAACCCGTTGCGTTGCGGGAGCCACTTCACCGTGCCTTTTATGAATTATTGGTTGACCGAAGGATACTACACGACGCGCAGTGGCCGGGGCAGGAACGACAAGAGCGACGGGAAAATTGAAAACTCTGTCGTGAGCGCACTATCCAGGCGTTGCGTGAGGTGAACAACGCGCTCAGAACCGCTTGCGTGACTTATCGCAAGGGACCGGCGCGGGAACTTATCTGCCACTGAATCACGTTGCCACTTAGCAATATTATTGATGAGATGTGCAAGTGCCGAACAGAGATTGCTAATTGAGCTATTACCGCGCTCTGAATACTTGATCCTACGCGTCTCGTATGCAGGAGCGTCCAGAGAAAACCAGGGCTTGGGGCATTTCATTCTGGAGGGCCCCGTTTCAAACAAAACATTCCCTCGGACCGTAATTCATAAACTGAATTAATTTGTCAAAGTCATCAGAAATAACATATAGAGTTAAATTTGGCTTAGAAATAAATATAATTTTCATTCCTTTTCAACGAAAGCTCGAATTAATCCAAAACCTGGGGCAAGTGGCCCGGCCGTCACGACGCTTCTGCTCGTACGAGTTATTTTCTCAATTTTCGGTGGAAATACTGCATTTTGATACGCAGAAAACTAATTTTGGTTTATGTATTGTGACGAATAAAGCAAATGTCGCCAAAATTGTAAAAAAAATAATCAAAATGCTTTAAAAATACAATAAGATAGGGCATTTTGGAAAGGTCTTCATTATTCTCACTGCTTTGCTTCTTAATGGTCTATAACAGAGCACATCTTCTCCAATAAAGAAGCTAGTTTCTATTGTGTACGTGGAACCTTCGATGGAAAATTTAAAGGGAAAATGAACCACTTAAGTGAGACGTGGGACCATTCTTGCAAGATCTTGTAATTATTTATTGATTCAAGTTAAAATATTATTTATATTAAATTTTAAAATCTTCATAATTTTCGTAACTTAAAACAAAGCACACTGTTAGGAAAACTATGTCGTATGGCTACATGAAGTATTTAATCAAAAATAAGAGGTACAATCTTGAACCACTGGTATTACACTCATTACTCATAACATAACCATTCTCATTTTACGTAGCATAACGTGCAGATAGTAACTGAATGCCTGATTCAGTTACGCAGAAACGACATAAGATAATAATTCTCGCTGATCTCGAGCTTAATACTGGCAGGGATGTTTCGAGAATAAACATCCCCGCTGTCTGCTCGATTCCCAGAAGGGATCAGAGCGCGCCTCGCCCTAGCCATGCACGTGAGACTGCGTCAGAGCTTGCGGCGACTCGACCGTCAACTATTCAGAAACTAGCTCTCTCCTTGCAGCACCTTCTAATCCATCTCGGCAACGACGTCGTTACTCTCTGACGCACATACGAGAGCGCTTGTGGGCGAGCTTCCAAATTAACTTCGGCGAACGCTGGTGGACTCCGAACGCAACGCCGCGAAATAGCCGGATTCAAAAATCGCTCAGAGGTGACAAAAAGTGAGGGTGGGGTAGTGACAGCGGTGGTGGAAATAGTGATAGTGACCGGAGAGAGGTCGGGGACGAGGGTGGGGGATTTAAAAACCACTCAGAGGGTACAGATGGTGCGGGTGGGAGTGATGTCGGCCGTGATAGTTGTGGGAGATAAGTGACCGGGGAGGGGTCTCGGGAGAGGGTGGGGGAAACAAAAATGACTCACGATGAGAGGTGGGAGTGTTTGTGGCTGTGGGGGTGATGCCGGTGGTGGTGGTGATCAGGGTGGGGTGTGAGCGTGCGGCATTCAAAAATCGATCAGAGGGGACAGAAGGTGATGGTGGGAATGGGAGTGATGGCGGTAGTGGTTGTGGTAGTGGTGGTAGCCATCGGGAATGGGTCAGAAACGAGGGTGGGGGATTCAAAAGTCTCTCACAAGGACAGAAAGAGGTGATGGCGGTGTAGGTGATTGTTAAATACTCGGCAAAGAAATTATATTTACAACCAACCGAAAATAAGTAATATGAATGGACACAACCATACAAGGATAATTATTTCGTGCACTAATGATTCCATGTTGTGTTTTATGAGCAATGATAATATGAAATGACATTACACGGACTTACAAACTTAGATTCTCTGTAATGAAAAGCTAGTAGTGCTTTGGATATTTTTGTGGTACACGAACGTGTGTAAAGTTGATATTGGCGTTAGCGTCGGTTTTGGCTTTAGCGTCAGTGTTGGTCTTAAGGTCGTCGTTGGCATTGTTCTAGCTTTTGGCGGTAGCGTCGGGCCGACACCGTCGGTGTTGTTGTTAGTGTCGGTGCTGGCATTAGTGTCTGTGATGTATCAGTGTTGTCACTAGTGTCGTTTTTTGTTAGTGTCAGTGTAGATGTTACCGTCAGTGTTAGCATTAGCACAAATGTTAGTGTTATACGTGAGGAAGGCAATTTTTGGCGGCGAAACTTTGGTGACAGTGAATTTAGTTGAATTTAGTAATGGTGCTAGTTTATCTTGAGAAGTACGAATATCTATGAAAGTATATCGTATATCTATGAAAAGTGTGCAGATTTAAATAAGTTGCAGAGGGTACTGATTTTATGAACGTAAATTATTGTTAGTTAGTAAATTGCAGGATCTCTTAGAATCTAAGAAATGAAATGTAATGCAATTGAATAACAAATGGATCACATCAGGCAAACTATTATTTTCAAATTAAAAGGATTATAATTCACGAAACTGAACCATAACTAGTATCTACATTAATGAAGAGTATTTGAAAATTAATTGTTCTTGTAATAACATAAATTTAAAATTTCATGAAATATCTATTCTCTAAAGCTTTCTTAGATGGATAAGTAGATAGATGGGTAGATAGATAGATAGATAATTATTTCTGCAGGTAGGTTTATACAACCTGGTGACAGACTAAAATTAACATATTACAGTTAGGGATATTGTTACAATGTAATTTAAGAAATAATTTGAAAACAATAGTAATAATAATAATAATAATAATAATAATAATAATAATAACAATAATAACACTAACATCATTAACCCGACGTTTTACGACTGTCCTACACAGATACTTTATCAAATAAATACATTTTTAAATGCACTGCACTTCAGTTCACTTCACTACTCTTGCGCTTTCTGCTTCTCTATTGCACTATACTTCACAACACGTCACGACACTTCAATTCAACTACTTCTTTAAATTTAGTTATATATTTAATAAAGCAATGTATTTAATTGTAATCATCATAATACTAATAATAAAAATACCAATTATAATATAATAACTATTTTAACAAAACCTAACTTACTAATTAATACATTTTACAAATGTCCTTAGTTAATATACTTTTAAAAACTTTGTAAACATAGAAGAAAGGGTTCCATCTCTGCCGCAGTTAACTTATGCCAGTCCGTTATTGTTATATTTCTGAAGGAAAATTTTCTAACATCTGTTCTCTGTGGCCTGAACTGAATTTTGTGCTTGTGATCCCCTCTACTAAAGTGAGTCTATCGAGGCGAATGAAAATATCTTGCCAAGTTGGATAACCGGCATACGCTTTGTACATGGCACAGTGTCTTGCCTTAACCCTCCTGATTTCTAGAGACTCCCATTCTACTTTCTTCTTATTGCTGCGGAAAGTAAGTTTACACGCTCTTCTCTGTACTCTATTCAAATATTCGTTTTGTGAATTTCTATAAGGGTCCCAAAAAATCACCCCTTATTCCAATAATGAACGAACTAGAGATAAGTAAGTTAATTGTCTCGCTTTCGCAGTACTCTTTTTTAGTATTCGCATAGTAAAATGCAAAGAGCTCCAAGTTTTCCCTACGACAAAGTTGACTTGACATATTTGATTGAACACTTGGAATATTTTTGTTGCCTAAACAGTATTGAGTTTCACTGTATTTGCGCCCCCTACCAAACGTGATGATTTTGCTTTTTGGAATATTTATTATCATGCTTTTTTTTCTGCCCAGAAATGAAATCTATATCACCCTGTAAAACATCTTCGTCTACTGCTGATCGAATAACTTGATATATTATACTGTCATCTGCAAATAGTCTACCTTTTTGAATTGCTCAATTGATTGAGGCAACAATTTGATATTCATGGTTTGAATATTTCAATATAAATAGTGTATACAGATGTGCTGCTAAGTAACAATTGGAGTAGATTCTAATCATATCCATTAATATTTTAAATAACATTGCCCCTTTGACGAAAATGGAGACATATTCATTCAATAAACAAAATATATCGATATTACAATTTGAGTCTTTGTCTGAGTATAATATGTATCTCTCATGATCAGATCGTGAATTATGGCAGATATTGAACGCCTGAACAATTAGAAACATATAATGCTCATTCTAAACATAAATTGTGCCAAGCAGCAACAAAAATACACATGCGGGGCGATTCGCAAAAAACTGTAAATAATATCGAGAGAAATTTGACATAAGGTACGGTACTTTTTCGTAGTAGTGAAGGTAATGGAGGCGGAGTTTGCGCCCAGTACAGAGCGAACTCAGGAAAGTGCAGTCAACCGCGCGGAAGTGGCGCAAATAGCAGTGAAATGTGAGGGAGAACAAAGTCGCTAGTTCTATTAGCGTCCGGAAGCAGAGGAAAGGGATGAACTCCGTAGCTTTTGCTGTGGAGCTGTGAAAGTCGTTTTTTTCTGCTGTTTCGCACGGAAAGCAAAACGTCAATGCAACTATTTAATTAATGGAAGGTCTGTGTTTTGAATGCATGAATGTGTGTCGAGTGTAGTATGAATACAAATTTTCTTTCAAACTAGTAAAACATTTTTAAAAGGTAATAAACATTGTTTTGGCGAGTTATTTAAGTTGTAGATGAATAAGGAGTTCATGTAATTTTAAAAAGAAAATACTATTGGAAACGCATATTTAGGTTGTTTATTTTTATTCATACTTTTTTTTAATTCGTCACTATTAGGAAAGAAGTATGAGTATTCCAGCAAAACCGCAAAACGCCAGTGTAAAACTGTTTACACTATTAATACTTTTCTGAAATGTGTTAGATCAATGAAACATTCACCTGACACAAAAGAAATAATTAATAAGAATGAAATTACAATATAAGATTTTCGCCTTAAGTTTGAAGGTGTTTATATAATATCAAGTTAATACCTAAGTTGTTTATGTATTCACATAACCTGAAAAAGTAAGAACGTTTTGTGAAACAGTCTATAACACGGAATAAACATTCACTGAGAAAATATCAATGCGTGAGTTCTCAACCCTACTTAATTGGTTTATCAACTTCATTTCTATCAATTTTATTTACATTCGTTTCTCAGTTGGATGTGTCAAAATTTCACATGATAATCTAACTAGCTCATAAAAAACCTGGATTCTTTCTTATTCGGACTTCTAGAACACGAACCATGTAGCTTCGACTTTCCAATTCTCACCTTGTCTCAGTGCAAAAATGGAATTTATGACAGGAAATGACAGGCTGTATATAGAGTATTACCTTAATAATTCAGGCTGATTCTCTTAGTGACCTCCCTTTTATTCAGATGAAAATAAATTTCACAATCTTGATGTTGAGAGAATTATATTACCACGCTGTATGGAAATAAAAAGGGAAGTCGGGAAGTTGGCCCTGAGATATATTCTGTAAAACGCACAACATGATTGTTTATTACAAATACAGAAATTTCGTCGTTTTAAGTGAATGAATATAAAACAATAATACGAATGAAAATGTGAATTTTGTAGTTATTTTTGTTAATACTATACGATTAACCCTTTAGAGTAATAAATAGTATCAGTACTTGGTTTTTAGAATTAGTAAAAACTATATTTGTGAATATGTGTCATCGGCTTTTGTTGTGAGAGCCTGAAGTGCAAGGAGCTCTCCCTAGCACTGATTATGAAGAAATGCAAACATGAAGGGAAAAATACTGATATTGTGCGGAAACAATGACTAGTGTGTCATAATAACCAGTGGCGTAACTTGGATGTTTCAAGAAGGGGGCAGGAGACTATAAATGAAGAGTCCGGAAGACTTCATGTTTTCTTGTAAAGCATATTTTATATTATGTTCATTTTATTTTTTTATTTTGTGTCTTTGTAGTTATTTAAGAGAGTTTGTTGGGTTTAGATATTGGTTGGACCCCGGTACTAAAGAACTTTCAATAATTGTTACTTATGAAGCGCGTGTAATAGTGGCATTTTTATTTTTCGAGTACGAAGGGTTTCGGCACGATGTTGATAGGCCGAGTGACACAATCTTAAGACCAAAACAAAGTTTACTGCGCGTATCATACACTTTTGAAACAGCCTTAGTGTAATTTCATCTTATAAAAAATAAGTAAACAAATCACTGAATTGTGTAATGTCTTACGTTAAGGTCGTTTGCAGATGATGTGGTCAGAAAAAGGCATTGTATTTCGTTTGCGTCGTCTCACTTTTAGAACTAATGCTAAAAATCGAACTTTTGTGACTATCTGAATACCCTAAAAGTAACCAGTTGTTCTAGTGACTGGCTAAAAAATATATTTGTGAATTGGGAAATTATGTCATCGGCTTCTGGGTGCCGGAGGGCTAACAGTGGTGGCCCATCACCTTCACCACAACCATCACCATCACCACAACCATCATCATCATCACAACCATCATCATCTCCACCACCACAACCACCACAACCACCACCATAACCACCATCACCCCTATTACTACCATCACCACCATCACCACCACCACAACTACCACCACAACTACCACCACAACTACCACCACAACTACCACCACAACTACCACCACAACTACCACCACAACTACCACCACAACTACCACCACAACTACCACCACAACTACCACCACAACTACCACCACAACTACCACCACAACTACCACCACAACTACCACCACAACTACCACCACAACTACCACCACAACTACCACCACAACTACCACCACAACTACCACCACAACTACCACCACAACTACCACCACAACTACCACCACAACTACCACCACAACTACCACCACAACTACCACCACAACTACCACCACAACTACCACCACAACTACCACCACAACTACCACCACAACTACCACCACAACTACCACCACAACTACCACCACAACTACCACCACAACTATCACCACAACTACCACCACAACTACCACCACAACTACCACCACAACTACCACCACAACTACCACCACAACTACCACCACAACTACCACCACAACTACCACCACAACTACCACCACAACTACCACCACAACTACCACTACAACTACCACCACAACTACCACCACAACTACCACCACAACTACCACCACAACTACCACCACAACTACCACCACAACTACCACCACAACTACCACCACAACTACCACTACAACTATCACCACAACTACCACCACAACTACCACCACAACTACCACCACAACTACCACTACAACTACCACCACAACTACCACCACAACTACCACCACAACTACCACCACAACTACCACCACAACTACCACCACAACTACCACCACAACTACCACCACAACTACCACCACAACTACCACCACAACTACCACCACAACTACCACCACAACTACCACCACAACTACCACCACAACTACCACCACAACTACCACCACAACTACCACCACAACTACCACCACAACTACCACCACAACTACCACCACAACTACCACCACAACTACCACCACAACTACCACCACAACTACCACCACAACTACCACCACAACTACCACCACAACTACCACCACAACTATCACCACAACTACCACCACAACTACCACCACAACTACCACTACAACTATCACCACAACTACCACCACAACTACCACTACAACTACCACCACAACTACCACCACAACTACCACCACAACTACCACCACAACTACCACCACAACTACCACCACAACTACCACCACAACTACCACCACAACTACCACCACAACTACCACCACAACTACCACCACAACTACCACCACAACTACCACTACAACTACCACCATCTCCAAGTCTCTCAGCGTCGCTTTGGGATCTCCAAGTATTACGAAATGGAAACTAAAGGAAAACGACAGTATTTCCTTCGACTGTGCGTAAGTGCGGCGTTGCCCCTGTGGATCGCCTGCGTGGGTGCGCGTGGCGTCTTCAAATGCGGCGACGGCCTCCGCGCGGCTGCCGCCTCTTCAATGGAGCGCTGCCCGCCCGCGGCCACGCGCGTGCATGTGAAGCTCCGTTAATTACCACGGCGCGCAAAGCGGCCCGCGCCGCTCGCGTTCCCCTCACCCCGTCTCGCACCACCCGCCCAGCCTCGTCCACCCCGCTCACCACCCACCGCCCCGCACCGCTTTGCCACGTTCCTCCCCGTCTCGCCCCGCCGCCCCATGACGCTCAGCACCACGAGCTCCACAACCTTCCCCCTACGGCAGCAACCATTTCCATACCCTCCATCAGCAGCCTCTTCACCTTCTACTGCCAATTTTTACCACCTTCCTAAGCACCACCACCTTCTTAAGCATCACCACCACAACCACCACCACCTTCCTAACCACCACCACAATCACTACCACCACAATCACCACCACTACAATCACCACCACTACAATCACCACCACTACAATCACCACCACTACAATCACCACCACTACAATCACCACCCCAACTACTACAATCACCACCCCAACTACTACAATCACCACCACAACCACTACAACCATCACCACCACAACCACTACAACCATCACCACCACAACCACTACAACCATCACCAACACTACCATCACCACCGTCACCACCACCACCACCACCACCACCACTGTAACCACCACTAGCACCTCAATCACCCAACGTCCCCGTCGCCGGCTCCTCGCCGTCACTTCGCCACTGCCATCCCGACGTCCTCGACTCTTGCGCGACTAAATCGGCTCTGCCTTCTTGTTCCCGCCACTCACATCCCGCTATCTCACTGCCCGCTATCTCTTGCAGACTCACACACTTCTAATGCTGCTTCCTCACCTACGAGTGGCAAAGGCAATGTGCAGACGTGAAGCCAGTGGAAATAATGGATATTGCCCCGGAATCGATTGAATTGCCTGACTGTCAATTAAAGTATTGCGTCTCACAAACTCCTGGAAAACAAGACTTGATACAAGAGAAGTTGATTCGCAGAATTAACCTTTTCCCTGAGCTTGTGACAAGAGGGAGCTCTGAAACACGTTGAAACTCTCAGAAAAAAAAGGTCTCCTGTAAGGAGCATTCAAATAGGTCTGTGTTCCTTTCTAAAGGCAACGTGGAACACTGTGAACGTACCATTAGACGACGTGACATCATGGTACGCGCCGTCAAGTCAGTTACTGCATTGCAAATATTTTCGCTCAAAAGCATCCAGTGTGCTTTTGGAAAATCAGCAAGAAAGCCAAATCAAATGAAATGAGCGTTTTGAACGCCATTTGTGAGTGCGATGGAAAGTTCTCCTTCAAGTTGACAAAACTTGGTTCAATCTTTATTAAAAAGGAGCAGTTCTAAACTATCCACAGTATTAACTGTCAGTTAGTTGAGCATAAGTCTCCGATTTCCCAGGACTCTTTTTTTATGTTGATTTCTCCCACATTACAACTGTTTAAAGAATGATGAAAAAACATAACACGTGGACATTTCTACATACATGTTCTAAAATTTTTTCAGTAAGCTTAGTCTGCCCAAAATGTGTCAATTAAATATGTCGAAATAACAATGAAATTCTCTACTATAATGTTTAAAACTGTTTCCTGAACAATTAGATATAAGAGTTTCGTTGCCTGTTTCGATTTATTTGGGGTATATTAGAATAAAATTGTTCTCGAATCCGCCACACAATAAAAAATTTACGTAATGTATGATCTTCAATTTAAAAAAAATGAATGTGTGTTAATGAGTGACCAGATATCTTACGCGACTATGCTATTAAATGAGAAGTAATTACGGCAAAACGCTACTGTGTCTGTTACATTATTACCAAAAGGACATTAAGGACACTTTACTCACCGTGAAGAACATTATCATGTACCACTTTTGAGCATCTCGCGATGTCAACCTTGAACTCGAAGAGACAGATAAGCCAGGAAATCTACCAGATTTAGCGGGCGACGTTTATCGCATGCTAATCAATCACTCGGTCATGCTATATCGAATTTCGTCCTAACTGTGGCAGCAGAGTGCGGCTAATTCTGTATTCCCGAGATGCAACATCCACTTGATAACATTAATCTGTATATATTGTGACGTACCTGGTAATGCCGGTACTTTCACTGCAAGAAATTACTAAAGGAGGGTATCTTCTTCGTGAATGGGTCCCTACGAGGAGTCGATATAGCATTGGGAGATTTAATTAATAAATGTGGTGCAATCATAAACAGGATTTATTCACAAACCAAATCTGTTAATTACATGATTTATAACACCTATACGCTTTGCCTTGGTACCAAGATCAGATTTAACATGGGTTTTTATCATACCTTGGGGCCCCAACAAATACCTCCGATGTTTGGATGACGGTTCGCATCGGCAGGGGTCGCCGACCTTCGCAGCAGCTTGGCGCAGTCGGCGGCTGGTGGTGTAGCGGTCGCCTCGGCTGGCGGCCTCTTGAATCCCTCGGGCTTAGCTCCTGGTACTTCGGCGTCGCACTTCCCTGTAATTATCTTTCATCGTTTTGATATAACTAGCTAACACGCGGCCACTGCACGTGTCGGTGTCAGCTTTGCCAAACACAGTTCCGGTATTGTTCTCACTGCGTTAAATAGCATAAGCGCGATTTACTGTTCTCCTATCACTGATCTCTTATATTTATCACTTTCCCGGCCTCTACCTAACGTGCCTATTGTTCTTGCGTTGGCTAATATTCTATAACACCCGCCGCGTGCTTTCTTTGTCCGTGCGAAGCGGCGAGCTTCTCACTGCACGTCCGTAGCCATCGGCAACTTCTCCTCGACTTTCTCTCGCCGGCAGCACGCCGGCCACATCCTTCGGCGACGGCCGACTCGACCCAACTGTCGTAACGGCTGAATTCGCTGCCGCTCCACGCTCGGTTCGTAACGGTCGTTCCCACGCTGTGTTCGCGGCAGCGACGGCGGCGGCGGGCCTCCCCACTGCCGTACGTCGCGTCTGCCGCCTGTACTACGCAGTCCAAAATGAACTCTAATTTCTTATGTTAATGTTTCTAATTAACATAAGGAAACATTCTATGTTTCAATATATAATAGTCTCTACTTACGATGTTAGTTATAATTATTTAATGATTTTAAAATTAAATAATAAGGTACTGATATAGGGCTCGTTAACTGATAAGTTTGTTATTCCCGTAAGTGTAGTGAATGTTTTATTACGGGAGGTGGTGTATTTTTCCAGGGATGATGGGATCCAAGACGTGTTAGTGAACGTGTTAGTGATGATGGGATCCAAGACGTGTTCTGAATTGTGACGGTGGTGCTGTCTATTGATATTTCCGAGCACGTCAACTGCTATAGTTCTTATTCTCGTTAGTATAGTTCATTTATTTTTCCCGCGATGTCGGGGTGTCCTTCTCCCACTAGATGGAGAAATACGACGCCGAACTACACGATGGCATGCGGAGTTTTTCCATCTAGGTGTCTCCCACAAGCGGGGTACCGCCCCGCCGTGTCAAGATCGAAGTTCCCGACAGGTCTTTCGACATTTATGGTTTTTTAGTGTGTGTGTGTGTGTGTTGGAACAAGAAAGACGAAATTAAATGGTTCGTGGCTAGTTTGTTGGAGTAATGCTCAGTTATCCACCTGATATCGATCGGAGATAATACGAAAACCTACCGATCAGAGCAACCGGCAGTTAGAATTTTTCTCCTGACATCGCCTGAACTCCACTGTTTCTCCATCCTATATCTTAGCGATATATCAAATAATTCACTCATTTCATGTGTAGCTATTAGGCGTGTGACGTAATAAGGAACTTGCATTAACAAGCATAGTTCTCAAGAATAATGAAAGAATAAAAATGTTTAGCCACTCGTCATATAAACATTGTCACTAGTTTTGTACATACGATCCTAATTTATTATTACTTTAATGAAAACAACAATGTTCTGTAGTATAGGAAGATCAGAAATGTTTGTACTTCAAAAATTATTTTTCATTAAGTGTTCTTACACTATGAATTTCTAGGTTTAAGAATACACTGTTCTTTAGGAACTTCTTTAATATGTTTCGAAATATTACTTAATTTTATAATCTTAAATTGTTTTCCATAATTAAATTAATATATGAAAATATTTCAATAAAAAGACCTTCAAATGAAACTCTAATTTAAAATTCTTTATGTTCTCTTCACTGCAATATTAGACACTTGTTTAAGTGAAGTTGTTGGAGGAATAATCCGCTATTTGGAGATATCTTCCGATATTTGGAGAAATAATGACACGTTATATAATGCAGTGTTCCCACGAAAAGGAACAGATATTGAAGATATTATTTTTTCTCTATCCTATATCTGCTTAATATCTGCTCTTTAGCCAATAATAAGCATTGGCTATGCATTTCGACTGGCATCTGAAGTGAAACAGTTGGTAGTATTTCCATCACGTAGGAACGAAATCCCGTGAGCCGCAAGTTTATTGCGATGGAAACTGGCGCTGCCGCGTTGGCATGTTGCAATTCCAACGGTCGGCTTGCAATCGAGGTCACTCGTCGCGTCCTATGTTGATCGGCCACAGATCGGTCTGACAGTTCCCTGGCTCGTAGAACGTGTGTGGCATTCAATGAAAATAGGTGATTCAACAACAGAAGCGGACGAACATCTATTTATTATGTCCGACCATTTGTCTCTCATATCGCTAGACAGGCCGCAAATATGTTCTCTCTGCACCTCGAATAGCGCATATTGGTGCATTTAAATATTTCCTGTAGATTATTCTAGGATTTAAAGCGTAGCTCGAACGTTCCTGAGAATTGTTTCATGTTGGTTGGAAATGACAAAAAATGTTGGAAGGAAATTACATAATGTTGCTTTCCTATCAGTAATTACTAAAATTAAATCAAATTTTAGACACGCGTCTACAAAACTAAAGGACAGAAGAATACCTGAAAAATGTTACACACAATTTGAATGGTACTAGTAATATCATTACATTTGTTTAGTAGGGGAGGTTTTCTCTTCCTTCACAATGTCTCACGTATGATCTGTTAAAAATATGTGGCAGTCATTTCGCAAAACTAGTTTTGAGAAAAAAATTAGAAAGACTATGGTAAAACTGCGTTCAGAGGCCGTTTGTTGTTTAATTTATCTAACTTAGCTTATCGTTACATTTCTGCGAATTAAATGGTTATTTAAAAATATTTTATCTGAAACACATTAATGTTATTCCTGTACATCGACCTACATTTGTAGGTAGTTGTAATTTCCCGATAGTTTTTAAATATACCCGAAGCTATAAATAAAAAAAAATACGCGTAGTTACATAAAAACAGGAAAAACCTTCCACATCCTGACTACTAGCTCGTCCTGCGGATTTCTTTCGATACCTGTGCGCCATTCGACTGAAACCTTCAGCAAAAATGCTCTCCACAGTCATTGCGAAATTAATTGGGTCAACGGGTAATTTTAGATCTAAATTGTTCGTGTATATGAAATTTAATAACTAGTCGTGGCGCGATTAAATTGCGCGGAAGGGGCGCGGTCGGTGCGGAGAAGGGGGGATGCGTTTCCATTGTTTGCTGCTAATCCGCCCTCGCACCGGAATCGAGAGCGCATTGATCGCCCGCCAAAGCCCCCTAGCCCCTTCCCGCCCTGAACTCTCCGCCCCGCTACGTCGCGCCCCGTCTCGCCCTGCCCCTCTCCGCTCAGCCCATCTCCGCTCTGCCTCTCTCCTCCCCGCCCCTCTCTCCTCACCCCTCTCCGCCTCGCCCAGCTCCTCTCCGCTCTGCCTCTCTCAACCCCGCCCCTCGCCGCCCCGCCCCTCTCCGTCCTGCATCTCTCCGCCTCGGCCCACTCTGCCCCGTCCCGCCGCACTCCGCCTCTCTCCGCCCCTCTCCGCTCCTCGTCACTCCTCGCCGCCTATCCCCGCCCCTTTTCGCCCCTCTACGCCCCTCTACGCGTCACTCTGTTCCACCGCGCCAGACCCAATCTGACCCGCCCCGTCCAGCCCTTCCCAGTCCTGCAACACCCCACCCCACCCCTCCCCACCCCACCCCACCCCTCTCCCACCATCCCCTCCAGTCCGGCCCCACTACGCCGCGCTACGTCCAAACTTTCTACATCCAAGCAATAGAGAGGCATGCTGAAAAAGGCGGCGCTGTCTCTCTTAATAGCCAAATTGTCTGCGATACAAAGGTTAACAGAGTTCTCTGCTTGGAACAATCTTCTTCATCTGAAATATTGTCACAATTTTCCTTTGTTTTCCAGTCGACGTCCACTCTTAACTTATTTAATAAATGCTTGATTACAAAAATAAAACAATGTTTATTTCTCGTTTTACTTGTCTCACATCCTTCACAGCTGTATCTTACTTACTTACAAGTAAGCATTTTCTTCTACCATAAATCCACTCTACGTGGATCTTGGAACAAATTATCTACATTATGTACTTATTTTCAATGCGCACTGCAATTGCACTGAAAAAAATGCACACATGAAGGAATTACCTATTTGCTATTCACATGTTTGATCAGCAACTGTTTTGATATTTTTGATATCTAAAGAACTGTGTCAATATATATTTGGGTACACAGTGCCATTTTATTTCAGTATTCCTGAAAATAGTTTTTGTTAAAATTTTCAATTTATGGCAATCGTATACAAGGGTATTTTATGTGTTGTTCTTGAGGAGTGTACGTGCTACATTTTGGAAAGTCATTCACTATAAATCACTATAAATCCACTACACGTGGAGCTGAAAACAAACTATCTGCTCTGTAATGGGTTCTCAATCCTTCCGTTATTTTAGCCCGTATCTTGTTTCTTGTTTCTAAGGGCGTTGAAATATGACACTGATCTAAGAATGTCTTCGTTACACCAGTACAACTGGAGCAGATGGATAATATTCACTAGACCTAATATTCTATGGTAAATATGTATTTTATGGTAAATCTCGTTGTGTCGGAATAATTGCAAAAGATTCTCGAAATACCGGCAAACTGAAAGTATACTTTATGCCTGTAACTATCGAAAATAAGTTGTTTGTATATAAATTTAACATTAACATGTATTTAAATTTATCTACAGAAGGGCTGTGGGAACACTATAGGCAAAATTTAGTGAAGGAACGATTATCATCCATGGTAACCAACAATATCCACATAGATCGGTGAATAACCACGTACAAATAATAATTGCTGAATCCCTCAAAATCAGTGGCAAAATAATCACATTCTATTAGAAAAACCTCACGATTTTTCAAATTCTCGGGGCAAATTTAATTTGTGAGTTTATATGGAGCTTGCAATACCAACATATTCCAATGATTGTGTTTAATTAATGCTATTTTCAATTATCTTTCTCCATTATGGGCATTTTATTGCGAATTTTATATGGTCATTGACGCAGTTTATCATTTATAAAATCATTTTCTACGCAAATACTTTGAGTAAATGATATATGAAAATATCCAATTAATAAGGTTAGCGTATAATCGATTATCATCGTTTATCTTTAATCCCTGATTTCGACAATAATTCAACTTTTTCAAATATTCATTTGTTTTGTACATCTCCCTAGCTTTATAAGGTAAGATTAGGCATTGCAGAATACATAAAAATGAAATTTAAAACTATTGCATTCGAAACTAACCTTACAATTATATGGCGTTTCTTATGGATATCAGAGCAGTCGGTGTTGAGACAGAGGTGGAGACGGAGTACTTCAACTAACTGAAGGTGTATTGGTTTATGTTCGACTGCTGAAAAACAATAAATAAAATCGACAAGAAACAAAACATGATTTTCGAAATGACATACAACAGTATCTGCTGTATTTAAATTGTATTTTTTATTAAGAGGTTATTAGGGAATTTAAAAGTACGTTCTGTATTATGTAAATTCATATTAACATTTTCAAACAATTAATTTCACTGTGGCAGAATTTAAAAGACAGGCAACATGCCCAGTGGCAATCACAGTGTAGAAGTGAGACAGAAATATGAAGTAAAAAGATAATTAAGAAATGGAAGAATTACCATAGTACCAGCCAAGGCATTTACTGTAAAAATACGTACGCCGATGAGAAGGTAATTGTTTGAGATTAGTATTAAGCACATTTGAAATACACACAAACTAACTACTAATTTAATGTAATCAATTATTTTTCACCTTTTATTATAGCGTAAGACCAATAATAATAGTAATAATAATAATAATATAATAATAATAATAATAATAATAATATAATAATATAATAATATAATAATATAATAATAATAATAATAATAATAATACCGAGCGAAGTGGCTCAGTGCGTAGCGCACTGACTTCGTAATCGGGAGGTCCGGGTTCGATTCCCGGGCCGGCCATCCTGACCGGGGTTTTCGTGGTTTCCCTCGGTCATAAAGGCGAATGCTGGGATGGTTCCAAAAGTCCACGATCACCTATCGCCTCCTAATCCATTCCTATCATCTTTCATCTTCCATACCCCCGGGCTAACAACCATGGGGGATAAAAATCGGATCCAGCTAAATGCTGGTCCCCCCTAAGAATTGTTGCAAGCACCTGCTACCGCGATAATAAATAAAAACTGAGCCACGGTATACGCAGGATGCTTGCTTGCGTGGTCCTAGTCGGCCGATTAACGAAAATAATAATAATAATAATAATAATAATAATAATAATAATAATAATAATAATAATAATAATAATAATAATAATAATATATTTATTCTTCTTGTGAGCTTTCCCTCGGTGGTAGTATTTTTACAGAACTTACAAAATTATAAATAGACAAATAAAATTTAAGAAGACATACTAGAGGAAATATCAACTATTTAATTACTAAGAACACATACAACAGATATAAATATTGGTATCACAAGCAATTCCCTAGACGGTTTCCGAAGCAACGCACACTCGTAGGAAAAGTCGTTAGTACTGCAGCAGGTAATTGTTCCAGTCAGTTATTATCGGGGGATAAAAGAGTACTTGGCTACGTCGTTTTTTATTCTGCCTTTAATTGTGTGTGGATGATCCTGTCATCCGAAATATCTCACAGTTTTTAATGATTTCAAAGATTTCAAATGATCTCAAAGTTCACAATCTCATCTGGCGTGTTTTCGTAAAATCGCATTTTTCTTTCCAACATAAACAATGAAAAGAATATGGTGGAGTACGAGAAAGATCCCGGTCGATGGGGCGAGATTCGCAAGTGAGAGGGGGCGGGGCGGCGGCGAAAGAGAGCGAAGCGGGGGCGGGGGCGTTCGCCCGCAACACAGGCGGCTAATTGGCCGGCTGCGGCGGGGCAGCCCAGAGCGCCGCTTAATCAGCAGGGCCTGCTGGGGGCGGGCGCTGGCGGTTCGCGGGTGGCGGTGACGGCGACGGCGGCGGCGGGGCGTGGGCGGTTGGGAGGGGGAATTGGGAGGTCGAGGAGCAGACAGGGATGGTGGCTGCGGTGGCAGTAGCGATGTCGGTGGGGGGGGCGAGGGTGGCAGCTGGAGAGGTAGGATGAGGAAGGGGCTGGGGGGGAGGCGGAGTCGATTAGCGGGCGGCGTGGGAGGAGGTGGTAAGGATAGAGGAGCTGGAAAGGATGGTGACCGGGGGCTGTGGTTACAAGAGCGCGATGCAGCTGGAAAGGCAGGATGAGGCGGGGCGCGAGGAGACGGCGGGAGCGGTGGAGAGATGAGGGGCGGTGCAGTAGGGGGCGATGAGGTGTGGGAGGAGCAGGCAGAGGTGGTGACGGCGGCGGAAACAGAATCGGTGGTGCCGAGGGTGGCAGTTGGAAAGGCAGGATGCTGGAGGAGGTAGGGGCGGAAGGAGACATTGGTAGTGGCGGCGAGGCGTGGGAAGAAGAATGGGGCGGAGATGCAGTCACGAGGGGTGGCGTCTAAAGGGGGTGGTGCTGGTGACTGCGGACGCTGAAAGGGCAGGAAGAGGCAGGAATGGGAGAAGAGGCTGGGGCATAGGAGGGATGGCGGGGATGGTGGGGTGGCAACCATAGGAAGAGAGGGCATGGACGTGTGTGTGAGAACGTATGAGCCGGAGGGCGCGGATTCGCCGTGGATATGAAGCGGGCCGGGGTGGCGGCGGGTGCAGATACAGCTGGCAGTTGGGGCATGGAAATGGCGCCAGAGAGGGTGACTACGGGAGTGGTGCAATTAAAGCAATGGGGGACAGTGTGGGGAACGGGAAGGTACGCAAGTCGCGAAATAATATTCAATTGCCTGTTTTGCTAACTTTTAAGATTTTTGTAGTAATAAAGTAATAAACGACAAAGTAAAATCAAAATAATAACCTTGATAGGGGTTCCTTGTATTTATTTTTTTGCTTCTTTCGCAGAAAATTTGCTTTCTTGTATGATGTATGAACAATTTTTCCTCTGTGATCTTAATTTTTAATATAGTCGTAGGCATCGTTGTGGCCAGTGTATGTGCTTTGTCTTCATCTTTCAAAGTACAGCCGCGAACTAAAACAATAAATATAGTTATATATTTTTTTACAATTGAATTAATAGTACTTGCACCCCTAGTTGTGGATGGATGCCAAATAATTAATTTGTTTATGCCTGGGTTTCTGTACCAGTCCATGCATGTACTCTTTTGAAATTGTGCATATTCATGCAAATAAATGATTATACTACATATATTTATTAACCTTCATTTTATAATACGGATGTCATGTTCTTATAGTCAGTAAGTTCCTATCAAATTAGAAAATCCATCTAAAATTGAAAAATATTTTTTCTTTTAACGCATTTCTGTTTATAACAAGATAGTGTGGATTAAGATTTTATTTCATAGGAAAACGAATTTCAACGTACGGCCATTTATATAGACGTGAATAATTCAAAAGGTAATATTCCCTGACCTACGTTCACACATTAGCCGCTGCGACAAGCGGATATTGCTAATGGCGTTCAGGCTTCTACGACCGCTCATTGTGTACTTTGCGAGGCCCCAATGTCATGGAAGAGCACCAATACGTACGTAATCATCCCAATGAACGAGAATCCGAGCTGCTGCTTTGCGAAAGCCACTCGCTCTGAAATGAAGTCCACGTGGATTATACTCCAAAGGCAATTTCTAGTACAGTGCTTTAAACGCTCACATAAAAGAAATCTCACCATTGTTTTCTTAAATTGGAGATATTTATGTTGTATTTAAATGCACCGGACATTGATCGTAATACGGTTTTCCCTAATACGTTAGAAAAGAATTACACATAATTCTTTTCTAACGTATTTCTAAATTAATACATTAGAAAAGTTTGTAGTGTTGTTTTAGGATGAAGAATTGGTTGAAATCTATATAAAAACACTAAATACAGGAAAAAGTTAATGTACTACATAAATCTAATTTCATTTCAGTTGAATAGTATCACGGATGTAAGCTCACTTACCATACAACTACATGCGAACAGAACGAATATTAAGAAAACACCATCATTTACTGAGGGAATTGAACGAATAGTATCGTTTGCTCCGTTCATTAGTATGACTCAATGTAGTATCAGTTTAAAATAATGACTTTGTTTCGTGGAACTAACTATACAATTTATCTGAGTACACATTGCGTCTGTCTGCTTCATTACTAGTAGAATGGACTATTTAATCCTACCGCGTCGTCACTATGGCCATTGTGATCGCTGTCGCCGTCCCCACCACCGCCACCACCACGACCACCACCACCACCACCACCACCACCACCACCACCACCACCACCACCACCACCACCACCACCACCACCACCACCACCACCACCACCACCACCACCACCACCACCTTCGTCCCCGCCTCCACTACCCACGCCCCGCCACCGCCGCACACGCTTCCTCCACCCACGTTTTCACCGCCGCCCACGCTGCGCTAACGTGATACCCCCGCCAACCCCTGAACCACCGCCGCCGGCGCCCTGTACACCGCCGCCGCCCCGACAACGCTGCAGCCCCCGAAACCACCGCAGCACCCGTCCCCGCCGCCCCCGCTGCCCCCGCCCAGACACTTTCGCCACCCCCACCCCCGACACCCCCGCCCCCGCCGGCAGCACCACTGCCGCCCCCGGCACCCCCACCGCCACCCCCGACCCCAACACCACTGTCACCCCCAACACCACTGTCACTCCCGACACCACTGCCGCCCCCGACACTACCGCCGCCCCTTTAAACCGGCCACCGCTGAAACCCCCCTCCCCGGCCACTTCCCCTCCCCCGACGCCATCGCCGTCTTCCCCACTGCCCTTACCGCTCGTGATCCCGCGTCATAGTTCCCGTAGCTGCCCCATTCGCCGCTTGAGGGCACTGGGTATGCGGAGCACAGCGCGGTCGTCCTCTCGGACGTTCTGGCTCCCCCCGGGGCAACTTCATGCGATTCGCCCCAGGTCCCTCTCCCTCTGCCTCCGAGACGAACATGAACGTTGACTGCGTCGACGTTAACACCGACAGATCTCGATGGATAGCCATCTTAGTCCCATTTTTCTATACTTACAATTTTTAAGTAAACACATTCCATCCAGATTTTGCTATATTTCATTATGCTATATTTTCATTTTGCTATATTTCATTATTATTCATTCAACTATATTTCATCTGCCAGATTCCTTTCAAAATTCCATTTCATTTGTGATATTAAATTTTTCGTTCATAATTTAGCAAGAATCTCAGTTATCTTTCCATGATTTGGAACATTCTTCACTATTGATTTAGTTTTTTCTACATGAATCTGTTTTACTTCATTGTACAGGTCATAACGTTTGTATGTAGTAAATGTCTATTCGTATACTCTTTAAGCAATTTATTAAGAAAAAATGAAGGTAACCAACTTTCAAACTTGGAAATACATTTTTCCTTCATTCTTGGAAATTAATTATTATCACTCATATTATATTACCTTTTTTGTTTTTCGCGAAGGTATAACAATGAACTTTAGGCACCGAAATAAGGAAGCACTAATAGTCGAGTACATCGTATCGTTAGAGTTGAGCTGAAAACATAATCAACCTTCTGTCCCACACGAAACGAAAGTTTAAAATCTATTAAAGACATATTTCCGCGTGATTTTAGAATTTGGAGTTGAAACAAAATTGTGTTCGTGTTTGTTTTTTATCTGTGGTCACATAATGATCATCTAGTGACATCTAGTGCCTTACTCCATGTAACGATTCTTGGAGAAGTGTGCAATACGTTCCAAGATTTGTCATGTAAAAAACTGTCCAATAATATTTTTACGTCCGCAGAGGTATTATTCATGAATTTCAGACATCTTGTACATGTATATTGTGCTGCATAACACGTTTGTTAAGTTAAATTGTAAAGGGATCTTGAGACCAGCACTCGCACACGCAAACACACAATTCACAAGTTGAGACGCGTAGTCTTTGACTCCTGGACCTCCGACGCCTCTGAGTTCATTAGGTTTGCCACACAGGTCTCCTGGAGTCTCGCGTCGCATCCTGTCACGCTGCCCTCTCCTGTGTACGCCCCCCCCCCTTCCCGCCAGGACCGTCACCGCCGCCACGAGGCTGCGGGGAAGTCCCAAGAGGCGTGGTGCGACGTGACTTCAATAACCCCCGCGGCGGCGCGCCACTGTCGGTCAACAATGGCGACGCGGGGGACCCCCCGGTGCCGGCGGCCGATTAGAGACTTCCCCGCCTCCGGCCTACGCCGCCGCCGCCGCCGCCGCCGCCGCCGCCGCCGCCTCTGTTATCTTGGGCGTCCCGGCGCGCGACACCCCTAATTAGCCTGTCACGTGACGGCGCCGCGAGCGCGTCTTTGACGATAATTGCGGCGGCGGCTGCAACGGCCGGTGCGTGCTCTTCGAATTGCTTATTTACGCGCCGCCGCTGAAAATCGACCAATTAGCAGCGAGCGGGGAAGGCAGGGTGGGGTAGATTGTTGCGTGTAGAGAACATGAGAGTGGATGGAGCCTACATGAGAGTGGATGGGCGTATAGATTGTCCTGGGGCAAGCATGCGTTCAATTTATATTTACGCGTACCCATCCCCTTGATCACAAAGACACATCGTGACAAGGAGATAATAGTAAGCAGTGTCGCGTGGAATTGAATACTAACATGGAATGTAATTTTTCTAACCAGATCATAACATTTGCAACAATAAAACAGTAAAACAATGGAGTTGATGAAACGTCTATGAAGGTAGGTGATTCGGACAGTTACTAGTAAGATAATTTTTCCTGTGCCATGAAATGATGATGATGATGATGATAAAACTACTATGTAATACATTTCTATGCTGCCCTACTCTTCACTCACATTTACTTACTCCCATTCATATCCCCTTTTCTGTTTTTAGTTCACTTCTTCTTCTCCACCCTTTTATCTCCTTTTTACACCCTTCCCTTCTTTTTCTCTGTATCACTAATATACTCATGTTTTCCTCCCATTTCTCTCTTTCCCTGATACATCAGTCATCTCATTTCTACCCTATTTATTATTACTTCCTTCCCTAACTCTCTTTCTCCCTGTTTTTCTCTTCCTATCTCACTTTGTCACCTCTAGTGTGCTCCGTATTCTTCTTACTATAAGTATAGATAAGGTTTATTGTTATTGAACACGTTGATAGAATAACATGTGATACACTACGACCTAACATCTGCAAGCATTGATATGCAAAACGGTAATGTAAAACGATTCTTCAGCTAGAAGTAATTAGCGACTAAATGCAAATTAGTTTCACCAAAACTGAAAGCGAAAGATTGGAAAAGAATTTTGGAAGACATAGTGTTTAAAATGATGGCGCCCAGCATGGGGCATGAAAAATAAAATATCTGATGTCGTAGGCTTCCGCGGCCAGTCATGATGTGGGCTGTCCGGGTGACGCCGCGTCGATGGCTGAGGAGCCCTGATGAGGACCGCGATATGCCGGTCGAAACGTCAGCACCTCAGCCATCGACTCGGCGTCACCCGGACAACCCAGATCAAATAAAATATTGTTCTGTAACCTTTACAAGTAAATTATCTTTGGACGTCCTGTTACTCTCTTCTATTGACTTATTATTTAGTTTAATTATTATTTCGTTCCCTCTTCCTCCTCATCTGTTCTCCCTTCCCTCTCTCGCCTTAGTCGATCGTAGTGACGCCTTGGGGACTACATACTCGAGCGTAGGCGTAGGGTGGTTGCGCGTGGGGTGCGCAGGTGGCGGTGGAGGGCGAGACCCAAGTGCGAAGGGCGGGAGGCGTGTGATGTATGCGCTCCCTGATGCGCTATTGATAGCGCTTGCTCATGTGCAACATTCACTGCGCACACGGTACCCACCGGTTGCTGCATCGGCTTCCGCCCTGAGACGCGGTTCGCCGAGTCGCTCTCTCCTTGTATATTCTTTCAGATAGACACTTTCAGCGACGAGCAAAAAGACGTCAGTTAACACTACCTTTGTAAAAGAAGGGCTCATAAGCGTACAGGTGATTGCTATTTTATAGGTTACAATTCTTTAGGAAGCTGAAAATTATTGATATTGTATATTTAGAGTTCTTTTTTCAAAATATATAGCAAATATATCTCAAGGGTTCGTTATAATTTGCCTTCTGTGGTGTCACGTTTAGCGTACGTACCAAAGTTTGCGTGTGGATTTTTAAGAACGAAAAAATCCTTCGTTCACTTTCATTTAGAGGGGAAGTAAATCTGGTGTCCGTGTGTGTAGATTTACAGCAAGTAAAACGTCCTCAAGCCTAAAAGAAGTCTCTGAACAAAACTAAAATTGCTAGTTTCGTCGCCCCAGTGAATACCTCTTTTCTCTGCAAGAAGGTTAAAGGAGTGTAGGAATTTTCGTGTCCAGGGAGACGAGTAGGCGAGATCAACTGAGCCTCACTACGAAAAAAGGCATGAATTAAATTGATTTTTTAATTATTAATGTTTCTTTCTAATATTCTTAATTCTTTGGCTGCTGATTAAAAACGATCGGGTCTATTCATTCAAAACCTTAAAATTCTGATAACATTTTGGAAATATTTTTAGTATTTTATCAACTTGGATTTTAAATCTAGTGATTATGACGCATCATGTGGATATTCTTCATCTACTCGCGTATAACACAGTACCTCGTGCAGCAGTTAGCTGCCGCCTGGAGCATTTTATTCATTTTTATAAGTTTTCCCTGTTTAATTTCATGACTAATGGCTTTTAGAAATGGACAAAATGTTATACTCCTTGAATTTTTTCAAATTGGCTTCTAACAAATTCACGCTACCTTATTTTATGATTTATGTATTAAACTGTTTAGCTACAAATGCTTTCTTAATATTTTTTCAAATATAGAACAAATAACGCCAAACAATGACGGAAGTGTCATCTTCATTGAACTGTCTGAATTTTTAAAAAATTGTCAAGATAATAAATATAATGGAGAAAAATATGTGTTGTTCTAGCTTAACGAGTTTCAATCCAAAATGCAGATTCTTGTGCATATTTATGTTTAATAATCAACAACCACATTAGTATTTGCAGTCATACTGAATCCTCAATTATTAATGTAAAATGTTAAACTATCTAATGAGTAGATTTTTCGGTGTGTATGCGTTACCTACTGTGTATATTGACTGGAATTTTGTAGCAATGACATCTAATTATCTTTAATTTTCTGCGAAATTGCCTGCAAAACTGTCAAGTCACGTCACCAAAAATAGTTTGCAAACATGAAGTATTATTAATATTTTTCAATATTCACGGCGCCCTTGAAAATGACGAGATAACTTTTTTATGATATTTGAGCACCTTAACCTAATGATTAGTCCAATATATATATATATATATATATATATATATTGGACTACAATATATTATATATATATATATATTGTATATATTGTATATATGTATTGTATATATATTGTTGTTACAATATATATATATATATATATATATATATATATATATATATTGTAACACTCCCGGTCGTCTCGTGAGAGAACGCCCGGTAAGCGGCCCTGAAATAGCTCAGTCGGTGATGGAAGGAATCGTTAACAGATACTGGTAACATGAAAGAAACACTTTGATCACTGGTAAAATCACTTTTATTCCTGGGCAAAATAATTCAAAATGCCCCAGGGAAGTTACACATGTAAATAGGATCAGAAATCTGAAAATTAGGTGGACAGATAAGAAGATGAAAAGTTAGTAGCCAGTGTAAAGCTTAGAAATTAGGAAGACTTATAGTTAGCATCACAATGGTAACAAATATTACAGATCAGTGTGTCTTAGCGCGACACCGCATTACAGGATTTTCGCAGGAATGAATACCCTGAATTATATTGCCTTGGTAAAGTTTCTTTTTGTGGGCCCGAAACGGGCGCGTTGCCGTCGAGGGGAGGCGGCGGCACGGCCGAGGGTGCGGCCGGGGCGATGTCCTTGTGCCCACCCAGGCACGCACGTCAGCTGGTCTGGCGTCTGAGGGCGTCACCCAAAGAGGCGGCGGCGCGGCCGAGGGGAGGCGGCGGCACGGCCGAGGGTGCGGCGTTGTAACGGCGCCTGGCAGTCTGGTTGAGCTCGGGGTCGGCCAGCAGTCACTCTCGATTTCAAGAGCGTAGTAACCAGTCACGGATTCTTCTGATACTCGTGATTATTCACAATTGCAACTTTGGAAAGTCTAGAAATCCTGCAGTGACACATTCGCTTCACTTTGCAACTGATTCCCACTTCAGAGAATTTTCTCTGCCCACGTTACTCTGCTCTATTACAATAGCCCACACCGAAGTTTTTTCTAAGTCCATCAGAGGCGAACTTGCCTCTCGTCGGTGAATAGCTCTCCCTCCAAGAGAAGTTTCTCCCCCGACTGCCCTGCTTTGAATGCCAATTTTATAAGTCAAATCTTATTAGGTAAACTTTTACCCCCCACTCGTTTTCTCGCATGTTCTGGCTCCTTAAGATAGTTGCGTCGCTATTGGCCGAACGAAATGGCGCATTACGTTATTTCGACCAATGGTGACAGGGGTAGTGAATGGAGTTCCGACTCTTTGCATAACTGTGAGCGTCAAGAATTTTCTTTGCCCTTCTAGAACATGCTCGCACAAGACGGGCGTTGTCCGTGAAAGAATTTGTCGATTTCGGATTCACTGGATGTCGATTTCAAAAGCGATCTAGAAGGTTCGCGCAGCTGGCCATGCGAACACGTGCTCCACAGTAAATCTGTCGACGACTGACCCTTTAACGACTTTCTTAATGTGCCGGAGGCGGAGACGGCTGTCAGATAAGCAGGGTTGCGCGCGTGAGGCCATGTTGCAATCTGTTCCCAGTCGAACTCATGGTGGCCGAGTCTGTTTGTTTACTTTAATTTTCATGGCATGAAGAAATCGGTATCGCCACAATATATATATATATATATATATATATATATATATATATATATATATATATATATACTAGCTGACCCGGCCACGCGTTGCTGTGGCTAAAGTTTTTGTTATATTACATTATAGTAAACAATCTAAGAGGAACAATAAAAGAACATCAGTCACGGAGTCCACTATGCTTTTTCACACAGATGGTATTTGTAAAAAAATATGGTGATCTCCTTATTTGACTTTCTACTACTATAACCCTTTAGTACAATGAAATTATTTACCAATAAAGACGAAAATATTGATGTTGGTATACAAATTCACTGGATTGAGATTTGAAGGGGAAGTACGTTGAACACAATTAATTAAAATGTTCTTACACTTGATATTAAGCAGAAATCAATAGGTACAAAATAAAAATTTATCAGATTTATTATTTCCATTTAATTTGTATAACAAATATAAGTACTATTCAATTATAAATACTTTCAAATTCAATTTAATTTAACACCAATCGGTGCACAATGTTTTTGGTTAACCTGTCTTTAGCTAACACAAATAGATTAGACGGTTTCCCAACACGTGAACACGCAACATATAGTTGCCCATGAGAAAAACATGGATTTTCCAAATCTAAACCACAAATGGACATTGTTTGACCTTGAGATTTATTTATAGAAATGACGAAAGCTAAACGAATTGGAAACTGTAGCCTTTTGAAGGGTATGGTAGAATCTGATGGTATCATCGGAATACGTGGCAGCAGGACCACTTTTCCTTTAAACTTCCCAGCCAAAATGGTTGCTTCAAGAATGTTTCCGGTGATCTTTTTGATGACCAAACGCGTACCGTTACATAATTGAGGTGGATTCAAAATACGGAGGAGAATAATAGGGGAACCAATCTTTAATCGAAGATTATGTAGTGGCATTCCAGGGATATCTAATGAATTTAAAAATTCAATCGGAAAATTTACACTTTCATTTCCATCAACAACAGTATCGATTGATTTAAAAGACATCATATCGCCTGGTAATAACTGTTGTATCTGGAAGTTAATTTCGTCAACATCAACGTTTTTGGCTGCCAGCTGTTCGCCCACCATCCAGTAAAGTAGCCGCAATGCCTGACGATGCTACTGCTAATGCGATTTTTTGTTGCAACCGTATTTTGGCAAGAATCAACGATATTAAAAATGTCTTACCGGTTCCACCGGGTGCATCCAAGAAAAAAAACCGCCTTGTTCAGCAGCAACAGCCAGCATAATCCGATCATAAATAATTTTTTGTTCTGCTGTCAGTAATGGTTCACTGTTCATGATAATTGTTGCTAAACTTTCATGGTCATATTGATTTTCTCGTTGTAAATCGGTATTGACTAAGTAGGTGGCTGGACGATTAGGTGATGGCATACCATAATGATTAAGTGGTAAATTTGAAATAAGAACACATAAATCCTCGATCAAGACCAATGCTTCATTGTACATCTCTGGTGTATAATCTATGTTTTGCCATTGATTTGTTTGTCTAATTCGGTGCAATATGTCTTCTGTCATACAATTTTTATATTTTTCCCACAAAGTTTGTGCTTGCGAGGGATAACATGTCGTCAAAATAATTGCAAACAACTGACGAATGTTATTCCGTGTTGATGTCAACGCAGCATCAGCAAGCGTTAAGTCCCAATGGTTATCGTCTTCTAGCAATTGCAGTTCACGACATGCATCCTGGTATGTATTGAATACTCGACCATTAACTGTTCGTAAAAATTCAAAAGACGTTGGTCCGGGAACATTCACCAATAACAAACGTAAATAGAAGCACTCACGTTGCTTTGGATGTACCGTGTAAAGTCTCCCCAATGTCTTAGCTTTGAATATGCCTGTAATGGAAGGATGTGGTTTTCCTTGTTTCCGTGGCTCCCATTTTTTACTGGATTTGTTCCATGTGAAATAACGTGGAACATCACCAAACACCAATGTCTTCGCGAATTGGCCAAAAAATCAGGTTTTTGACACAATGTAAAAAATTCAGTTAGAGTCGTTTTCGGAGCTTCGAACGCTCTTTGGAGAACATTTTTTTCAGTGAAGTATACACGTTGACCGTTTTCAAGATGTATTGCCAGATGTTGGACAGCAGGATCTCTTTCGTGGATGGGAAAGCTGAGAATATGCCAAATAGCTTCATTGCTGCTAATGTATCTGCCCATTTGGTATCGTGCTATTTCGTCATTTTTATTTATGTTTTGTACTTCAAATATGGCCAAATCACTGCCTTTGTTTACATATTTACAAATATACTTAATTGATTTAACAGAACTGCAAAGCTCAACATTGATATGAGCTTTGTAAGTTTTTGAAAGTAGTGGTGAGTATGGTACCACCCACTGATTATCAAACTCAACTTGATTTGGAAAGTTCGGCAGTCGCATTGTAAATGTGTGGCCACCATTCTCAGTACTTCTGCGGCGATACATTGGATAACCATCAATATCCGTGATCGTGTCATTCGTATACGGCTTTGGGAATTTTTTTTTACATTTTCCATTTTCCATGCACGGTGACGTCATGTTGAAAGCACCGCATGGCCCATGGATCATGTGTTTGGTGACAATATCAAATAATTCTTGATCAATTAATGGGTCTGGAATTTCGGCTGAAATTATTTGATCGATTTCTTCAGGACGGATTCTATCTTTAAGCCAAACCAAAATGTGGGCATGAGGCAAACCTCACTTTTGCCACTCTATCGTATACAGCCAACAACGTGTGATACCAAAAATTGAATATTTAACAATAAAATCAATTAAGGATTTCAATTTTTGTTTAAACACACGTGCAGTTAAATCATGACGATGAATGGCTTGTTGTTCTGGCAATAGTAAAGTTTGTATCTCTTCCCAATTCGGATTACATGTGAATGTAATAAATAAATCCGGTCAGCCGTAATGACGTACGTAAGTCATCGCATCTTGTATGTATTCCTGCATGTTCCGTGGACTGCCGATGTAGCTTGAAGGTAAAATGAAAACATTACCGATGTCAATGGGATTTAAATTTCCATCGATGTTTCCAGCAACAGCATCTCGTAAGTGAATATATTCTTCCGATCGTAGTTTTGCCTGGTTGAATCGAAGGAATCGCAAGCGTTCGCTTTCGACCTTAGCATACATATCAACAATGTATTGATGGAACAGCTGACGATATCGAAGGATATAATTGTCTTGATGTTGTCTAACCATTATTCGGTGTGCGTAGTAGTTCATTGAGCTAACTTTATTATTTCTGTAATCACCTAAAAAAATAAAAAATTAAATGCAATACGAAATGAAAATCTATACATACAGTAAGAAAGTAAATAGATAATTGTAAAATTTACCGGTATTTGGATCATACTGTTTGATATTAAGGTGATATTCATCTTGTCCTTGCCAAAATATCAATGGATATTGTAGTGCGTCATATGAACGGTGTAGATCCGAAATCGTACTGACAGTGTTGTCTCGCCGTGTAATTTTTATAGATCTTTTGTCAACTGGATCACCAACCATGATAACAGCAACCTCATCAACAGTTGGAGCGTTGAATCTACCAGCATGTTCACCTAATGGTACTTTGTCGGCTTTTATGACGATTTGATAATTGTCATTTTGCAGTCGTGGCGAAACTCTTTTGATCAATTGAATTAGTTGATTGTGATCTTCTAAAAAATTTTCCAATAATATCACAATTGCTCTTTCCTCTGCTTGTTCAATAAAATTATACAGGCACCGAGTCGTCACGCGCTCTTCACAATCGCCCATAAAATAAATTTGAAGAAATTTCGGATTGTTATCAGGCATTGGCATCAGTGATCCGATTTTATGGTACACCTGGCCTTGAATTTTGAATGTAGTTTCAAAATTACGTCCATCGGATGCACGATCGCAAAATTTAGTTGCCCCAAATGACGTCATTTGGAAGCAAGAATTAAATTTGCGTATCTTACGCAAAAATAATTTGGAATCATCTGAATTGCCAGAAAGAAGGGATAATAAAGGCTCCGGCGGAGCGGGTAGAGGTGACAGCACAACTTTTCCTGATGCGCAGCACATGCCGGCTGCTTCATTCCGAAATTTCAATGCCTGACAATATTGACATACTTTATCCATTCCACCGATAGCAATTTTTGAATGCGCCGAGTAGTTAATATCTGGTGCATATTCAAAGGCAAGCCGAACGAATGATGCACGTGTTAATGAGCGGCTGATCCGTTGCCTTTGTCGATCTAGTCCTCGTATTGTAGCTATGTTTCGTTCTCGTGCCGCTCTTGTTCTCGTAATATTCTGTTGCAGACGTTCGTCACGCTGTTCTTGAGATTCTTGTGTACGACTTTCTGCAGTCCTGATTCTTTGAGCTGCATTTCTTGTTTCGATTTGTTCTGGTAATTGCTGAGCTCTTTCAACACGTTTGTGTCGTGACCCTTTGCTGCTCGCGTTGTTGAGGTTAGATTTTTTCGGTGGCATTTGACTGAAAATAATAATAATCGTTTAAATATTAGAAAGAGGAACTGAAAAACATGTTATCATAGCACATTGAAATAATAAGTGCAAAATAATTTTAAATGGAGGTTAAATAATCTTAATATATATAAATCTCGTGTCACAATGTTCTTATGATATTCTCTTGAATACGTACGTTCGAATGTTTCGTTCTCGTGCCGCTCTTGTTCTCGTAATATTCTGTTGCAGACGTTCGTCACGCTGTTCTTGAAATTCTTGTGTACGACTTTCTGCAGTCCTGATTCTTTGAGCTGCATTTCTTGTTTCGATTTGTTCTGGTAATTGCTGAGCTCTTTCAAAACGTTTGCGTCGTGACCCTTTGCTGCTCGCGTTGTTGAGGTTAGATTTTTTCGGTGGCATTTGACTGAAAATAATAATAATCGTTTAAATATTAGAAAGAGGAACTGAAAAACATGTTATCATAGCACATTGAAATAATAAGTGCAAAATAATTTTAAATGGAGGTTAAATAATCTTAATATATATAAATCTCGTGTCACAATGTTCTTACGATATTCTCTTGAATACGTTCGTTACACTGTTCTTGAGATTCTTGTGCATGACCTTCTGCTGTCCTGATTCTTGGAGCTGATTTTTTACCATAGCAGCGCCATCTATTGATTACTTACTCAACCCAGTCGAAAGGTGTCGACATCTGTTAGAATCATTTGGAGTTAACAGATAATTGTGACTGTCAAATAATAACAGACAAATAATTGACGATGATACCATCAGATTCTCTGGGGTATCTTTCGCAGGGTCTCTTTCGTGATGAAAGCCACAGCAACGCGTGGCCGGGTCAGCTAGCTGATTGTTGTAATAATTGTAGATAATTGTGACTGTCAAATAATAACAGACAAATAATTAGCAATAAATTAAAATTGCGACTATAATTTGAGATTTAAACTATCCTATCTTTCAAGTTGGATCGAACTGCACATGGTGTGCGAATTTCATTATAATCGGTTAAGTGGTTTAGGAGTCCATTGAGGACAAACATTGTGACACGAGATTATATATATATATATATATATATATATATATATATATATATATATATATATATTCTAACACCCCCTTTACCACACACGAACCGTATACCTTCTGCACACACAGCCGCATGCACTGTAAGCGGGTTGTTAAGATATTATGCTCGTGAAGCGAGCTTAGAATCTCAGGAAGCAGGATCTTTGGGGTACGAGAAAGGTCTGAACCCTTGACACAATAAAAGTCACACAAATCACACATAAACGAGCATATAATTCACTCAAAATTCTGGCATGAGTTGATGACAACGAAAAACAAATCAAAAAAATAGAATTACACTTTCAAAAATGATCAAATAAATACAAATAAGCAACCTTTACAGCCTATTTAATGAATGAACACTTAATTTTTGTTCAGAACTAACTTTCTGAAGCAATTTCTTTAACCAGTACTGGGAATTCCCTTTGAAAATTCAATACGCCTAAAGTTAAATTATTCTAGTTACAATTGCACGTGAAATTAAACTTAATTTACAATCTCTTGCCTTTCTTTAAAATATTACATACAATAAATAATATGTGGGCAAGCGCACTACTCTCAATTTATCTTTTAATTATAACTGCTAATAACAGAATAATGACTGCTCCAATGGAATGGTTTAAGGCAAGCAATAACGCATTAAATCTCCCACTACAAAGCTGCAAATTATTACCACCCGTGTCCTCAGTTTTCTAACACTTCTGAATCTAGTCTTTTCCCTGCCGACGTGAACTTGACCTAATTTCACAGTTCTACAGGTTACCTCGAAACCGTCCACTTTCCAACCTTGAAGTCGCGTGCTGCGTTCCGCACCGCGTTGCTCAATTCCGACCTCTGCGTTGCCTGCGCTGTCCTCTTGCGTCTTTTTCTTTCTTCCTGAACGGCGTCTTCTCCCCGGTCGACTCGCGTATTCTTCCGTCTCGCTAATCGGCCTCTTCTCCTCCCACGGCTGCTACCGCCTTCGATTACGCCCAATTTGTAGAAAATGTCCCTTGCACTTCCCTGACTGCTAGTGCAAGTACCTCGCTCGTTCCTAACTTTTATTCTGTTAATCAAGAACTTTCAGAGCTTTCCTCACAACGGGCAACTTTTTACTTCCCGTATTAGTTAATAGAAGAATACTTCACTAATTCCTCACTACTTCGCGGACGACTAGCTAGACGTCTTTGCAACGCCGTAAACTCCTATCTAAACAGTTGTTGCGGCGGCAATTACTACCTAACCTGACGAGCGCTGATAAAAATCTGCTTACTTGCCGAGCGGTGACTTACTAGAAGAACTGCTGACCCGACGCGTGCTGGCAGAAGAGAGATGTTGACTCCAGGCGTGATGGCTAGGAAAAGAGATCTTCTGCTTGCGCGCCCGCCCATTTATTGGCGTTGCCTGGGAAATTCTCTGTGGCGGGGGTAACTTCTCCTCCTTCAACCCTTCACCAGTAAAAACGTGGCTTGATAGTTCGTGGTGACTAGTACGAGCAACGGATACCAGGCTGCGCGTTTTGCTACTCTGGTTTTCGGCTGCTCTTCTCGCTGCCTGTGAACGTTCATGCCGATGAAACGGTGGTGTTATGGGGTTGTATAATCCCATATCGCCACAATATATATATATATATATATATATATATATATATATATATATATATATACAATTATATTAGTTCAAAAACTGTGTACACGTGTTTTTTTAATACGTTTAAATAAGTATACATGAAATTTTTTAACCTCTAAATGCAATCTCTGTATTTCAGTTTTAAAAACAATATTTTTCGACATTTTTATTACCTTTTTTATTTATATTCGATTTTTGAGGGGTTTCCTATAACTTTCTTCTCCGTGTACAAATGTTCACTTCCCTATGATGATTAATGAGCAAGTATTTTCCCTCGATCTCATACATTAATGACACGTCAACTTTCGGGGACGCGTGACCGAGAACAAATAATTCAGATAGTACACAATACACAAAGAGCATTACATGTCTGCTGATCGAGAATGCAAACAGAAATAGGTCATAGAATGTGGGTCCTTTGCGAGACTTCATATGCGAGGAGTCGCATATAGGAGCGCGAGGAGTCGCATATGCGAGGAGTCGCATACATAATTTAAGTCACATACCACTAGAAGTGAACTTACATATTTAAAAAAAATATTTGTTTAAAGTCGCCGACTGCTGACGCAACTAAAATAAATTACGGTAAAAATAACATTTTAGGCACATGCATTGCAATGGTTGATGAACAACTGTGTTTGAATACAGGGTACAGTAATATTACTAATAATTTATTCATGACATTGGCAACCTTACAGTGTTTTCATAACATTTTCTTAATAAAATGTGGATAACAGAATTGAATTAAAATTGTCTCCATCTAAATATTCCTGTCCATACTTTATAAAAAGTGTACATTCTTTATTAAGAGATTAATGTTAAGTGGAATATTACAGTATTGCATTTAGAAGAGCTTCGCGTTATGAAGTATTTATACTTAATAAGTCAGTGATTTAAAAATGAATTAGTGTGAGATGTTCCTCTTCTTTGGGATCTATTTGCCTTCGTAATTCCATAAGTTTCAGTTTCAGAGTTATTAATAATATTTTATTATTATTTTCATTGGTTGTCATTTGTGCTTCCAGGCATAAGTTTTTCTTTAGGTAAGATTCTGTTCCGACGTTTCGTAGTTTTATTTTTAGAACCTTACTTAACACTTAGTGGTAGTGTCGTTTTTCAAAGCTTATCAGATGTTTACAAAAAAATATCGAAACCCTCGCCATTCATAATCCCTTCCTGGAAACCCCGACGATCTCTTTGAGCCTGACCTGCCCACTACCATGTCGAGGAAGTAATTTCCAGTAAATTGTATTATTTGGTTTTTCTCTGTATATTTAATTTATAAATGCTATTTGGAGATCATATATTTTTTCGGCTATTTGTTGATAATTAATTCGCGAAAATGCAGGTTTTTACTTAAGAAATTCTCTCTCCACAAGTTGGTGTATTTTGATCATTCGTTTTGTAAATTAATCACAAATGAATGGGTGAAAACAAGAACGATATATGCGACATTTTCGAAATTCTGAGAAAAACTTGTTTATTTTAGGCTATATGTCAGTGGCAATGTATTCTCGTGGTTTTATTGATAAATTGAAATGCCGTGGTTTTAATGATGAAATGAACCACCACGACTATACAGAAATATTGATTTAAACAGGTTTCTAGAAATCCTGGAATTTATAAAATGTCACTTATACCGATCTGGTTTTCAACCATTCAAATGTATGTTCTAGAGAATGAACTAGACTAGTAAAGGAACTGTAAAAACTAGTCAGGGTTTGATAATTTCAGAAAAAATAATTGTTTAAACGTATATTCTGGACAATTCACTTCATTTAACAAAAACTATTTGTGACACATTAACTATTCTTGTCCATTCTCTAGAGGGAATCGAGGATTGCAAGTTGAAATAAGAATTATATCACTATCTTTTGTGGTTTTTGATTGATGATGTTTCATATGCATGAATATGTTGAAAATTCCCATTAAAGAAACAATGAATCTCAAGTTCACTCTCTAAGGGCTTGACAGTTCACAATTGAGAACGGGACACTTGCGCACTAGCGTCAAAACAAATTACTCAAAAACTAAGAAACTTATAAAAAAATGGTTTGAAGCATTTAAAAGAGAATAAAAGGGAGAATATGACTCAATCAAAGTTAAAAGACAAATTTTCACGATTTTTCCTTTCGCGCAATACATTTTCCTTACAAGCTTATTTTAGCATCACTCTGTTGATGTATAGAACAGTTGTGCAGTCAGAGCAACATACTGAATATTGTACTAAATTTTTGAACGAGGACGTAAACATTTGATCTTGCGTAAAGGGCCGCAAATATGTAAGGAATGTGCTCAAAATATTATGACCTTTCCGAAGCTTAAAGACTGAACTTGAAGTAAACTTCTGAAAAAATGAATGTAATATATTACGAAATACATGAAGCATTAATTCTTAAATGTATAAAACTGTCCGTTAATTATTTAGAAATTTCTTCTACGGACCGCCATTGACAGCCCCAATTCATGTTCCCCACGTATAAGAATGGCATTGGCATGCAATATTCCATTGTTAATTTATAAAAAAATAAACAATTTGTCATGTTTACTAACATTTCGAGAATCATATGAGTTTATTGATAGCTTGATTAGTGAATACGTGCACGTCAACTACTAAAGGACATTATTCCTCTAAGTGAAGTGCACGTTTGTATCGCTGTGATCTTACCCTGCTGTATGGCTAGATTAGGCACCGCCTTTCTCGTCTGCTTGGGGGGAATTCCCCAACCAGATATCTCCCACCACCATGGCACAGCCCCAATCGAAACAAGCCCTAAGCTCCCGACTGGTCTTCCAACATGCGTGGTAGTGTAGTGCTTGTAAGTTTATGTGTAAGGAGTGAACAAGGAAGAGGAAGGAAACATCTTGCACGGTCCATATTCCCGTTTGTTCGGGTCCTGTTCTGGCATTTGCCTGGTGTTGATCGGATAAACCACGGGAAACTATCGATCAGATTAGCCGGCTGCTAGAATTATCCTTGAAACAGAGACCGAATCCGACCTAGACGTGTAGCCAGTGTCTAAAATCTTGCGACTCTCGGGACTCAAATCCAAGGAATTTCCACTCAGCGGCACTGCAGCGACATCAGTTGATGCCCTGAGCCACATCAGCCAGTAGAATCAAATGAGGAACGGGTGGATGCACGTGCCCGAAACCTGGTGAACATGGAAAGGATAATGTGATGAGCATGTGAGATATCACTTCGTGAATACTCGAGAGAATATGTGATGATCATGCGAGGGGAGGAGAGATTAGAACAGAGAATTAGAATTTCGAATTCGAAATAAAATTAAAGGAACGCGTTAATAGGCCTGTCATGACTGACTTAGGATATTTCAATATAATATTCATGTTCGGCCCTGACGTTGGAATTCATTACGAACCTCTTTTCCCTTTTGAAACAATGGTTCATACAATGCAGAATGTTTTCACGGGTCCAGCTTGTTGCATATATTTCATTAGTTAACTTTTATAATTAAGACTTATTATTTGTCCTCCAATTTTCCATTTTTATTTGGAATCTTGGACACTATAATCTGGTTCGTATTCTTTCGTTCGAGTTCTCAATCTCAAGTTGAAACCAAATTCCAATAGTTCCCCCCTCCCCACACGTTTTAAAATTATTTTTATTGTAATTTCTATTAACGTTTTAATGGCATTTGCGTAAAGTAATGAAACTCATAAGTATTAGCTTTATTATTATTGTATATCAATTTTGTTCATCAGATCATATCAAAGGCGTCACAACAAAGTTACATGATGTAATTACTATATTTAGATTGCTTATTTCAGAATGCGACAATATTAGAGAGAAACCATTTATTCATAAATTTACTTATTATCTTATATTCAGCGATAAAGTTTGTTCATTATCACCTCAAAAATGTTGCATGGACCAACACGCCAATCTCCACATCTGAAAACACTCCAGCTCGCGCTTCGTCACAACGACTGACATCAGCAGCCACCGGCAGAAAGTGGCTCGCCGTCAGACGTCGCGTCCCTCCGCCTCCGTCGTCCTGTCCCTTGTTGCTTCCTGTCCCCGCCTGCGCCGTGTCCCCCCTCCCCTCTCTTTCCGGCCCTCGCCGGCCGTCGGCCGCGGTGAAGAATTCCACCGCGCCAGTTGGTGTTAGACAATTTAATTGCTGTAATTATCTCCGAGAAACTAATTAAAACTTTGCACCACCTGCGCGCGGGCGGGGCGGCGCCTGAGTAATCCGTGACGGCGCGTGGGGACGTGGGGGGGAAGGGGTGAAGAGGGGAAGGGTGGAGAGAGAGGAGGGAGGTCGGCACTGAGTTTCGGTAGACACAGGGAGTGTTGGTGGATTTGGCGGAAGCTGCATGGCAGAGGACAACGTGAGGAGATGGCGTGGATGTCAAGGGAATACGGAACAGTGGGACAAGAAGATGTAATAGGAGTGATTATAATGTGAAATTGTAGAGAAAACGAGATACGGAAGAAAGAAGGGGTGTACTGAACAAGGAACGGTGAGGTGATTGCTGGGAGATAGGTCAGGGATAATGAAAAAATCACATAAGTGGCTACAGCTGCATGAAATTCGTCGTGTACGGTTCGCAGTATGTGAAGTTTACTTGGAAGTAAAGAGTAAAAAGATAGAAATGACTTGAAATGATGAGATGATGACTTGAAAGAGCTCTAGGGATTAATAACACGTAGAGATGGATGTAAAATCAAAGACAGATGTGACGGCAGCCACAGGAATCGTGATGGAGGGAAAAAAAAACAAGCAATGACGGAAGTGCAAACAACAGTGAATTGCTGATCAAAATGGAAGAAGGCGAGGCGGATGCGACGTCGGAGAACAGAGCAAATACCATCGTTTACACCTCCACTATTGACAAATTGGCCACTGATGTGAACACCGCCATTGTCATACTGCCACTTACTCCTTTATCATCAATGCCGGAAATACCAACACCGACACCGCCCTCAACACTGACAGAGTCTACACTGCCGCATCACTGACACCGCAGCCAACCTAACCACCGCCGCCAACACTGTCATTGTCACTAACAAAATCACTGCTGCCAAATCCACCCCCTCCGCCAACACCCACATCGCCTCCGCAGCCAATAGGGCTCACACCGCCACCACCGCCACCACCGCCACCACGTCATCATCGCCCTTTCCCCATCACCTCTATCACCCCCATCAACTCCTTCAACCCCATCACCGCTTCACCGCCATCACCGCCAACTCTGCAAACTCTGCCACAGTCCACTCTGTCAACTCCGCCACCTTCCCATCTCCACCACTGCCGCCAACGCTACCAACACCAATGGCGAAGTCCAGTGCTCTTGCAGTGAAATCAGAAGCGTGGACGGAACTGAGGGCGGTGGCTACGCCGACGGCGAGGCCGCTGGCGGGGGCGGAGACGTCACAGTGAGCGGAGCGGTGGGCGTGTCCCGGGCGACTTGAAGGGCGCGACAGCGGTGCGGTCGGGACGCGATGAGTTTAACAAGCTGGGAAGAAAAGTAAATAAAACGCTGCAATGTGACGGTGGGAAGTGGGAAGAGTTTGCCGATGCTTCGCACACGCGCTGCAAGGCGGGAGAAGTTTGCGCCTCGGCGGATTTTGGTGAGTCCTTCGGGTGCAGATTCTGGTTGCGGCTCCGCCACAGAATCTTCGGTGGAGCAGCCGAGGGCTGAAACACTGAAGGGAAATGTTGATGCCGTAAAATTAATGGCGTGGAGAAATGCTGGAACAGAATTTCTCAACGTAGGCGTGTTACCGATGATTCAAATGAAATACGACAATAAAATAGCAATAATAATAATTTATAACAATAAAATATAATAATTTATCATAAATAATTTATAATAAATACAACAATAACACAGCAACGTAACTGATCCTCCTCCCCGTCATTGTTCTCATATTCAACACCATTACCATTTGTTTCGTCCGTTGGTCAAACTCACCCACTGTCTGGAAGAGAATTCAAGGAGCCAGGAGCTGAAAACGGTTGTTCTCCGTGGTTTCACCGACCAGTAACAGGCGACTGCCGTGTCAGTACCCTAAAAAATTGACAATGAACCACATTCCACCTTTCGTTTCTCACCCTTGTTCTATCTTCTCCCCTTACTCACCATTTACATTGATACACATTACACATTCTCTCTATGCTACCACACATTTAGGGATCTTAGTATGGTGAAAGGGCATATATATATATATATATATATATATATATATATATATATATATATATATATATATAAAATCGGAATCTTAGATCACGTCCCGATTGGGGAGGGTGCCCCATAGGGGAGATACGTAGAGGGGAAAGCACATAAGTCGGCTTGTAGGTCTATGCCGAATCTCAGGCATAATAGGAACACTGCCACTTAGAAGAATATAATACCCAATGCACTTCCGAGAATAATGATCAAATTAAAAAGCCTGCCCGAAAACAATAATACCCAATCGCTACCTCACATTACCCTTAACAATATATTTAGAGTTTTCACTTTCCATGTTTTAAAAGTATATTTTCACATTTACTTCATTAATTAGATTTTAAGATGATACAATTTGTTTAGTATTATAGTACATTAGATTAGTAGGATTTTTCGCACGATAAGATAATGATCGCTTTAATTGGAAGATGTTTATTTAACAATTTTTACGACTACCTTCTCCATCAATCTCTTACATCGTATCTAGGCTCCAGCACGTCTTTTAGAGTGCTGAAGAGCCACAAGCCGTCGTGTCGCTGGCTGGTTGATACCAGATTCGGCTATTCAGGCTCGGGCAGATTCGGGGGATTAGAGGGACCCGCGGTTCAACTACAGAGTGGGTGCTTTCAAGGCCCTCCGCCGGAGAGTGCAACTGCAAGAGGGCGACGAAGGGGACATGGCCTGGAATGCAGTCCGCCCGAGACGCTCTTAAGGGCGAGGGTGGCAGACGGAGGTTGAGGCCGAGGTAGGAGGCGGAAGTGAATAGAGGGCGGTGCTTGCAAGGCTGGAGAGTGACTGCGTAGGCGGCAATGTGCTGAGGGGAGTGCTGAAGGCAGAGGCATAGCAATGTGCGGACATTGAAGTTGGGAGCGTCAATGGTGCAAGTGATGGCTGTATGTGCGGTATGTCCGGAGGCGGGATGGGATAGCAGGGTTGTAGTGGAGGCGACAGCTGTTGTTAGGTTCAGTGGACGGCGAGAATGGTTGGGCGAGGACGGGGACGAGGTCTGGGGGGTGGACGGAGGCGAGAACGGACGCGCGAGGACGAGGGCTTGAGGACGAGGGCGCGAGGACGAGGGCGCGAGGACGAGGGCGCGAGGACGAGGGCGCGAGGACGAGGGCGCGAGGACGAGGGCGCGAGGACGAGGGCGCGAGGACGAGGGCGCGAGGACGAGGGCGCGAGGACGAGGGCGCGAGGACGAGGGCGCGAGGACGAGGGCGCGAGGACGAGGGCGCGAGGACGAGGGCGCGAGGACGAGGGCGCGAGGACGAAGGCGCTAGGACGAGGGCGCGAGGACGAGGGCGCGAGGACGAGGGCGCGAGGACGAGGGCGCGAGGACGAGGGCGCGAGGACGAGGGCGCGAGGACGAGGGCGCGAGGACGAGGGCGCGAGGACGAGGGCGCGAGGACGAGGGCGCGAGGACGAGGGCGCGAGGACGAGGGCGCGAGGACGAGGGCGCGAGGACGAGGGCGCGAGGACGAGGGCGCGAGGACGAGGGCGCGAGGACGAGGGCGCGAGGACGAGGGCGCGAGGACGAGGGCGCGAGGACGAGGGCGCGAGGACGAGGGCGCGAGGACGAGGGCGCGAGGACGAGGGCGCGAGGACGAGGGCGCGAGGACGAGGGCGCGAGGACGAGGGCGCGAGGACGAGGGCGCGAGGACGAGGGCGCGAGGACGAGGGCGCGAGGACGAGGGCGCGAGGACGAGGGCGCGAGGACGAGGGCGCGAGGACGAGGGCGCGAGGACGAGGGCGCGAGGACGAGGGCGCGAGGACGAGGGCGCGAGGACGAGGGCGCGAGGACGAGGGCGCGAGGACGAGGGCGCGAGGACGAGGGCGCGAGGACGAGGGCGCGAGGACGAGGGCGCGAGGACGAGGGCGCGAGGACGAGGGCGCGAGGACGAGGGCGCGAGGACGAGGGCGCGAGGACGAGGGCGCGAGGACGAGGGCGCGAGGACGAGGGCGCGAGGACGAGGGCGCGAGGACGAGGGCGCGAGGACGAGGGCGCGAGGGCAGGGGCGCGAGGGCAGGGGCGCAAAGACGGGTGGGCGAAGACCAGTGGACGAGGACGAGTGGGCGGGGACAAGTGGGCGAGGCCGAGTGGGCGAGGCCGAGTGGGCGAGGCCGAGTGGGCGAGGCCGAGTGGGCGAGGCCGAGTGGGCGAGGATAGCGGCAAAGTCGAGGTGGCTGGTGTGGTGGCAGCGGAGGTGAGAGCTGCAGAAGTGGAGGTGGTGAAAGTGAAGTGACGGGAGCAGTGGGGGCACTAGGGCAGCGTCGTGGGCTGCAGGGGCGGCCACGGTGGGGGCGAAGCGGTGGCGCTGGGGTTGGGGCCAGGACGGGCTGAATAATGCATGGGGCGCCCGGCACTACCTCCCTCCTCGTGCCTCGCGGTTTCAAGCGCTTTCGTCCACTCCTCCACGCGTCCAGCGTCTGTCTGACCTCGCCCTTCGTGGGAGATTTTCTCAAGCCCCTGCTCTTCACGATGCTTGAATGTTCCACAGCCTCCAACATTTTCCAGTATATCTGCATCAAAAGAAAAATTACAAAAAAAAGTTAGCTTCATTTCTTGAGTAATACAATTGTTGTTGCTTAGCAGCTGTACTGTTAAAATATCTACAAGAATTATTAGTAAATAGTTAAATTATTTAATGACAAATTAAATTGAAATATAGTATACGGATAAGATATGTGGCCGCTAGGAACATTGAATTGAAAGGCATGTATTTTTGAATATCCGACGATCTGGAAATAAAGATAAAATTCAAAAAGGATTTACCTCTTAAACTTATAAAGCTAAAGCGCCAAAACTTGCACAGGATATTGTAAGTACTATACTCCTTTATTTCAGTGCAAATGAAGTTTCTCGTTTAATAGGAACCTGCTTGAAATTGCAAATTTCAACAGTGCTATTTGTAAGAAACTTTAGCGTTTATCTGAAAACCTAAGCTTATGATCAAAAAATGGGTATCACTAGTGTATTCGCCAAAAAGTTTCGTGCTAGGATCATGGTTTTCAAAAAAATCCCTGTCATGTCGAAAATAAGGAAATTTTGTCGATCGACGAAACTTTACATTTTTAACACAAAAAAGAAACACACATATCTCACAAACTATGTAACAGAAATCAATTCCAGATACACGGACGTGTTCCTAAATTAATGTTGTTTCAGAAAATGTCATCATTTCTCATATACACATGAGAAATGTGGCATTTACGAACATTGCATTTAAAGAATTGTATTTTTTTAAATTTGTCGCTCAGAAAATATAAGTCAAATTTAAAAGACTCTATCTCCTAAACTAATAAATCTAAAGCGGTGAAACGTGCACAGGATATTGAAAATACTCTACGCTTACACTTGAGTCTTAAATGAAGTTTCTCGTTAATTCGGAACCTGCTGGGATTTGCAATTTTTACCAGTGCTATTTGTAAGAAAATGACAATTACAGCGAAACTTTAGCGTTTATCTGAAAACCTTAGCTTCTAATAAAAAAATGGGTATCACCAGTGTATTCGCCATAAAATTTCGTGCTAGGACCATGGTTCTCAAAGAATTCCCAGTCATGTCGAAAATCAGGAAATTTTGTCCATCCATGGATGGACGAAACTTAACACTATTTAACACAAAAAACAAACACGCATATCTCACAAACCATGTAACATAAATGAATTCTATAAAAACGGACGTGTTCCAAAATACATGTAGTTTTAGAAAAATTCATCATTTGTCATATACGGATGAGAAATGTGGCTAGCGACACTGAT